>CM061066.1:178406277-179071116 GCA_030762895.1 Sophora flavescens
GTCAGAAGCTCGAACTGAAAGATAAAAAGCTTCTGTGGTCTTACGCCTATAGGAGCCAATAAAGGTATAGCTTATGAGCCCTCTGCCCATTAAAGCTAAACAAAACGAAGCTTACGAGGCCCTATGCCTGCTAAAGCTGACAAGACATGACTTTTGGGGCCCTGTGCCCACTAAAGCCAAACTACAACAAAACAAAACTTAAGAGGCCCTATGCCTGCTAAAGCTGACAAGACATGACTTTTGGGGCCCTGTGCCCACTAAAGCCAAACTACAACAAAACAAAACTTAAGAGGCCCTATGCCTGCTAAAGCTGACAAGACAAAGCTTATGGGCCCTATGCCCATTAAAACAGACGAAAGCTTATAGACCCTATGTCTGCTAAAGCTAACAAAAGCAAAGCTTAGGGGCCTTGTGCCCGTTAAAACAAACGAAAGCTTAGAGACCCTACGTCTGCTAAAGCTAACAAAACAAAGCTTATGGGCCCTATGCCCGTCAAAACAGACGAAAGCTTAGAGACCCTGAGTCTGCTAAAGCTAACCAAAGCGAAGCTTATGGGCTCCAAGCCCGTAAAAGCCAGTAAAATGGGAGCTTATGGGCCCTATGCCTAAATGTGATGCAATGATGTTGATTCTGGTGCATGAAATAATGCATGATGCAAGAGATTCTTTCAGTGATTGATGATGAACTTTGATCATTTTTCGCAAACCACTCTTTGATTTCTAGCCCCTTAAAGCTTCGATCACAACCAAATTTAAGGAAGAACTGGAATGTCACTCATTGATCCGGATTGTCATTTTCTTGCCCCATTGATGCTTTGCCCCTTGTCACAAATATGCCTATTTATAATGATTATCCCGATGGATGAGACTGCTTGATTTAACTATCTTTTCCAATATTGCCCTTTGTTAGGAGATTGATGTACTTTCCATGACCTTTGCATCCTGAGAGAAACTCTAAATGATATCATTATTGATACTTGCTTCACCTTTCAGTATGTATTAAAAAATGCAAATTGAGTCTATGGTAGAAAGAGGGGTATGATAGAGGATGGACAGGGAGTAACAATATGTGGAAAGTGGTAAGGATATGAGCGAAAGAATTGAAAGGTTATTAGAAGGAAGGAAACAATGACGGGATGGAGTTCACATTTTTCTTCAGGTGATACTCTTTTAAGATGATAAGTGCTAGCTTCTCATGCGTATAATCTCGAGCACCGCTTTAATCAGCTTTCAAGAACATGGTTTGTTCCAGTCTTCATGTATTGAGAGCATTTCACGACTCGCCTTCAAACTGCCCCAGTTTGTAGTTTGCATTTCTTCAAGAGACACTCGTATGATCTCGAGTACTGCTTTAATCTCCATCCGAGGACATGATTTGCCTTTAATTTCAAACTGCCCCAGTTTGTTGCTTCGGGAAATCTGTTTGACCCTAACTTTTGCGCAGGTTGCTCTTCCGATCTTTCAACCTATCGTGTCGCTCTAATTTTGCCTAGGTCGCCCTTGCAGGTTTTCAACCCAGCGAGCCTCCCCTTTTTTTTCCTTTTTTTTTTCATTTTCTCTTTGTTTTTTCTTTCCTTTCCTTTTTCCGAGAGCGGTGCATTGAAAAAGCACATACATTTTGTCTCACAATTAAAGTTAATGAAAATGATAACAATCTTTCATTGATCATAATGGACTTTTTAGGCTCATAACGCGGCCAATGGTTGAGAATCATGAAGGAAAGGATATAAGGCTCAAACAAATGTTTTAAGGTTGAATAGGACTGAGGATCCACGATCTTTTCGATTTATAAGAACATTTGTTTTCCTCTAACTTTCCTTTTTATTTCTTCCCTTTTTTTTTGCCTTTGCATGAAGTTTTTTTTTTTTTTGCTTCATAATCACCGATTCTTTCATGCTTGCCCCTTGCTTAGGGGTGATCCTTGTCCCGGGTTCTTTGAAAGAATTTCAAGCTCAAACGGAGTAACAAGGGATAGTACAAGTATCTGAAAGATATAGAAAGATGGTCATTCTTCGTTTCAAATTTTGATTGTTAATTTTCATAAATTTTAAATGAAAGACAAAATGATAGTACTTGCAAAAAGCCTAACCGGGCGCTCTTTCTTGATTTCCCTTTTTTCCTTTTTTTCTCTTTCAAATCATGGAGTCTAGCTTGAATCAAAAAGATTTCCTTTGATTGCCTCAATCATCTTCGGTTGATCTCATGAGGAAGTTTTCCATGGTTGTCCGAACCAGCATGGTTAATGAGGTGATCAGGATCATACGATGAGGTTCTAGCACTTATTATTTTATTTTATTTTTAAAGAGAATCACCTTCATATCTGCTTTATTGATAACTTTCAAGAAAAAAGAAGAAGGATGAAGGTAAAATCAGAAGATGAAGGAAAGGAAGGAAACTCAATGCATTCATTTATTCATACTGAAATGGAAACAAGTAAGCCCATTATTAAGAACTTCCTAAAGCCTTGGGCAGAGCTAAAGGATTTGCATCAATGAATTACTCTACACAAGATTCAAAGGTCATGTTCCAAAGTGTCCTCTACGGCATGGACTCCAGAACCTCCTGCATCAAGAGTGTCTCGCTGGAAACGTTGCACATTTGCATTGATCAGATCTTGCACTTTATACTTTAAGGTCTTGCAATTTTCAGTTGAATGACCTATCACTCCTCCATGATAGTCACACTTGACATTTGGGTCAAACCATTTTGGGTATGGGGGTTGCACCGCCCTGGTCGAGACCGGGACCAACAAAGATTTTTCAATAAGGTTGTGCAATAGCTCCGTGTAAGTCATAGGTAT
Source organism: Sophora flavescens (assembly GCA_030762895.1). NCBI lineage: Eukaryota > Viridiplantae > Streptophyta > Magnoliopsida > Fabales > Fabaceae > Sophora > Sophora flavescens. The sequence goes on from CM061066.1 coordinate 178,409,077, forward strand.
TGGGTCAAACTGCATGGGCTTATTTTCTGGGTTGTAAGGTTGTCTCCTTTGATTTGCATTTAGGTTTTGTTGGGGCGGTATGGTGGGAAAGGTTTGATGTTGGAAAGGGTTTGATGGGTGGTATGGTGTCCTCATAGGATAGGATTGGGTTGGAAATTGTGAGATGGCGGCTACATATGGATGGTTAGGTTGGTGATGTGATGGATAATATGGAGTGTAGGTTGTTTGAAAAGACGGTTGAGAGTTGACAGATATTTGACCCGGTATCCAATGCCCAATCCACTCAGACTCTTGCTCAGATGCCACAACATGTGCCTCTTCTTCATTCTTCTTGACAAATGGAGCTTTTGTCATCCCGGCTACCCCCACAGAACTTTCAACAATCTTACCATTTCTCATCCCATTCTCAATTCTTTCTCCAATGATAACCATGTCAGAAAAGTTTGATGATACACTTCCAATCATTCTATCATAGAAGGGTGGCTAAAGTGTATCAATGAACATTGCTATAATCTCCTTCTCAGTTAATGGGGGCTCTACCTGAGCAGCCAATTCTCTCCACCGTTGTGCATACTCCTTGAAGGTTTCTGTATCCCTTTTTAACATATTTTGAAGTTGCATCCTATCAGAAGCCATGTCAATATTATACTTGTATTGTTTCAGGAATGCATCTGCTAGGTCTTTGAAGGATCGGATGTGTGCCTGCTCGAGGTGTATGTACCAATTTGAGGCTGCCCCAGTCAAACTATCTTGGAAGAAATGAATCAAGAGCTTATCATCCTGGGCATGTGATGCCATCTTCCTGACGTACATGGTTAAGTGGCTTTTTGGACAAGTGGTTCCTATGTATTTGTCAAAATCTGGCACTTTGAATTTTGGAGGTATTACGACATTGGGCACTAGACAGAGTTCAGAGGCATCCCGGAGACCATGACTGTTTGCCCCTTCAATAGTTCGCAGTCTTTCCTCTAGAACCTCCAGCTTTTCTATGGATTGAGGATTCCCACACGACTGATTCACAGGAACATACTGTGGGGAAGCGAAGCTCTGTGCCACTTGGATCCCATTGGCACCAATGTGGAAGGTGAATGGTGGAGTGTTTGGGTTAACGGACTGCACCATATAATTGGTGGGGATCTGTGTCTGAGTTGTGTTTTGTGAGTTTGGATTGCCATTTGTTGGACCAGGAGCGACTGGCGGCACAAATCCTCGAGGGAGACCATATGGGGGATTGCTTGGGTCAAATGAAGGACGATTTTGATTGCTTGGGTAGCTAGTGAAAGGCATCACGACCCCTTGTTGGTTGTTCTCATGAGTGAGAAGAGGTATGGCCGGCTGCTCTTCAGTTGAGGCTGAAGGATTCTCATTCGTGTTCTTTTCCTTCTGCATGACTTGCAACAATACCATCATTTGGGTCATCTTCTCTTTGAGTTGACTCCAGTCTTCTATGAACTTTTGAGTTTGCTCTTCCTCATCCATGATTTTGGCTTGTGATCGAGTCCAATAAGGGTGCCGCAGAGCAATTATTCAAAAAGTCACTGTGAAGTTTGGGGAAAAGGGATTAAATCCTTATTTGTGAAAGTTTACTGAAGATAACCTTTTGAGATGCATGAAAAAGATTTTTCTTGACCCAAGAAGGTGTTAATGCATGGGTTGCATGGAAAAGATTTTTTATTTTTATACTTACCCAAATTTTAATACATGAGATGCATGAAGGAACTTCTATCAAAATAGTGATACATGAAATGAGCTTCTTATTATTTTTTTTTTTTAAAGAATCATTTTTTATAAATGCATGAGATGAATGAATTTATTTTCTTTGTTTGGAGACAAATGAGAATTCTTTGTTTAGAGACAAATGAAGAAAAAAAGTTCTTTTTTTTTCTTTTTTGAATGCATGAAATGGTTTTTTTTTATTTTTAAAATGTGTCGTTTCCTATTTTGAAAATTGAAATGGATGTATGAATATGAAGAGAAAGGTAGAGAATAATCATGCCCCCTTTTGTGTCTTAAGACGGTTAAAACTTAGGGTCGGACACAGATGAAGTCATAACTCTAATTGGTTGGCCCCTAAGTTTGCTCTATCAGTGAAAATTGGGTAGGTTCTAGACTTCTAAAATCCATGGTCCCCAGATTGCCCCTATCCCGAAAGATAAGGATCCGACTCATGAGTCTGGCCACAAGTAGGGATAAACCCTCTCAATATGACCATCCCATGATATCGGGTACAACCTGAGTGGTGAATCGACAAATATCAGGGGGGTACAAGACCTCTTCAATGACAATGTCGACACACCGCCTAATCCTTAAGTTTCCACTAGCTCGGGTATAGAGCTAAAAGTGTGTGAAATAAGTGTAAGTGATGTGTGTGCTGGGAGCATACAAACCTGCTCCAAACCTATTAAAATGAAAACTACATCACACATGCAAAAAAGAACAGCCAACAACATAATAATTCTCTACCCTAGGGTTGCAAGAATATACAAAGGCATATATTAAAGCATATAACAATTTACAAAACAATAAAACAAAGAGGGGTAAAACTAATATTTTCAAAGTTATTAAAAGAAGTTGCACAACCAACTATGATAGGCCTGACTCTCTAAAGTCCCCAGTGGAGTCGCCAGCCGTCGCGACCGTCCCGTCCGGGAGGCGCGAAAAGGGATAAAAAAAACAGAGGAGTCGCCACTAAAATTTTTATTGGGAAAATCTTAGAAAACCCAATTATTTAAAGGTAAACTGGTCTTAAAAAAAGAGAGATATGAATCCGGGAGTCGGTTACGAGTAGGGAAGGTATTAGCACCCCACATCGCCCGTTTAAAAAACGGTACCTCAAGTTAATTGTGCAAAAAAACATTTTAATAACCTTTTAAATATTTATTTTACCCAAAAATTATTTACAAGAAAGTGTTATTTTTAATTTTAAATATTTTAGATTTTTATTAGTTTTTAATATTTTTAAATTTATTGTTTATAAAAATTAAATGAGGTTGAACATGGCACATGAGTCCACAGGGCAACCTTAAATCTAAGGGACTGAGCAAGACACCGTGTCCATAGAACATCCCTAAAAAAGAAAAGTTTAAATTTTTTATTAATTATTTTAACATAAAAAGGGGATGAAAAAAAAATTAATTAATTAAATGAGGTTGAACGTGGCACATGAGTCCACAGGGCAACCTCAAATCTAAGGGACTGAACATGGCACCGTGTCCATAGAGCATCCCTAAAAATAGAAAAGTTTAATTTTTTTGATTAATTATTTTAACATAAAAATGAGATACAAAAAATGGAAAATTTAGTTTTGGCCCAACAAGATGATTTATCTTGCTCCTACGTATTCCTGGGTGCGATGGGAAACTCAAAGCCACGTAGTTCTTTTTGAAAAGATTTGATTGGTTGGTTGATTTTAATTTTGATAAAGATTTGATTTTTTTGATTTTTATTTAAAAAGTTTTTATGTATTTTCGTTTTTTATTTATTTAATATTTTTTATATCAAAACTCCTAAACGAGGTAGAACATGGCAAATACGTCCACAGAGCTATCTCGCATCTAAGGAATTGAGTGTGAAACTTCTCACAAAGCAATCCCATAATTATTTTTCGATTATTTTTTACATTTTTCTATTGATTCACTTTTAGATTTTGACATTTTAGTTTTTTTTTATTTTTTAGATTTTGACATTTTAGTTTTTTATAAAAGAAAAGAATGAGTTCTTACATTTGTCACGCCCAAATTCAGAAAGGTTTTTTTTTTGTTCTCTTTAGTTTTGAGACCTTTTTGTTGGACCAACTAAAGCTCATAAGCACCCAAAATGCAGCATCTTCAGAAAAATAAACAGGAATTAAACAAGACAAAACACACAATATAATAGGTGTTACAAAATCAGAGACAAACGTAAGAAATGAGTTTTAGAAAGAATACGTAGCAACAGTAACACGATGGAGCAGGAGATGTGCAGAAGGCAGCGATAGATGGCAGAGGCTCTGGACAGTGACGTGGCGTGGCGGCTGAGACGTGCAGGGCTGGTTTGCTGTGATGGTCACGAACGGTTCGGTGTTGGAGTCCGAGTTCGTGGCGGATCTGGATCTACACTGCGGTGGAGGTAGGAGGTAGATCTGCGACTCCCGTGGTAAGGGTGGCACCGATCTCAGGGAGAAGGAGGACGTGGTGGCCGTGGGAAGGTCTGGTGCAGTGGCGTCTCGCAGGTCCGCAAGCAAAAGCAGCGACGCGAGCGGCGGCCGGCGGTGTGCGGTGGGTCTGGACGTCTGGACTGTGGCAGTGTGCGGTACAGGGCGTTAGGGAGGTTGAGGTGGTGGCTCTGTTGATGGTCTGTGTTGTGGAGACTGGAGAGATGAAGGAGGAAAGTGAGGTGAAGAAGGAGAGTGGTGGCTGTGGAGGGACGCTGGTTCAGGTCTGTTTCTTTCTTAATTTTTTTATGGTTTCTGTTATGAAAGTAGTGATGGGTTGTGGGTGATAGGTGGTTTTTTTTCCTTGGCTAAAGGGATGTGTTTAATGGGATGGTGTGGATGGTGTTGAAGATGGAATGTGGTTGATGATGTTTATGGATGAGTGGAATATGTTGCCACTGTTATTGATGGAGGTTAGGGAAAGGTTCTGTAAATTTTATTCTGATCTTCCTCCTCTTTATCACGCTCCCCCCTTTTCCTTCTAATGTGTTCTCCAACTTATAGGAGAACCAGTGAATAAAAATGACAAAATCTTTCAGGCCAGCTGGGGATGAAAGGGACTATTGATGGGGTGGTGTGGAGTGTTGCAGAGATTGAACCATGCTCCAGTCATCTCTCCATTTCCATTTTTAGTGCTCCACTCCTCTGATCTAGGAAAAATACCCTTCCCCATGTTCTGAAAACTACCCAAAAATGGGAACCTGTGCTTGAGCCTGTGCATTGGAAAGAGCTACGATGGAGAGAACACATTGGGCACAATATTTCACATTCAGAACATTATTTCTTTTTTCTTTTTGTTATTTTTTTATTTTTTATATACATATATTTTTTACTTGGGCTTGGATTCAAGACAACTTGTAACAAAAACAAGTTGGGCTAATAACATAAACACATTTTTTATTATTTTTGTATTTTCCATTTTTATTCTGTAAATATTAATTAAAAGGATAGAATACCCGGACAAAATTAGGTGTTCACAGCTGAGAAGGGAGAATGAGGAGATTCATCGGCAGAACAGCCGTCGTGAACGAGAACAAAGCAGAGAAAGGTCCGCCTCTTCTCCTCATGAGAGAGAGCGTCGGACAGCCGAGAATGAAGGATCCAGAAACACGCGCACAGAAGGAGTCCCACAACCCCGTGTTTCTCATCATGTTGACCGAGGAGGCGAGGAGGAGTTCCCTTGGCAGGCCCCTGAACTTTCACTTCAGGCAAATAGGCCTAATGAGAGGGCCGGCGTGCGGAGGCCGAAACATCCCTTCACCGACGCCATCATGGAGGTTCCTCTACCAGCCAACTACAAACCAATAAATATTGACAGGTATGATGGCACCTCAGACCCGAAACGTCATTTAGATGCTTTCACTGCTCAAATATACCTCTTTACCGATGATGATGCTGTCATGTGTAAATTCTTTCCTACTACTTTGAAAGATGCTGCATTAAGCTGGTATACCCAGCTACCGCCAGCATCAGTTGACTCCTTTGACACATTTATGACTAAGTTCAATGCTCAGTTTGCCACGAGCCGAGCTCATCAAAAAACCTCGGCCTCGTTGGTAAACTTTAAGCAAGAAAAAAACGAGTCTCTGCGTGATTTTATGGCCAGGTTCAGCAAAGAGACTGTCCTCATCCGGAATCTCAGTGCCGATGTTGCACTACATACTATCTTGACCGGGTTACGGCCTGGCCCTTTCGCCAGACACCTAGCTCGGAAGCCTCCAACCAGTATGGATGAGTTGAGGAGAAAAGCTGTCGGATTCATTAATATGGAGGAGATTGAGGAGTCTAAGAAAAGAGAAAGAATCGATGATTCTGATAGACGAGAAGGGAGAGAGAAGAGGAGGGATGGAGGAGACAAACAGAAATTCAAAAACACATCCGAGCATTTACATAGGGGACCGAAGTATGAGCACTATACCCCCCCTCAACACCAACCGAGCTCGGGTATTTGAGGAAGCTTACAACGCAGAACTTTTGCAGATCCCCAACCGTGGCCACACGCCCCAGAATGCTGATCGACAGAAGCATTGTCGATACCATCGTAACTACGGGCATACCACCGAGGAGTGCTGGGTCCTGCGTGACAAGATTGAAGAGTTAGTGCAAGCTGGTCATTTGAATAATTTCATTCGGAGAAATCACAACAATGGTGAAGGACGTGGCAGAAGTAGAAGAAGAGGAGGTGGCCAAAACCCGGGAAGGGGCGGTGGTCGTCAAAATAATGAAATAGCAGAGAATAGGGAAGGTCAGAATGAAAGGCGAGAGGAGGATAATACTGTCCGAGGTGTGATAAACACTATTTCAGGTGGATTTGCGGGAGGAGGCACGACGAGTTCAGCTCGGAGAAAACACCTGCAGGATATTCGAGCTGTCAACTCGGTAGCTGGCAAACCCCCGAGGATTTCCCCACCGATTATCTTTTCCGATGAAGACTTCTTGGGTGTGGATCCTAATCAGGACGACCCTATGGTAATCACAGTGCAATTGGCCAATTTCTCGGTCAAGAGAACTCTCGTCGACCAGGGGAGCTCGGCTGATATTATATATTATTCAACATTTCAGAAGCTCGGGATCCCAGAAAAATCTATTCAGCCATACGACAGTAAGCTCGTCGGTTTTGCTGGGGAACAGGTGGATACCCGAGGATACATTGACCTCCTATCTACTTTTGGAGATGGCAAAGCGTCCAAAACTATTCTGGTCAGGTACGTGTTGGTTAATGCAGTAACATCGTACAATGTCTTAATCGGAAGACCATCTTTGAACGAGTTGGGAGCCGTGGTCTCTACTCCCAACCTCACAATGAAATTCCCTTCCGACTCGGGAGACATAGTTGCTATCCGGGCTGATCAGAAAATGGCCAGACAGTGCTATGCTGATAGTTTGCGTGTAAGCAAGCTCAAACCTACACCTGCAGAAACACTAGACAAAGGAAAAGACAAGTCTGTAAATTCTGTCAGCTCTGTTGAACTAGACCCGAGAATTGACATGCAAGAACAACAGCCACAACCCATTGAGGAGTTAGAGAAGTTCCAGCTTGGATCACAGCCCGATCAGTGCACCAAGCTAGGCGGTTGATGAGCCTCTGTTGACCGGTTTTATAACTAATAAAGACAATGGCTTTGTGCTAATTTTATATCATTTTCACCCAAATTAGACTTGATTGTCCTTAAGTAGTATTTTGAGTCTATAAAGTGTTTTTAGGTTAATTTAGTTGTTTTAGAGTTAAATAAAACACTTATTCTATTTTCTGTTTTCAGGTAAATAAAAAGGAATAATTCTGGAGCTTCTCGCCCCGCGAGAAGGATGTTCGCCTCGCGAACCAGAAGGTGACTGTTCCAGAAATTGCCAACCATTCTGTCTCGCCCCGCGAAGACTTGACTCGCCTCGCGAGTAATCCAGCCCTGAAGACCAAAAGTCAGCACGGTTTATGCATGCTAAAGGTCACGGCTGTGGCAGTTTTGAAGTTGAAGAGTCTCGCCTCGCGAGCATCCATTCGTCTCGCGAGCCCTGGAAGTCAGAAAGCATCACGGTTGGCCCCTGATGTTCATAACGGGCGTAATAAGAAGACCCTTCCAATTCTCGCCTCGCGAAGGTGTGTTCGCCTCGCGAGAATACCAAAGGTTGCAGACTGTTCACAATTTCCGCGTCGCGAGAGATGCTTCGCCTCGCGAGAAAGCTGATTCCAGAAATTGTATTTAAGCGTTTTAGACAGAGTTGGTCAAGGCTAGTCTGAGGGCTGGGCTGTTGGCTAGTTTTTTGGCCAGTGGCTAGCTAGTTTTTAGTCAGTAGTTTCATAGTTTCTTTTCTTTTCTTTTAAGTCTGTAATGGAGAACTAGTCTCCTAGATTAATCTACTGTGATTGGTTTCCATTTACATTTGAGGTTCCGTAATTCCTGTTTTCACTTACTTTTCTCTTTTCAATACGATGCTATATGTTTTTGTTTGCTTAATTCAGGAATGTATAGTGTTGTGTTGTTTTGTTTCGGTGATGTTATGTTCCTATATATAATCGCGTTTGCTTAATTCGCGTGTGTTCATTCATGTTCGCTTAGTTCATGAGGCCTTAACCCCGTTTGCTTAATTCGGGAATAGGAACATATATCTGTAGTAGTGGTTTCGCTTGTAAATTGTTGCTACAACCGGGAGGGGATTAAAATCTGCTTAGGGCTTGGATTTATATGAACCGATGATAGTTGGAAACCGAGAACAATAGGTTAATCGTTCTTTAGTTTATTTGATAATATTTTAACTGCTTTGTTTTCTTACTCTGTTTTTATTTTGTTTTCTTTATTTTATCTAAATCCAAAACCCCCAAAACTAACTTTTAATTTTCTGTTAATAATAACAACGCCTAAGAGTCCTTGAGAGACGACATCCGAGTTGTCGCTTCCCTATCTACATTATTTTGTAAACGCTCGTTCTTTTTGGCGCGTGGCGACAGCGCGTTCAAAAATTGGCGCCGTTGCCGGGGACTCTGGTTTGTTGTTATTAGCAGAAAATAAAATTTAAAAAAAAAAATTTGCTGAATTAGTTTTGTCTGGTTGTGAATTTTAGCACCCCCATGGATAATCACATATATGGTTACATGCCTAATGTTTACTATGAACCACCACCATGCATATATTTTCCTGATTTTTATGGTTTATCGCACTGGTTGCCAAGGTTTAGTGGTCTTGCAGGTGAGAATCCGTAGGAGCATCTGAGGGAATTCCAGGCTGTTTGTTCTATAATGCTGAGACCTGCAGGAATAACAGAAGACCACATCAAGATGGAAGCTTTCCAGTTCTCACTTGAAGGCGCTGCAAGGGATTGGTTGTATTGTCTTAATGAGAATTCCATCTCAAGCTGGTTTGATTTGAAGGAAGCCTTCCTGTTTAGATACTATCCTGCCTTCAGAGCTGCACCTTCCGAACTTTCACAGAGCACCTTGGATGAGATTGCTTCTATGCTACAACAAATGGCTGAGAATACTCAACGGATGATTGAAGAGAACAATCAACGGTTGGCACAACAAACTCTTGAATTCCAACAGAGGATGGAGGCTGAATACCAGAGGGGAGAAGCTGAATCTCAGAAGTTGGCCATTCAAATTGTCGCCAACTCGGCTGCAATGCTAACTCCACAGCCCCTTGAAGAGCATACCGATTCACAAGTTATTCCTGAAAACACTTCTGATGATGATTTTGATAATGTTTCTGTTGATGATGAATTATGTGTTGAATCCCCTGATTCTAATGCATGTGATGATTGTTATTGTGATGGCACTGCTTTGTGTGTAGTCTGTTATGCAGCTTTATTCTGTTCAGGAAACATAGAAAAGGAGGATCAGGAGGATCAGGAGGACATCTGCTTCCCCGTGCCTGAGGATAATGAAGAACCTTTGGAAGTAGATGATTCAAGTAAATCAATTGCATGTGTTGAGAGTAATGGGGTGGATGAATTAATTGCTGAATTTCCAGACATTCAGAATTTTACTGATTCATTTTATTGTGATATATGTACTGACTCTAACCTTTGTGTGGTGTGTGCTGAAATTTCTGCATGTTTAGCAGGTGATGAATTTGTTAATGCAATGAATGAAGAACGTGCAGAAAATGAAGCAGCACCATTAACCCCAACTAACTGTTTGCCACCTCCCCCTGTGGAACCAAAAGCTCTAGATTTTGCACCCTTGGATTTCGCACCATGGCCAGTCCAAGAGGTTGAACCCCGATTCTATTGGGAGGATTTTATTGAGAAAGAGGTCAACCTTGACCCAAGAGGGAGTGAGAAGTCCGCCGCACTTGGCGAGGTTACCATAACTATCAAGCACTCATCTCCATATAAAGGCTGCAAGTTAGTGAAGCATGGAACAAGCTTCCATCATTTGTCTACCACGTGGGCATTATGCTGCATACTATGGGATCCGGGAGGATCGTTTCACAATTTGAGCATCCCGTGGCCACTGTATCACAAACAATGGGATCCAGGCGGAAGCTCCTACACTGCCACTTGATCAGGGAGTTCCCTTTCCTTTCCCTCACTCTGATTTTATTGTTATGTTGTTTCATTGGGGACAATGTATATTTTAAGTGTGGGGGAGGGAACTAGTTGTAGTTTTTGTTTTGTCTTTGATTTTCCTTTTCTTTGAATAAAGCTCCTGAATAATTTGAGAAGCTCAGGAGTTGTGTTGAGTCTAGTATTGGCAAGTTTGATAGATTTGATTAATTTGCAAAAATGGATTGCATGATAGTGTTGACTGTTCCCCCTAGGACTTGAAATTTTTTGAAAAATGATCCCCATATGATTGAAAACTGAACTTTGAGATTTTGTTATGATAGCATGATTTATGATAAGTTTGGGGTGATAGGAAGCACACACTAGGGATAGAATCTCTGTCAAACAATTTGCAAATAATGTCCAGGTGAGGTTTCGAGCCTCCAACATGTTTTCTAACTGTGTGAAATCACTTTTTTAAGTTGCACTTTCCTGAATTTGCTTGAATCTCTTTTTGATTTGCATGATTATGTGTTTGCTTCAAATGATTTAGGCATTTTCTTTGTAAATAGCTACTTAGCCAAAAAAATAACCACCCCCAATGCATGTTCCCTAGTTAGCCCCTTTGAGCCTGATTAGACTATTAATTCTTGATAACCTTATGTTACAAGCTAAAATCTGGAAAAACCCATGTTAACCCGATCTTAGGATTAGGAGAGCATGGCATCTTAGTAAGAAATTTGGTTGCAAGAAATTAAGTTTGGGGTGGCTACCAGGTGCAATGTGTTGTTTAGGATTGAAAAAAAAAAAAGAACAAGAAAAAAAAAAGAAAGTGTAAAAATTTTAAGAAAAAAAAAATTAAAAATTAAAAAGTGCAAAAATGCCAAAAAGGCTGTTTGAATAAAAAGGCTGTAGTCACCCAAGGCAAAAAAAGAAAAATGGAAAAAGGAACTTGAGTTTAAATTCAAAGTGTAATAATGTTCATGCTCTCTTAGTTCCTAGGGTCTTCAGCCTAGTTCCTTTGTATATCCTACCCTTAGCCAGGCCCCATTACAACCTATAAAAGACCTTTTGATGTTGCTTGCATGTTTTCTGTGGGAACCATTTTGAGATGAAAATCAAATTTATGGGAAGTGCTCTTAAAAGTGAAATTGAGTGAATTGTTGATAGCCTGACACAAACTGAGCGAATGAGTGAACACTAAATGCCCTTGTGAGGAAGGCAGTTGTTTGAATTTGGTGATCTCCCTCTTGTGTGTAACTTGGATCACCTGCTTAGATTAATGATTGTTTGAATGATGAAATTCTCAACTGTTTAGAATAAATGAATGTGGGGATTGCTTTGTTTGAAAGGGGGGAACATTGAAGAAAATTATTTTGTTAAGTTGCTTGAAATTTGTGCAAAGTTGATTGAATCCTTAAGTTTGCCATGTTTTGCCAGGTCTTGAGTCTTTTTAAGTTTTTGAGTTTTAGTTTGCTTGGGGACAAGCAAAGTTTAAGTTTGGGGTATTTTGATGAGCCTCTGTTGACCGGTTTTATAACTAATAAAGACCATGGCTTTGTGCTAATTTTATATCATTTTCACCCAAATTAGACTTGATTGTCCTTAAGTAGTATTTTGAGTCTGTAAAGTGTTTTTAGGTTAATTTAGTTGTTTTAGAGTTAAATAAAACACTTATTCTATTTTCTGTTTTCGGGTAAATAAAAAGGAATAATTCTGGAGTTTCTCGCCCCGCGAGAAGGATGTTCGCCTCGCGAACCAGAAGGTGACTGTTCCAGAAATTGCCAACCATTCTGTCTCGCCCCACGAAGACTTGACTCGCCTCGCGAGTAATCCAGCCCTGAAGACCAAAAGTCAGCACGGTTTATGCATACTAAAGGTCACGGCTGTGGCAGTTTTGAAGTTGAAGAGTCTCGCCTCGCGAGCATCCATTCGCCTCGCGAGCCCTGGAAGTCAGAAAGCATCACGGTTGGCCCCTGATGTTCATAACGAGTGTAATAAGAAGACCCTTCCAATTCTCGCCTCGCGAAGGTGTGTTCGCCTCGCGAGAATACCAAAGGTTGCAGTCTGTTCACAATTTCCGCATCGCAAGAGATGCTTCGCCTCGCGAGAAAGCTGATTCCAGAAATTGTATTTAAGCGTTTTAGACAGAGTTGGTCAAGGCTAGTCTGAGGGCTGGGCTGTTGGCTAGTTTTTTGGCCAGTGGCTAGCTAGTTTTTAGTCAGTAGTTTCATAGTTTATTTTCTTTTCTTTTAAGTTTGTAATGGAGAACTAGTCTCCTAGATTAATCTACTGTGATTGGTTTCCATTTACATTTGAGGTTCCGTAATTCCTGTTTTCACTTACTTTTCTCTTTTCAATACGATGCTATATGTTTCTGTTTGCTTAATTCAGGAATGTATAGTGTTGTGTTGTTTTGTTTCGGTGATGTTATGTTCCTATATATAATCGCGTTTGCTTAATTCGCGTGTGTTCATTCATGTTCGCTTAGTTCATGAGGGCTTAACCCCGTTTGCTTAATTCGGGAATAGGAACATATATCTGTAGTAGTGGTTTCGCTTGTAAATTGTTGCTACAACCGGGAGGGGATTAAAATCTGCTTAGGGCTTGGATTTATATGAACCGATGATAGTGGGAAACCGAGAACAGTAGGTTAATCGTTCTTTAGTTTATTTGATAATATTTTAACTGCTTTGTTTTCTTACTCTGTTTTTATTTTGTTTTCTTTATTTTATCTAAATCCAAAACCCCCAAAACTAACTTTTAATTTTCTGTTAATAATAACAACGCCTAAGAGTCCTTGAGAGACAACATCCGAGTTGTCGCTTCCCTATCTATATTATTTTGTAAACGCTCGTTCTTTTTGGCGCGTGGTGACAGCGCGTTCAGCGGTCAACTTGAGCCGAATTTAAAAAAGAAAATAAAGGAAGTGCTCCACAGCAACGTCGATTTGTTCGCCTGGACCACATCAGACATGCCGAGTATTGACCCCGATTTCTTATGCCACAAGCTGGCAATCTGTCCTGAGGCAAAACCGGTAGCTCAAAGGAAAAGGAGACTTGGTGAGGAAAGGAGAAAAGTGGTGGAAGAGGAAACAGCGAAGTTGGTTAAAGCCAACTTTATTCGAGAAGTAGAATACACTACTTGGCTGGCCAACGTGGTTCTGGTCAAAAAAGCAAACGGCAAGTGGCGCATGTGCACTGATTACACAGACTTAAATAAAGCTTGTCCAAAGGATTCTTATCCTTTACTGAGTATTGATAGGTTGGTGGATGGTGCTTCCGGGTACAAAATTTTGAGCTTCTTGGATGCATACTCGGGGTATAATCAAATCCGAATGTATCCCCCAGATGAGGAGAAAACAGCTTTCATCACTGAAGGCTCGAACTATTGTTACCGGGTAATGCCATTCGGATTGAAAAATGATGGAGCCACCTACCAAAGGCTCGTGGACAGGGTGTTTGAAAAACAGATCGGAAGGATTATGGAGGTTTATGTGGATGATATGGTCGTAAAATCTGATGACCACAACAACCACCCGAAGGATTTGGAGGAGATTTTTCAGCAGTTGAGAAAGTACAATATGAGACTGAATCCAGAGAAGTGTGTTTTTGGTGTCCAAGGTGGAAAATTCCTCGGTTTTATGTTGACACGCCGGGGAATCGAGGTCAATACTGATAAATGCCGAGCTGTGATTGAGATGCGAAGCCCACAAAATATTAAAGAAATGCAGCGACTTGTAGGGCGGCTGGCATCATTATCTCGGTTTCTCTCCAGATCTGCAGAGAAAGCTCGGTCTTTCTTTAGATTATTGAAGAGGCCTCAAACCTTCGTATGGACCGAGGAATGCGAGAAGGCCTTTGTCGACTTCAAGGCCTTTTTGTCTTCACCACCAATATTAACTCGACCTATCCCAGGGAAAGAGTTATATTTATACCTGTCAGCCACCGAGATCGCCATCAGTGTGGTCATAGTGCAAGAAGTAGAGAAAGCTCAAATGCCGGTGTATTTCATCAGCAGGGTCCTTCATGATGCTGAAACCCGGTATCAAGTCATAGAAAAGTTGGTTTTGGTCCTGGTAACTGCAGCTCGGCGATTGCGTCCGTATTTCCAGAGTCACCAGGTGATTGTCAAAACCGATCACCCGATTAAGCAGATTCTCAAAAAGCCCGAGTTGGCAGGCCGTATGATTGCTTGGTCGGTGGAGTTATCCGAGTTCGACCTGAAATACGAGTTGAGAGGTCCTCTGAAAGCTCAATGTATCAACGACTTCAGAGCGAGCTCAATCACTGCCGATAACCGAGGGATTTATGGTGGAATTTGTATGTGGATGGATCCTTGAATGTCGAGGGCGGTGGAGCGGGGTATCTTGGAAGGCCCGGGAGAGCTAATCCTGGAGCAGTCATTAAAGTTTGAGTTCAAAACCTCAAACAACCAAGCCGAATACGAAGCCTTGGTAGCGGTGGTTAATCTTTGGCCAAGGAAATGGGAGCAAAAGCTATTAAATGCAGAAGTGATTCACAGCTAGTCACAGGACAAATCTCTGGAGAATACCAAACAAAAGAGCCTCAACTTACCAGGTATTTATGTAAAGTCAATCAGTTAATTTCCAACTTTGAGAAATTTGCTATTGAACACATCCCGAGAGAAGAAAATACTCGGGTCGATCTGCTGTCCAAATTGGCCAAAGACGAAGAGGCCAAAGCCAAGATAAAACAGTTATTCAGGAAACTCTCAATGAACCGAGTATTACACTAGGAGAAGTGATGGCCAATGAATCAGCTGACCGAGAATGGATGACCCCCATATGGGAATATTTATCCTCAGATATTCTGCCCCCAGATCACGCCGAGGCCAGAAAGATCAGGCTCAGAGCAAGTCACTTTGCTATTATTTCCGGAGAATTGTATAAACGGGGATTCTCGGTACCGATGTTAAAGTGTCTGACAAAGGCTCAGTCAAAATCAAGGTTTACAAAACCGGACCGGTCATCGAACCGGTGAAGGCAGCGGTTCGAGGTTCAATGGTCCAACCGAGGTTGAACCGTGGTTGAACCGGTTATAATTAAATAATATTATTTTAATTTTTAATATAATATTTATAACAATATTAAACAAAAAAACAACATAACAACTAAAATTATTAAGCACAATTTTTATTATTTTGAAATTAAACTAAATAAATATAAAGATATATGTTAAAATCATCTTTATAGGGAAAACCAACCCAAAATCTACAACCAGCCCACATATGTTAGAAAACAAAAGAATTGGGTTTTGGCTAGGATGATCCAAGTCCTTTTATACTAATTTTTTTTTTTTAAGAAAACCGGTTTAGGCCGGTTCAGGCCGGTTCACTACCGGTTATGACCGGTTTTACCGGTTTTGAACCGGTTTTCCGGTTTTTGCTACTGACCGGACCGGCCATGGTCCCGGTTCCCGGTCGGACCGGCCGGTCCGGTCCGGTTTTCAAAACCTTGGTCAAAATATGTAATGGAAGAGGTTCACAGAGGAATATGTGGTTTTCACTGCGTGGGCAGATCAATGGCCTCCAAGGTAGTCCGAGCAGGGTACTATTGGCCTACCATCCGGGCATATTGCATCGAGTGGACGAGACCAAGGTTTTGAAAACCGGACCGACCGGTCCGACCGGGAACCGGGACCATGGCCGGTCCGGTCAGTAGGAAAAACCGGTCATGCATTGAACCGGTGCAAAAACCGGAAAACCGGTTCAAAACCGGTAAAACCGGTCATAACCGGTAGTGAACTGGCCTGAACCAGTCTGAACCGGTTTTCTTAAAAAAAAAAAATAATTAGTATAAAAGGATTTGGATCATCCTAGCCAAAACCCAATTCTTTTGTTTTCTAACATATGTGGGCTGGTTGTAGATTTTGGGTTGGTTTTCCCTATGAAGATGATTTTAACATATATCTTTATATTTATTTAGTTTAATTTCAAAATAATAAAAATTGTGCTTAATAATTTTAGTTGTTATGTTGTTTTTTTGTTTAATATTGTTATAAATATTATATTATAAATTAAAAAAATATTATTTAATTATAACCGGTTCAACCACGGTTCAACCTCGGTTGGACCATTGAACCTTGAACCGCTGCCTTCACCGGTTCGATGACCGGTCCGGTTTTGTAAACCTTGGACGAGACAATGTGATGAATGTCAAAGATTTGCCAATATAAGTCTTACCCCACCCGAAGAACATCACACATTAAACTCGCCTTGGCCCTTTGCTATGTGGGGGATGGATATAGCTGGGCCATTCCCCATAGCCAAAGGTCAAGTCAAATTTCTCTTGGTAGCGGTGGACTACTTCACAAAATGGATTGAAGCAGAACCTTTGGCGAAAATTACCGCCGAGAAGGTACAAAAGTTTGTGTGGAAAAACCTCATCTGTAGGCACGGAATTCCCTTTGCAATTGTCACTGATAACAGAAGGCAGTTTATAGATAAGACATTGCGAGAATTCTATGTCAATCTCGGTGTTAAACACCACGTCACATCAGTAGAACACCCCCAAATCAATGGGCAGGCCGAGGCGGCCAACAAAGTCATTCTCGGAGAGCTGAAGAAGAGAGTGGGAAAAGCCAAAGGAGCTTGGGCAGAAGAGTTGCCGAGTATTCTTTGGGGCTACCACTGCACGCCGCAATCCACTACTCAAGAAACACCCTTCAGGCTGACATACGGAACGGACGCCATGATCCCGGTTGAGGTTGGTGAGCCGTCTTTTCGGCGTATGCAGCATGAGCAGAATGAGAATGAAAGCAACTTAAGGGTCGAACTTGACTTGGTGGAAGAGATCAGAGAGGAGGCTAAAATCAGGGAGGAAGCTAGCAAACGAAGAGCTACTCGGAGGTATAATTCAAAGCCAAAACCGAGGAGTTTCGTGCACGGAGACTTGGTGCTAAGGATGAAAGGAGAAGCAAGAAGGGATCATACGGAGGGCAAGCTAGCAGCAAATTGGGGAGGGTCGTTCCGAGTGGTAGAAAACCTGGGAAACGGAGTATATAAGTTAGAAGAATTGTCAGGAAAGCGTATCCCGAGAACTTGGAATGCTTCTCATTTAAAATTTTATTACAGTTGATGTATATAGTCAAGTGATGTACTCTTTTTCCTACCTCGGTATTTTGTCCCAAAAAGGGTTTTGACCGAGAAGGTTTTAACGAGGCACACCGTAGACTTCCTTTTTTATTCAATAAAAGAATTTATTATGGACATTGTTTTATTTTCTTATTTTGCCGATGTATTTATTCTGCGAACATTTAAATTTTTAAGGCCAAGTTTGAGCCTGAAGGTCGAGTACGAGCCATTAAGTTTTTAAGGCCAAGTTTGAGCCTGAAGGCCGAGTTCGAGCCAATTAAGTTGTTTAAGGCCGAGTACGATCCATTAAATTTTTAAGGTCAAGTTTGAGCCTGAAGGCCGAGTACGAGCCATTAAGTTTTTAAGGCCAAGTTTGAGCCTGAAGGCCGAGTTCGAGCCAATTAAGTTGTTTAAGGCCGAGTACGAGCCATTAAATTTTTAAGGCCAAGTTTGAGCCTGAAGGCCGAGTTCGAGCCATTCAAATTTTTAAGGCCAAGTTTGAGCCTGAAGGCCAAGTACGAGCCATTAAATTTTTAAGGCCAAGTTTGAGCCTGAAGGCCGAGTTCGAGCCAATTAAGTTGTTTAAGGCCGAGTTCCAGTCTTTGAAATTGTTTAAGTGAAACCGAATACAAACATTAAAGAGAACCAAGTTTAGAGCTAAAGGCCGAGTTCGAGCCATTAAAATTTTTAAGGAAACCGAGTACAATGCCGAAAATAAAAACAAGGTACGGGTCGAGTACTAGAAAGTACTACAACTTAGTTACAGAGCTGAAATTGAAAATAAGGCCCGTCCGATTGACCAGTAGTTCCCCCAATTAGAACTGGGGCAAGACTAGTTGGCCAGTAGTCCCCCCCAATCGGACGCCACGACTTTCCTTCGAGGGAGGAAGTAATCACTTCCCCCTGAGAAAGCTGGACGATGAGGTGCTTGGCCTGCTTCGGGAGGAGACGGTTACTACCCCTTTCTCCACTCCCGGAAGTTGCTATTCTCCCAGCTAACATCCTTTTTAAAGGGATTACGTCATGAAAGAGATTCTGGATCCCATCTCCCAATTACACCCTTTTTGGCAGCTTTAAAGCTTGAAAAAGGATGTTAACTGGGAGAGAGGAGCGCAAACCCCTAGCACTATTATAGAACTACTCGGGTCGAAAGAGGACGAATTTTGCTGGTGGAAAAGATGGAAGAATGAATAAGTGAAGCAAAGAAACAACCCTATTTATAAGGGGGGAGAGGAAGGAATATGCATTGGGAAAAGGTTTATTGGAAAAATAAATCTCGAAACTCAGCAAAAAGCAGTAATTGCATGAACCCACTGGGGTTTCCAAGGCACATAACGTGTGACCACATATACAAAATGTGAATCATGTGTTTCACATGTGACAACAACTATCCGTTTTTGATACAGATGATAAAATATCTCAGCCTTAGTCAAGGTCTTGTTTAAACAGCCGAGCACGCAATGCAAACAAGGTCGGAGTATAAAAATATTTCGAAGAATATCTCGGCCAAACAAATGCTATAAAAGTAAGAGGAAGTCATCAAAATGCGGAAAGAATTTTTCATTAGATTAACAAGGATTACAAGGGGAAAAACCCATTACAGAGGTACGAAAAATAAAAATACAGTTATTCGTCCCTAGGGCTCTCTTCGGCATCGATGTGATCCTCGGGAGAATCTTCAACCCCTTCCACCTCCTCTTCCTCTTCGGGAATAATGGGAACAAGTTCCCCATTGTGAACCTCTTTAGTTACATCGGCACCCGAGATATCAACCCCCGGGGCGAGAATCTCAACTTGAGCAATGGCCTTTGCGAAACCTTTCCGATGCTCAGCAAGAATGCAGTCAGTGGCCTCTTTTAGATCTTCCTGAATCTCCATCCTGGCCTTAGTCTCGGCCTCCAGGGCAGCTTTAAGTTGTTCGATTTCAACTTGAGCCTTTTTGAGCTCTTCTTCAGCGCGAGCTTTATCCTCTTCAGCCCGAGCTTTATTCTCCTCAGCAAATTTTGCTTGGGAGTTAAGCTCGGAGTTCTGGCCATTCAGCTCGGTAATGGTAGTACTCAGGATATTATTGGCTTTGGCCAGCTCATCAAGCTCCGCGGAGATCCGGGCAAAATCCCCCTTCAGCTTCTCAATAGAAGCAAGTTCAGTTTCCAGGTGCTGGGACTTCCTCTCAATCTCCACCAAATCTCGGCTACAAAAGCGGGCCGAGCAAAGCGGCTCGGATGCGAGAGGGCCGAGAAGGCCTCCATGCTAGACTGAGCCCCTTGTTGCCTGATTAATCGGAGATCAGCAGGCTTTAGGACGTTCGAGTCAAAAGAAGGGAAGGGGTTGAAGTCTTCGCCCCAGAGAGATGAGGTTCCTGCTTTCAGAGAAGTGTTATACCACTTCACCTCGGTAGAAGGAGGAAGTTGTTCCTCCCGCCCCATAGTTCCCGTCTCATTAGTGGTAGGATGTCGGGGACTTGAGGGGGGGGAAGAATCTTCGGCGTCGACTACTATCTCTACCCTTTTTCTTTTGTAAGGGACGGATGATGAAGCCCCCTTGGCAGTGGCCGGAGGAATTCTTTTCTTTTTCTTCTCGGTCGTGGAGGGACCCTGACCCTCTTTCGCGGCAGATTTCAAAAGCTTGGAGAAGTCGAATTTCCCCATGATAACTGTCGAAAAGAAAAGTTGTTAGTACAGGAACACATACAGAAAAGAGTTAAAAACTAAAAAGTCGAACACTTACTTTTAAAGTCGGCTCTCGGAGTGGATGAAAAGGGGAGTTTCAGAAGACGTCCACAATGGAGAGGCCGAGGAAGTTTTTCTAATATATCTATATCCCGTCTATCCTCGGCAGGAAGGGATTGGTATTCAAAACCAACGAATTTGGTAGGAGATGATTGCCAGTATAAAGGAAACCTGGCGCATCCATTTTCATCAAAAAAGTGGGAAGAGTGAGAGCCCGAGGGGCGAACTCGGAAGAAGCCAACTTTGAAGTCTTTATACGATGATGTGTATAAACTAATCAGTCCTCTTCGGTTCAGCCCATTGAGGGAAATCCATCCCGTTTTCTCACCAAACATTGTTTGGTAAAAGTACAAAAATTTGGGAGTAGTGGGCTCCATCCCGATGTATTTACACAGAATTTGAAAGGCTTTTAGAAAAGCCCAACTGTTGGGATGAAGCTGAGTAGGTGAGACATTCATGGTTCTCAGAACGTCGCACTCAAACTCAGTGAAAGGAAGAGACACGCGCAGCTGTGCAAATAGTGTTTTGTACATATATGTAAAAGGGGGCTCATAAGGATGAGCCCTGAGGAAAACATACTCGGTACCCGAGCATGATGAACAAATAAACTCAGATTCGTCTCCGGACGCCAAGATATTAATCTGGGACCGAAGACGAGCAATCGAATCTGAAGACTGAAAGTCAGAAAAATAAGCCCCAACTTCGCCCTTAATTAACCCAGGCATACCCAGGTAGGGTAATATCGGGAACAGGGTCTTTTGGAACCCTTTGGCGTTGTTTGCGAGCGGCGGGTTTGGAAATTTGGGGGGATGGAGAACCAGACCTAGAAGGGTCGGACCCAGAAGAATCAGACTCAAAAGAAGACGACCCGGAGGGGGACGGTCTCGCCTGACCGATGTTTAGTTCCTGTGAGGGAACAGAAGAAGTGGAAGGAGAGCCCCCAATGGGGGAAACCTCGCGCTCCACCAGAGGTGAAGTGTTTGACTCGGTGAATTCGGATGAACTCATGACCGGAATCCGGAAATAAACTTGGAAATTTGAAAGAAGGAAGAAGGTGGGGCGTACATGGAGAGCGAAAGGCAGGAGGACGATTGCAGAAACTTGAAAGACAGAGATGAAGAGTGGAGGAAGGTAGTGGGCAAGGAGGAGTAAGGTGGAGTTAGAGGAGATATTTATAGCTGCTGCGGTTGATGATGAGATACGATCAACGGCCCACATTTCTTGAAGCCCAAAGGCGCGACTTTTAATTTTCCCCTCATTAAATGGGCGCGGAACTCTAGGGTTACTCACCTGTAACGTGCCGTAGAAGGATTAAGGGAAATGAGTGCCTTCTCTGACAAAAAGAGGGAGGGAAGGTTCGGTTTAAATGACAGCTGGAAATACGAAAGTCCACGTGGCCGAAGTATAAGCTCGGTTTAATACTTGTCAGCTCCTTCGCTTATTTAAGCTCAGAGCTCGGGGGGCTTGTGTACTGGCCGAAGATATAAGGCCGAGGATTGTCAATACAACCGAGCTCATTCTTGTAAGTGGGCTGTGACCCGAACTCCCATAAAGCCGAAGACCTATTAATGCACTTGACACCCGAGAATAATTACTCGGGCCTATCCCACAACAGGCCGCGGATGAAGATATCTCGGTCCCGAGCTATCCAGTCACAACTAACTGAGCCAAATATCTCGCTGGTCCGAATATCCCTCCGCATAACTCGGAGCCTTATCCTTATCTTTATCTAATTACAATAACAATCCGATCCTAACAAATAGGATCTCAATAACAGTCCAACTCAAACTGTTACACCAAAACATCTCTATAAATAGGGGTCCAACCCCCTCACTTAGAACTATGTTTGCTTTGATTCCCATTTGGATACGTAGGAGCAGAATTCCCATTTTGTCAAGCTATTCCAAAACACTCCCACAATAATTTCTCCGGACGAGTATCTCACACTCTAGATATTTGGACGGAACAGTTAGATAATTCAATGCAAACAGAAATTTTAAATAGCCCGATGATTGAATTTTGCTACGGTGGTGGTAACCAAAGGATAGAGATGTAAATCATATCTATTAATCTTTGTCAAGTGATCTATAACCTTATAGCTGCAACTAAAATATGCAAGTTCTAATTCCATATTGAAGGTTGAAAATTAATAATAATTTCTCCCACAAGAATACGCACTGCATTCTGATTCTGGGATTAAGAAAAAAAATTGTAAAAAGGAATCACGTTCAGATATGGTTAGAAGTCAGTTATTTTTTCAATTCTGAAAAATTGCTCTATGGATGTGAACTCAGATTGTGGATGAATGTAGTTTTTAGTTTTTGTATCAGAATTTTAAATTGAAAAGATATTTAATTAATTAATGACTCAACTGCAATAAGTGAAAGTTTTTCTATTAAATAGAAAAACTTTGACCAGAATGGAAGATTATTCATCTATTGGTCCAAAATTGACTGTTTTAAAACCTATTGAAAATACAAGGGTATGGTAGAATTTGGGTTTTCATAGATGTTAAAGTAATAAATTAATAATCGGTATTCGATTTTGGTGATTGGTATAGTTCATATTGTATATGATGGTCGGTATTCGATTTGGTTCTAATTATTATATAAACCATTGTTTAATATATAATTAGGTCTGGTTGATTAGATAGTGTGCCAACGGATGATTAACTATTATGTGGGTAGCAGTATTATAAATTTGTAATGTTTTATAACACCATATAGCATTAGCTAGCTATTAGTTGTTTAAATCAAAAAATGGGGTAGCTTAGCAAAATCGCATAGGAATTTAGAAAACCGAAGAATTGGGGAGACGAAAGGAACCCATAACAATTCATTTTGATCATAGTGTCAGTTTAATCACACAAGTTGCTATGGAGGGGGATAGAGATAGAACATAAATTCCCACACATAAAATATGTGGGTGAGGAATCCCCGTCACTGGATGGCAATCAGATCATTCTAAAAGAAAAATAACAAACAACATATTTCTTTAGGGAATGCAAACAAAGAGATGATGATAAAGGATATAATACAATTATAAATACTGTAACTATATATTGTAAAAGAAATGTTAAATGAATACAAAACTTGACATCGACACCGTATGTCCTTTTGTTTTTGTGTGGTATTTTTGAAATACATATATACAAATATAATAAAAGTAGATAAGAGATGGAAATAAAAATATATAATGTCACATATAATATCAAAATTTTGTGTTTAAATAACACAACTTATAATGTAATGCGACTTGATGTTGTTAGATTATTAAAACTTAATCAGTTGACTTCGGTATTAATCTTTAAAAAATTATATATACTTCATGTCCCGGTCCTAGCTAGTCATGAATTGTATCTTCTCTCGTTCTCTCACTATATTCTTTGGTATCATGCACCAGTGTTAGACTTACCAACAACTTTAGGCGATATAATTTATATAAATTTTTTTTTTCTAAAAAAAAATTTATTCATTCAAATTAGTAAAATATATCGAAAATAATATAAATTCAACATTCCTAAAAATGGAAATGATGAATCTACGAACAAACTCACGGCACCCAGGTTAATAACATAACACGGCAAAATACTTACAAATGTGACAAAATCAAAGTGACCGGAATACTCATACCTCCGGATCTGTAACGTTGACGTCCAAGAGATTGAATCTGTAATGGATCGAAGTTGATCTGTCAATCTGAACCAAACGAACACCGCAACAAGACGGGAAACCAAAAGACGCCGCAACATGACGGGAAACAAAACGACACCGCAACAAGACAACAAACAAAACACCGCCGCACGCAAACGACGAAAACACGGAAAAACACAAAAGAAAAACCAGATCTATGTGGAGAAACCACTTATTTAGATAAAAGGAGAGAAAAACGATGTAGATGAGTGATTCCAGGCCCAAAACTACCCACTTCCGATGGATGAGGAAGAAGGAAAAGAGGAGTAGTGGGGGGATTGAGAGAGATAGGTGGCTCTAATATAATTTATATAAATCTAATCATTGAATTATAATTATTTATTATTGGGATCTTTAATTTGTCTTAAATTTTAAAAACATTTAACATCAATAAAATAAAATACTTCTTATTTTCATGTATTTTAAAATTATATATTACGCTAATTTTGATGTATATTAATAAAATATATAGTAAAAAAATGAATTAATTTTACATTATATATATAATATAAATCGAATAGTTGATTTTTAAAAAACTTTATAATATATACTTATTATGAGAGTGAGAGGAACAAATCCGGGACATTAAATCATATATAATGATCAGGATTAGAAGTTAGTTGGTGGTCATGTGATCATTAAAAAAGTCATATGACTTTATGTTCTAATCTTGATCTATCATATATGATCCAAAGGTTTACATTTACTCCTCTCATCTCTCATAATAGCACATCCCTCTCACTTGAGTTGCTCCCATATATATGGGGGCATCTCAAGTGAGAGGAGTGTCTTATTGTGAGAGTGAGAGGAATAAATCTGGGCCATTAAACCATACATGGATGGCCAGGATTAGAAGTTAGTTGGTGGTCATGTGATCACTTAAAAAAGTCATATTAATTACTTCATATATGATCCAAAGGTCCAGATTTACTCCTCTCATCTCTCATAATAGCACATCCGATCCCTCTCACTTGAGTTCTCTCTCTCTCTCTCTCTCTCTCTCTCTCTCTCTCTCTATATATATATATATATATATATATATATATATATATATATATATATATATATATATATATATTCTCTTCAACATTAATATTTTCATTTTTTTTATAAGACAAATATGATAATGACAGAGATGCCTGACAATGACCTTCCTCCAGCTTTAATTGGCATCTTGAGGGTATATGTCACCTTGTAAAGTCCATAATCAAATTAAATTGATTGCATGCATCCAAAATTAGTCTAGAAAATGCTCCCACTTCAGGTAATGTTGTCACCATGTGATCCTATAATTCTACTCTAAAACACCAAATACGATATCACTGCCTAATCTGCAAAACTATGATTTTATTACTAAATATCAAATGACGACATGTTTTTTTTTTCATTAATTAAATTTAGATGCTCTTAGTAAGCTTAAACTGTGAGTTAAGTAGAAACACAGCAAAACTATCAAGCTTTAACATTTTGGATAAAGCAATTTGTTTCAACCTGTTAAATTCATCTCATAATAAATTTAAAAATGCAAAAAACAACTTTCAAAAATGAATAAGTAAAAAGTTACCTCCTTTTAAATTATTTAATGAATTTAAATCTCTATACAATCAAATAAAGAGTAAATAGACTATTATTTATCCACTTTTTTTTTTTAAATATCATTTTAAAGGAGGATTTTCCTAGCAATAATAGCTTAAAATAACGTGGTATCAAATGAAGCGAATTCCCGGTAATGATTAGACAAGAAGACAGGGTTGGGAAAAGCTCCTGTTATATCCCTAACATACCATCTAATCATTGGAGAAAATGTCTTTGCCATAGCCACGTCCGTTTCTTAATTATTAAATTTTTTTTTTATGAATAAAAGTTTAAGTGAGTTGGGTGGGCTCACCAGAATGAGGGCATGTTTCAGGGGCTCACCAACGAGATACTGACATCGATAGTGGGATTCGAACTCACGATCTTATGGGTACGAGCTGTATCCTTACCAACTGGACCAATCTTCGTTTCATTTAATTATTTTACTTTGTTAAAAAGGTTTTTGGGCGATCGTATTGATGGTGGTCCATGATTTTGAAACTTTCCTTGTCCCCTACATGTGTCACGAAATCTTTATGAGGGATTATACTTTTTGACAAGATTTTTCAACCAAATTATGGATATTTTACGACTGGTTATCAAAACTAAAAGTTAAATTGACGATTTTATACGTAATACTGATGATATAATTTCGTCACTCACGTTTTAATAAGATGTTTAGATTAAAATCAATGGTCACTTCTCTGGTCATGTAATTTGTTTTTCTCACTCAAAAATGCTGTTAACAAGGCAATATTAGTATCAATAATGTTATTTGTATACCTTCGATCCAACAACTTGTGACACGCTTGATTAGTGAGATTCAAGATTATAGTATATTAGACTTGGTTAATAAATAAATTGTTAATCAACAATTTCATTAATGATGTATACAATCTTGATTAATGAAGCTTAGTTGATGATTAACGAGTTAATCATATACTATTAGTCAAGTCTAACACATCATTAACCAAGTATTGCAACTTGTCCATATTTAACGTGTACAAATAACATTATTCAATCTGTCAATCCGTCACAATAAGTGTGTTTTCTTTATTGCATGGAGAGAATAACCATCTTAGGGGCTATCAGCAGATGAATTTTTTAAAAAACTTCCTTTGTTTGTGGCATCTGTTTGAAATTTTTTACAAAATGAATTTCATCAACTCAACTCTCAGGCCATTATTATATCTGCACATGCTTGTATCTTGCGAAAAAATTAATTTCATACTTGTTACTACTCTCTCATCCTTATTCATGCCAAGGTGTCCAAATCCTGCCAAGCAATAAGATTGACTGCGGATGAAACTTGGCGCTTCATGATTATCATCAAAGTATTGTATTATGTTTACCGTAATTGCAAACAATTGTGGGAAAATACAGTCGATAAGGTCGTATTTCGATTTTAGCACCTCTAAAAACAAAACGTTGAGATCCCAATTGCAAGTCACGAGCAATTCTGCTAGCTTCAGTTCCAAGCAATAATTATATAGGAGTGATGGTAAATATGAGCCACATGACTTGTTTCAAAGAAGAGGCAGCACTTTGGGGAGGCTGACGTTACATGCCTCCACTATCTGTCTAACTTCCCCCACAAATCATTTGATACAATATCCAAGAATATATAGATTTCCAAATCCAAAGTTTCCTTTGGATTCTTCTTTCTTTTACAAGAATTACCTTTTACATCCTAGAATGTTTTAATATACATTAAAATGGTGTATCGATGCAGAGATTTTATCTTCATTTAAACATGATCAAATAGAAAATGTGTGTTTGATTTATAACTTATTTAATATTCAAAATAGTTTATAATTACAAGTTCTTTAATAGGGTTCTATAAAATATAAAACAACTATTTCTCAAAATAAGCATTGCCAAATTTTTTATAGTGTCTCAACGCTTTGGTGGTGGTTGTGACAGTTTAACAAAGTCGACATAAAGCCGCTGGTTATTCACGCAAAGAATAAGATACATAAATGCATGCAAGCAAGAAAAGATAGACAAGTTGAAGTTTCCTCCCAGCCTGTGCTTTGAACCCAATGCAGAGTTGCAAGTAAGACAGAAGCATGAAGAGGCCGGAAACAGAAGCAAGTGTCTCTTCGATCTGTACGTATTTCATTGGAGTGGCAGGACAAGGTGAGAGAAGAAATGGCCGTGACATAGGCCATAGCTAAGATAAAGGTAATTATGGTGATAGGTTTGGAACAACTTCCCGCTATGGTGGCAATGAATCAAAGTATCAAACACAGGCGAACCTCAATTTTACACTCACCAAACCATGGTTTGGAGGGTACAAACTTTAAACCAATTACGGTGACGTTTGGAAGAGCTTATTTAAGTTCCTTTTGACTTATCTGATGACATAAACTCTTATGCGGTGTGTTTGACAGAGCTTATAAAATTAACTTATGTCATCCCATAAGGAGTTTTTGACTTATTTTCATAAGACACTGAAAGAAGCTTATGGAATTATCATAAGAGCTTATGCACTAAACACCCTCTCCGTGTTTTTCACTATTCGAATCCTTTCATGCCCCTTTCTTTCTTTTTTTCTTTAAGCGCTTATGACATAAGCTCTCATGCGATAAGATCTTATGTGCTAAGTTCTTAATTAAGTTATTTACCCAAACACACCCGTACATGTACTAATAACTTATACTACTGGCACTAAACGGAAACTTTTGTCAAAAGTACAAGACCGAAACAAATAAAATTTATACGGACTCCATCATCTAGGGTTTACCATGTATACATACAAAAGTCAGTAGAAACTAGAAAGCACATCACTCCAAGGTACAAGAACTGATTGCTGGCTGAAGTCCAGTTCTGAAAAGCACTAAAGCAGACATTGATAAAATAAAATTACTGTACCATGTACACAATGTCATCAGTGTATTCAATTACAAGGGTGTAGTTGTTGCGGTCTGGCTAGCAGAACTAGTGTTTACATCCTTTTGAGTGACCATCTTGCATGTATGGCTCAAGGAACCCAATAAACTGAAAAAACAAATACATTGATTAAGTAGAAATTAATGTCGGAACGAGCTCAATTTGTTACAAGTTTAAAGAACAAACAATATTGCAAGTTGAAAATAGAAAACTTTTCTACAGGTTGAACCTGTAATAACTAATTATCAACTGAACAATCAAGAGCTAACTAATTTCCTCTCTGTACTTGTATTGTTAGAGTTGGTGAGTTTCTTACAATGGATCGTGTTCTAATCCAGATGAAGAACTCGAATGCTAATAAAGCGGTAAAATAAGAGAGGGTAGAGATCAGAGAGAGTGAGGATATAGAAGGTTCTAATCACAGCTACACCCCTATGCCCTATAATCGTCTAACATCTATACAGTGTCCCTGAGCCTAGAGTTAGTTACTTTCTGCCTTGAGCTTCTTCTTCCTGAATTCCTGGAACCTCCTCTATTTGGCAATCATCACCAACTAAGTGTGTTTGGATTTGCGTTTGAACGCAACCAAACCCACGTTAACAATGGCAAACTCATAAAATTTTTTCTTTGAAGAAACGTGAAAGCATGAAAATGACAAGATGGTGAGAAATCTATTTATAGGCTTGCTAAAAATAGGGAAAGAAAGACAAGAGACTTGGACCAAGTGAAGTGTATTAAGGATGAAGAAGGTAAAGTTTTGGTTAAGGAACAAGATATTAAAGATAGATGGAAGAATTATTTCCACAAGTTATTTAATGAAGGATTTGAAGTTTTATCATACTCACGGGTGCTTAACATCAGAGAGGAGGACCAAAATTACACTTTTTATCGTAGAATCCAAGAGCATGAGGTAAAAGAAACTTTGAGAATGATGGATAATGGCAAGGCAGTTGGACCGGACAATATACCTTTGGAGGTATGGAAGAGTCTAGGAAATAGAGGCATTAGTTGGCTCACGAAGTTTTTTAACGAGATTATGAGGTCAAAGAAAATGTCGGACGAATGGAGGAGAAGCACTTTAGTTCCGATTTATAAGAACAAGGGAGATATACAAAATTGCGCAAATTATAGGGGGATTAAGCTTATGAGTCATACTACGAAGCTATGGGAAATGGTGCTTGAACGGAGACTAAGAAAAGAAACCAAAATCACCGACAGCCAATTTGGTTTTATGCTCGGGAGG
The DNA here is from genome assembly GCA_030762895.1 of Sophora flavescens. NCBI lineage: Eukaryota > Viridiplantae > Streptophyta > Magnoliopsida > Fabales > Fabaceae > Sophora > Sophora flavescens. Next base: position 178,438,474 of record CM061066.1, read on the forward strand.
TCGACAATGGAAGCAATTTACTTGCTACGACGAGTGATGGAACAATATCGAAGGGATCAAAAAGATTTACACATGGCCTTCATTTATTTGGAGAAAGCATATGATAGGGTGCCAAGAGAGGTTTTGTGGAAAGTCCTAGAAAAGAAAGGTGTTCGGATTGCCTATATTCGAGCTATCAAGGATATGTATGAGGGGCCACGACTAGTGTGAGAACGCAGGGTGGAGCCACAGAAGATTTCCCAATAACCATAGGTCTGCACCAAGGGTCAGCTTTAAGCCCCTATCTTTTTACCTTGGTCTTGGATGTACTTACGGAGCACATTCAAGAGCCAGCACCGCGATGCATGCTTTTCGCAGACGATATAGTTCTAGTTGGAGAGTCGAGAGATGATATAAATGGAAGGTTGGAGACTTGGAGACAAGCTTTAGAAGCACATGGCTCCCGCTTGAGTAGAAGCAAGACGGAGTATATGGAATGTAAGTTTAGCAAAAGGCGAAACACCTCTAGCTTAGAGGTGAAAGTTGGAGACCACAACATACCACAAGTCACACGGTTTAAATATCTTGGGTCTATTATACAAAATGACGGAGAAATTGAGGGAGATGTAAACCATCGGATTCAATCAGGGTGGTCGAAATGAAGGAAGGCTTCGGGTTTTTTGTGTGATAAAAAGGTACCTCATAAGCTAAAGGGAAAATTTTACCGTACAGCTATTAGACCGGCGATGTTGTATGGGACGGAGTGTTGGGCGGTAAAAAATCAACACGAGAGTAAAATCAATGTAGCAGAGATGAGAATGTTGCGCTGGATGAGCGGAAAAACTAGACGTGATAGGATTAGGAATGATAGCATTAGAGAGAGTTGGGGTAGCACCTATTGTAGAAAAGATGGTTGAATCTCGACTTAGGTGGTTTGGGCATGTATGGAGGAGACCTTTAGATTCTGTAGTAAGGAGGGTGGACCAAGTGGAGGGCAATCCAATAGCTAGAGGCAGAGGTAGGCCAAGAAAAACTATAGGAGAAACTATTAAGAAATATTTGGAGGCCAATGATTTAACTATTAACATGATTCATGATAGAACATTATGGCGCCGTATGATCCATGTAGCCGACCCCACCTAGTGGGATAAGGCTTGGTTGTTGTTGTTGTTGTTGAAGAAACGTGAAAGCATGAAAATGATGCGTTTGCAGTTTGCATATGATGTAACGCAAACACAAACACAAACACACGCTAACTCAGTTTCCACTCGTGTTTCTCTAACAGCTCGGCCACTTGAACTAGCTGAATCATCTTCCACATCGGCACTCCTTCCAGCTGACTTCATTACGGAAACTTTAGTCCCAGGCTCCCAGCCATTAAATAGTGGACGAGTCTAACTCTAAAGGAAGTCCAACAGTACCGTCATAGTTCCATTTTAAGTGATGAGATCAGCATACCACGTTTCAACTTGTAATGGAAGCAAACATGTACCAAAATTTAGTGGGTAACCACAGACCTTACTTCCATCTTCAGTCCAACGTGCACCATATCCATCAGCAACCCTTATTTCAAATACAACCCCATGTGGCGAGACAGCATGCAGATTCAGCCAACAACAATGTTCTATTAAGTGGTTAATAACATTCATTGCAAGCCTATTTTTATTAGAATCTGCAAAGAACAGTTAAAAAAACAGGACTAGTAAAAACAATGGGATCAACAACTTATTTGAGACACACTATTAATATACTCACTACACATTTCAGCATACATAAATGAACAAACTCAGTAAACATCTTCGGATAAATTCTTCTATGGGAAACAGATACTGTGCACACAAACCTATAGATCCAAGGCAGAATGGAAATTAAAAACAATTATCAAAAAGATATGTCAAAAGACTTGTATTTCAAAAATCCTTACCGCTTCCATCCAGAGAGCCCCAATAACCATTGTGCTCCTACAAGCATGCTTGGCTAATGCTCGAGCTCCATGAGTCAAGGAACTACTTCTAACCTCAAACAGTCAAAGCCAACACGGTGTCATTTATGATCAAGGTACACAAAATTCAGTGAAAAATAAATCTAAGCAACAAACACATCATCAAACAATAAAATTTCCTGAATAATTATCACAAGGTGTACATATACAGTTCTCATAAAGTATCAATAAAGTTGTCTCCCCCTCGGGGGTACAAACAATTTAGTATAGTAAAAACAGTGAAATTCCTACCAAGTTTTAATTGTCATTGTTAATGCGGGGTATTTGCCCCTAAGATTCTTCATAAATATACTCCTTAACAAAGTGAAAGCTACTAAAGCATTGCAAAAGTACCCAACAAAATAAGAGCAGTAAAACTAAGTCACTTTCTTACAGTAGGATTGCATGGCAAATTAAATGATGCTAACAGAGTTGACCTTGATGGTGGAAGTGCATCAGGAACTGTCCCTGTGGTATGCATCAGACCTAGAAGACCCTGAATACCCTCATAGCTTAATCCCTAGATAAAAACAAGACAGCACAATAGTCAGGAACTATCTTAAATGAATTTATATGAGAACACTTGAGCATTAGTTCACATACAGTCAGGTGAAACATGACATATGCAAGTGCATAAGCATTAGTAGCAGTTATCGGTTCTTTGGTTTACCATAGTTAAAACATTAATGACCACAAACATTTACTGAAAGGCAAGCAAAAGCAGGTTGCTAGAGCACTTGAAACTTTAGAAGAGGCAGAGACAGCAGTAAATGGGGAGAAGGGAAATCTAAAACAACCCATATTAAATGAACTCATAAAGTAACAAGTAGAAGTTGTCTGCAACACAGATGCTAAGAATATTAGACAATTCATAAAGAAACATCGTAATGTATTCTTACATTATTCTAGCCGTTAATCTCTTGACTAATGAGATATTTTTCTTCAAATATATCAATCAATTGCAATGTCAACATCTGAAATCTTGTCGTTTAATCACAGCAAATTTATAGCTTAATATACTGCACTACCAACAAACCAGAATATGATTGTCACATCATGGTGATTTTATTTCCAATAGGAAATAACGTAGTTCTTAAGGTCGTCAGACTCCACTTTCACTGGCTGTATCTATTCCTTTATGCAAAACATCAAAATATAATACCTAAAGAAACCATTGTTTCTTTGCATAAGCAATACATAAGATTTTTATGATAATTGGGAAGTAATAAAAATTAGCAAATCAAAGGAAAATTCACACTAACAACAAAGCAATCAGGCTGGAGCAGGCTTTTAGAGGCTTTTGAAATCCAAGTAACCAACAGATCAGTTGCAATGGTTTTACAGGAAAGTAAACCTACAGAAAATAAACTAGCCAAAGAAATGTATGGTTGAAGGGCCAGTTTTGAGACAAAGATGGCAAGAACACCATTTGCCCGTTCCTTCTCTTCTGTGTAAAATCTCCGGTAGACTTGTACACCTGTAATGATATGAAGTGTTACTATGCAGGCATCAGTATAAAAATGTGGAATTGGCTTAAATATATAGTAAATGTGGTTTCTTTCATCTTAAAAACTTTTTGGATGCATGATTACAATTACAATGAAGGAAAAAATAACCACTCAGAGTAGTTATTTGGCTCGTTTCGGTTATTCAATTTGAATTGAATAGCCATTTGAGTGGTTATCTGTCTAGCTATATCTGCTGATTTTATTTCTCTGTCTGTAACCAGGATACTCAGTACCTTCTTCAACACTTTCAACACCAGGAAGAACTTTTTCCAGGCTTTCCGTCTCCAACATGTCAGAGAATGTAGGATACCACTGTACTCCCTACATATTGATGGCATTAAGAGAGAAGAGCAAAGGCGTAACAGACAGAAGCACCAATCAATAATGAAATTAATCATCACCTGAACTTCAAACACCACTGACTTATTTATGAGAATTAGATTTCCTAATTCAATCCTGGAAACCAAAATAGACAAAAAAAAAAAAACGATAAAGCTAACAGCAAAATTGAATGGGAGAAGTAAAATGGCCAACATATAGCTCATAGTAAACCAAATAACCAATAGCCAGCTATTTAGAGAAAATAAAATCCAAGTAATGTCAGTATAGAGCTGGTAACCTGGCTCAAATAATTATGACATAATATTGTATGGTACGTATTTATGGATTTAGCTATGCAGCCTATTTTGATAAAAATGTAAAACATGAAGATATCACATAATTTGGCTGCCTGGACAGGGAAGACAGCCATTTTTTATGTTACATTCAGAGGGTAAGCATTTCTGCAAGGGAGAGAAGTAGGTGACCAAATTGAGGATCAAACCATTGACATCAGTGTCACACCCATGTCTTGAAGGCTTGAGCCAGTGACAATTGAACTAATATCCCAGTGTCATTTTGTTCTGGACATGAAAAATCTAAAACTTTCAATAAATAAGCTAGTGATACGTACAAGAAGAACACGCAAAAAAATAACAGTAACAACTGACTAACAGACTAACAGATTAAAAAAAAAAGTCAAGCCTTTGCCCCCAGGATGCCACTGTTGGAAGCTTGACGACCCAACTTCGAATGATCGAGCCCGCTGCACAGTTTCACTCCCGCTGCATTTGAGTGGCAACATGCAGTTACTCTCTTCCAAATTCAGAGAGGCCAGTACGTCATCAATCACAGCTCGAGCTAAGAAAAACGCAAGCTCACTTGAAGCATTCCATATATCTAAAACTGCATCTTCTGCACTTGTTAAAGGCATGACAAAACCATTCACTTTATCCTCCATTAAAGAGATCTCTATATGAAGAACATACAGCAGTGCTGATACCATTTCCTTTTCCCTATTCTTTCCATCCATGGCAAGAGTTATGAACTTCTTCAAAAAATAGGAGTATACTTAGGTGCACCAAGGTCTTCAAGACTTCGAATGAGCTCAAGTATGTCACAAGAGAGAAAATATAGATGCATGTACTTCCTCACCCATTCATCTTCAACTTGGATATTCCCATATTTACTGAAAACACTGAATAGAGACCAACCTCCTTCTGGCACAAGATATTTTTTTAAAAGCATGTATCCTTTGTTCATGTGACCAAATGGGAAACTCATTAATCAGGGTCCATGAAGATAGTGCAAGGAATGACTCAGCTAGAGTTATCATGTCAGGCATTTTAGGATGCATACCCCTTATCAATATGGTGATACACTTAATGCAGCTTATCACTTCATTTGTCAACTCAAGGGAGTAAGAGAAGCAGATATGCAAAATTCCCAGGCTTGTTGGTGCTGCATAAAGTCCCTCTAATGACTCCATAACAGTTGAAAGAATGTTAAATTCTCCATCAAAGACCATAAAACAACCACCAAAGTAAAAGCAAGGCAATGTCAGAACATGTGTTGAAGTGTTAATACATTAAGGCAAGTTTGAAGATGCTTCATTCTTTGGAGTTGCTTTCTTCCCTAGGTTTTTAGTACCATAACAAGCCAAGCCAAGCCAAATATAATATCCACAAACCAATCTAAATAACTTTCAACAACTTGAATTCCTCCATTTTCCGGTGCAAGAATTACTTGGTAAGAGTTTCTTCTAAACACTATCCTTTCTCCAGTGATGACTATACTTTCCTTGTGAATGAACATAAAAGGAGCCTCACCTTCTAGTAACATTTCAGTGTTAGGGGGACCTTTGAGTTCCTTCCCCGATAACTAAGAGAGCTGCATGATCACCCACTTGAACCATCAAAGAGTATGATGGAAGTTCATCACTCTCCAAATGCCCACGCCCCTTCCTTATGACCTGCACCCACTGTTCCAATTTCTCTGGCAGCTGTAGCAGCGCAAGGTTGGGAGGGCTCACAAGAGGCTCCCATGAAATTGGACTATGAATTATGCAATCCAATACCCTTTTCTCCTGAAACTGGGCCAGGCCCATTACGTGAAGCACTAGACCCATTTTGTAGAATACCCAACTTACCCTTCTCTCTTTCTTCAACAAAATTAGCCCCTCGATAGACTCTGTTGATGGCGTGTGACCCTTCCTCAAATCCCCAACAAGTCTATCTCGAATTGGGCCCAATGACCTTGGACCTGGAATTAAATTATTCCTTGACCAGATGGTATCATCAATTCGGATCAGGCCCAAGAGGTTTAGAATGTGACCCAATTTCTAGAATACCCCTGTTGTCCTTCTATATTCCCAATTCAAAGAGACCAATATGTCATCTTCAAATTGGGTCAGGCCCATTAGGTCTACAATTATACCTATCTTACAAAATACCATATTTGCCCTTCCTTGCTCTATCTCCCTGGCCCCTCCAACGATAATCACAGTGATACGAGACTCGGCGGCGCGACCAATATCACAATCGACGCGATTGATGTCGGGCGGCTCCGGTGGCGGAGGAGGTTTGGTCGGCGTTTGCGAGAAGTTCAGTGGGGCATCATCGTTCTCACATGCAACACTACCCACCCGCTTTCCTTCAACCACAACTCCGATCTCCACCCTATGCAACCAACCCAATGTCACAACAAGCAACACCCAATACCAGCACCCTACCGCTTCAGGGTCATTCTCAGAAAGCAAGTAGAAGGGTGTTGGTGAAAACCGGATTCCAACACAACCTGTTTGTTCATAGTGGACAAAGAACGTTGTCGAGGGGCATGGATTTGGCGGCTCGGGCGGTTTTGACGGCGTCGACAACAACCTCGTGGTCGACCCATCCTCCTTCAGGTACACGTCCTGATCTGGTGGCTCCGATGGCGGAAGCTAGGCAGTGTCGGTTACTGTATAAGGGCATAGGTCTGGCGGTTTCGGTGGTGGAAGCTTGGCCGACTTAGCCGCCACTAATGACCCACCTGCCGCCACATACAAATCTGGTTTTGGCGGTTCAGGAGGAAGCTTAGCCGGATTTCTAGAAACCCACATCTCCATGGAGTTTGCAAACTCTGCTTTTAGGTGTGTTTGGTTCAAAGGGGAGGGGAGGGATTTTAATTAGACATTGTGTTTGGTTGAGGGGAGGGGAAATAACACTTTCATGTTTGGTTCAAGAAGGGAGGGGAGGGATTTTAAAACAACTTTACTTTTAAATTCTTATAATTATTTATTTAAAAATAGAAAAGTTGGGATATTTTAGTCAATACACATGAAATATTTCAAAATCCCTCCCCTCCAAATCCCCCCAATATTGGAGGGGGAGCCAAAACTCACTCAAGGAGGGATTTTGCTCCCCTCCCCTTCAAAAATTGAACTAAACACAAGATTTAAAAAAACTCCTCCCCTCCAAATTCCTCCAACCAAACGACCCCTTATGCTCCCTCATCACCAGTTCCCCTCCTTTCTTAGCCTCATTCTCATCATCTCTCTCGATAGTATCTGTTTTCTTTGGCACCTCTGAAAAATCTCCGATGGTAGCCTCTCTCATCCCACCGACGGTAACCTCCAACACGGGTTCTATTTCTTGATTTTACTTGCTTCTTCTGTGTTTCAAACATTCTAATCAAAGCCATGGAAAATGCTTCCCAACTTTGATCCAAGCCCTCTTGGCTCCAACAGTGGAACCAAATGGGTCGATTTCTTGCTCTTCAAAGAACTTTTCTGCACTAGAGATCCATCCAACGGGGTCTGTCCCTGAAAACTACGACAGCTGCACCTTCCACACATCCTCCATCTCCGCGCGACACTAGCTCCCTCTCGAACAATCCGGCAGGTCGGACCAGTTTGATACGTACCAGAAGAACACGCAGAAAAATAACAGTAACAACTTAAGGAAATGTAGAGGTATATTGTATTATTTACTGAGAAGAAAGAAAGATTTACAGAGGAACGAATCCTTCTGCCAGAGAGATAGGCTCCTATAGAGAGCTAGTGTTCTCTATCCATAACAAACACTCTGATTTTCCAAAAGATACCCTATTGTTCTCCCCCCTTCCCTATATAACATAATCATCTTTCTCTCTCTTAATCTAATAGAACTAGTGGGCTTGATCAATTGGGCCTACGGTATAGACAAGGACCCTATCAGCTAGTTATTTGTTCAGTTCGTTCTGTCTTGCCTTCCATTTGATTACTGAATGTTACTTTCATGTCTTTTACATCAAGAGGACTCAGAATACAAAATATTCAGACCACTACAATATTGAATTCAGTAATCTACTACCAACTCCGTGTGAATTACAAATGTTAATGCATGGCACACGTTTATAATGGAGGAAAATTGGTATTCAAGAAATTTAAGATAACAGTTATGCATGCATATGTAAGCATATACTTGAAATTGAAAAATATTGAAACCTGCTGTATTTATCACTGGCACACCTCCCTTCAATTGTTTTCAGGCCATCTGCAATCAATAATATCACAAGACTTGGAATAACTGAAACCTAATAGGAATCAGAATGTCATGATCAAAGACACTATCGATGGTGCTAGTGTGAAGTTTTTTTATTCTTTTATTTAGGGGCAATAGATAATCTTTCAACTCAGTAACAAGGCTTATGCAAAAATAAATATTTTTTAGCTATAATTACATTGAACTTCATGCTATTCGTATGGACTATTATGGAGTGATTAATACCTTTTAGCTGTGTAAAAAAAGGCTCTTGAACATGGAGTTCAAAGGAAACACTCTTCAAAATCTGTTCAAACAAAAAATATATATATACTATATTGAAACCAGCTTAATCAATAGATAAAGAATAGCAAACAAATGGAACAATAAACATATAACAATTTACATTGAGTATTTGAGATCCCTTCTCTCGAATCAATTTGTGCCACTCATTATGTTTCTGCTGCATGGAGGTGTCTTCATGGGTCATGGCTAAATTGCAGCTTGTCAAACAAAACTCTTCAGAATCCATACACCTCAACAGAGCTGATGCAAGACGCTTGTACAAGGGATATGGTGGCACTCCTTCCACCATAGAATCTGCAAAACGGAGAAAATAAAAAATATAAACTTTAATGAATTTTGATTATTTCAATTTTGGGTGAGCTTAAACTGGCTTAATTGAAGATACCCAGGTAAGGAATAACCTTTACACTTAAACACACAGTACCAACCTTGTGTGTGTGATGAGGAAGGGTCATCTTTGAGAAGGAAGGAGCAGAATTGGGAGGAGAGGTTCAAGTGAGAGGAGAGAGTGAAGTTGACAAGCCCCTCTAAACAATCTCTCAGCTTTACTGCATCACCATCACCACCTTTCTCTTTCTTTTCCACTTTTCCTTCCATTGATTTCTTTTCCCCTTACAATCCAACAAGTCATTTGCCTTCATTTTATTGCTTATCGGTCTTGACGGGCCATTGGCCCAATGCGTATGACCCATCAGGATGGCGGGCTGCCTCCAAATTTTCTCGGCCCACTCTACCTAATAACATAGTAGTAATTAGGGACTGTAACTTTTAATATTAATGTTTTTTATCAGACTTTTAAGATTAGGAGAATGAAGGAATCAAAGTACGAAAGTTTGCAAGGGAAAATAATATATTCTACATATTGAAAAGTATTATTGGCTTCTCAATTCAGATTTTATGTTATTTCTTAAGAACATTTGTTAAAATTAGAATAAAGATATTTGGACACATAATTTGGACACCTTGTATAGACACCGTAGAGCTTAATTATGAGTGTCTGGGAGTAATGAAATACATGATGAGAGAAAAAAACAATAAATAAATGAGAATGAATATTTTATACGGTGTTGGACACCATTTTTATTTTCAAATATCATTACTCTAAAATTAATATTGAAAAAGCTTGTAGCAGAATGGATTCTGGTTACCTTCGGTTACTTTGCAGGGGTTTGACTTTTCCACACTCATTATTAATTTAAGAGTAATGATAAATGAACACATTCTTGGAACAACAAGTATAGACACCATACGATGTTGGATATCAAAAATGTGTTGATTTATCATTCTCTTAATTTGACAGTATTTTGTGTCACCTCCACATTATAACATGGACTACATTACTCAACCACCTAGTGATAAAACAGGCCTTCCTTTCCTTCTATATTTCGTTCTCACTGGTGATATCCACAAGTTGTTATATAGAAGTTAGGAAGTTTATTTGTTCCATACTCTTCATGAGATCGATAATTATGTTGACCACTTTGACAAACTCGATGCATTCAATGAAACTAGTAATAAATGACGAGATGACGTTAAAAACATCAGTAAAGGACTAGGAGCATGTTTGGATATCGAAAATAAACTATTTTCAATATAGTTTCAATCAACTTTTGTTGGTAAAAAAATGCATTAAAAAGTGTTTCCCCTTCACTTCTGTTGGAATCTAAATCAACCGGACCCTTAATCAAGAACTTTTCAAGGAGAATTACAAATATATTTTAACCTAAAACCAATTAAATAAAACTATAACTAGTTGATGCAGATAAAATCTTCATATACTCATATTATTGTTTGATGATTTTGGTACATCTGTATGGTATTTTGTACGGGGTTGGCCCCCTTTCTATAACTTCAAACTCAAGTGAAGAATTTTTGTATAAAAGAATTGTGACACCAAAGGCAAATGCCAAATTCTAAATGCCCCTGGTCTACCCTTTACCTAAAGGAAAGAAACTTTGACTTGTGTATGTACAATATTGTACCTCCTATATATATATATATATATATATATATATATATATATATATATATATATATATGGGATTCTTGGAAGCTGCTTGCGCATTTGTCTTCCAATACCTTGTCCCTAGTTCCTAAATTCTTGTAGATTAAGTAGTGTGTGACTAATGACTAATTAGTTGTTGTAATGTCAATCTCTTTAGCTGGTCCCAATTCCAGGGAATTTCCTGCTCCACAATGAGGCTCCACAGACCCATCTGAATGATGATAACTTTGCTCATGATGAGCCTTTATAATCCATAATAGCACTACCAACAATACCATGACCACTGCAAGAAGCACCATTCCTGCCCATACCATCCTGGAAAATCTCTTCAAAGGCTTGCAGTGTTTGACAAGGACTTGAGAGAGTGCATCTTTTACCAGCTGGCATTCTAACAAGTGTTCCATACTAGGATACAAATTCAATAAGTCCTGAATTGAACTTGTATAAGCCTCAACTCTCGCATATTCACTGCTAGATATGGAATGTTCATTGTCACAGGTTCCCTCATTGGCATTGGAACAAGTAAGATACTTCAAAACCTGCAGAGGAGGATCAGGGAAATGACAGTGTTAGTATTATATATCTTGGCCTTATTAAGGGCAGAAATAGAATTCATCAGCACATCACATTGTTCTCCCTCTCTCTGGCATACCTTTGGGATATCTCCTATTCTTATACTATTTTCTGGGCAGTTCTCTGGTTGGTATAAATACTCAGGTGGTGCTGAGAAAGGATTGCAAACATGAACAACATTCGGATATGATGCTGTTGCCTGCAGGACAGATATGTTTGCATTCACCTGGACATTGACCAAAAACAATTAATAATAGATGACATAAAACCAATACTATATGAATAGTATAGCAGAAGCACAGAAACATTTTTTATATGATTAGAAGGCTCAGTTTAGTCTTCTATCTCGGATCGGTTGGAGTGAAGTCATAATATAGACTATGCTTGGTTTACCGTTACAAATGTACTTTTGGGTTCAAAAGTATATTTACTCCAAAAGAACTCTATAGATACTTTGTTCCAAACATACATTTGCAGCTTCTTAACTATAAACCAGACATGCACGAGTAGGGGGAAAAGATGCTGATGTTTGAGATTATGCAAAATTTACCTTATTAACAAGGTTGTCGATCCCTGCACTAACATCAGATAGGATTGATTTTGCTGAGAGCAATTCATTACATGGGAGAATGGAGCTTAGGCTGTTGTTATAGGGATTTTGTTGAAAGTTGTCAAGAGCTGTACACGTATCACTGGAGAATCTACAATAGAGAACTCTTAAGTAATTAAACTCAAACTTCTACTCTCTAAACATATTGCAGGGAAAAATTCTAAACTCTTGAGAATCAGTAAATCAGAAAGGACTTGGAATTAGATTTACCTGTCTAAGAAGAAATACACTCCAAAAAATATCCAGCATAACACTGTCATCAACCAGCAAAGTACCAAAAGCCTGTGACAAAGAAGAGGATATAAATTTTAGATTTGGGGCACATACCATATATGCAAACATTTATACTAGCTTCTAAGGTTCCAAGTAAATACAATTTAGCTTCCTTACAGGTAAAGTGCCCGCCATAACCTCAATACTCCAAAAACTGTTCACAGAAAATTTCAACATCTTATGAGAACCATACATTGATGTTGTGCAGTCATGGATAGGAGATCAATTGAAAGTACCTGACAAAGCTGACACAAGAACCAAGTTCAAGCTTATAATCACGGTGGTGACTACATACCTGCAATTAAAAGCACTCCTTTATACATTGCCATGCAATTCGTTATTCATTTAACATCTTCTGAGTTATAGAAGGAGTGACAAAAGAGTCTTACACTACTTTCAAACCCTTGTTAATAAGGCGCCTATTCTTCCTAGCTTGCTCTTCAATATTTGCAGATGCATCATCAAGTCTCTCAGTTGTATAGTTAAGATTTCCAGTTTCATCAGCATTGGCATCGGCTTCAATCAAGTTACTTTCCATGCCTTTTAATGCTCCTGTTGTGTCGTGTATTGTTTCGGATGCCTCATTTGCTGTCTTGATTATGATGTCAACTGAAGTTTTTGCTTCAGAATGGAATCTTGCACTCCCCGCAAGAACTAGCCCAGATGCAACTCTACATAAACAAGAGCCATGCATGCATACACATCAGTTGTCATGAACCACCAACTCCTCACAAGCTTAAGCTCTTAATCCTAAAGACACATGAATGGTTTTTATTAATATAATATATATGTAACGGAGGAGGGAGATCTGCTGTTTCATTTTGGTGTATCACATGTTGTCCCTATCAATAATATCTTGTCACGTACTCTACCTTCTAACATTACATAAAATTTTAACTTGCATGACAAGATATTATTGGTGGGGACAATGTATGAGACAACATATCTTCGTCCACGTGTAATATGCCCCCTCAAGCAAAAGCCCTTTGGGCTCGAAGCATGGATAATGCACAGGCCCATCTTAATCAGATGGTGAAATTCAACTTGTATTTAGAAGAATGGGAATGGTAAGGATCGAACTCTAAACCACTAAGTCATGGAGGTTTTGTATCATAAACTAATTTCCCCAAAAACTTTAAGTTGTTAGGTAAATGCTCTTATTTAGAAATGTCATTGTTGCTTAGGCTATACACAAGGATGAATAACTTACATGGCTAATATGGTGAGCAGTATAGCCAGAGGAATTAGTGTAAGATCATAACTCTTGTAATTACAAGGAAAGACCTTCTTCATGCTTCTTCCTTCTTCTTTTTTGCTATAAAACTTGGTTGTTACCAAAGTAACTCCATATATTATTCCACACAAAAGGCAGAACACCCCAATTGAATATCCATATACTCCTGTGAAGATCACCGACTGCAAAACATTATGGACATGTTAACAATATGGTTGATGTTAGATTGGTAGAAATTAGACTCAGAAACAAAGAGGGACAAAGATTTACTTACACCCCAATAATGCTTGTTGGTGATGTTAAATCCTCCCCTGTATTTTTGAAATTATCTAAAGGATCCACTCTAATAGTATTATCTGGCTGTGTAATGGGTTCTGACACGTTATTATCTGCATCAATCATATAGACAAAACATAGTATTCCTCACTGTCAGTGTCACAGCCAATTGCAAAGAAGGAAACGTATAGAATCTGTAACACGTATTAGTCACTCAACTTGGGGTGATACAAGATTCAAAATCATATTGTGCAAGCTAAACCATTCTTTCTAGTTGTTCATTTTTTACCTTAAATACAAAATTTGTACTCTTCTGCTCGTTATGTATAAACACATAGCAATTGCAGAAAATCTAAACAATTATATTGAGGTAGTAGAGTCTCTAAGGAAACTAAATCTTAATTACCTGGCGCAGAATCACTGGATGAGACTAATTGTGCTGCAATTTCTGGGAGAATCAAGACTATAATCACAATAATAGATACTAGGCCATTGGTGCCGTTGACTATGACCATCTTTAACCTGCCAAACAAACAAGATATTTGATATATTCTGCCTAACAATTTAATTCAATGCATTTTGTTCTATAACCAGTCCAGTGATGGTTTCAGAGCTAGAAAAGTATATGCAATCAAACCAAGAGAGAAGTGGGGAATTTCCATGATCCATAATCAAATATGTATATGCATATTAGCTATATAGAAGAGAAATTATATCTGCAGCTTCATGTGCAATGCAGCTCTCTCATTTTTCAATGGTGTAAATGGCTGAGAATTTTTCAAGTTTGCCTTTCACATTGAATGAGTTGATTTTAACTGTAGAATTGCCATGCAGACTTTTCAAGGTAACTTACCTGATAAATTGAAAGATGAAAGGTATTGGAAATTCTTCACAAGATTAGCAACAAGTTTCAGTGACTCTTTCTGTGGTAGTCTAATATTTTCTTTCTTCAGAGAAACACTTGGCTTAATGCTTAAATGAACCAGAGAATTCCAAAACTGCCATATAACTTTTCTTCTCAATTCTCTCTTTCCAAAACAAGTATAAGAGAATCCTCACATTTTTCAACTCTCACACAGAAAAGTATATACATATATATATATATAATATGAAAACTGAAGACTATTCAAATGGCATTCTTAAAAGAGCAAGAAGCCAAATCCAACCTCAACTGAAACACTCTAAGGTTTTTGTCATCCTCTGAATTGTCCCTCTCTGTAAGTAATTGTTATTATAACACCAAAAAGAGAAATAACAAGTCGGGAATGGGTTGGTTGGTTTAGCCTTTTAAGAAGTTTTGGTTTGTATTTCATCCATAATAAGCATAGCTTATTTTCCCATGTAAACATATATGCTAAAATATCTAGTCAACCCCATGTCATCAATTGTGAGTACTGAATCCTTTTATTGGTGATAAAAAAGGTTAACCGAAAAAAGTGTATAGGCTGCTAAAAAAATAAGCCCCCAAATATAGAACATAGTAAAATAATACCAACTTTATTGAATTTAAGGGCCGTGTCAAACACTATACAGGGTGGTGAGTTTTAGTGCCCAAATTTTCAACCTAATCCACTGCTGACCTGATAGTCAACAACTCCAAAGAATTCAGAAATATGTGTCACCTATTTCAAAAGGACTGTATATATGTCTTAACTCTAGATATGAAATGCATCTGGTAAGTTTCGACCGAAACCTCACTTTTTCTCCCTCTTTTGCTCCTAAAAGTCAAAATATGACAACGGCATGACTTTCAGGTCAAGGTTATATAACAGATTTCACACCAACTAGCATTGTCATGGTTAATTAGAATTAAAAAAAAATATATAAATAAATAACATATGAAACATGTATGAAATGAATTGTGCTGGGTTAGTTATTGAAGATTGTATTACAGTTCGGAAATGCTAAACCAACACACAAAATAAATACATACACGGTATATCATTGTAATAAACTACTATTTTAATGACAAACAGAATATTATCCAAAAAACAAGGTATTCATGAATTAAGAAGATACTTAAGAGTATTAGAAACAATAAAACAAAATGACTATATTATTTCCCACCAAGAATTGGTTAAGAAAAAAATAAAAAGATTAAAAATGGAACTAGAAATTTACATAGGATAATGGGTTTATCTGAAGAAATATAAGTAGGATTTAAAGAATTGGAAAGAATAATGAAAGAAATAAACAAAAATATTATTCCATTAATTGAAACTACAGATAAAATTGCAAATTACACTTGCAATAGAATACAAAAAGGACAAAATGAAATAAAAGACATTAAGGAAACATTATATAATATTAGCAGATGAAAAGAAATAAGCAAAGATGAAGATATTAATAGAATAAAAATTATTCTAGAACAACTAGAAGAATTCTTAAAATATGAAGAAAATAATAAATGCATAACAAAAGAAGAATTAAAAGAAATCTTTGAAACAAAAGATCTAGAAAGAATAATAATTAAACAAGAATTAAGTCAAGAACCATCAAAAATATCTACGAACTTGAACCTTTAGAGGAAGAACTAAGTAACTCAAAAATAAGTATATACCAATATACAGAAGATGAATTATCTTCAGAAGAAACAGAATCTGAATAATACTTATATAAAAATACTAGTGGAAGAAAGTAATAGGGAAACAGAAGCATATATAGATACTGGAGCAAGTTTTTGCCTTGCAACAGAAGCACTTTTTGATAAATGGGAAAGATTGGAAAAGCCACTGAAAATACAAATAGCAGGTGGATCGATACATCCTCTGTATTGGATAGCCAAAAGAATTACTTTGAAAATACATGACAAAATATTTATCATACCTACGATATATAAACAAGAGACAGGTATAGATGTAATTATTGGAAACAATTTCTTGAGACTTCATGCACCATTTTGTCAATACTTGGAATATATTACACTGAAAACACCATATATTTATCAAAAACAACAGCGAGAAATTATCAAAATTCCAATTACTCACTTTTCTGAATGTATTTACTCATCAAAGTCGCGCAAGCTGAACCATGGTGAGTTAGTTCGCTTAATTTGCACAAAAAATCGCTATGCACTAGTAAACTTAGAACCAAATAGAATAATTCCAGCTCATATAGAAGAAGTTTTAGAGAAAGTATGTAGCGAAAATCCTTTAGACCCAGATTAACAAAAATACTGAATTGGTTGAATTAAAACTCAAAGATCTAATGAAAGAGGTAAAATGTAAACCAATGATTTATACAAAACAGGATAGAGATGAATTTGCAAAAGACATTGAAGAAATGTGCCAAAAAGGACTAATTAGACCATCAAAAAGTAAGCACTTAGCACCAGCTTTTTATGTAGAAAACCATAATGAAATCAAAAGAGGTAAAAGAAGAATGGTAATTAATTACAAGCAAATTAATGATGCTATGGAAGGAGACGCTTATTTTCTCCCGAGAAAAGGCTTAATTATTGAAAGGGTTAGAAATATGGATTGGTTTAGTACCTTTGATTGTAAATCAGGTTTTTACCAAATAAGATTAACTGAAGAATCAAAATCACTAACAACATTCAGTTGTCCTCAAGGTCAATATAAATGGAATGTACTTCCAATGGGATTGAAGCAATCGCCGGGAATATTCCAGCGAAGGATAGATTCAATTCTTAAGGAATTCAAGGATTTTTGTCTTATCTACATTGATGATATATTAATCTTTTCTAATAAAGGATTAAATGATCATTTTAAGAAGATAGAATTAGTTCTTAATAAATGCTATGAACATGGAATAGTTTTAAGTAAAAAGAAGGTTGTTTTAGCTCAAAATATAATTAATTACTTAGGATTGGAAATTGAAAAAGGAAAAATAATAATGCAGCGGCATGTATTAGAGAAACTTCAGAATTTTCCAACGGAAATAAAGGATAAAAATGATTTACAAAGATTTCTTGAACTACTAACATATATTTCAAATGAAGGTTTCATCAGGAATCTTGCAGCAGAAAGAAAGATACTTCCACAAAAGTTGGAGAAGGATGTCCCTTGGACATGGACTAATGAAGACGATAAACTTATTATAAAAATGAAATACTTATGCCAGGATCTTCCTGAGCTTTATCATCCATCGGATGATGATATAATAATTATTGAGACTGATGCCTCAAATGATTGTTGGGGAGGTGTTATGAAAGCAAAACCCCCTGGATACAAAAACGAATTACTATGCCGATACATGTCTGGAACTTTTTCAGACAGTGAAATTAATTATCCTATTCATGAAAAGGAAACACTGGCTTTGATTCGAATGTTGGAAAAACATCGGATTTATATATTGGATAAGGACTTTATTGTTCGAACCGATTCTACTTATCTTGCAGGTTTTAAGAACTTAAACCATAAAGGAACTTAGAAGCAAGGAAGATTGATTAGATGGCAAATGAAGCTTGCCCAATACAAGTACTCAATCTCCCATATTAAAGGAGATAAAAATGTTCTTGCAGATATATTATCAAGAGAATGGAGCAGCAAACAATTGAAGATATAAAGAAGCAGATCCGACTTCAAAGGATGCTGGAGAAACAAAAAATAATGGAGCTAGACCTTATCAAGGCAAACATCGAAGTACTGGAATTCCAACTACAAGCAAAAGGAGAATATGTAAAAGAGGATCCTATGAAAAATATAAAACAACAAGTACAAGAAAATACTAAGGAAAAGTGGTACGCCATCTTTAATGGACCACATCCAGGTATTTATGATGAATGGCACAAAGCAGCCCCTCATTGCATTGGACTCTCCGGAGTTCATCACAAAGGATTTCGCACCGAGGAAGAAGCTGAGAAAGCTTTGATAGACTATCAAAAAGAACATGACAAGGGCAAAGAAATTTATCTTGGCCCAAGAACTTTCTCCGAAACAATAAGAATTCCACCAAAACCAAAGACTTCATTAAAAATACTCGGAAGAATTCCTTCTTCCATTGATGACTACCAAATTACTTCCAGAAAAGACCATGAACTACAAATCAATTTTCCAAAGAAAAATTTCATGAAAACTTGAAAATATTGACCAACTGGTCTGAAAAATAAAAAATTAATTGTTTCTACATGGTAAACCGAAACATTTTCGGGGTTAAAACCATAATTACTCCAGGAGCATCATCGATTCTTACATTTAATATGTTCCAATTTGGACTTATTGAATGTCTTTACTTAAGCAAAGACTTAGAAGAAATCAGTCTGTTCCCATGTAATCTTAAAGAAGCCGTCCAGAATTATAGAAGAAATGTTGCGAAGGATAGAACTATCTTCTTGAAGTTCTATTCAACTTATCCAGACTTCACTAGTAAGAAACCACCAAAGAACTTAATCTTCATTGGAGTAAGCAATAACAATTTTTCCATGAGGGATGAACCAACTGGCGAGGACTATGATGAAGAAAAAATTATTGCAATATTAGCCAATCAACTGGCAAGTATTTTTACCCAGTGTCAAATTATTTGAAAAGATTCCTTCATCAAAGCACTATAAAAAGGACCACATACTTTGCTTCTCAACAAAACTAGTGGAAAACTGATCAGAGAAAAGGATTTGGCAATACCGACAAACTTTGAATTACCCTTTTACACGCTTCAAGGACTTTCTATGGACTATCAGCCAGCTGTACTCAATTTACTCTGCTCAATGATTAAAGAGAATGGGAACCACGCATGTGAAAGATGCGTAACAAAAAAGGACTGTCGGCAAGAAGATAAGGACTCGGACGAGGCAATTATTGAAGAATGACGTAAGCGCTCGCGTCAGCATGTGAATTATTGGAAGTCTGATTAATAGACTCAATAATGTAAGGACTTTTCTGTAAATAACCTAGCCCTTTTATGCATATAAATAAGCCCTCTTATGCTGAGGCAAATCAGAATTTCAATTCTCATCCTTCTCTCATCTTTGAGAAGTTCTCTCAGAGAACTGTGCTAGCCTCATGTTTGCTAGTCGAATCCTTGAGAGTGGATTCAAAATAGTTCTATGTACCTCAACCACTGATCATAAATAAACACTACTTTCATATATTTCTCTACTTTCATTACTTTCAACTATTCATTGTGATCAAATCTCAACTTAACTAAACGGAAGCAGTGGTGGACCAAAGAATTCATATATAATTTTGAAGAACCCAAATCAGGTATGACTCATCACCTATTCAATTTCATTCAGTTTATACTAGAAATTAATCATGTCTGAAATAGAAAGAGAAAATATCGATAATACTGATGTAGAACACTTACAAATTACTGAAGAAGATGGAAATTATGAAGGAAGTATTTTGATAGATCCAAAATTATTTCCGAAAATTCAAAAAGAAGACTTAAACTTAACAAAAGATGCGAATATGAAAAAACTTGGAGGAATAATGAACAGATTTAATCAGAAAGAAAACATCATATATTATGGAAAAATAGTTAATGAAACTCCAATAGATATATGGGAAACACAAGGAAATACTTGTATACAATTATTAAACAAAAAGAAACTACTCGAGTTAAAAAGGAATCTAAAGAAGGAAGCACATAGAAAGAAGATTGGTTATATTCATATAGGAGCTATACAAGTTTTAATTAAAGCAACTTTTCAGGAAGGAATAAATTCACCCATAGAATTAGTATTAAAAGATGATAGAATAACAGATCCGAAAGACAAAATATTAGGAGTAATTGAAGGAAACTTAGCTTATGTTAAGTTAAAATTCGAAATACACCCAAATATTGGTATACCATTAGATACCCAGTGACTAGATCAATCATTAACCATGGAATATAGATTCTTAAGAAATAATTTAATGAGACCAGGAGATAAAATTTTCTCAATTACTTACTGTGTTAATTATGCACTAACAAATTCTCATCATAGTATTACTTTTAGAAATAATGATAGAATCGATATACCAAGACTCTTTGAAGAAATAGGAAAAATTTACTACCCTAAAAGAAATGAACTAACTGATTTAGGAATATCTATAAGAAATCCAAAATCACTAAGTTTTAGACAAATCTCAAAACCAATTACTTTTTCTGAGACAAAAAGAACAAATGAAGATGAAAACATAAATAAATTATCGAACCAGGTAAGAGATTTAGCATAATATTTAAGAAATAGAATATCAATAAAGAAAAGGAATTAAGAAAGATATACGAAGAATCTTATAACAAAATAACACAAGATAAAAGAAATATGAAAGATTTCATGAACATCTACGACCAATATCTTAAAAAGGGATTAGAAAATAAAAATCGAAAACAAATGGAAAAATATATTATAGAAAAAGAAAATGAACTTATTAATTTAAGAACTAAAAGAGAAGAACATAAAAGACAAATAATAGAAAAAATAGAAAAAATGATATCGACAAGATATTATCAATCATCATCTAATTATTTTAAGATAACAGCACCACCTTTTGAAGATAACGAATAAAACCATGGAAATATACTCTGAATTTGATGATCAAACCGAAAAAGAAATAATAAGTGTTTTAGTAATGGATTTACCTATTGACTGCAAGCAACTAATAATTGAAAAAATAAAAGCTCGGTATAGACAAGAAGATTATTACTTAACACATATTTCATTGGATCTAGAATGGAATTACATGGAAGAAATAGGTTTGACATTTGAATATGATAGATTGTCCGATTCTGATATATATGAAGATTATGATTTATTAGATGATTAGGATAAAAAATTACTTCCTAATTGTAAAGATGATGAAAAATTACTTTTTAGCAAAGAATGTAAAGTTGGTACCATTTTGGTATCAGAGCTAAGTATTAATGAATCCTCAAAATATAGAAAAATGTGTTCATGAATTAAGTATGTTAGATTTAACAAATCAGGATGAATTAAAAAGATTAAAACAAGAATTAAAAGATGAAGCCACTGATACATGTAATAAACACATAGAATATCATTGTGAGTATTGTGACTGTAAAGAATACGAGAGAAAAATAGATTTAATAAAAATTATAATTAATAAATTAAATTTATGAATAGATCAACATGAATTATAGATCCAATGATTCACGACATGTACGCCACTGTAGCAGATATCGTATTGTTGTCAAAAAATTGTGTCCAAATAACACAGCTCATTACAGTTAAACTTTCCACTACTTTTAGATATTGTCTTTTTATGAATCCAAATTGTGTATGGATTGAGAAAGCTCCTGAACATGTTTGTAGGTTTTGAGTCCAGGTTAATGCAATCCTTATTTTGCAATAAGAAATAATGTGAGGGAGTTCCTTCCCTAGTATAACGGAAGGCAAATAGATTTTTAGCTCCAGGGTCAAAAGAGGCAGCAAATAATCTGTTTCTAAGGTTCACTGAACAATACTCATTTTTGGGTCTATTAGCATTTAGCAAATAAAATTATAAATCAGGTATGGGTCAGACGCCAATGCAGATATTGGCAGTATTTTTGGTTGGCGGCAACTTGGGTTTCTTAGAACTTAGAACTAGACCATCATCGTTATGATATTATTATTATTTTTATTATTAAAGAAAGTTTGCTCTCTATGGCTGAGGGGTCTTTACAATATTGATGTTAAGTGGGAAAAAACTGTTGTTATAACGAATCCTCCGCCACTTGTTTAAGTGGCTCAAGCCGGTTGTCATTTGGACCAACCACATGTTGGTATAGGAAACTGGAATTTGATATTGAATATTGACTTACATTTTCTTTTCTTTTCTTTATAACTGTTTTCAAATGATGATTACTCCTTGCACTATAAAAGATAAATGATATCTGCACACCCAAAGTTGACACCTTGATTAATCGGTACAAATATTTGGTTAATTCAGTTCAATATATGGTTTATTTGGTTAATTCACGATGACCCATTAATCATATAAAAACTGAATTAACTAGATATTTGCATGTGATTAACCAAATATTGACATGATTATGGAAAATATGATTCATATAACCCATTAACCATATAATCAACCAGGGGTGTTCGCGGATTGGATTGGATCGGTTTTGAGTTAAAAAGTCATCCGATCCAATGATGAAAACATCATGCGGTTTGGATTGGATCGGTTTGTTTCCTTAAAAAAATCCAATCCGATCCGATCCAATCCAATCAAATGCGGTTTGGATTGGATTGGATAATTCGGTTTTTGTCATACTTTATTTTTTTCTAATGTCAAGTATCCTTTCTACTTATTTAATAGTGGATAAAAGATAATCTTCGTTTTAATTTGGGAGTTTGAGAAGAACAAAATTATTGATATTTTTTAACACGTTCTTTTATATTAATTCTCTATATCTACTCCCACTTATCATATTTTTTTTCCTTGAATCGGCTACAAATAAATTGTAACTAATTATTTTTCAAATTCACTTAATTGTTTTCCTATTTTTCATGATTACTCAATCAATTATATATATGCTATGCATCAAAACTTTTAGTAAAATATAACTTCAAGACATTAATATTTATTCTAAATAGTCTTATATATGTCATTCCAACAAAAATATTAAAGAGAATGAGGGACATAAAAGTATGAAGAATAATGTTTAAGTATGAGTAATATTATAATTTCAAAAATAATAGTATATGTATATAATAGATCGGTTTGGATTGGATTGGATTGGATTTCACTATAGGATCCAAAATCCGATCCAATCCAATAAAAAATTGCGGTTTTTTCGGTTTTCGGTTTTTGCGGTTTGGATCGGTTGATGAACACCCCTATAATCGACTGAATTAACCAAAAATTTACACATGATTAACCAGGTGTCAACTTTGGATGTCAACTTTAGGTGTGCAGCTATCATAACTGACTATAAAAATGTAACGAAGATTGGTTCAGTTGGTAAGGATAAAGCTCATAACCCACAAGGTCATGAGTTCGAATCCCACCTCCGATGTGAGGACATCGTTGATGGGTAATTTGTAAGTACCTCTTTAAGTGTTCTTTGAATGGTGAGACCTGTCCTGACTCTGATAAGCCCCCGGGACTCAACTCACCTAAACTTTAGTTTGAAAAAAAAAATGAAAAAAATCTGGTAAGATTAAATAAAATTAGACTTGTCAATACCAAATAAACTCCAAGGCTTTGTTTGGTTTGGGCCCTTGTGAAACTTTTTGTTTGTTTTATATTTTAGCTCTAACAAAACAAAGTGAAAAATAGTTTATGAAAGTGGAAAAGCAATTTTTAAATCAACAACCAATCAAAGTGATTTCTAGCCGTCCGTGCTTTATATCTTTAACATCTTCATGTTCAAGTTCAAGTTCTATTCTTGAACACTAAGAAAACCGAAAGTAGAATATCTTATTTTAATTTTTAAGGAATGTTAACTTACCAATCGTATTTGCTTCAAGTATTACGTATTATTAACGTTAATTATTATTTTGCTGACAATTCAGTTCCATGTCATTTACAATCTCATTCTCATGAAGCCCTGCTCATGGTACGCAAATTTAATTGCAAATTAATATTAATATGACCAAAATAGTAATGATACGCAAATGAGAAACCATCACGTCTGATCTTTCAAATGGAACAGGCCTCTTGGCCAATTAATTTTCCAAGCCGCGTGTAGGAGGTGCAACTAGGATAAATTTGGGGGAGTTTTAATAGCAAAATCAAACTATTTCAACACTTGAGTAATAATTTGACACATAAATATATTATAACTTCACTTCCATAATCTAGTACGATTATAATATAACAAAATCACAACTACAAATAAAGTAATAACTAAGGGGGGAAACTACAACTATTTGCTTAACTATATATCAAAAAATTATTGCAACAAGTTTCATGATAATTTAATCTTGTTTTACTCTCGGTGAAAGAAAATCATCTAAACTCTGCAAAACAAAAACAGAGTTTGTTTGAATTTTCAAAATTGAATTTACCATATTTTGAACAAGACCGAGTGCTTAGACTTTGATTTGAACACACAACTTTGTCAGCATAATATAGTAGAATTCAACTTCCACTGTATGTGTAATTCAAATCGAAAGTGGTTCTGTATATAATGGAATATATGACATTTACAGTGCAAGAGGAGAATGCATAGCAGCACCCCAACACTTCACAATCCAATTACAATCGAAGGCGAGGTGGGAAACAAACATGATCATAATATCTACCATTTAATGCAATATGGATCATAAAATGTAATGAACAAAATAGAGGCGATAAATGAAATTATAGCACTACTTATTATTGCTCACATAACTCATTGCCTAAAGTTAATTAATACCAAGAATACTAAATAATTCCTATAGTACAACTAACTTGAAACCAATAAGAGAACAACACCAAAACCAACATTTGAAGGAAAAAAAAAATATTATTATTATGAAGACTAATTCAACTTGATTACTTGATGATTATCAACAATTATTCCATTCTTTTTCTCCAAAAGTAAATCTTGGGTCAACTTGATTGGCAGTAATTCTCCTGATCAGAGGCAGAATATGATTTGAGTAGCCCTTCAGGCAGAAATATGGGAGAGGCAAACCCAGTTAATGATGAATAAGCAGCATCACGATTGCGGTTGGAGACTTGTTCTTGGAAGTATGGAATTGGCTAGATCTTCATTCAACTTCGCAGGAAGACTCGGCATTTGCTTCATCACCTCTGGTGAGTCATTCAAACTGCCATGGAAATAAAGAGAATAAAAAAAATAAGTATTTTGCTTAAGGTCAAAATGGAACTAGAGCAAAACATAATTCAAATATTTCTTTTTTCAATCTAGTCTCTTATGTATTTTTGTCAATCTAGTCACTTATCTTCCAAATCATCATTCAATGCAAACCCTAACAAAAGTGATGACGTGGCTTTAATGTGGTGATGGTGTAGATTTTCTGTTAGTGACATGTCATCACTGCTGTTAGGGTTTGCAACAAAACTGTGATGGAGGACTACATTTAATGACGATTTACAAGATAAAAGACAAAATTGAAAAGAATAAAAGTTAGGGATTAAATTGAAAACAAAATAAAGATAGGGGGCCAAAGTACTTATTAGCCTGAATAAATCTTTATTTCCTTTTATAAAAAATGGGGATAAAACTTGGGTAAAATTATTTAGGTGTTTGTGGTACACTATTGGTACTGTTTACCAATAACATGTGTTCTATTTTTTAGTTACCTCATTAGTAAGCTCTAAGAAAATAACACACTTTCTAATACAAGCACCTAAATAACTTCACCAAAGTTTTCTTTTTAAAATGCCATCTTAAAGTACTTCTTATACTCAAATAGGAAAGGACTTGCTAGCATTCACGAACACAATTGAAAAACAGAAACAAATAATTCACTTTAACCGATATACTTCTTCCTTATAAATAGCATAAATATAAAAAAGAACAAAAACAGTACAACTTACTCATTCATAATTTTAAGGATGTTATCTCTGGTTTGGCAGAAAAGATTGATGTTCTCCTGTATCTGGAAACAAAACAGAGAGAACAAAAAATTATTCTAGGTCAGTGTTAACCTCTAACAACTAACAAGGCTTCCAAATCCGAAGCATCTAACAGCATCCTATATCCGAGAATTTTCTACCAAGACAAGAAAACACAAAAACTAAATTGATATAAAAAGAGAAGCAAATTAGACAATTTCTCAACTCAAAGATTACCTAATTTAGTCATGTCATTAATAAGCATATTATTGTTGACCTAACTGATACGAAATGAATATAAACAGTCATGAGGAGGAAGAAAGGACAAAATAGAACTTGGAGAAAAAAATCTGGCTAATACCAATATCTATGTGGTTAATACAAATACATATATAACAAGGCTCATTCCGAAATTCTACTTTTGGTCAAGCAATCCTTTCCATACACAATAATTAAAATCAGTTAAAATTGTTGTCAACTCACCTGGAAAGCAGAAAGATTTGCAGAGATTTGATTCAAGGCCTGCGCATTTTGCTCCAATAGCTCACCAGCGGGACCTCCAATTGCTGCAAAAAAACAAATTCAAATTTGAAAAGAGATTTAAAAAAGAAACACATGTGAATGAGAAGTTTCAAAGGTGAAATAATAAGAGATAGAAGCCTGTACTATCATGCTCACAAACCACAACATCCAAGGCTATGAAGAAATTCACAACATATAAACCCTCACCTGTATAAGAAATGCCATCATCATTGTCCAACGTAATCATTGGCAGAGGCGCATATGGGGGGACATTGGACCGAGCAGCAAACTGAGATGACTTTGCTGCAGGATCAGAAACTCTTTCCTGGAAACAAAAATAGATTTCTGCTAAGTATATAACATCCCATTGAATATGAACATAAGTATAAAGAAAGAACCAAGAGTTTCCAGTATTTCACAAATGCACTGATACTCTATTGACTTCCGTTTTGTTACTTTTCTTCTGTTTCCTGGTGTTTCTTTTGGCCAAGATGCTAAATTACTCCTAATTTAACAAGTCAAGAGAAATGAAGGAACAAAATGCCATGCTAGAACAAATACAATGCTCATTCGATTCTAAGAGCAAAACAATATAATAACCTTCATAATGAAATTTCTATGATAAATAATATGTTCAAAAGGAACAGACTGTAAGCAAACTCAAAGTCCACATTGAAAATTCAGGCAACATATACACCTAGAAAATGAAACTTTTAGAAGTCCAGTAACCGAAGGTTCTAGAAAACCTAATTCTGACAAACTTTTGCATGTTCAGAGTTGAAAAATAGGAGTTAATATTTTCATGTTCAAGGGAAGCTTAGTTAAAATTCACCATCAATTTTGTTAAAGCTGATAAATGGTCAGAGGATGTTTTGTGAAAAGATGTCAAAATTTCACCGGAATATATTACTTAGTTTTAATGACAAGCAATAAAGTTGGTTTTGTTCTCTTCAGCATTTTGACAACAATGAGTTTTTAAGTAAGTTTATAAGCTTACAAGTTACAAATTTCAACCTGATAATAGTCTCACCACATTAATAAAAAAAGAAGACCATTGAATAACAAAAATGATAACGATATCATAATGTTCTGACTTCTGTCAGGACTCGGTAGATCTGCGCAGATGGTAAAAAATAACACAGCAAGGAGCTAACCAATTGATAATGTTACTATATAATGATGTGTATGTAAGCATATGAATTATGAAAGCAGATGTCATCGTTTGCTTTCGGTAAATGTAATAAATACTAAGACCATCAATTCAAAGTAGAAAGTTTGGTGAAGATAGAGGGTCCTAGGGTGGCCCACCATGAGAGATGACTTACACTAAGGATAAGGGATGGGGGTTCTCCAAAGTCATACAAGGAATCTATGGAAGAACATTTCAGAGGCGAAGACAGTTTTCTCACTTAAATATAAGTGCTAATGTGTGTTTTGAAAGTAGGGGTGCCCCCCTTTGAAAGTAGGGGTGCCCCCCCCCCACACACACACACACACACACACACAAACAAGTAGGAAAAAGAGAATATCCAACATATAACATCCACATTCTGGTTTGGACCCAACCAAGATCCATATAGCATGGAAAAGACATTAAAAAGCATCTACCAAGGCATAAAGAGTGGAACACAAAACAATTACAAAATTAACATATTAATTCCAAGAGTATCCAATAAATGGAAGCGGCACCTTTTTATCTTTACTTTTCCTTGTTAAATTATGATCATCCTTCCTTCTCTTGCTATTTTCTTTCTTCTGTAAGAAAATGCAAAACAAACAAGTCGTTATTGAAAAGAGTTAGCAGAAACTAAGTTTAAAGCAATCCCATAACCCAAAAATAACAGTAAGATCCTTTTTTCCATTTTTGTCAAGGATGAGGGTGGTTATCAAAGTGTTTAGCACCATTCTAGTTGAGGAACCAATCATAAATAACCTTTTCTTTTTTCAGGAAGGCACAAGACAACCAGTCTTAAAGAACTTTAGCAAGTATCCTATGTAATTCAATAAATCTTATTAAGGATGTTATATAAGGTAAAGAGCAGGATATAACAATTTGACAAGAAGGATGGTAAAAGACCAAAACCATATAGAATTTATAAATACATAATGCCAATATTTGGTGGATATTTACTATGCATTGTCATATCTAAGATAAGATTCTCATGTTTCCAGCAAACAATAAATTGTCACAACCATGAAGTACACACATTAAACCTTTCATCACTTTATTATAATCTTCTAAAAATGGATCGTGAAAGGTTAGAACATGCTGCCTAATGGTCATAAACTCATACATAATGTAATATCACCATTATCAAGGCAGGGGAAATAGATTTTAGTAGCACCAAACAAACTAGTAAGTAGCTTACGTTCATCCACCTGACTCGCAGTGCTACATCCCGGACCGTCTTATTCTGTAGCTGTAGGGCTATCTTTGCATAGCGTACTATGTTAGATTCTGAGGCATACCTACAAGTAAAGATTTGAAATTAAAATTAATTTAATGACTGCCCATATAGGACTTCACAGAATCACAGATATTGAGATACACATTCCTATTCCTAACCAAAAGCCAGGTGTTAAACAGCATAACAACAAAAATGAATTTACTACGCAATCTAAGTACAGAACACAATCCAAGCTTGTAACTTGAGCAATTAAATATCATTACTGAAAAAGACTTTGTTATTTGATTCCAAAATGCCACTGCAACTGGCGTGAGATGAGGATTGACCGATAGAATATATCTTCACCCATACATCTCTACTTCTTTTTAGTAGTATAATCAGTTCCGGAATGCCCTAGTTTCTGGCCTATCTTAGTGTAAATAAACAGAAGTAGGCATTTGCAGGATGATGACAAAATAAGCCAACAGAAACTCTTTTCTTTTTTTTGTTGATTAAAACAGAAACTCATTTTGAATAAAGCTCTGAAGTCTGAACCCCCAAACTGATATTGGAATTTTAGATACTCTCCCACTAGAAGCTTAACTCAAAATGAATATCAAGCTAACTCACTAGCTATTACTCCCTCCGTTCTTTTTCTTTGTTAATTTAAGATTTCTACACATAGACTAAAAAATCACTAATGTGTTTATATTTGTACCAAAATACCCTTAATTCTACCATTAATTATTTACAAATTCCAACTATATTTACTCCATACTCCAGTAGCCATTTATGTACTATGAATGTTTTGTGTATTTTCAAGGCATTTCAATTTAATTCTATTATAAGGGTATATATGGAGAAAAAAAAAAGATCAAATATGTCTTGGGTTTATAAAACACCCATTGTTTTGGAACAAAAACAAATAGCTAAAATTACCAAACAAAAAGAAAAAGAACGGAGGGAGTAGCTAATAAGCTCAAACTCGACTCATTTAACAAACGACCTAAAATTTTCAGCTCACGTCCAATTGTTACTATATAATTTAGTATCTAAAAAAATTAAAACCCAAAGTAACCCAATCAAACTCACCTCCAATACCAGCATATCACGTAAACCATAAAGATAAAGCTTAAAGATTTGATAACTGCACGTCCAATATAACACACATCCTCAATTACCAAAACCCAAATTGAATGTAAACACACAGAAGTTCACAATAAGATAAATAAATTACAAACAAATAAAAAAATTACTGACTTGGCGAGTCCTTCTTCAAGAATGGCCTGTTCTTCAGCGGTCCAATCAAGGGAAATTCCAGGGTTGTGCTTCATCGCTACACAAGTCTCCGAAGCTGGATTCCCGTTGAACGAAGAAGACGAAACATGATTATGGGTTTGTTCTTGCTGATTCCCTGATGAGTTCGCCATCGATAATGATAATCCTTAACACCCCTTCTTCAAATACAATCCAAGCTTCAAACTTTACACGATGTTTCTTCAAATTCGATTAAAGGGTATCGAAATTGACGGTAGGTTCCCGCCAATTATCGCAACCCGCCACACTGCAAAAACAAAAATTGAAAAACAAAAAATGGGGAAAATCAAAAATCAAAATGAAATAGAGAGAGTGAGGTTGAAAGTGATAGAGATGAGAGGTAAGGTGATGGTGGAGAGCGATAAAGAGAGAGGAGAGTGGAATTGAAATTGAAGTGTGAAAATTGGGGGAAAATGGGAAAATAAAAAAAGATTTGCCTTTAAAAAGGAATTTGAGATTTTCTGCAACTCGTTGCAAACTGCCCACTATTGAAGGCATTTTGTACGGGACGAATTCCTGAATGCCACTTTTCAAATTACTCTTTTGTCCTCCGTTTTCTTGCTATTGGAATATTTTTGCAATATCTTTCCCTCTTTCATTTTTTTACTCAATCTTTCCCTTTTTTTTTAGTTTAATAAATATGTACCGTCGGTGTAAAAATATTTTATACGAATATCCAATCATATTTTATCATTTTATTACTTTGATATAATAATTTATAAAATATTTTTACAAATATCTATGTGATGAGGTATGATTAAATGATTGTATAAAATTTTTTTAGAGTGTCAGTACATATGTATTAAATCTTTTTTTTATACATCAATCTTTTCCTCTTTCATAAAAACAGGTAAAATGAAAATGCACCTACTCTTGTCTTGGTAAACTAAATCACCATGAATTAATAATTTCTATACAATAAAACCTTTTTCGGTTCCAATTTAGGTCAACTTATAAAATTAGTAATTTTGATAAATTAATAAGATAATAATTTTTAGGAATCATCTTATATAAATCTATAATCTTATTATTATCATATCATAAATTAATAATTCTCTAAAATTATAAGATTACACCTTCTAGATGAGAAGCCACTGTTGGATATGATTTTAATTGTTTTATATATTTTTTATAGGGTGGGGATCCGGTAACTCTAAGTTACTCCACTGAATAACTCACTAGAAACATTGAATTTCAATAATCCAATCTTCAAATTAAAACTTCTTATTGAGTATACAACTCCACAAAGTTTCATAAAATTTCAAAAATATTTGATACTTCAACGAATAACTTTGATTCAGTGTATAATGTATTTTATAAAAATATTAGTAAACGTCGACTGTAAGATTACATAGTTATGAATATCTAATTTTTTCTAAAATTTGGTATGCATGATTGTTAGGATAATATGACAATATTCAATGTTTCGAATGTTAAAATTCAATATATCTGATAAGTTATTAAGTGGACTCGTAGAGTAAATGGATCTCCACTTTTTTTTATATATAATAATTCTCTTTATCATCATAGTTAAATGTGTATTTGGTTATAGTACAATGAACCATAGACGGTGACTTATATTGAATTTTATTTAATTGGTCAATATAATAAATATTGTTTAAGTTTGTCATTTCCTTATTTTCATAAATATTGTATCTTAGTGATATATACAATTAATTTTTTTTGGTATAAATAGACAATTATCTTTTTTATGTAATTAAACTTGTATTCGTCCAATCAAGAAAACCCTCTTTAAATTAATACATTATTAATTTATATATTAATTAATACTTCTCTAGGTCTCTGAATTAATAAAATTTAATGGTCCCAACATTATTAATTTATAGAGATTTTATTGTAACCGAACCGGTACGAGTAATTGATACATTTGGATACGTGATAAATCACTTTTTTTATTATTATTATTACAAGACTTTTTTAAAGGTAAATCCAATAGATGATACAACGATTAATATATATGTGGTACATAAGGTTAATGAAAGAACGGTAGGGGTGTTGATATCCAAACCGATCCAAAAGAAAATCGAAAACCGAACAAAATCGATTTCTATTGGATTTTTATGGATCTTGTTTTGTGAAAATCGATCGGATTGGATTTTGAAATCCAAATCGAATCACGTATATAAAATTTAATATATATTTATTCGATTTTTTTTATTATTGATTTCTTTATTTGTAAGTTTTTTTCCCTACTAATCTATTATAGTTTGATTTGACATAAGTTTTTATAAGTTCCAAACATAAAATAAAATGTTGTGGAACTGGTCGACAATTATATTTATTTATTTTGTACATATTTTATGAAATATTATTACATAAATATATAAATAAGTATATACATGTTTAAATTCTGTGTGATTTAACTTGTAATCTTGATACTTTGATGTAATTATATGTAATGATATATCAGTAAAAATCGAATCAACCGAACCGATCCAAACTGCATTTAATCGGATCGGATTTTTCTAAGCCAAACCGAACCGAACAGCATTTTTTTTTATCGGATGATTTTTTTCCCTCAAAACCGTTCCAAATCGAACCACTAACACCTAGAAAGAACTCCTAATAAATATGACATTTAATTTCATTTTTTTATAAAAATAACACTACACTCTATTTGACTTTCTTTTGTTTGAACATTATATTTGATATTGTGTGTTTGATATGATATATATTTATCAATATAGAATTTTATTTTTTTATGCACTTATTTCAAAAATAAAAAATAACGGATAATATCTTTTTTGGGTGTTAAAAAAAAATAATAGTAACAACTCACTCACTTATTTGTTAGAGTATCTCCGATGCTCAAAATATAAGCACCTCACTTTATCTCTTTAAGTG
This sequence comes from Sophora flavescens, assembly GCA_030762895.1. Lineage (NCBI taxonomy): Eukaryota > Viridiplantae > Streptophyta > Magnoliopsida > Fabales > Fabaceae > Sophora > Sophora flavescens. Next base: position 178,471,528 of record CM061066.1, read on the forward strand.
AATCACCTCAATTTTAAATAATCCAAACCATTTACATTCTAATGGGAGTTTCTACAACAAGTTGCTTAACTCATCATCTCTCTTCAATATTCCGTATTCTTTCTCTTATATTTACACACAAAAATTTTATACAACCCATAAAATATGATTATTTATATAAACAACTCTCTCTAATTTTAAATAACCCAAAATCATATTAAACATATCAAAATAATATTTTATTATTAAACAATCCTTAAACAACTCTCACCGCTTGTGACTTACAGATTAAGTTAAGTTAACCATCAACCAGCCTCTGCCCATCTCCACCGATCGAGAAGAACCAATCCTTAAACGCAACTAGTCACCCGTGGGTTTGAATATTTGATTGATTTGATATTGAGTGATTCATAAAGGAAGTGTGAGACAGAGCAATTGTGCAAACACTGCAAAATTTAAATATTATACGTAGTATTTAACTTGTATATATTTATTTATCATTTTTATATATGCATTTCAATGATATATCAAAAACACATCAACATCGTATGATATCTTTTTCTGAAAAAAAATTCATGTGTAAAACTGTAAATATAAGCAACAACTATATGATTATAGTGGTAGATGAGCCGAATCTCGCAGATATACCACATTTTTTCTTTTAAAAAAACACTTTTATCACACACTAAGCATCATTGACAACAAATATATTCCGTGAGAATCTATTACCGACGCCATATAAGATGGACTGAAAATGCAGCTTACTGTGATATCAACAAAGTCAAGGAGCCTTTCAACAACAACAAAAAAGTCAAGGAGCCTGTAAGAAAACAAAAAACAAAGTCAAGGAGTATTACATTAGTTATATATAAAAAAATGTTTTTAAAATTAAATACAATTTTAGCATTGTATAATAATTAAAGTGATTAGTAAAAAATAATAGGTTTTGCTAAAATTCTACACAATATTAAGATAGGATAATTTTTTGAAACACAAAATAAAGTTCAATAAAGATATGTGTTATCAACATGTGATTAGTCCGAGTGTTAAGGGATGTGGGTGGGAATAGGTCAGGCTTTAGCTAAATAGGTCTGGCCTGTTTCAAAAATATAAAGTTTAAGTTTGGTCTGTTACCTGATATAGGTTATTTCTAAGGCTTTGTCTGTTCTTTTTAAAATCCTGATCTGACCTGAAAGCTTACTTAAATACATGTTATCTAAACTAACTTGACTTGATCATATAAACTGAATACTGAAAAAGAAAAGAAAACCACATAATAAAAACTACTACATAAAAACTACTACAACGTATCCAAACTCATCTTTCAACTCCACGATTCCAACAAGCAACAATCAACTCAACATTTAATCAAATTTGTCAAGAATGCAAGAAACATACATACAAGCCAATCAAATAAAAAATCTGGCTGAATTCCATTACCCTATAATAGGCATCAATGTCAAACACAGTAAAAATCAACAAATATAAGAAGAATAAGAAGCCTCGCCACAACGTCATCGAGTTCAAATCGGCGAGCATACTCCTCGGCAGCAATCATAGCGGCAGAGCCCTTATTCTGCAGGGCGACGCGCTTGGCCTTCATGGATGCCCAGCATATCAGGACAAATAGGATGCCATCAGGAGCAGGATGCGGTGGCAGGAGGAGGCACGACCATGGTTACTGCTCCCTAGACGGTGTCGGTGCGGGTATCGGCGACGAATTCGCGAAGCACGGCAACGTCGTGGAGGAAGCCATTGTTTGGAGCGTGGAGGGCATGCGAGATGAAGCAGGGTGGCGGCTGGAGGAGGGGGACGAAGCAGGTGTAAGTGTGATCAGGGTTTACACAGATCGAGGAATGAAGAAGGGTGGCGGCTGACTAGATAGATAAAGAAATGTTTACACAGATTGAGGAATGAAGAAAGGTGGCGACAGGTGTGAGACAGAGAGTGATTAGGGTTTTTTGGGAGTGTTTCAGTTACTTATTAGGATTTACTATTTATGGAATAAATATTTGATTTTTTAATAAAATAATCTTGTATTGTATTGTATTATATTATATTATATAAATATTATATAATTATAATTATAATTATAATTATATATAATATAATTATATACTTAATTTAAAATAATTTTAAATTTTAATAGGCCGGTCTATCAGGCTTAACAGGCTTTTTCATAAGCCTAAGCCTGGCCTATTTAATTAAAGAGGCTCTTTGAAAAGTCTAGACCTGACATTTTTATTAAATAGGTCAGGCCAGACCATAGGCCCCTGTCGGTCGTCCCAGTCTATTCCCACCCCTAGTAAGGGATCCAGACACCTTAAGCAAGTGGTCAGGGATTCGAATCCTAACTTTTGTGTAGGGAGAAAGCATGGTTGGGAAATGAGAACCCACATTATATGCCCAACACGTTCCCTGTTGGAGATTAGTTACTGCTATTGGTGGTGGATATTCCGTATCCATAACATGGTTAAAAAAATTTAAAGATTTGTTCTAAAATACTTGAATTTGTTTATATCTTTGTGATGAGTATGATTTCACATCATATTTCATTGATATTTTGCATGCATTTTCATATAGTTTAGGCATTTCTAATTTGATTTTTTTTAGTTTTTACCTTGGAACGGGTAAGGCGGTTTTGTGGTGTTGTTGTGCAGGAATTAAGGATTAAAATGCTCAAGATTAACCATGATGGAGCTTGCATGAAAATGGGGCGTGAAAAGTAAAGAAAATGAGCCAAACAGAGCCCATCACGGCCATGATCGAGTGGAGCTGAAAAGAAAGAATGGAGAAGTCAGAGCTGGTCACGGCCTGGCCGTGATGCCCATCACGACCGTGACATGTCAGCTGAACCAGACCCTCACAGGCAGAACTGATCACGGCTAGGCCGTGATGGTGGTCACGACTGTGACAGACTAATCAGCAGACCCTCACAGGCAGAAGTGATCATGGCTAGGCCGTGATGGTGGTCACGGCTGTGACAGACTAATCAGCAGAGCAACCTCCAAGGCAGAATTCGTCACGGCCATGACGTGCAATATTTGGATTTTTAGAAACTGATTTGACCTGAATTTGTAATTGCTTGGGATTCAAGTTACCCTAATCTATAAATAGAGCACTTAGGCTCGAAAATAGAGGACTCTTAGAGACTTTTTGGGGCTGCTACCTTAGGCAAAATCATGATTTTCTCTTCTTCTTCTTCTCTTCTCTTAGGTTTTCATTCATGTTTTTGTTAATCAGGCTTGCCATGACCATGGCCATGCTTGAGTAGTAATTTTATTTATAGGGATTGGGGCTATGACCAAGATCTGTTTTATGTTATGAATTGATGTTTTCCCTTTGTTAATTTCGATTTGGCTTTCGATTTGGTTCCTATCGCATGAATTACTTGTGAATTTGGTGCGCATTTATTTGCATGACATAAATACTCTAAGGAGGAACCTAGCGGTTAACTTAGGTATTGGATCTATAAGAATCAAACTTAGGACTTAAATCACGAGAGTTAGAAGCGGTCCTTCGAGGGTTCACGAATTGTCACAAAACTTAAAGGGTTCGATTTAAATTAAACTACCACGAGAGTAGGGGTTGATTTAATTAGGCACGATCTTTGTAACCCGAGAGGGAGCATTAACTTATTTAGGATAAATTCGCCTTCAAAGTAATTTTGATAATTAACAAGGGGTAGTCAATTTGGTAACATGAACAATCTTGTTGGTAACCCAACTCCTAGGAATCTCTTTAGATTTGAAAAACCCCTAATTGATTTACCTTCCTATTTTAGTTGATTGCGTTCTTAAATATCTAATTTTCTAAGTTATTTCTTATTACAAAAATCAAATCTTTTCAAAATCCTTTTTTTCATATAGTTCAGTTTAATTGGTTTAATAATTAGTTGTCATTTGAGATCATGGTCTCTGTGGGATCGATCTTTTTATTACTTGACGACGAATCTGGTACACTTGCCGGAATACGCACATCAAGTTTTTGGCGCCGTTGCCGGGGACTGTGCTTTCTTGAATCTCAATTTAATTTTTAAATTGATTTCTCTGGACCTTTTTTTATTATTTATTTTTTTCTATATAAACTTTCTCTTCTTTTTTTTTCATTTATCTCTTTTTCTTTTTTTAGTACCTATCTCTCTCTTATAGGTGTTTTTCTCTTTTATGCAAAGATCCCTAAGTCTTGGAAGCCTTATTGAGGTTGACCCCGAAATCGAAAGGACATTTCATAGACGTAGGAGACTACAAAGAGAGAGGGAGAGGTTGATTCCCATTCCACTCATGGCGAATCTACCGGATACCAAACCACTGAAGGACTACGTAGCCCCAAATGCTAGAGGTTTGCGAATTGGGATTGCTAGGCCAGAAATCGAGGCGGAGAACTACATTATACCGCCTATGCTAATTAGCATGATTAGGCAACATCAATTCGGAAGATTGCCCTCGGAGGACCCGACTGATCATGTGGAGACATTCTTGGAGTTCACCGATGCAATTAGAATTCATGGCGCCCCGATTGATGCTATTCGCTTGAGGTTGTTCCCCTCCTCTCTTTATGGAAAGGCAAAAGCTTGTCTGAAGCAAGTGCCTGCTAATACCTTGTCGACTTGGGACCAACTGGAGCAGGCATTCTTGGAAAAATTCTTCCCTCCATCCAAGACTGCTTACCTACGAACTCAGATCACCGGCTTTTTCCAAAAGGACGGAGAATGCTTATCCGAAGCTTGGGATCGTTATAAGGGATTGCTAGAGTCTTGCCCACATCATGGACTCGAGATATGGTTGCTAGTGCATACCTTCTACAACGGATTAGATTACTCTTCGAAGGTGTCACTTGACTCCGCAGCTGGTGGAGCCTTTATGAATAGACCTCTGACTGAAGCATTCAATACCATTGAAAACGTAGCAACCAACTACCACCAATGGGGTTCGGAAAGAGGTAATAACCCGAAAAAGCTTTCGGGGGTTAAGTTTGAAATGAATAGCACTGATCTAATTATGTCAAAATTTGACTCATTGAATAAACGCTTTGATAAGCTTGAAAAGGCTAATATGAGTTCAATAGGTGCTACTAATATTGTTTGTGAGATTTGTGGAATGCAGGGACATGACATAATGGAGTGCCCACATGGTATTGCTCCTGGATCCGGTGCTTCGGGGGAACAAGTGAACTCTTGTCACAACTTCTATGACACGAACCCGAAGTTGCCAAATTATGCTCCTCCAAATTCTTACAACCAAGTAAGGAAGAATAGCCCTTATCTCTCCTATGGGAACTACAACAACACGTTGAACCACGAATTCCAGGAAGGCCAAGGTAATAGGAAACCTGCATCGGGGTATCCTCAGGTACAAAAGTCTAAACTTGAGTCTCTTTTGAAAAATTTTGTTGAAACTCAAACAAAACAAAATGAAGAGTTTAGGAAACAAGGTAGGGCAGTCAATGAGGCAATAAAAGAGTTAGCATCTAAGGTGGATAACTTAGCCATCCATAATAAGATGTTAGAAACTCAGATTGCCCAACAAGCTAGTACATATACCAGAACTAAGGGTACGTTCCCAGGACAACTCGAAGTTAATCCCAATGAGCACTGTAATGCTATATACTTAAGGGATGATAAGATTGGGGTAGTTGAAAAGGACGTGGAATGTGAGGTGGACATGAGTGAACATGAAGATATAGAGCCAAAGTATGTCCCTCCACCACCGTACCAACCACCAATACCTTTCCCACAAAGGTTGGTCAAGAAAAAGCAAGTAGAAAAAGAAACTAAGAGCTTAATCGAGGAGCATAATGCCATGATAAAAACTAATATGCCTCGTAAACTAAAAGATCCAGGTAGTTTCTCTATTGCTTGCTCAATTGGAGAAGTGAAAATAGACCAAGCCTTATGTGACTTAGGGACGAGTGCGAGTTTGATGCCACATACCATCCTTGAGAGGTTAGGAACCAAGGATTTGAGTCCATCCAAGTTATCTTTACAATTTGCCTATGGCTCAACTAAAACTCCTCTAGGCATACTAGAGAATGTTCCCATAAAGGTAGGGAAATTTTTCATTCCTACCGATTTCATGGTGTTGGATATGAACGGGAATTCTAAATTCCCTATCATTCTAGGAAGGTCATTCTTGGTCACAGCTGGAGAAATAATAGATGTAAAAAAAGGCAAACTCTCTCTGAATGTAGAGGAAGGTAGGATGGATTTTGATTTGACTAACTCATATAACAACCCTCCTTTTGAGAGTCATGTGTGCATGATCGAGATAATGCCTCCATAGGTGAAGGAAGAGCCTAATATGGAAGCAACTCCCAAACTTTGCATGACGAATGATGCACCAAATAATGATGAAATGGGAGTTGCTCATCATGTGGAGTTAGAACTTCCGCCGGGAGGAAGTAAGGCCATGAAACTCAGAGTAAAAAGAGCAAAGCGAAAGCGCAATTGGTCATATGAACAAAATAGGTTCTTTGAAGGACTTCCTTGGAAGAGAGGTGTCTTTCACCTCCACGCTCGGCTGACCCCGGTTGATTGAAAGAAGTATGGTCAAGCTTAAGACCGTAAATAAGCGCTTCTTGGGAGGCAACCCAAGTTTTCCTTCCCTTTTCCATTTGTTTTTGAATTTTGTTTTTGAATAATTTGAGGATATTAAGAGAAGAAAGATCACTAATTGATGGCTTTGCCAAATATTTTCAGGTTATGAAAGCAGTAAGAGCAAAAAGCAAGAAGACCAGAAAGGATCACGGCCCAGCCGTGATATCCATCACGGGCGTGATGAGAAGGACCCTGAAGATCAGAATGTATCACGACCTAGCCATGATGGAGCTCATTGCCATGACAGGCCAGCTCCTATAGACCAGAATTGATCACGGCCTAGCCGTGATGAGCATCACGACCATGACACATTTTCCAGCATCTCTATGACTGGCATGCGAGCCAGCACCCTCTACCACCTCGGTGAGTTGTTCCATTTTTCTCCTCTCTCCGACTTGATTATTTACATTGGGGACAATGTAAGTTTTTAAGCTTGGGGTAGGGGTATTTTTGCAATTTTTTTTGCATTTTTGCATTTTTCATGTTGCATTCATATAGGCATAGTTTTGCATAATCACATGATTAGATTGCCCTATTTGCTTAGAGTATGCATCCAATTGTGAGAACTTGGTGCCAAATGAATTGAGACAGTGAATTTTTGAACCCAATTTTTGTATTCTTGTGATAGGCTAAAAATAAAAATACTTGAGATAATCTTTTGATAGTTGATAATTAGCATGTGGTTCCTTAGATTTGTGTTTCTCGTTGATTTTAAACTACTAAATGTGAGATTTTTGAGCCTAAAAAGGGTACTCACTAAATTTACCTCAATGTTTGTGATTGAATGTTTTATTCCTCTAGGATTGTATTCTCTAGAACTTGACTTGAAACCGTTTTGAAACTTAATTTTTTTTGAAAACATACTTGAAAATGATTGAGGCACTAGGTATTTTCCTGGCCTTCTGAGCTTTGATTGATTAAATGCTACCCCTTAGTTGCCCAATTTTGAGCCTAATAAAATAAAATACTTTTCTTGGTAACTTGATTTATTTTGATGAATGATGCTTGATATGACACCTTTTAAAGTATTGCAAAAAGGGTAAAAAGGTAGTTTGAAAAATAAATTGTGGGATGAGAAAGTAGAAAAATATTTCTCTTAAGTTGAAAATCTTCCCTTCTCCAAATAAAATAAAATAAATAAACAAAAAAAAAAGGAGAAGGGGATGAGAAAAAGAAAGTGAGAAATAAAATAAAATAGAAAAAAAAAGAAAGAAAGAAAGGTGGAAAAGTGAACTAAAGCCCAAAAAGGTATTTTAGAAGGTTGTCATGCTTTGTATTGTTTGATATTTTGTTTAGCCATCTTGAATTTTCCTTTTCTTGATTTCTCCACCTAACAATTAATCCCATGGCCCCATTACAACCAAAATAAAAGACCTCTTGATTCTTATGTGTTTTCATTAATAAAGTAGAGATTTGGTTAATAGTCAAGCTTATGGTAGAATACTTTCCTTGAGGAAATTGAGCGAATTGTCATATACTCTTAAACACTTGAGTAAAGTGAGAAGAGTGCCTGAATCAGTGAGAGATATGAATTTAGGGAACCTAAGCTTCTAATTGGACTTGAAATTGATTATCTCTTGGGTGCTTATTTGAATATGCCTGTCACTTGGATTAGTTACTCGGGTTCTTGGTTCACAATCCATGCTCTGATTGTTTATATTTTCTGGTCTTAGTGATTGCTTGAGGACAAGCAAAATCTTAAGCTTGGGGTGGTTTGATGAGTGTGATTTCACATCATATTTCATTGACATTTTGCATGCATTTTCATATAGTTTAAGCATTTCTAATTTGATTTTTGTTAGTTTTTACCTTGAAACGGGTAAGGCGGTTTTGTGGTGTTGTTGTGCAGGAATTAAGGATTAAAATGCTCAAGATTAACCATGACGGAGCTTGCATGAAGATGGGGCTTGAAAAGTAAAGAAAATGAGCCAAACAGAGCCCATCACGGCCATGATCGAGTGGAGCTGAAAAGAAAAAATGGAAAAGTCAGAGCTGGTCACGGCCTGGCCTGATGCCCATCACGGCCGTGACATGTCAGCTGAACCAGACCCTCACAGGCAGAACTGATCACGGCTAGGCCGTGATGGTGGTCACGGTCGTGACAAACCAATCAGCAGAGCAACCTCCAAGGCAGAATCTGTCACGACCGTGACGCGCAATATTTGGATATTTAGAAACTGATTTGATCTGAATTTGTAATTGTTTGAGATTCAAGTTACCCTAATATATAAATAGAGCACTTAGGCTCGAAAATAGAGGACTCTTATAGACTTTTTTGGGGCTGCTACCTTAGGCAAAATCAGGATTTTCTCTCCTTCTTTTTCATTCATGTTTTTGTTAATCAGGCTTGCCATGACCACGGCCATGCTTGAGTAGTAGTTTTATTTCTGGGGATTGGGGCTCTGCCCAAGATCTGTTTTATGTTATGAATTGATATTTTCCCTTTGTTAATTTTGATTTCGCTTTCGATTTGGTTTCTATCGCATGAATTACTTGTGAATCTGGTGCGCACTTATTTGCATGTCATAGATACTCTAAGGAGGAACCTAGCGGTGAACTTAGGTATTGGATCTATAGGAATCAAACTTAGGACTTTAATCACGATAGTTAGAAGCGGTCCTTCGAGGTTCACGAATTGTCACAAAACTTAAAGGGTTCGATTTAAATTCAACTACCACGAGAGTAGGGGTTGGTTTAATTGAGCATGATTTTTGTAACCCGAGAGGGAGCATTAACTTATTTAGGATAAATTCTCCTTCAAATTAATTTTGATAATTAACAAGGGTAGTCAATTTGGTAACATGAACAATCTTGTTGGTAACCCAACTCCTAGGAATCTCTTTAGATTTGAAAAACCCCTAATTGATTTACTTTCCTATTTTAATTGATTGCGTTTTTAAATATCTGATTTTCTAAGTTATTTCTTATTACAAAAATCAAATCTTTTCAAAATCCTTTTTTATATAGTTCAGTTTAATTGGTTTAATAATTAGTTGTCATTTGAGATCACGGTCTATGTGGGATCGATCTTTTTATTACTTGGCGACGAATCCGGTATACTTACCCGAATACGCACATCGCACATCACTTTGTTACCTCCCTTCAAAGTGTAGATATTTCTAAAATATTAACTCCCTCCAATAAAGATATTAATTTTTTGAAGGATTATATTTCTTTAAAGTAAATTTGCATTTAAAACGAAGTAAATAAATAAATATATATATATATATATATATATATATATATATATATATTCACTCATAAGTCTTAAATCATTTAATGAATTATGATTTTTATGCATTTTAATAATAGATACCTTACTATTATTATTTTTAATAAAATATATAATATTATTTTTTAACAAAATTAGTTGGTGAATCCGTGCCATGCACCGGAAATGTGCTATTTTTTAGGATTTTATCAAAAAATTTGTAATTGTTAATTTTACGTTTTTGGTTTCAATTTTTTTGTGGGGAAATATACATAAAATATTATTTTCTCTGAACCGCCGTCACAAAGTATAGCAAATATTAACTTAATAACTATTATTGATATTATAATACAAATAATGAATAGTAAGTACATGTTATCTTGTAATAATACAGTCTAACCTATTACATGTGGGACTCAGGTGAAATGTCACAATATTAAAGCAATATTATAAGATAGATAAAAAAATTTATTTTCATATTTTTGAAAAAAAAGAGGAATAATATTGTTTTTTTAAAAAAAGATGTTTATTTGAAAAGAAAATCTAATGATAATACAAAAAAAATTATGTATATAAATACCATAATAAAGATTATGATTAATCCAAAAAGATGTTGTCATTTTCTTCCACTACCTTAGTATCGTGTTTCTTTGAAACTAGGGGTGAGCATCGGGCGGGTTCGGGTTGGGATTGTCGGGTTTGGGCGGATTCATTGCAAGAAAAATGAAACCCATTTCCGCCCGCCACCTACAACGGGTTAGGCGGGTGCGGGTTGGCGGATTGGCGGGTGGATTCATACGGGTCCATTCCTATTTTATTATTATATTTATTATTTAAAAAATTTAAAAAAAGAAAAGAAAAAATGCAAGAACATTGTGATCTTACCTGATTTGATGAACGCCGAACGCAGCAGTCGACCTCGACCATATCTGATGAAGACCCGCCACCGTCGTTCACCGCATCCGGCCACCGTGGTTCACCGCTCACTCCGCCCTCTCTCCGCTTCGCCGCTCGACTACCTCCCGGCTTCAGATGAACGTCGTGCAAACACGAACATCGTCCGCCTCACGTCTGCCGTACGAGAGCCGCCTCGCGTCTGCCACGCCTCCAGATCTGGGGGAAGAGAGCTTCCACGGCGTTTGGGGGAAGGAGAAGACCACCCCACGAGGCACGAGTCAGATCTATCACAGATCTGTCACTGCTTTGAGCTCGCCAGTTCTGGGCTCGGAGAAGCAGATATGGACTCTGGTGGTCGCGACTCGCGAGGGTTGGAGGAAGGAGAAGACCACCAGCGAGCGAGGGAGGAGGTGCGGTTCTGGGTGGTGGTTGTGAGGGAGGTGAGGGAGATGGTGATTTGGGGTTGGGACATGGTGACTTGGTGGTGTGGGACTGTGGGTCTGTGCTGTGGAATACTGGAACGACGAGAATATGAAGAGAGGAGAAACTGAAATTTTCAAAATTTTTATAATGTTCGGTCGGTTTCGGTTACCGATGGGTTGTATTATACGAAACCGAACCCGACCGATGGAATCCATTCTTATCCTATTTTTTCACCCGATCAACCCGTCGACCCGATAGAACCCACCCATTTCAAAAAAAAATGACAATCGGTTAGCTCGGGTTCGGACGGGTCACGGGTTGATGATCAGCCCTATTTGAAACAACTACATTTTAAGCTGACTCATCATTTCTCTTAAAATTATTTTTGATTTATTTCTCCAATTTCCCCGTGCAAGTTAACCATTTTCAGAAAACATAATTATTTTTTTCTCTCTTCAAAATCTATTTGATTAATTTCTTCCCGTTTTCCGTGCAAGATAAACATCTAAATAATAATTATATATCATATTAGTATTTTTATTCTCCCATGAAAATCTATTTGATATATTTCTACTATTTTCCCCTTGTAAGTTAAATATTTTTAGAAAATATTTTCATCCAACATATTTTTCTTCTCTATATTTATGATTTGGGTCTAAATATATGACACAAATCATAAATTGCTTCTTTCATAACATTCATCCCAAAACTTGATAATGAACAACCCCTAATAGGTGTTACAATGTATAATAGAATCGAGATAGTACAATAAAAGAATCTGAATATATAAAATCATTATATGATCGCTGAAAAATGGAAACATAATAAGACCACAATAAGAAAAATGGGTACAATTTGCCCATTATACACGACTTTAGGTTGCATGTGTGGACTAGAAATCATTAAAAACACGATTTCACCAGAGCGTTGCCTGTCAAATCAGGTCCATAATGTATTAAAATTCGCAAATTAAAGCTGCATAAAATGACCCAACATTAAATTTATGCAATCATATATTTTGACTTCGAATCAAGTTTGATCGATATTTTATATTTAATGCAAAAATAATCCAGGATTATTTTAATATTTCTATTTCGAGTTAATGTAATCATAAAATTTGAAAAATTGCATAAAATGTTAAGCATTAAATCAATGCAATCGTATATTTTAATCTTCGAATCTACATTAAATTAATGCAATCATATATCAAATCATGTTCATGTTGCGGGATGATATTTTGGTTTTTTAAAATATTCAAATTTGATTGTTTAACCATATATTTATTCAAATTTTACGGATGCGGTTTAAAAATTGAAATGAGAGAAGGAAAATATCCCAAAAAAAAGGTGATAGCAAGCAATTAAATCGAATATTAGCTTATGAAATTTTTTTGTGATTTAATGCTTAATTTTTTTTCATCTTGAAGGACAATTAAATGCATGCCCAGTCACCCTTGATTTGGCAGAAGGGGAACATGAAAAGATTGTACTCTTCTACTATTATTATTGTTATTGTTATTATTATTATTATTTTTATTTTTATTTTATTTTTATTTTATTTTTATTTTTTTATTATTATTATAGATTATATATAATAATAATAATAATAAATAAACGCAATAATTTTTTTGTTAGCTGAATGTATGATATCTATAATCTATAATGATATTATGATATATATATATATATATATTTTTTTTTTTAAGATATACATATACATATTATATATATATATATATATATATATATATATATACCAGGTTTTTTATCATGTTCTATTTTGTATTGCACATTTGATTATTAATGAAATGCAGTGAGTTTTTTGTGAAAAAAAATGTTTCTTATATATATATATCTATTTTATAGTTATTGGTTATTTATACATTATTGTTTCTTAAAGTAGCAGTTTTTGACAAATTGTTATAAAGTACGTAAGAGATGAGAGAAAAAAGAGAGCGTGGTAGCATTTTTCAATCCAAATGTATATTTGTGTGACTAATATGACGATTCAAAATATGAATAAATAAGAAAGAGAGATGAGACAAAAAAAAAATGAAAATTGCATGGGGTGATGGTTGGAACCATAGGGAGAAAATACGCACCTTTATATCTTGCAATTCCTTATCATCTTTATCTATTGTGAGAGAATGAAGTTTTTTTTTTAGGGAAAGAGGAAAGATAAGTTGAGAGTGGAGGAAAAAGTGAGAAAACTTAAACTTTAAGTAATAAAAAAAAGCAAAGAAAAAGATGCACCTTGTACATAACTCAATCTCCTTATAAGTCTTAGCCTGCATTTCTCACCAAGCAGCAGCTTCACCTTCTTCATCACCAACATTGGTAGCATTTTCTCCATACTTATTTAAACACAACCTGCAAGACAAATGCATCAACATCTTAATATGAAAAACAAAGTAAAATGATTGTTCTTTCATCCATAGAGAGAAAAACCTTAACACCTTTTTTTGGTCTGACCCTCTCTTGTACAACAATTATTATTCCATAGACGTGCTTCATGATTTGCTTTTATATGCTTTTATACACCTATTCCCACGAATTGCTTTGATTTGATTTGAAATATGCGTGTTTTAATGCATTGAAATTATTTCTTAGGTAACTGATTTGCTTTTATAAAATTTGAAATGTCATTATGGATTAATTTGAGTGAATTTGATTTGCATTTATTTAATTTTATAAAATTCGAAATGTCATTATGGATTGATTTGAATTTGAAGTGTGTGTTTTAATGCATTGAAAATCTTTCCTTTTGTAGGTAACAAAATATGCTGATGTGGACGTTGTTAGAGAATAATACTCGGAGAAGAAGACTTTCTACTTTATACTTTATATGTTGAGTTTAAAACGCAGTAATTCACACTCACAGAAGGTGTTTGATTAAAGATCACTCAGAAAACAGAAACAGAAACAGAAACACCAAGATATAACGTGGGTGGTTCACCAAATTGTGGCTACATCCACCCACGGGCAGAAGGAGAAAAGAGCTTCACTATCAAGGAATCAAAATTACAAAGTAGGCTCCTCACACTCTAAGCTATCTCTCAGATTTTACAGAATTCTTGTATATTCTCTCTACTTCTACAATACAATAGGGATCATATATATAGGCATGTAGGAGTTGGTTAGAAGAGTGTGGCTTAAGAGTAGGATCACCAGATAATGTAGAAAATCTGTTATAATCTGTTATAATGTAAATCTGTTATACAAACAGATTTGTTGGAGGCTTGCTTATGAGGAATGGCTTCAAACCAGATTAACAATCTCCACCTTGGTTTGACAGCTTTCCTTTCCTTGATATCAGCTCAAAATCTCCTTTCCACTGCCATCTCACTGTTGTTATTTCCAGCAATCTACATTGAGCAGGTCCAAACAGTGCATGAACTTGCTTTTAGGCACAGGTTTAGTAAACATGTCTGGCAGGATTCTCTTTTGTATCAATCTTCGGACGTTTATCCTTTTCTCGCTTCGATGAAATGATACCTAACATCAATATGCTTGGTTCTTTCATGATGGACTTGATCCTTAGCTGCAGAGATAGCACTTAGGCTATCACGTAAAATTATGGCTTGTTCTTGAGGGAAACCAAGGTCACTTATAAGACCTTTTAACCAAATTCCCTCTTTAGCTGCTTCTGTTAAGGCCATGTACTCTACCTCTGTTGTGGAGAGGGCAACTGTTGGTTGTAGTGTAGCCTTCCAGCTAACCAATGAGCTTCCTACGATGAAAGCATACCCAAGAATGGACCTTCTAGTATCAACATCACCGCATAATCGAATCGAGAAGCCCGCAACAGTACATGATGCATTAATTCCATAAATGAGACCAACATCAATTGTGCCCTTAAGATACCTGAATATCCGTTTTCTGACTTGCCAATGATCCTTCCCCTGGTCTTCCCATGTATCGCTGACCACACTTACAGCTTGTGCTAGATCGGGTCTTGTGCATACCATTGCATACATAAGACTCCCAACAAAGACTTGCATATGGAACTCGGGACATGTATTCCTGCTTCGGATTCGATTGTGGGCTGATTAGAAGCTGAAAGATGAATGCCCGATGTCGAGGTGTGCTCACAGTTTGGTCAGACATGCCAAATCGATTAAGGACTTTAAGAATGTAGCTTTTCTCGACATAAGAACAACTTCTTCTCGAGTTCTATCTCTCGAAAATTTCCATGCCTAGAATCCTTTTCGCAGCCCCCATATCTTTCATCTCAAATTCTGAACCGAGAAGGGATTTCAGCTTTCAGATTGCGTCTTTATCAGTTGATGCAATTAGCATATCATCTACATAGAGAAGTAGATATATGAATGAACCATCCTCCACCTTGCTGTGATAAACACATGAGTCATAGAGGCTTCTGTTGTAACCATGAGATATCATGAATTGGTCAAATCTCTTGTACCACTGCCTTGGGGATTGTTTCAATCCATACAGAGATTTCTTCAAGCTGCATACCAATTCTTTTTCTTCATATACATGAAATCCTTCTGGTTGCTTCATTAGTATATCTTCTTCTAAATCTCCATGTAGGAAAGCAGTTTTGACATCAAGTTGCTCAAGTTCCATATCCAAATTTGCTACAAGTGCAAGTAGGACTCTTATTGAGGTGTGTCTTACCACAGGTGAGAAGATCTCATTGTAGTCTACACCTTCCTTTTGACTGAATCCTTTGGCCACAAGTCTAGCCTTGTACCTAATTGGATCATTAGCTGAAATTCCAGGTTTCTTCTTGAATATCCATTTGCATCCAACAACTTTCCTTCCTTCAGGTAGCTTGACTAGTTGCCAAGTCTTATTTTTCTGCAGGGATTCCATTTCCTCATGCATGGTTGTAATCCATTTTTCTGATTCAGCACTAGTTATAGCTTCCTGATAGCTGACTGGTTCTGATGAATCAACTTCTTCTGCTATGTGGAGGGCATAAGAAACCATATCCCCAAAGCCATATTTGATTGGAGGTCTTGTGTTTCTTGATGACTTCCTTGTTGGAGCCTTGTCATCCACACTTGGCAGCTGCTGTATTGTTTGAACAAATTCTGAATTTGGTGTTGATTCTTCATGTTGTTGGCCTGTGAGTTCGGTTCCGATTGCTCCACCTGTTTTGATGTTGTTGGTTCTTCTGATGTAGATTTACCTTGAACCAAGGACAATTCATCAAAGATGACATCTCTGCTCATGATTACCCTTTTTCTGATGGTGACCATATTCTGTAACCCTTAATTCCATTTCCATATCCTACAAAAATCCCCTTTTTCGATTTAGGTTCAAGCTTTCCCTCATTTACATGGTAATATGCAGGGCAGCCAAATACCTTCAGTACTGAGTAATCTGCAGGTTTGTTGGACCAAACTTCTATGGGAGTTTTGAAGTCAATAGCTGAAGCTGGAGATCTATTCACAAGGTAACATGTCAGATAATGCCTTTCGCCCGATAATTTTCGCCTAGGCAGAATTGGACAGCATGCATCTTGCCTTCTCTAGCAGGGTTCTATTCATCCTTTCGCCACTCCATTCTGCTGTGGAGTGTTTTCGATCGTGAGTTGTCGAGCTATCCTTTCATTCCTACAAAATTCCGTGAATTCTTCCGAGCAGAAATTCTAGTCCATTGTCGGTTCTAAGTCGTTTTACTTTCTTTCCCACTTGATTTTCAATCAGGATTTTCCATTGCTTGAAGTGTTTGAATGCTTCCGATTTCGCTTCATTGGAAAAATCCATGTCATTCTGGAATGATCATCAATTATTGACAGAAAGTATCTTGCCCCTCCTAAGGATGGAACTTTGGATGGCCCCCAACAATCAATGAATATAGTCCAGAGATGTCTTAGTATTGTGGATTGCTTTTGGGAATTTACCTCTATGTCGCTTCCCATGAATGCAAAGTGCTCACGTAACTTGAGTGGCTCCTTCTTATATTTATGTAACAGGCCTTGATTCTTGAGAATTTCAAGTCCCTTTTCACTCATATGGCCCAAGCGCAGTGCCATAGAGAATTACAATCGAGAGGGCTTGCACTCAACAGATGAGACCGAGCTCGTTATTGTGGAACCTTGAAGGATATACAGATTTCCTTGTCTTTTGCCCCGCATCACCACGTAACCTCCATTCTTCTTGATTTTCATTTCTCCACCTTCCACATAGCAAGTGAAACCTTTTGCATCTAATGCTCCAACTGAAATCAAATTCCTTTTAAGCTCGAGGACATGCCTAGCATTGGTTAAGGTTCTTACAACTCCATCATTCATCTTGAGCTGTATGGAACCGATGCCAATCGTTTCGCATGGAGCATCATTTCCCATTAGGACATTTCCTCCGTATTTCTCCTCATAGGTGGTGAACCAGCTTCTATGTGGACACATATGATAAGAACAAACTGAATCCAAAGACCCATTTATCACCTTGATGTTGTTGATCATCAACAATGGAGAGAACTAGATCGAATCGGATGAGGAGTCATCCACGAGCGATTCTTGCCGCCACTGATTCTTTCATCCTTTTCTTAGGACAGTCTTTCTTCCAATGGCCTGGTTGTTTGCAGTAGTTACATATATCTTTTGGATCAACGTTGCTCTTCTTTTTCCCTTTCCCCCTTTTCTTGTGCCGAGATTTTGTGGGATTTGAAGCTATCAGACCAGCTGCATTGCTGTCTTCAATATTACTAGATTTCAATCTGAGTTCTCTTGAATACAGATTGGATTTCACTTCTTCCAAGGTGATGCTATCTTTGCCAATGCTCATGGAACTGACAAAGTTTTCAAAAGATGGTGGCAAAGAGGCTAATAGAATCATAGCAATATCTTCATCATCCATTTTAACATCAATATCTCCGAGTTCTAGTAAAATTGAATTTAACTCATCAAGATGATCCTTAAGATGTGTACCTTCCTTCATTCGAAGACCAAATAGTCTCCTTTTGAGCAATAGCTTGTTGCACAGAGATTTTGTCATGTAGAGTTTCTCTAGTTTCAACCATAGGCCTGCAGGAAGTGGATTCTTTAGAGACTTCATAGAGTACTTCATCCGATAGAGAAAGAAGAATCAAAGAATGAGCTTTCTCTTCCTGTTCCAGTAGCAACTTTGGCAGCCTTGCCACCTTGACCCAAAGCGGAGCCCATGCACTTTGTTCCTTCAGCAGAGCACGATCTTGATGCGCCTGCAGGTTGAAGCTGTTTCTCCCATTAAACTTCTCGATCTTGATGGTGCTGGCCATCTTCTTGTTGAATTAATGAGTTCTTGAACGAAGTTCTTTAGACGCAGAACAAAATCAAGATCGGTTTGTTGAATTAATGAGTTCTTGACAGAGATCTTTGGACGCAGAACAGTAACCAAGATCTAACCGAGCTCTAGATACCAGTTTGTTGAGTTTAAAACGCAGTAATTCACACTCACGAAGGTGTTTGATTAAAGATCACTCAAAACAAATGTAAACACCAAGATATAACGTGGGTGGTTCACCCAATTGTGGCTACATCCACCCACGCGAAGGAGAAAAGAGCTTCACTATCAAGGAATCAAAATTACAAAGTAGGTTCCTCACACTCTAAGCTATCTCTCGATTTTAGTAATTCTTGTATATTCTCTCTACTTCTACAATACAATAGGGATCATATATATAGGCATGTAGGAGTTGGTTAGAAGAGTGTGGCTTAAGAGTAGGATCACCAGATAATGAAAAATCTGTTATAATCATATAACAGAAATCTGTATATAAGTAAATCTATATAAACAGATTTGTTGGAGGCTTGCTTATGAGGAATGGCTTCAAACCAGATTAACATTATATATATTATAGATAATATTCATTTATAAGGTTCTGTTTGTTAGTCTACTAATCTATTTACTAGTATAGGTATGTTGGCCTAACATAAGGATCAATCTTTCATGAAAAGATGGACCAATATTTTACATATAAAAAAATTATAAGGACTAAAACTCAAGTGAACAAAAATTATGAACCCGATTTATTAATGGTAGAGACTATAAAATATTAATGTATTAAAGAGAAGGAGAAACAAACAAGCATGCTATTGCTTGCCTTCAAAAGTTCAAAATTCAAATCGATGTTGGCTCAGCCGCATTCGACAGTTGAGAATTTAGCAGTTCCGTAGTTGCACTTGTACACAAATGGAAATTATTCCGAGTCCAGTTTGGAGCCAGCGCGTTGCTTAAATTAGTAACTTCGTACTAAGCCCTTTATTACGAACAAACTTCACCTTCAATTAAGCAGAATTTTCCATTCAACTCTTTGGCTTTGGCTGGCCAATTGCAAGCTGTGACCACGCTTTGTTACTAATCATCATTATTATAGCACCATGTTTATAAAACATTCACTTTTAACTAAGCTTGCTTTCGCTGGTTAAAATGCATTTTAAGCTCGTTTTCTAATGTCTAGAATCTCTAGACCGATTTCCCGGTAAATTAGCCTTTTTCTAATTTCTAAAACATATATAACCTTAAATGTTATCACTTTTTTCTTTCCTACCGACAAATTTGCTTCAATTTGGCTTATTTATGTTATGAGGATTGTTGGCCTAATTCTCTTTTTACGATAGTCATCACTACAAATCTATGTGCCCGTCAAAAGAAAAAAGGAAAAGACTGAAACCCCCCTCATGATCCAACTGGAAGTCTTTTCCATATTAACCAGTCGGAGCTTTGAATTAAATTAAATTAAATTAAGTTGCTTCCAAGCAAACATCGTAAAGCATATGTATAAAGAAGTTATAAATCCATACCAAGCATCAATTGTCTCCTCTTTCATTCCATTTATCATATTTATTTATTTTTTTAATCTATGGATAATACAAAAAATGCCTATCGATTTGCTTCAGTGATCATTAGGACATTATTTAGTTGTATGTAGTTGTGGACTTGTGGTTTCATGACCAGAAGATGCAAAGAATTTTTTTTTACGAAAATGATGATTGTACGTCAATCAAATTTGATTTTGACCAATTAATAATGTATAAACTTCTTGTTAACAGTTGCTTATCAAAAAAAAAAATTTAATACTTCTTGTTAACAGCATGTTCATATTTTTTTTGGTGTACCAAGCCACCAGCCAATAGTCTAAGACTAAATCTTTTGAGTCATAAGATTACCGAAGTAATTTTCATCTCTCAATAAGTCTAAAATCGAATTTTAGATATGTTTAAAGAACTTAGCCATCTATTAATCATGTTGAGCCCCGTTGAGTTGTTGGTTAACAACATGTTTATATGATTAAGGGGATTAATAATTGATTACCTTATATACAATTTTTCGATTAACAATATGTATTAAAAAAATGCTCATTGGTAAGAGCATGATTTTAGTACCATCACCGTTTGGTTCTTTTTTTTCCTTCTTGATATTCTCTCTCCTATCCTTAATCAGTTATTGGTTGGAATAATTTTTGTTGGAATTCGTCCTCACACGTACCGTCGTACCAAGTAGCAACGCCTGTTAACAGAGCTAGTAATTGATTAATAGAGCTAATAATAATACTAACCCCATTATACCTACATAATTATTAACAAAAAAATTGGTATGAAGATGGAATTCAGATTTTGTAGTGTCAATATCAAAACTGAAAGAATAAATATCAGATCCCTCCCTGCCATCACAAATGAGACCCACATGCCATAGATTAATCAATAATCAGAAAATGACAGATAGGTTACAATCAGTTATCGAGTATCATGTATCCATAATATTCACTGTATACATAGAAAAACGCATAGTTTTCTCGATTTGTAGGAAACATTGGATCATAAAAAAGGACCATTCTCGTAGTTAGAGTATTAGAATTGAATATGACATCAAATCCAAGTCGTGGTCACATGCAAGCACATTCCTTAGTATCCACGTCATGGCTTCAGAAGGATGTTGAAAGCGCCTTGGTGCATGTGAACAGCTCCATGCCTCACTCTTCCTCACACGGTGCCGTAATGCTTGGATTACACTTCAAATTTGAACGTAAATCAAATTGGAATCCCATTATTCTATAAGTTTTCTTTCTTTCTTTTTATTCCATTATGTGGACGTGGTCGGCTATGACACCGTGTGTGTGCTATATAAGCAGAAAGAGGGGATACATTCTTTGCAATGCTACACAACAAGCTTAGCACTATACACTCTATACTAAGAGCAAGAGCAAGAGCAAGATCAACTTGGTAGTGATAGTGACCCAAAATGGGGAGAATAATGTGTGTGGCTTTCCCACTAGTAGTTCTTGCAGTGCTGAGCTTGTGTCATGGGATGGTGGAGGCGGCGGCGGCAGCACCACCGCCAAAGTTGAAGTGGCATTACTACAACAATACATGCCGCTACGTGGAGGAGTATGTCCGGCACCAAGTGAAGCTGATTTGGGACCATGACAAGAGCATTGCACCAAAGCTTGCCCGCTTGGTTTATTCGGACTGTTTTGTAACCGTATGTCCCGCTCCTTATTTTCTTATATATTTTAGAACTAGTTATTCTTCTACCCTCTTTTCAACTTTTTAATCTGTGTGTGTGGGTGTGTCTGAGAGAGAGAGAGAGAGAACATGTGAATTTAACAGGTGAAAACTGAAAATGAAGGCAGTAGGTACAACAAAGCTAGAGATAAACAAAGGAACATATTGTTATTGAAATTTGAAAGATACATAGACGTAGCAGTAGAAAACATATAGCTAACACCATAAGTCCATAACTCTTGCTGTTCAAACTAATTTTTGTTTGTTTTCGTTTACCTTTTTATTTTAGTTGGAATTTAGTATTGATAAATCATAGTATGTGACGCATTATTCATTTTCACTTACCATTCGAGGAATGCTTTTGTTCTCTGGCTTTCTGTTTTCCCTTCATTTTTACGCTTAACTAAAATCTTAAATTACATTTTTGTGGCTTAGGGTTGTGACGCATCAACACTGCTTGATGAAGGACCAAATCCAGAGAAAAATGCACCACAAAACCGGGGACTTGGAGGATTTGCACTAATTGACAAGATCAAAAGTGTTGTGGAATCAAGATGCCCTGGAATTGTCTCCTGTGCTGATATACTCCACTTTGCTGCCAGAGATGCTCTTAAACTGGTACTCTTTAAGCACCCTTACATGTATCTTGAAACAGACTTGACTACTTTTAACTCCTTTCACAAGCCCCTCCCCACAAAAATCTCCACTCAAGGAAGGGGTAAAAGGAAAAGGCAGTAATTATTTTGAGGATTGATGTCCACAGGCAGGTGCACCAGCTTATCCAGTTTTTGGAGGGAGAAAGGATGGCATGAAATCAGATGCTGCATCAGTAGACCTGCCATCATCATCCATCTCATGGCAGGAAGCTCTAGTATACTTCAACAAAAGGGGTTTAAATGTACTAGACATGACAACACTTTTAGGTAAGGTAAGCCTACAATCCAGTAGCAATTTCATGCTTATATGTTCTAAATGGATGTGTTTGTTTCTTGTCAACATAGGTGCACACTCAATGGGCAGAACACATTGTAGCTACATTGTTGATAGGCTGTACAACTACAATGGTACAGAAAAGCCAGATCCAAGCATGGATGCTGCATTTCTAGACACAATGCGAAAATCTTGTCCACCAAGAAAGAAGGGTCAGCCAGACCCACTGGTATACCTAAACCCAGAATCTGGATCAAATTACAAATTCACAGAAACATACTACAAAAAGGATCCTGTCGAACAAAGCTGTCCTGGGAGTTGATCAACAATTATTATACGGTTCTGACACTAAACAGATCACCGAGGAATTTGCTGCTGGATTTGAAGATTTTCGGAAAGCTTTTGCTGACTCAATGCACAACATGGGGAATATCAAAGTTTTAACAGGAAACCAAGGAGAGATACGCCAAAATTGTCGATATACGAATAAGGGCAAGGCAAATTAAATAGTAAGTGAAATGGAATGATCACTTTGCATTAAGTTATGCCCAGTTTAAACAGACGTGTTTGTATTTTGAAGGTAAAGAATAATACATGAATAAGGACTTGATAATAAACGCTGTCCTTTGTAAGTTCCACCAATTAAAGAAGTCCTAACCCCGCCCCCTAAAGAAAAAAAAAAAAGATCTTGCAGCATGTATAAACCACTATGAATTGTTTTTCTGCCAGCTAAAACCACCACAAAATTGAATGTACGTTTCCATAAACTACAATAATCCTCTCCCTCGTGTCCACCCTCTTTCTTGTATGAATGTGCTTTTTCCGAACACCAAATCCTCTGAGCAATAATAGATCTATGCACGATTTTCTCCAGAAATCTGACGTGCAAAAGTCTAAAGAAAGAAAAATTGTTTGTATAACCTGTGCCGAGTATCCAAGAATGCAAATTGATTGGACCTGGGAGCAACCAGATTGATGAAAAATCCCCTTCTTGTCAATCTTTTTTTTCACTGGCTTCAAGAGGAAGAAAAAAGAGAAAGATTACAACATAAGCAATGGAAAAAATCAAAAAGAAACACGTTCCTCACAAAACAAACTCCTCCCTTGAACAAGAAATCTACACAGGAAAAATTGGGGGGAAAAAAAGAATATATGTTGTATTGAATCTCAGTTTAATCGACTTAAACTGTATTTCTAATAAATTGCAACACAGCCTTGAAATAAATAATGTAAACTCAAAATTCTGGACAAGATTCTAGCATTCAATACATTGAAATCGTTTCTGAAATATCATCAGCACTGCAGAGGCAATGCTGATGAAGCTAGTGCATTGTCAAATGGGATATCGGGTGCTGGGGTTAATCATTTACATAGTAAAATTTTATTTACAAACAACATAATAAAGCATACAACTGTATGAAAAAAGTCATTGCTCCAATAAGGCAGAAAAACAGATGAATCCCTTACATGGTATAAAACAACAAAACCTTTCACTGCCAGATGGGGTTGGCTATATGAATCAAGCAATACCATCGTGTTCTGCCATAAACCATATCCTTAGAAATGACATTTAAATCTATGTTTTTTAATGGTTTTACCTTAAATTTTTCTTGGTTCCCCTCTACCTCTAACTCTTGGGCTATACTCGACTTAATATACTCTTTTTACCATGGCTTCTATTGGCCATCTCCTCACAAGACCAAACCACCTAAGGCGAGATTCTACCATCTGTTTCTCAACAAGTGTTACTGCTATTTACTCTCTAATGGGATGAAACAAGTAAATTAAAGTCCTAGAATCCATTACACAGGGATGTGAAGTTCATTCCATATCCACATCAAACCCCAAGGAAGTGGGTTAAAGGGATGCACAGTTTTCTTCATCCGCCAGAAGCTACAAAAGCAAAAACAGCAAACACACGAATAGAAGAGGATAAACAGTGCTCATATACTTGATTCCAACATATTTCTTGTCTTCAATCACATATGTGCCAACTTCTTCATTCATTCCTTATAGTTTATACACAAAGCTTTCAGTGCAAGAGCCTGGTATAGTCTCTTTTTGGCCATTAATAATCTTTCCATCAAATTTCCAAGAACTGGAATGGAAATTTGAGTACAATCCACTACAAAAAGCCTCAGCAAAGATAACCTATGAATCTATGCAACACCATCAAAAGTTAAGCAACCAAACAAAATGTAAAGCACAACAAAGTGAAATTACCTCGTGAAAAAATAACAGACTATGGAGGTACAACGGCTGAATGAACCTCCAAAAGCAAAAGCATGTTACTCTGCAAAGTCACCCATCCAAAGTGGATAAGTAATGAATGACAAAATATTACCACCACACTCCAATTTGGTAAACCAGAGCCATATAAGTGATATTCAATGCCATTCAGTGCTTTTGCTGCAAGAGTAGTTTGGAAATGATATTACCCTAGTCCCCTTTCTCTGCAACATGCTTCTTTTTCTTGATTACCTGTCAAGAAATGAGACTTCAATTTCACCACCAAAATCTAAGAAATCTACAAAAAAGTAAGTCATCTATTTCGAGAAAACATCATTGAAAATGCATTGCCGCAAATTATAAAGAAAAGTAGAAAGCAACTAATTTAACTTGATATTTTCTATTGCATTACAATAGAAACATTAGAAGGAATACATCTTTTAAGTATTCTGTTAAACAAAGCAAGCATCAGAGTTAATCAGAATGAGTTGAAGTAGACCAATACATAATTGCTATCCTTCCACGATTTGTTTGACCATTACAAGATTAAAACATGGATACTGAACATTCATCAAACAAAAGAGAAAATGGCAAAAAGTTTGCAGAAGCAGTAAATGCCCTCTTTTGTGACGGGCGGGTAAAGGAAAATAACTAAATTAGGACTTACCTTGATAAAATATTTCTTTCGGAGTTTGATTGCTGTGGTTATGCATCTTTTAACCTTGATCTTCAACATATTGTCATTAAACATCTGTAATATGTAAATTTGGAATATAAAATTAGAAAATGCACATGAACCATCTGGTTGAAATCCTATCTTCCTTCTCTGCATTATGAAGTGAAAGAACACAAAGAAAATTGGAGAAACAGTTGAAAAAAGATCTCATTAAAAATATGCAGATATTTGTTTCAACTAATGATGAAGGGAAATCACTTTAGAGTATAATGAAAAAAAGAGGGGGAAAATGCAAAGAAAAAGAATGTTGACAATAGAGTTTTAGTCAGACAAATAGTAACCCCATATCTAGGTTTAAGTTAAAGCAACCTTAAGCCCATGCTTCATATGAAATGTAATAACCTACTTGAGACAAAAAAAATAAATTAAACTAATTTAAAAAGGAAGAAAGTTATCAACTATAATAGGCAAAAGCTCCTCTCACCTTCCTACAAAGAGTACATCAGACCTCATTAAACAATATATGCAAATATTGCACAAGTGATTGTGGAAAACATCAAGAAATACAGAGTGCTTCATAAAATAAAAGTTTCTGCACATGATAACTTCAGATTTCCAGACCAAAACATAATCCAAGCAAAGTGAATAGAATAGGTACCCAAAACCAAACATTCTAAAAGTAAAAAGTAAAAATAATGTAATTGTATTATGGCAATTATTATTTTCACAACAGAAATTAATTGCTTGACAAAAAGATTATTTAGAAAAGATCAATGCACTGGCCTTTATCATATCATCAAAGGAATTTGTTTCTCGAATGATCTTTTGGCGGTTTAAAACAAGAATTGCTGCAACACAGAATATGGACAACTCATCATTTCCTTTCCTTGCTAAAGAGGAAATAGTGCTCATCTGGATTTGATCATTTCTTGGCCAGATATTCCTTGCCAAGCCACAAAAGGCATGGGCTGACAGCGACTTCAATTTGAAATCACATACAGAGTGATCAGTGTTCACATGATTTGACTGCAGACTGGCTTTTGTGCCGTCATTTTCATTATGATTTGAATGTGAACCACTCTTCACACTACCATCATCAGTATCTGCAATTTCTTCTCTCATATCATTGCTTGAGTCTCTGGGAAGATGTAAATCCAATGCATCCAGACATTTCTCTTCTAAATCATACACTAAGGATTCATCAAAGTCAGATGCCCACATCATCTGCATTAGACGGGAGTAATGTGACCATGTATTGACTAACTAAACCAATGATGTATCAAAAGGATTGATTAATCAATGGCACGTGATATTTTCTATTTCTAAATTACCTTTTTTTTTTTGGAAAGATCTATTTGTAAATTACTATTTCATAATTTTCTTTACCATGATACTTTCAAAGCCTATACCAATGCTTTATCAAAAAAAAGTACCAACACATCAATTAACCTTCGAAAACATATACATACTTGATACTTCCCAAGATATTAATAAACTTAATCAAACTAATAATCACAAGGTATCATATTAGAGGTTAATCTCCACCTTAAAATTGACAGTGTAATAAAGCAAATCAACAAATCTACCTCAAAATTAAACAGCAAAATAGACATGCTTGCTTCTGAAAAACGGGCAACTAATCCTAAAACTAGGATCATATTTCACTTTTGTCCAATATCATCAACCATGTCTCCCCAAGCAGCAGCGGACAAACAACAAAGAGGTCAAAGTTGACATTTTAATTGAATTTCAAGAACTTCAAAAACAATAATGGGATTGAAACTTGAAAGCTCGGAGCACGAACCTCCCACATTGAAAGGGCCTCATTAAAAGACAACTCTCTTCGAAAGAGAACTAACAACATACGAAATGCAAAATGAAGGCTTTCAGCACCGATTTTGGACAGGTGGGCAAACATTTCCTTGTCTGACACTTCAAGGATATGCCATAATTCTCTCAACTGCTTCATCACCCTAGTTGGCCCTTCCATTTGAAAATTTTCTCTCTGGAGAAATATGAATGAAAACAAGTCAATCACTGAAAACATAGTTAAACTTTGTTGAATTTTAGCCAAATTTGCAAATACCATTCTCCTTAGAAGCATTTCAAAACACCAAAATGCATCTGCATTATCCTCAAAGATCACAACAAAGGGAGACAGCAAATCGCTCATACCTAACATCCAATATTCGGTGAAAAGAATGTAAGTTTTGGTATCCAAAGTCAGCATGACAGGATGCCTTAAAAAAAATATCGGCAAGTCAAAAAATTCCAAGGAAAAACATAACCTTGACAATACCCCGTTGCAGGATCAACCCATGCATAGACAGCAAGAATATCCGACATTCTAGCTAAATTTCTTGTGTCCTCATAGAATTCAAGATGACTATCCGTCCTGACGACATCAACAACTGAAAAGGAACAATCTTGTTAGCTAGAAAGAATAGCAAAATAAAACATATGCTTTCATCAAGAATCGTGAAGAAATATATCAACTTTCTCTGTCAAACTACAGGTGAAGGGGGAGACACACGATACAACTGAGATACCTATTCTATGCAAGGTCCAAAGCCATTCTGATACTCTATCTTCACTGGCAAGCCATCCTTGAGAAAATGTGGTGTTTATCATTGCTGGCTGGGGTACATCTGATATTTTTAGTTGATTTGCCATCTGTGCTTCATAAACTGGATTATTGGACAGAAATTCCGGTTCGTCCTCATCGGGTGAAGCAGTTTCAATTTCAGAATCCATTTGATGCAATGTAGCAAGAGGATATTGACCGTTTGATTCAACAACTAAGTCTACATTGTTATTGATTTCAAAATTATGCATTCTGTCATTTTCAAATCTTGATTTATGTTGTGCAGAATGTTTATCACCATGCTCTATGCCTGAATTTTTATCTTTACCACTATTTTCAAACAGATTTGTGACAGGTAAAGGAGGAAAGTCGAAACTACTGTCAGTCACATAATGTGATCCATCTGATTCTCTCCCTATATCTGGGGAACTGCAGTTTTGTTGACCAAAAGGATCATATGCTGCATTATCTGTGCTTGCTCTCAAACTAACTAGGTCAAGCCAATTATTGGAGCTTTCCTGTTGGCTTACATTTGCTGCCTCTGTACAAGTAAAGCTCCCATCACAACATTTTCCTACTTCGATATTATTATCATTAGAAGTTGATCTTTCTATTTTAGCTTGCATTTTCCGGTCATTTTTAGAGGAAGTCCTCACATCCATAACTTTGGATCCGACAACATATGCCAAAGAACCAGTTCCTACGCTTGAATGCATTGATTGGCATTGCTTAATCAGGTCCCCATAATGTTCCCTGCAAGGAAAGTTCCTCACATATATCAATATATAATAATTACATATTCAAGAACCCAGGAATGATACTACAGTAACTGAAACATATCCTATCGCCAGTCAATGCCAAATATATTTATTTATTTTATTAAAAAAATGGCAAATACATTTTAACAATCAAACTTACAATTATTGACACAATTACACAACAGTTGCCAGATGCCTAAGTAATGTATCCATGATGCATTGAGCCATTGACATGTGGACACATACATCCATGATATTGGAAAAAATAATTGTCTGAGAGAAATATTCAATTTAGCAAGTTCTAAGATATGACGTTTTTGGCTAAAGATCATAGCTTCGATATTCATTATGTGAAATATACATATTTAAGATTCAGGAAATAATAGAGAAAAAGAAATCAAAGAAAGTGGGTGGACCCGTACCTCCTAGCTGCTCTCAACCTTCTTCGATATTCAGCAGTGCTGCTCGGTGCATAACAACCTAGTAAAAACTCCCAAACTTCAGATCTTATTGATGGATCTACACCCTAACAGGAAGGGGGGAAACAAGTGAAATGAATCAGAAAAGATTAACAATTCTTATATTAGCTCAAATTTAAGAAATATGAAAATTCTTGTTTGATGTCTCTAGAGTACAGATGTATATTTTATATGGGTGGAAAACTAAAGCACCTCAAAAAACACCTCAAGCTAAAGCACCAACAACCTTACAGACAGTAAATCTAGGTTGATTTAGACATAGTTAGGCAGGTTTGATTATAATGAGACAAAGTTCAAGTCCATTACTATCATGGACAACCATTTTGTCCCATTAAACATGACAAGGTTGCACCAAATTCTTAAGCATGCAGCATCCCAATTTTGGATAAGATTATTATGGTGACGACAACGATGACAATATAGAAGAAGAAACGAATAAATACAACGACAGCATGAATGAAAACATACCCCTAACACAATCAACTTAAGTGCCTTCCGGAAACCAAACACCCTTCCTTCACTATCAAACATAGCTTGCCATTTGTCTGGCTTAAGCATTCTGTTTACCTGCTCCATGAAAAATAATATAAATCATTAAACAAAAAGATAATAAAAAAATTAAACTAAATTTTGTTTCCATATTAAACAACAAAATCTCCCTAGATGACCAACGGTGCAAATGAGAAACAGAGAGGAATCTCCACTAATGAGTATTCAGTTTATATATTGCAAAGAGAGTAAGTGTGAGAGAGAGTAGCTAAAGAGGTTCTCAATATACTATTCCATTATAGAAGTGCTTAGATATTACAATCGGCCCTGCAGTTCTATGGCATCATCACTGATGAAAAAACAAAACATCAACCTGCAGAAGAAACATTTGGTTGATTATCCACAGCTCAATTTACACAAAGGGTTTCACAGTTTAATTCAAAAGAACCCTCAGGCAAATCCTTTTGCATAACAAAATGGAGAAAAGGAAAAGTAACTGATTATTCAGTAAAGAACAAAACGCTACCTACAAAAACTGTTAGAGAAAAAACAATATAGAATGCATACTCAATCTTAAGGATGTAATTATAAATAAAAAATTAAACTTTGAGGATAACAAAAGGAATTGATTAAAAACCCAGTAGTGTTGTAGTCTTACAGTTATAACAACCTTTACAGGCGACTGAGAAAGGCAGGGATCTCCAATGTCGCGCACGATGGAACTCACTTTTTGCAAATTCACAGTCCCAGCTTTTCCACAACTCCATTGTTTGTCTTCCCCGTCACAATACATCACACTACTCTATCTCTATCTCTATATCTCTGTCACACACACCTTCTCAGCAACCTCTACCACAATCATGATAGCAACAGAATCAATCACCTAACTCAGCAATGTCAACGATTAACTATTAACTATACACAACAATAAACCCCTATTTTTTGTTTCCACATTAATTGCAAATACAAAGATAAATGGTGTCACGACTCACGAGCACAGAATGATTCTTCTTTTGGATATTAGTAGTCGATTTTGAAAAAATTAAAATTAAAAAATGAACGAAAGTGAGAATGCGAAGAAAATGAAAATTGAGAGGTAAGGAAAATGTATTCATACCGAAATGCAGTTAGGATTGATAGAAAGTGGAATGGAAGGATCGTAGTTAGTGAAATGAAGAGAGGGTTGATTGGATCTGTGAAAATGGGAAAGAGATCAAGAGAAGGGTTCATTCATTCATTCATTCATGTTGAGGAGGAGCTCCTCTGTCTCTCCGTCGCCATTCGCTAACAAATCACTGAAAAGACAGTTTCTTTGTTTATTTTTTGTTTGACTGGAAGTTTCTTTGTTATTAAATTTCAATTTTTAATTTTAATTTTAATTTTTTTTATTATTATTATTTAATTTTATTATATTATAAACAATACTTTGGATTTTTTTTTTTGAAAGATACTTTGGATGATTATTAAAGGAAGACTAAAGGCTCAATTCGGTTCATGAGGAAAGCACTCGGGTCTGAAATAGTTCTTATCCAAAAAAAAAACTTTCCATTTAATTCTTCAGGATGTAATTAAGGGACATGTTAGTCCCTCCATTGGTTGACCATTTTTTACCTCCGTTAAACCGTTGATGTGTCCTATTATGTTGCTTAGGTGGCGGTAACCGTACATATATGGATTTTTATTTTTTTTTCTCCTCGTTTATGCCAAAACGACGTTGTTTTGGGTTTCCTCCTTCACTATTAAGCTGCTTCTTCTTCCTCCTTCTTTGTTACACGCAGAGGAACCCTAGGCATTCACCCATGGTTACATCTCGTCATTATTGACCTTCTTCTTCTCCTTCCCTTCTCTGATAGCTACCATCGTTACTGTGCATCTTTCCCTCATCATTTTGAACTGAAACCCTGATTGCTATTTCACCCCCTAATTGTTATTTCGCCTCTTTTTTCAACTACTCAAAACTCAAAAAAAAGGACCAAATGTCCAAATGTCATCTTTATGTTGTCCATATGCATCACTTTCATCTTCTGCTACTTCTTCTTTCCATTGTCCTTCACCGTGGTGGTTTGTATCCAGGGGTTGGAATGAACATTGGGCACAATAGTTTTGTGGGACATTTTAGTCCCTAACAAATATATTAGTAACCCAAATTCATCCCTTACAAAATTCAAGGGGACAAAGTAGTCCCCTGTGGCTGGTCAGCATGTGTTGTCTCGTTTCCTTGAAGTGGTTCTTGAGTCCGAGACACAAAAATGGCAACCACCCATACATGAGAACACATAACCCAGCAACATCATAAATGGAACCCTAGCCATCGATTCCCCAAATTACCCACCCTAAAATAGCGAAACATTATAGAATAGGGGAAGGAAAATTACCTTCAAACGAGAGTTCCTTGATATGCTTCCTGTCCCTTCAGTTCCTTCCCTTCTCCATCTCTTCAGTTCCTTCGCCACTAAGAGTTCACAAATACAGAGGTTAGGGTATGAATTAGGGAGAGGGAAATGTGTTAAGGGGTTATGGTCGTCAACCCTTCACGTTCTCCTGCTTCACTCAGACTAAAAGGGAAACGACGTCGTTTCCTTGGCAATTCCTCCCTTCAAACATTTGCGTTTTGTGCCTAGGGGTTTTTGTTTTTCATTTTTATTTTACTTTTATTTAGAATTTCCAAGATGGACTTCCCCTCAGCAAGGTTAACCTGCACAATAGCAAAATTATGGGTCATGTCAGCATTTTACCCGAGGTCAAAGGTGGTCAACCAACGGAGGGACTAACGTGTCCCGGTAATTACATTCTGAAGGATTAAATGGAGAGTTTTTTTTTTATAGAGACTATTTCAGACCCGACTGTTTTTCTCAGAGACCAAATTGAGCATTTAGTCTTAAAGGAAATGATATTTGTACAATCAACATAGGATAACTTTGAGACAACTTTTCGACCATGATTAATGACTTCAAAATTTTGGCTAATGATATATTGAACCTGGTTGATGGATACACATAGAAGTGTAACTCGTTAACAGATAACTTGGTAAGTTAATGATGTGCAAAAGCTTGGTTAATGCATTTCAGTGCATGGTTATTCATCTCAGTGTTAACGATCAATGACGTAATGTTCAAAATTGTGGTTAATGCAGCTCAATGCATGATTAATGAGCTACTCATCTCGGTGACAACGGTTAATGCGTTCAAAAGTCAATGGCGTGTTGGACTAATGTATACACTGAGATGAATAACTCATTAACCATCGAGTAAACTGCATTAAGTATAATTTTGAACCGTCATTAATCGTTCTCGAAAATTATCCCATTTTGATTTTTCAAATAATATAACTAGATTCTTAATACCTTTAAAAAAATCATGAAAGCACCAACCTTAACCGTACTTCAAATGTGTTTGTGTCTGTGTGTGTGGAAACATCTATAAAGTAATAACTAATAAGATTGAAGAGCTACATCTACTGTACATCTGACCTGACATTTTAGTTACTTTTTTAATAGTTTACTTTTATTTTATTTTGTTATTTGGCTGGATGAATCTCACAAGCAACCAAGGACGCTTCTTCCACACGACAAATCCCCTTTTTGCCTTTCTTCTCTCTCGACAAAGACGGTGACCACACAGTGAGGGGAACCAACAACGAGCTCGAACAACTGTGACAGAGAGGAAGACAAGGAGTAAGGAAGCAGAGGCGGATTTCGAATGGCAAGCAAGGACGATGAAGACAAGGGAGTAAGGCGCGGCGGCGGATTTCTGAATGGCAACAAGGACGATGACCATCAAGCACTAAGGAGAACCATCAACGAAGCAGCGGCTGTTGCCCATTTCCAAAACCGGAACCCATCTCCTACACCGTTCGCTTTCGTCTTTCTCTATTTTCTTCTCCCATTCAAAATTTTCTCACTGGTGCAGAAAAGGGATTCCACATCGGTTATTTTTGGTTTTTCACATCGGTTTTCAAACTGATGTTGAAACGACCGATGTGGTTTATTGCCATTTTACACATCGGTTTTAAAACCGATGTTTATAATATTTTTTACAGCGGTTTCCTCTTAACCGATGTGGAAAAATAATTTGTCAATTGGTATCCTATTGGGGAATTTCACTTTCCACATCGGTTTTAAAAAAACCGATGTGGAAAGTCTCATTTTTTTCCCCTGTTATTTACATTTCTATCATTCATTTCCCCATGTTTCAGTAATGCAGATCAATACCAGAATAACATACTGTAAATATTCTCAACACAACTAATATATACTGAATTTATTATGAACAATACATATATATGTACGTTCAATTACATTCAGACAACAAAAATAATTAGAAACCAAAAAGCTACATGATATATTATAGATTTCATATCAAAATACATATGATCAGTCAAAAGTACACTATAGCTAGTACATGATAAGTTTTTAAACTAACTACATATATACAAACTATGGTTGGTACACTTCAAGAAAGAAAGTTGCCCAACGCCTCTTTATGTTGTTGATGTCGAATCGAGATAATGGAGTTGGATTGTTGAATATCTGCAAGTTTAATTGGACAAAAGATTATATCTTTTAAGTAATAAACTAACATAAAACATATAACGAATCTATACTATTACTTCTAATTGTGTCAATTAACATTTACCTCGTGCCATCTTTCAGTGATCCTGGAGGAGATAATTTCCAACATCCACTGCATCACATAGTAGCCACATTCCCATGATCCACGTTGTATACGTGACTACGTACAAATAAAACCCAATTAGAATATGAGGAATTGAATAAAATAGAAATCAATTATTGTACCCACTGCATTTGATGCATTTGAACTAATAAATATCTTACGCTAGGAATAATCCATCTGATAGCCCGAGTACGCCTTTCACCACGCAACATGTGGGTTGCATTAATAGACCTATCATGACAAAAACATTAATTAAAGTATATCTAATAGATTTCAGATAATTAAAACAACTGCATTACTGATTATAAAGTATTTTAATGCTTACGTTTCGATGATTGTCTTCAGTTGATTCGCCGGCTTATTTCCCAATGAGCAAAAGAAGACCACAACGTTCATCCTAGGGTACAAGAGCAACGGTTGCCAATGCTGGCTGTATTCGAGGAACAGTTAGTGACTAAGTCATATATAGTTATACTTAAATAACCGGTACTTACTTATTGAGATAAGGCGCAAGGTAGAATTGATGATCGTCTCGGGCAAGTATATCACGTATGGTAGTGACCGGGTCTTCTGATGCTAGGAGAACATCACCCTGAATGAACATAGGGTCAATGAACCTATAAAGGGCGAGGTTACCCTGATCGACTAACATACGATGCAGATACCTAATATATTGGAAAAACATGTTAATTAACATAGTATTTAAAAATTAATTACTTAACTTATAAATAAAATGTACTTACGTGCACCATAACGATATGTGTGCAAAACTAGCCATTTCTTTATTGAGTACCATCTCCATAAGTTCCTTCTTTGGGATATACGGTTCATCACCAGGGCTGGCATCATGTTCCAACCTTACCAAGGCTGCGTCATTCTCCATGGTGACAACCTGTATAGCCAGAACTTTAAAAACATCACCATGGCTAGGTGCCCCTTTGTCGATCCCCTAAATAACATAGATATATATTAGTAATTGATGAGCCTCTGGTTGACTGGTTTTATAACTAATAAAGACCATGGCTTTGTGCTTATTTTATATCATTTTTCACCCAAATTAGACTTGATTGTCCTTAAGTAGTATTTTGAGTCTGTAAAGTGTTTTTATGTTAATTTAGTTGATTTAGAGTTAAATAAAACACATGTTATTTTCTTATTTTCAGGTTAATAAAAAGAGCAAGAAGGGAAGTACACCTGAAGCAGAGGCCATCACGGCCGTGACGCGCGGCCCTCTTATAAAAACAGAAACGCATGAGTCAGAACAGGAAAGCTAAAAGGAAGCCCAACAACTTTCATGAAGAACTCAGATGCTGAATTGGATGTATAGTGGGTCACATTGGGCCTTGAAGTCAGAACATAATTGCTGTCACTGGAACCTGAACTGGTCATGAAGATTGGGCCATAACTTGGGCTGTAGATGTCGGTTGGAACTGAAACCGGTGGCAAATGAAAGATCAAACAAAGAGCTTTAACTCTCATGAAGACCATTATTCCAAACAGAGCCGTTTTGAAGGGCTTTAATCCATGTGAAGTCAGAGGCGTTTCAGCTGCCCCATGAGTTGAATGTGGACATAACTCCCTCATCTTAATTCATAATTAAGCAAATTAAGTGGCTTTGGAAAGCTAAGAGGCAGAGGTTGAAGTTAATAAAAGGAGCATTCAGATATTGAGAGAGGAGTTAGTCATAGTGAGGGGAGTCAGAGAGTTAGCCAGTTTTGGCTAGTTCTTAGGCAGTAGTAGTAGTTCGTCTTCTTTTCTTAGATATGTTTTATTTTCCTTTTGTAATGGAGAGCTAGTCTCCTAGATTAATCTACTGGGATTGGTTTCCATTATTACACTTGAGGATTTGTATTTCCTATTTGAATTGCTATTCCTTTTCAGTACTGTTCTATATGTTTCTGTTTTCTTAATTCAGATATGTATAGGATTAGTATTGATTTATTTCGATGATTGTATGTTCCTATATATAATCGCGTTTGCTTAATTCGCGTGTGTTCAATCATGTTCGCTTAGTTCATGAGTGCTTCACCCCGTTTGCTTAATTCGGGAATAGGAATATATGTCTCGTAGTATTGATTTCGCTTGTAAATTGATGCTACAATCGGAAAGGATTTAGAATCTGCTTAGGGCTTGGATTTGATTGAACCAATGATAGTGGGAAACCAAGAACAGTAGGTTAATCGTCTTTAGTTTATTTGCTATTCTCTTTAACTGCTTTGTTTTCATTGTTTTGTTTTCTTTATTTTATTTCAATCCAAAACCCCCCCAAAACTAACTTTTGATTTTCTGTTAATAATAACAACACTAAAGAGTCCTTGAGAGACGATACTCGAGTTGTCGCTCTATACTACATTATTTTAATAATCACTCGTTCTTTTTGGCGCGTGGCGACAGCGCGGCCAAAAATTGGCGCCGTTGCCGGGGACTATTGTTTGTTGTTATTAGCAGAAAACATTTTCAAAAAAAAAAAACAAAACAAAACTTTGCTGAATTAGTTTTGTCTTCTTGTCTGGTTATGAATTTTGCCCCATGGATACTTATATGCGAAATTATGTGCCTAATGTTTATTATGAGCAACCATGCATGTATTATCCCGATTTTAGTGAGCCACCACCGTGCACATATTATCCTAATTTTACTGGAAGTTATGAGTCTAACAGTGATTGTGGCAGGTTTGGAGTGAATAATCATTTTAGCCAACAAAGTGTAGGACAGAGCACCTTGGATGAGATTGCTTCTATGATACAACAAATGGCCGAGAACAATCAACGGATGGCAGTAAGCCAGCAATATCAGCTTGATCCTACACTAGCCCAACTCAGTCTGGCAGAGATGATACAACAAATGGAAGAGAATAATCAATGGTTGGCACAACAAACTCTTGAATTTCAACAGAAGATGGAGGCTGAATACCAGAGGAGCCAAGCTGAATCTCAGAAATTGTCCGCTCTAATTGATCAAGTTACCACCAACTCGGCTGCAATGCTAACTCCACAGCCCCTTGAAGAACATACAGAGTCACAAGTTATTCTTGAAGATATTTCTGATGATGATTGTGATAATATTTCTGTTGATGATGAATTGTGTGTTGAATCCCCTGATGATTGTTATTGTTCTGGCACTGCTTTGTGTGTAGAATGTTATTTTGAAAGGTATGTTAAGCAAAGCATCCATATGGAACATGAGACAGATGAGGTTGAGGGCCATGTTCATATAGGAAATAAGCATCAGGAGGATCAGGAGAACATTTGCTCCACCGTGCTTGAGGATAAAGAAGAATCTTTGGTCTTAGATGCATGTGTTGAGAGTAATGGGGTGGATGATGAATTAATTGCTGAATTTCCAGACATCTCGAATTTTTCCGATTCATTTTATTGTGATATATGTACTGACTCTACTAACTCTAACATTTGTGTGGTGTGTGCTGAAATTTCTGCATGTATAGCAGGTGATAACTTTGTTAGTGTAGTGAATGAAGAAAGTGCAGAAAAGGAAGCAGCACCAGTAACCCCGGCTAACTGTTTGCCACCTCCTCCTGAGGAACCAGTGATGGAGTTTAAGCCTTTGGATTTTGCACCATGGCCGGTCCAAGAGGTTGAGCCCCACTTCTATTGGGGAGACTTTGTAGATAAAGAGGTCAGTTGTGACCCGAAGGGGAGTGAGAAGTCCGCCGCACTCGGCGAAGTCGTCATAATTGTCAAGCACCCACTTCCAAATCAAGGCTGCAAGTCATGGAAGCATGGAATGAGCTTCCGCCCTTTGGCAACAAGGTGGGCCTATTGCTCCAAGCAGTGGGATCCTGGTGGAACCGCCCTTCAATGAGTTTTCTTAACCCTTTCTCCTTTTTAATTTTCTTTTCCTTACTTTAATTCTGTTTTGTTTTGAATAAAGCTCCTGAATAATTTGAGAAGCTCAGGAGTTGTGTTTGAGTCTTTTGTCGGCAAGTTTATTGGTTTGATTGAAATTGCATAGATGGATTGCATGATAGTGTTGACTTTTTCCCCCTAGGATTTGAAAAAAAAAAAATTTGAAAAAAATGATCCCCATATGATTGAAAACTGAACTTTGAGATTTTATTATGATGGCATGATTTATGATAAGTTTGGGGTGATAGGAAGCACACACTAGGGATAGAATCTCTGTCAAACAATTTGCATGAATGTCCAGGTGAGGTTTTGAGCCTCCAACATGTTTTTGACTGTGTGAAAATCACTTTTTAAGTTGCACTTTCCTGAATTTGCTTGAATCTCCTTATGGTTTGCATGATTATGTGTTTGCTTCAGATGATTTAGGCATTTTCTTTGTAAATAGATACTTAGCCTAAAATAACCAAATCCTAATGCATGTTCCCTAGTTAGCCCCATTGAGCCTATTAGCCTATTGCTTCTTGATAACCTAATGTTATAAGCCCAAAAATCTGGAAAACCATGTTAGCCCGATCTTAGGATTTGGAGAGCATGGACTCTTAGAATGGGTGCAAGAAACTAAGTTTGGGGTGGCTGCAAGGTGTAATATGTTGTTTGGGATTGAGAAAAAATTTATAAAAAAAAATGAAAAAATGAAAATGAAAATGAAAAAAAAATGATGAAAAAAAAAAAAAGTATTAGAATAAATGGCTGTAGTCACCCAAGGCATAAAGAAAAAAATGAGAAAAGGAACTTGAGGGGAATTTCAATGTATCAAAAAGTGTTCATGCTCTCTTAGTTCCTAGGGTCCTCAGCCTAGTTCCTTGTGTATATCCTACCCTTAGCCAGGCCCCATTACAACCCATAAAAGACCTTCTGATGTTGCATGCATGTTTTTTTGTGGGAATCATTTTGAGATGAAAATCAAATTTATGGGAAGTGCTCTTAAAAGTGAAACTGAGTGAAATGCTGATAGCCTGACACAAACTGAGCGGATGAGTGAACACAAATTTCCCTTGTGAGGAAGGCACTTGTTTGAATTTGGTGATCTCCCTCTTGTGTGTAACTTGGATCCCCTGCTTAGATTAATAATTGTTTGAATGATGAAATTCTCAACTGTTTAGAATGAATGAATGTGGGGATTGCTTTGCTTGGAATGGGGGAACATTGAAAAAAAAAATATTTTGATAAATTGCTTGAAATTTGTGCGAAAGTTAATTGAGTCCTTAAGCTTGCCATGTGTTGCCAAGTCTGAGTCTTGTTTAAGTTTTAGTTTGCTTGGGGACAAGCAAAGTTTAAGTTTGGGGTATTTTGATGAGCCTCTGGTTGACTGGTTTTATAACTAATAAAGACCATGGCTTTGTGCTTATTTTATATCATTTTTCACCCAAATTAGACTTGATTGTCCTTAAGTAGTATTTTGAGTCTGTAAAGTGTTTTTATGTTAATTTAGTTGATTTAGAGTTAAATAAAACACTTATGTTATTTTCTTATTTTTCAGGTTAATAAAAAGAGCAAGAAGGGAAGTACACCTGAAGCAGAGGCCATCACGACCGTGACGCGCGGCCCTCTTATAAAAACAGAAACGTAGGAGTCAGAACAGGAAAGCTAAAAGGAAGCCCAACAACTTTCATGAAGAACTCAGATGCTGAATTGGATGTATAGTGGGTCACATTGGGCCTTGAAGTCAGAACATAATTGCTGTCACTGGAACCTGAACTGGTCACGAAGATTGGGCCATAACTTGGGCTGTAGATGTCGGTTGGAACTGAAACCGGTGGCAAATGAAAGATCAAACAAAGAGCTTTAACTCTCATGAAGACCATTATTCCAAACAGAGCCGTTTTGAAGGGCTTTAATCCATGTGAAGTCAGAGGCGTTTCAGCTGCCCCATGAGTTGAATGTGGACATAACTCCCTCATCTTAATTCATAATTAAGTAAATTAAGTGGCTTTGGAAAGCTAAGAGGCAGAGGTTGAAGTTAATAAAAGGAGCATTCAGATATTGAGAGAGGAGTTAGTCATAGTGAGGGGAGTCAGAGAGTTAGCCAGTTTTGGCTAGTTCTTAGGCAGTAGTAGTAGTTCGTCTTCTTTTCTTAGATATGTTTTATTTTCCTTTTGTAATGGAGAGCTAGTCTCCTAGATTAATCTACTGGGATTGGTTTCCATTATTACACTTGAGGTTTTGTATTTCCTATTTGAATTGCTATTCCTTTTCAGTACTGTTCTATATGTTTCTGTTTGCTTAATTCAGATATGTATAGGATTAGTATTGATTTATTTCGATGATTGTATGTTCCTATATATAATCGCGTTTGCTTAATTCGCGTGTGTTCAATCATGTTCGCTTAGTTCATGAGTGCTTCACCCCGTTTGCTTAATTCAGGAATAGGAATATATGTCTCGTAGTATTGATTTCGCTTGTAAATTGATGCTACAATCGGAAAGGATTTAGAATCTGCTTAGGGCTTGGATTTGCTTGAACCAATGATAGTGGGAAACCAAGAACAGTAGATTAATCGTCTTTAGTTTATTTGCTATTCTCTTTAACTGCTTTGTTTTCATTGTTTTGTTTTCTTTATTTTATTTCAATCCAAAACCCCCCCAAAACTAACTTTTGATTTTCTGTTAATAATAACAACACTAAAGAGTCCTTGAGAGACGATACTCGAGTTGTCGCTCTATACTACATTATTTTAATAATCACTCGTTCGTTTTGGCGCGTGGCGACAGCGCGGCCAGTAATCACGGATAATTAAGTTATTTAATTCGTAATTAACTAAATGGTCAAATGAATACCTTGGCAGGAGCAGACATCTCTGGTCTTCCTGGATCCGACCTTTTAGGCACAATATCATTTCCAACATCTTATAACGAATAAAAATAAAGCATTATCTTTAAACAATAATAAATTATTTCAACTATGAATATAGAAAAACACAACTAACTGAATACCTCAGATGCAACAAGAAAGCTGACTAGTCTTCTTGGCCAGAGGATGAAGTTCTGGGGCCTCGACCCATTGTTTGAACCTCCTTAGTGGGCACGGGGACTCGAGCATTAGCATCTCGAATAATCTCAACAACGACCCTCGGTGATCATCCAGTAATAAACGATGGTGTATGGTATTACCTAAGTTATTATGTGCCCTACCCAATGCCACTAAGCGGCGATCATGATGATCATCAACATACAACTCACACCTATCAAGGTCGTCGTCATCATCATCATCATCATCATCATCATCATCACCATCATCATTATTTTCAGGATGATGAGGAGGATC
The DNA here is from genome assembly GCA_030762895.1 of Sophora flavescens. Taxonomy (NCBI): domain Eukaryota; kingdom Viridiplantae; phylum Streptophyta; class Magnoliopsida; order Fabales; family Fabaceae; genus Sophora; species Sophora flavescens. The sequence goes on from CM061066.1 coordinate 178,513,093, forward strand.
ACATGAGCCCTTAGTGCTCATATGGACAGAGGGTTGGACACCATTTGTCATCTCTTTGGGACATAGAAGTCAATATTGCCATCTGCTGGGCAAACTGCTCGGTCATCTCCTGTCGAAGCTCAGCTGCAATCTCCTGTTTTAGCCGTGCTCTATTTGCATCAACATCCCTGTGGCATTGGTGTGAAGATGAACCATGGTATTGGCAAATGCCGACTCCCCATCTAACACCAATGACACGGCCCAGGTGGTCTGGTTTACCGATGGCAGCAACTAAGATATCATCGCGTCCTCTAGGAACAAAGGTTCCTTGGGTTAGCTGATCATCCAAGGCATCCTATCACATAAAATATCAGGTCACATTACAATTTGGTAACAATCTTAAAATGACAATTACAATTCAAACTATACTTACAATCTTCTCAGCTACTTGGCGGGTCTCCTCAGATGTATATTGTCCCGTTTTTCTTTGTCGGGCCCTCTTCCATTTACGATGGCGTGGGGGTGGAGATGGATCAACAACCTCTGGACGATTTTCATCATTAGGATCCGCCTGAGATGCTGCTTCCTGACGTGCTTTCTTTTCCTCTTCAACCATTTTCTGAACAAGCTTTTTATATCCCCCACGAGACATGACATGGGGGTAGACATTCTTGCTTTGGTTTTTCTGCCCCTTTTCCCTCTTCTCCTGTTATAAATAGAATACAATTAAATTACATAAGTAAATAAAATTAATGAAATTACATAAATTTAGAGACAAATCAAATAAGTTAACCTGAAAGCTGGGATCTTGTCGGCTCTGAACAAAGTGATCCCACGTCGCCTGGTCAAGAAACGGATACACCTCAAGTGGGTTCTTTTTACTTTTTGGATTGAATACATAGTATCTGCCGTGTCGGCCTTAAAAGCCCTCCAACGCTCTCCAGTATACTTTAGCAAACGCTTCTTCATAACGTACGTATCTGGTATGTCAAAGGTCAACTACATTAAGACCAAAAGAATCAACGAATTACTGTATGATATTATTAAGATAAAAATAAAGTAGATACAGACAAACACAGGACGTAGAAGTATAGATACCAGAATACTCTCCCATATCTGATCCTTCACCTCCGCCGGTACATCTTTCCACATATCAATGAGTATATTAGGCCTGTTCCTAGCAAGGGTCGCCACAAAACTATTAAACTGATCTGCCATTGACCCAATAGGATTGAGGTTATTATCAAAGTCTACTATTATCCTTTGATTTGAACCACGACTGGCAGTCAAATTCCTCATTCGTGTGGCACGTCTAGTCTTTCTACCAGTAGACGGGGTCTCCAACCCGCTGCATGAAGGAGGGATATCCTCACGATCAGCCATGTATACCTATTTAAACAAAAAAAAAACTTATTAGTCTGTCAGGATAAATATCAAACATAACTTATAAATATCAACGTAAACATATAATATGCCAAACTTGATGGTAATATCAAACTAAACTTACTTTGTGGTCAATTAGTAAAGTTCTCCCATAACCCTTCTTGGTGATCATTACGAGTAGCATGTACATCATCCACTTCATTTTCCTCATTGAAATTAGGCACTCGTGTTGAGAAAAAAGGAGTATCAGAAATATCAAGAGTTGAATCGTGATTTCCCTCACTACCATTATACATGTTTTTTCCCTGGAGAACCACTGACCACCTTTTGTTAGAAGGATCACGGATATAAAACACTTGTTTTGCTTGGGATGTCATGATGAAAGGCTCCTCTTTATTACCTACCTTATTAAGGTCCACCAATTTGAATCCTAACTCATCGGTTTGCACACCATTGTTACTGTCGACCCAGTGACATTTAAAAAGAGGTACTCTAAACTTCGTGTAATCAACCTCCCATATCTCTTCAATGATTCCAAAGTATGAAACTGATGCCATAACAGGGTTTTTATCTTTCGAACTAGAGAAATGCATGGACTCAAATGACGACCATAACCCCACTGTTTTGCATAGTACTTTTGTCATCCCGGGACTTTGTATAGAAGGAAAACTTATTGATATCGTACCCACTCCAGCATATGACATCAAAGTTAGGCCCCTGTGCTAGCCATTTTAATGTATCAGAAGCAATACCATCCTTTGCAATTTTTTCTTTAAACCAGTTCAAGAAAGTCTTGTTATGCTTGTTTAAACACCATTTTTCATTCATTCTAGGGTAAGTTTCATTGATGATGCTTTTATGCTCACGTAAGTATGGTTCAACCTCATCAGTGTTATTCAATATATACAAATGTGCTTGAAGCACTTCCTCCCGATCCATGCTCTTAACAGTGATACCTCGTGTACCCTTACCATCATATCTTCCTTCGTGACGAGACTTCGGAAGCCCTACAGGTTCCGCTTCTGACATGTAGTCTGTACAAAACTCAATAGCTTCTTCTGCAACATACCTTTCAACAATAGATGCTTCGGGACGGTGTGGATTTTTCATATATCCTTTCAAGATCTTCATGTATCGCTCAACCGGGTACATCCACCTTAAATAAACGAGGCCGCACAATCTAATCTCCCTCACTAGATGAACAATCAAATGAACCATGATGTCAAAAAATGAAGGTGGAAAATGCATCTCCAATTGGCACAAGATAATGGCTGCCTCATTTTCCAACTCATCCAAATTTTTAGTGTCAATGACCTTGCTACATATAGCATTGAAGAATAAGCATAACCTAGTAATGGCATGTCTGACTTTTTTAGGCAATATGTCACGAATGGCCACCGGTAGTAGTTGTTGCATCAAGACATGACAATCATGAGACTTTAAGCCAACTAATTTGAGATCTTTCATTGAGACAAGTCTTCTGATATTTGAAGAGTAACCCTGTGGCACTTTGACTCCCCGTAGACATTCACAGAAACTTCTTTTCTCTTTTTTTGATAAAGTATGACATGCTGAGGGCAAATAAGTCTTCTTATCCCCCACTTTAAGTGGAGCTAACTGCTCTCGTATACCCATCGCAACTAGATCCAGACGAGCATTCACACCATCCTTTGTCTTGCCTTGAATGTTGAGAAGCGTTCCGATTAAACTGTCACGCACATTTTTCTCCACATGCATCACATCAATACAATGTCTTACATCAAGCTTGCATTAGTATGGAAGATCAAAGAAGATCGACCTCTTCTTCCATATTTTCTTCTTGGTAGCCTTCTTCTGGGTCTTCCCATAGATAATATTAGTGTTGTTCACCCTTTCATAAACTTGCTCTCCAGTCAAGGCCACCGGAGCAATTTCATTCTCCGGAAGTCCATTGAAAGCTTTTCTCAATCTATGATAAGGATGATTACGTCGGAGAAATCTCCGATGCCCAAGGTAATCCATCTTCCTTCCATGTTGCAGTTGATGGTAACATGTGCCTTCTTCACATATTGGACATGCTTTATGCCCCTTAACACTATACCCACACAGGTTCCCGTATGCTGGAAAGTCATTGATGGTGCAAAATAACATGGCACGCAATCTGAATGTCTCACGGCAATACCCGTCGATCACATCAACGCCTTCATCCCACAACATTCTCAAGTCTTCAATCAAGGGACTCAGATAAACATCAATATCATTTCCTGGCTGTTTAGGACCCAAAATCATCATACTTAACATAATGTATTTCCGCTTCATGCACAACCAAGGAGACAGGTTGTAAATTACCAGGAGAACAGGCCATGAACTATGAATACTACTTAAGTTTCCATATGGATTCATTCCATCGGTAGCAAGTCCAAGCCTGAGGTTTCTGGGCTCATTGCCGAAATCCGGAAACAAACTATCAATTCTCTTCCATTGCAATGAATCGGCCGGATGCCGAAGCTGTCCATCACACTTCCTCTCATCTGCATGCCATCTAATGTTCTTTGCGTCATTTACATTAGCAAACAATCGCTTGAACCGCGGATTCATGGGAAGATACCATAACACCTTCGCAGGAGGACCTTTGGTGACCACATCACAACTAGAATCACCATCCTTCATTTTGTAGCGTGATAACCCACACCTGGGGCACTCGTGCATCTCTTCAAACTCTTTCCTGTACAATATGCAATCATTGGGGCAAGCGTGTATTTTCTTATACTCCATACCCATCGGGCACAACATCTTCTTCGCCTTATAGTTTCGAGATGGCAATGTGTTGCCTTCTGGAAGCATTTCTTTCAACAACTCAAGCAATTCAGTAAAGCTTTTATCGCTCCACCCATTTCTCGCATTCACATTGAACAATCTTAACACCGCCGACAACCGTGTGAAATTAGTGCACCCCGGATACAAAGCCACTTGCGCATCACTGCACAAAGTATCATACACATGTGCGCGCCGAAAAGACTCTTGCCCAACATCACGGATCATGTCCTCTAGTCCATCGTCCATTTCCACGTCATCAACTTCCTCTCTATCCGACACCCTCGGCCTGTCTAACGATTCACCATGACATATCCATGTTGTATAACTCTTGCAAATCCCCTCAGAAATAAGATGATCACTTATCTCCTCAGCTTCTAGTCGTCTCTCATTCAAACAGTTAACACAAGGACAATAAAACCTTCCGTTACCACTATCAGGAGCATTTGTTTTTGCAAACTGTAGAAAATCTTCCACTCCATTCTCATACTCATCACTTGTCCGTCTAGCATTCATCCAACCGCGATCCATGACTAAACCAATACCTTCGTACTTAGTCCAACATATTCATCAACCACTTCTTATGACAGGGTATGACCCTATCCCATTCGAGAAGAAACTTTTTCAACATTCGGTTAACAGTTAGTCCTTAACTCTCATGCTCATACTCGACAAAATTTCGGCAGCATTTCCCTGCGGTCTCCGACGTACACTACTTGAACGCGATGACATCCACCACGATAAAGTATGCACCCGGAGAACAAAAGGAAATGTATCAATCCGAACTTTCATCAAGTATATAACATTAGAATCAATGAATAACTATTTTAACTGAATTAAGAAAAAGTTTTTTTCCCAAACTGTCCAACTTTGGACAATTCAAGATCTAACACAATGAGCGGTACATTAAGCACATACACGTACGCTCATTAGTATTGCATCTCAAACGGGAAACTAAGGCTTTACTAATTATGTAGCTTGCATGAAGATGGGGCTTGAAAAGTGAAGAAAATTAGCCAAACAGAGCCCATTACGGCCTAGCCTTGAGAGCCATCACGGCCGTGATCGAGTATAGCTTAAAAGAAAGAATGGAAAAGTCAGAACTGGTCACGGCCATCCCGTGATGCCCATCACGGCCGTGACATGTCGGTATGCCGGACCCTCACAGGTAGAACCGATCACGGCCTAGCCGTGATGGTGGTCACGGCCAGTGACAGGACCAACCAGTGAAGCAACCTCAAGCGAGAACACGTCACGGCCTAAGCGTGATGGCCATCACGGCCGTGACATTCCAACCGAACCGGACCCTCACAGACATAACTGATCATGGCCTAGCCGTGATGGTGGTCACGACCGTGACAGAACAACCAGCGAAGCAACCTCCAAGGCAGAATCTGTCACGGCCTAGCCGTGACGGGCAGCACGGCCATGACGGGTGATACCACCACTGGAAAAATCCAGTCTTGGAGCAACAGAATAACACATGCAAGTATATTATCCAACCATTTGGAGTCAAAGTTCATAACTTTTCTAAACAAGAAACAAATATATACCTGAGGGAGGAGGAGGGACGAGCAAAAATGGCGCTCTTCACGCAAACGAGGGTAGCTCGCGGATGGCCGTTCTCAGTGGTTCTCTTCCGAAGCAGAAAATGAAGGCTCGCAGTCGCAATGGTCTTCTTTGTCTACGATTGAAAAGGGAAAAAGGACCTGAGAGTTACCGGAAGAAGCGGCGACGTGAAGAAGGGAGCGAGAGAGAGAAAGAGAAAGAAAGAGAGATAATGAGAGAGAGAGAGACGCATACCCGAGGGAGGAGGAGGAGGGACGAGCAAAAATAGCGCTCTTCAAACTAGGGTAGCTCGCGGATGTGAGTGCAGTGAGAGAGATGGAGAAGCAGTGACAAAGGAATGAAAAACAAATGGAATGGAAGACGGCGCGAAGAGTAGGAGGGAATGAAAATAGAAAATTAGGTTATTACACATCGGTTTTTAAAAACCGATGTGGTTAGGATATTTCACATCGGTTTCCTAATAACCGATGTAGAAACTTACAATTTATTTTAAATTTTCTTTTTTTTAATTTACTACATCGGTTATTTGAAAACCGATGTGTAATCTTACGGCTCATTAAAAAAAATATATAATTTATTTCCATTTTCCACATCGGTTATTAAAAACCGATGTGGAATCTTATGTCTAAATATTTTTTTTTTGGTTTCACTTTTCCACATCGGTTTTATTTAAAACCGATGTTAAATATCTTTAACACGTGTTAAAATAGCTCGGTTTAATTTCAAAAATGCCACCGCCTCCTATTTCACATCGGTTTTATTAGATCCGATGTTAAAAAACTGATGTTAAATGTATATTTTTGCACTAGTGTCTTCACATTTCATCTCTCTCCTTTGGAGTTTTCACAGATCTACGAAAAAAGGAGGAATCGTGAGAGTAAAAGAGGAGGGTTGTCCTAACGACATCGTTTTACATTGATTGATGAAGTAGAAGGTGCTGGGTTCAGCTTGGTGGCTGCGCCTTATTGTGAAGGTGTCGGTGTTGGAGGGTTTATTAGCACTGGAGCACATGGGAGTTCTTGGTGGGCGAAAAGGTGGTGCTGTTCATGATCATGTTCTGGGAATTAAAGTATCACTAGGAGTACTCAGTGCCATCTCCAAGGTCAGTATATAACTATATATTAGTGCATAATTTCATTGTTTAATGCTTTGCCAAGGATTGTGTCACACCTGTTTGTATTAAGTCCTAACTGAAAAATGTAAACCCAGTATTAGTATTCACCTATAAAAAATTTGAATAACAGTGCAAATAATTATTAATATTTTTTGAACTATATTTTACTCTTTATCTGTATGCTATATTGATTATGAAAGTTAAAGTGATAAACAAAATTCGATATACAAATATTTTTCCCTTTTTTCTTAATTTAAAGTTTGTTTTGGTTTTTTGATGATCAATCATTTTAAAGGGAATTTTGAATATCACATGTAGGTTACTTATCCTTAATAAGTGGAACCATACGTAGCATGATTAATTTATGAGTCTAAAAAACAAGAGGAATGCTATATGGTATGAGAGCACGAAAATAGCTGGCAATTTAGAATGAGAAGGAAGCTGAAATCATAGGATTTGAGATTGAAAAAAGATAAACATTAGAATACATTCATCCAATTCTTACCAAAGTCATTAATTTGTCTTATTAATCTTTATAACCAAAAAGGGAAAAATCTACACCATCCCTCTTTCTTCTTATTCAATTATTTATTTACCGCCCTAAGCATGTTTGTCTCTTTCTTCTAATTCCTTTATCTCCTTTAAATGGAAGACATTTTTTATGGCTTATTTTGCAAGGAGCGAAGAATTAAATGGTTCACATTGACGTGGATCTTCAGTTTTTGGACGGTATTTATGTTCCACTTTGCTCACTCTATTCATTACTTTGTAAAGTTTCTGGCCAGCATAGCTTTTGGCACATCTTGTGCTATTGTTCTGATTTATCTTTCTTAATGAATGTCTTTTTATTGCTTTTGGCACAACTTGCATAAGGATCATCATGTCATGGTTTGTACATGGTTTGTAGCTTTTTGCATTCATTTTGAGAGAGATATATAATGTTTTGGCTTTTTCAGACATGGAAATGTTACAAAGACAGATAGGAGATCTCGGTCTTGCATCTCTCGATTTTAGGATTTGTTGTTGCAGAGAGTGTTTGAAGGGTATCATTACTTGATTAATGGATTTGTTGTGTTGGTCACCCAAATTTTCAGTTATAGTTTGTCCCACCAACTGCCATGACTCCTATAAGCTGACCTCTAATCTCAATCACTGAGATATTTAGTTAATTTGTTTTTATATTGGAAACCTTTGTGAATTATAGTTGCAATTCTAAATTATACTAAACTAATTGGACTGAATGAAGCTGATGTATTGGAATCACTTGTCAGTCCTGAGGAGGAAGCCATCCACCATGGACATAGTGCCAATTCTCCTCTTGCTGCAGGGTAAGATGCACTCTTCCGATGGGATCATGTGCGGGTCAAGTTGAAGAAAGAGGTGTTGTTTGCAATGCTGAAAGAATCAACTGCTTCGCTAAATTAAATTAAATATGGATACCTACACAAAAAAGATTAAGTAGGTTGAACTTTTGGGGCATTTTACCAACTTGTGTTGATTCTTATGAATTTTTCTTTTAGGTCCTGTTGGCAGATTGTCACTCTTGGAATGCCAACCGTATCACCTATTGAAAGGGTTGGAAAGTATGTGTGCCCCAAAGAGACTAGAATGCTTTAATTAGTGATCCAAACAAAGTGAGTAGCGAACTTCCTTTTCCTTATTGGTTTTTCTTTTAACTTATGCTATATGTAGGCCTTCAAGAAGAAAAAAAAATAGAGAGAAGTTGTCAAATTTTTACTTTTTCCAAGCTGTAATTTCTGATTATCGCTGCGGATTGCAAATTGTTTGTACAGTATGGTTGATTAGAAGTTTAGATAAATCATTTCATATGCACATGATGGAGAAGTTTTGTAGATAAGTTCATACACAGAAAGTTGGGAATGGGGAGACATGGTATTTGTGCGTGTTTACCAGAAATGCAGATTTTCATTGCTATTGACATCATGTGCAGGTGGTGATTGATGTGCAGAATAAATATGAAACCAGAATAGGAAAGTTTAAAGGAGCAGTTGATCCTTGCACTACATCATTTCGTGAATTCCCATCTTGGGTGGAGGAGCGTTGCCAGCTTACCAGAACAGATGATGAGCATTCAAAAGATGCGGTAAACAATTCAATGCAAAGTGCTGAAAAAGATAGGGAGAATCTAGCTAAAACAAGATTTGCCACGTGTTGCAATGTATTGCACCTGTTCGATGCGAGAAAGCTTCAAGTCTACTTCTCAGCAAAGGTTTCAAAGAGGTGGTTCTCCCTGCATATTTTAATCTGTTTTGCACAAATAAATTTCTTTGATTTTTGACCTTTTTCCTTTGGTGGTAATTTTTCTTTTAATCATTGGTCACGATATATTAATCCCAATGGGGGTGTCTGGATTACTATGAGATATTGGCCCAATTTGAGGTTTTGAGTTAGCTTCTTAAATAGGATTTTCAACATTTGTGTTTCTTAATCATGATAATGAGATCTTATTTTGAATAATTATTTTCTCTATGCTTCTAAATTTGATAGTTCTGCTTTTTGGGGGCTTGAGATTACCAAGGTATTTTCCGGGTGAAGCTATGGTGAAATTTCTTTTTCAGTTAAATTTGTAGTACATTTTTAATATGTCATCAATTTCTAAAAAGGCTTATTTTTAGATATAAGGTATATATGATTGAAAGACATGGATTTGAGGATTTTTGATAGCACGTTTGTATCTCATTTAACAGGTCTTATATCTCAGTGTTGAAGTATTTTCATACAGTTGCAACTATATGGTTAAAGATAGTAGCCCATACGAGATTAATGGTTCCTTTGATGGCAAGCGTTTCTTCCCATGTCCCTTCAGTGTCACCTTTTGGGTTGAAAATTTGTCCTATGCGAGGATTTTCAAATTCACAAGCACAAGGAAAGGTATGTTATAAAGTTATTAGTACTGTTGTAAATCAAATGAAAATCCATTTCCTATTTAATGATTTCCAAACACAGTTCATCTTATGGATAATTAATCGCAGATACCCTTCAAACCCTGGAGAATTATGCTATTAACCTATTAACTATTGAAGGGCTTTGTATTTCTTGCTTCCCTTTTATGTAACCATGAGTTGAAGCATTGTTCACTGCTCTTTTCTTATTCTAACAACATATGTATAATATCTGTTTTGCCCGTCTAACTTAATTGTAGAAGCCATTTCATGTACACGGATACATGAATTTCTAACAAATTATATTATGTATCCAGGTTTGGCTTATAACATTTAATAGTTAGCCTTACCATTTTCTATGAAATACCAAGGTCACTTGGAAGTTTGAAAACGGTTTAAGCAAACCCAAAGAATTTTAAAGGGAAATCTGGTTCTATAAAGCTCCCTTTATGCGCAGTGTTCAGGGACGGAGTGATTTGGTTAGATATAGCTTTGTATAATTTTAATGTTGATGGCACTGAGTGATTTGGTTAATTTGTTTCTATTCTGGAAAGCTTTATGAATTATTGTTGCAATTCTATGTTGGTGTAGTTAGAACACCTACCGATCATGGTTGCAGGTTTTTGGGTTGATTTTAGTAACCTGCAACTCGAGGCAACGCGTCAGTTTTAGAAGTTGCTTTCTATTGGTTAGATATGGGTCTCTTTCTTCACTTCTCCCTATTTTTCTTCTTTTAGAAACATAATTTGTGTTATTTTTAAAAATATTGTGCATGCTCATTATTTACTCTTAGCCGCGTTTCATATATTTGAAGGTGAGGTATAGGTTGAATGATCTTCTTGATGCACCGGACTTCAATCAAGTTGTTATATTTGTGAAAAGTATTAGCAGGGCAGGTGAGCTAGACAAACTACTTGTGGAGTGCAACTTTTCATCTAAATGCATTCATTCTGGAATGTCCTAGGAAGAAAGGTTTATATTACGAGACATCATTGGATGCAATGAAAATCCGTCTTCATTATTATTTCATATTCAATAATCTGTAACTGTTTTGGTTTTCTTTTAGTGTAGTTGTTTTTTGTTTTGTTCTGATACTCATGAGGAGTATGAGGTTAACAATATTTGCTAGGGTTGTGCTTTCTATGGGAGAATGTGTAGAAAGAATTGTAAAATGAATAATATTGCCCTCATATTAGTGATTAACAAGTACAATGTTATTATATTAGATTACCGGAAATGAATATTATGAGGTTGAAATTTAATTGACATTTAAAAGTATATCATTGGTTTCATATCCTTCTTTTTCTTTTCACTTCCTTTTATGACACTGTGTGGATTCCTCACATGAGTATTTCTTTAGTGGTATACTTGTCTTTTCTCTCCTGTGCAGACTTGATCCAAAAGCTTAAGTTGTTAAATAAGGATCACAAGATGACTTTTAATAAATCTTGCACCTGACATCATACAAATGGACATACGATACATAAATCTATGACTTTTAAGAAATGTATATTCACATTAATAAACATAGAAATTGTATTATTTCGATTCACATCATTTATGATAATATGCAGCCAAGTGATATTTTATATGCAGTTTTCTTATAGTGGATGATGGAGATAAGTTTATTCAACCAATTTTGTATCTAATGAGGCTGGGTGATGCCTTTTGGTTAGTTATAATGTCTAGCAGAATAGTGATGATTTTATGACTTTATTGTTTTAATAAACATGTGCAGGATGTAAATGTCAACTTCTGTTATCCCTTTTTTACATTATTGAAAAGCTTTTTTGTAGGGTGTTGCAATGGTGGGGTAGAGATATGTCTATTTGGCCAACTGATAGAGAGGGGTTGCCCAAGATAATGGAAAGAGGATACGAGCACTATAAGTTTTATCTTATGATCTGTATTCAGTATTATAATTACTAATGCGAACATTTTCTGCTCAGTCTTCTTTGTTAAATAGACAAAGAAAATCGGTTCTTTATCCCTTCTTCAACCATATGGCATTAAAGCTTTCATGTTTTGAGATTTCAATATTATAAAACTATGAGAATCTACAAGCCAATGTTAGTTTGTCTTTTCCTCAATTTTTTCAAAAGTTACATATACATATTTATTCTCTCAGTATTTCATTCTAAATATTTCTTCATCTTCTTTGATACACAAGTTCTATTTTGCACTAGGTCTTAAATTAAACAATGCCATTTTTGTGTGTGAATATGATGATGTGCCAAAGTAGAGACTTAGATTAAAAAATATTGGTGAGTCCATCTTCCACATTGATCTTACAATGGGCTCTATTTCAAAGTCTTTTTGCTTGCATAGTTGATCCTTTCCTGTTTGTCTTTTTACTTGTATAGTTGATTATTTCCTCTTTGGTTTTCTTGGACATGAATTTAATGTGTTGTTTATTTTATTGCACCTTTTCACAGATTCTTTTATGTTTCACATTTACTATGTGGGCCTAATTCATCAGTATGGGTTTGGCATGACAATTTATTAATCTTTTACAACAATTAGTTGAGATACTTTGTAAGTTTCTTGCTGAAAGAGGTGATTGTTGTTCAAATTTTGTATTTTTTATTCTTTTTATTTTTTTTTACTTATCTTCTTTTGCATATGACAGGGAGAAAAGCCAGTACGCTATTGGCTTTCATCCTTGAAACAAACTTGAGTTTGAAGTTATTCTAAAGGACGTTTAATCTAATAGGTAGTATAGAAATGACTAGCATATGGTTGTTGTGTTGTCCCTCCAAATCAATTTTTATATATAATTGTTTCAAGAATTGAGACATGGTTCTTTGGCCACACCCTTTAGTTTTTTGTGTTATGTGGCACAACGACAAAGTCTCATTTACACACTTTTCTCTGCACAAGTCATGAATTTTTGTTTTCCTCAAAGTCAACACTAACAGAAAGAAATTTCACAACATCTTTGGTGGTGGTTTTTCAACATAATATAAGGTATACAATGCTTGGACTCGTGCAAAGAAATACCCGTCCAAAGGTTATTTAAACTGTTTATAATTTAATTGATAAGTAGACTGATTTTTCCTTAGTGGACAAGGCCATAAATGAATACCTAAATAACTTGATAAGAACAGCAAGTCCAAAGACTTGAAAATAAGCGCGTCCATCTTGCCACATCAGCAGACGAGGGTTATTGTTGTAACTCAAGTAAACATCCATAATGTCTAACTAAAATTCAGTAGACGTCCACAGTGCCACGTCACTCGATGGATTTTCTCTTAAGGGCTTAATAAGTCCAAAGACTTGGGTGGACGAGCGCTTCTGTCACTTGGGTGGACGAGCGCTTCTGTCACTTGTGTGGACGAGCGCTTCTGTCATTTTAGTGGACAAGCGCTTCTACCACTTCAGTGGACGAGTGCTTCTACCACATCATTTTATAGCAAAGTTCTTATGTGGTTAGACTGTTAGTGGGTATTGGATGATACTGCTATGGTTGTGTCAACCATGCTTTTTTGTGTCAGGAGTGACTACACTCTTGCATAAACCCTTTGTGACTTGCATACACTTTAGCTTAAACTCTTCAACTGGTATGTTTACATATGTTCTAAGCGATGGAATTGGAACCATTTGACGATTCTGATTTCTCTTCAGACGAGAGTGTTGATTTTGACTCACCTGCAAAGCGATCACTAATGTCGAGGTTTGTGTGCAAAAACCAGGAAAGATTTAGATAGACTGCATCAATTTGTGCTATGATTTTGACTTGATCTTACAAGGTAGTTTCATTTGAGTTTCGGTGTTCACCTAAGTTGTTGGCTATTAGGATTGAAGGACAAACTTAGCCTTCCCCCTTGACTAAGAAACATAAGTTCCATGTAAGCATTAACCTATTGGTTACTTTGCTGGACTTTTGGATTTCAAGTTCAAAACTTGAATTTTCTCCGGTACGATCTCGCTTACCACATAATGGATCATCATTGGTTTCATTCTATGGTTTTTTTGTTTTTTTGCCTTTGATCAGGAGAGAGCCATGTGCAGGATAGTGATGATTTTATGGCTCTATTGTTTTAATAAACATGTGCAGGATGTAAGTGTCAACTTATGTTATCCCTTTTTTACATTATTGAAAAGCTTTTTTGTAGGGTGTTGCAATGGTGGGGAAGAGACATGTCTATTTGGCCAACTCATAGAGAGGGGTTGCCAAAGGTAATGGAAAGAGGATATGAGCAGTATAAGTTTTGTCTTATGTTCTGTATTCGGTATTATAATTACTAACACGAACATTTTCTGCTTAGTCTTCTTTGTTAAATAGACAAAGAAAATCGGTTCTTTATCCCTTTATTCAACCATATGGCGTTAACGCTTTCATGTTTTGGGATTTCAATATTATAAAACTATGAGAATCTACAAGCCAAGGTTAGTTTGTCTTTTCCTCAATTTTTTCAAAAGTTACATATACATATTTATTCTTTCAGTATTTCATTCTAAATATTTCTTCATCTTCTTTGATACACAAGTTCTATTTTGTACTAGGTCTTAAATTAAACAATGCCATTTTTGTGTGTGAATATAATGATGTGCCAAAGTAGAGACTTGGATTAAAAAATATTGGTGAGTCCATCTTCCACATTGATCTTACAATGGGCTCTATTTCGAAGTCTTTTTTCTTGCATAGTTGATCCTTTCCTGTTTGCCTTTTTACTTGTATAGTTGATTCTTTCCTCTTTGGTTTTCTTGGACATGAATTTAAAGTGTTTTTTATTTTATTGCACCTTTTCACGGATTCCTTTATGTTTCACATTTACTATGTTGGTATAATTTATTGATAAGCCTCTGACTCATCTAGTTTTATGGCTAGTATGACCAGGGTTTTGTGCTAATTATATCTCATTTTCACCCAAATTAGATTAGATTGTCCTCAAGCAAGGTTTTGAGTCTCTAAAATAGTTTTAGGTTAATTTAGCCAGTTTTGTAGTCAAATAAAGCACTTATGGTTATTTTATTGATTTCAGGTTAACTTAGTGGTCAAGGGAATAAAGAAACAGGGAAAATTCCAATCCTGGAGGTGTTCGCCTCGCGAGTGTATATTCGCCTCGCGACCCTGAAACCAGCCTGAGCAGCAGAATGTCATCCTCTCTGGTTCGCCCCGCGAATACTCTTCTGGCCTCGCGAACCTGAAAGCTGACTGTTCTAGGGAAATGTAACCCATTCTGTGTCGCCTCGCGGATCCATGTCTCGCCTCGCGAGACTGAAGACCAGAAGCCATGACTCTTCCATTCCTCGCCACGCGAGCATTACTTCGCCCCGCGAGAAGACCAAACGTTGCAGACCCTTCATGATATTCGCCTCGCGAGTGAGGGTTCGCCTCGCGAGTGGGCTCAGTTTCTGAATACTATAAATGGCTGTTCTGGGCAGATTAGAAAAAAACCTTTGATTATCCATTGTTTTCTTTACATATTTTCTGTGTGTTTCGTTTATGGAGAACTAAATTTCTTTGATTAGTCTACTGTAATCGAATTCCACTACACTTGAGGTTCTTGTAATTCCTATTTTGTATGCTTTTCCCTTTTCAATGCTATGCTATATATTTCTGTTTGCTTAATTCAGGAGTGTATAGTGTTGTGTTGATTTATTTCGGTGATGTTATGTTCCTATATTTAATCGCGTTTGCTTAATTCGCGTGTGTTCAATTCGTGTTCGCTTAGTTCATGAAGGGCTTAACCCCGTTTGCTTAATTCGGGAATAGGAACATATATCTGTAGTAGTGATTTCGCTTGTTAATTGTTGCTACAATCGGGAGGGGATTAGAATTTGCTTAGGGCTTGGAATTTACATGAACCGATGATAGTTGGGAAATCGAGAACAGTAGATTAATCGTTTTTAGCTATTTGATAATCTTTTAAACTGCTCTGTTTTTGCATTGTTTTCCATTTGAAATTCAAACCCACCCCACCCACCACCCCCCCCCCCCCCCCCAAAAACTGAATTTTGTGGTAAATAACAAGTCAAGAGTCCTTGTGAGACGATATCCGAGTTGTCGCTTCCTAAACTACAATTTTACAAACCTGCTCGCTTTTTGGCGCGTGAGTGACAAATTGGCGCCGTTGCCTGGGACTCTTGTTTGTTATTTTCGCATTTTTTCTTCTTTTTCTTTTATTTTCGTTTTTGTTTTGAATTGGTCTGGCAACTAGGTCTACTTGCCCTGAATTGTGTGATTTTGATCCTGAAATTGAAAGAACACTGCACACACGCCGTAGAGAAATTCGGGCTAGCACTAGTAGTGATTCTAATTCTAAAGCTGTTTTTGATAACATGGGTGACCAAAGGACATTAAGACAGCTTGCTGCCCCTGATGTTAATTATAATGGCTTGTGTATTGCATATTCTGGTGCTGATACTCCATTTGAATTAAAATCTGGTCTAATCCATTTGTTGCCAAGGTTTAGTGGTCTTGTAGGTGAGGATCCACACAAGCATTTGAAGGAATTCCAGGTTGTCTGCTTCACAACCTTGAGATCAGAGGGAGTAACTGAGGATAACATCAAGCTGAGAGATTTCCCGTTCTCACTCCAGGGCACTGCAAATGATTGGCTGTTATATCTTGAGCCAAACTCTATTACTACCTGGAACGATTTGAAGAAGGTTTTCTTAGAGAGATATTTTCCTGTTTCCAGAGCTGCATCAATCAGGAAGGAAATATGTGGCATCAGACAAGGAAATGAGTCATTGGCTGAATATTGGGAGAGATTCAAGCAGTTGGTATCCAGTTGCCCTCAGCATCAGATTTCTGAGAAACTTCTTATCCAGTATTTTTATGAAGGGTTACTACCGATGGATAGAAATATTTTGGATGCTGCTAGTGGACTTGTTGATAAGACTCCAGCTGCTGCCAAGCAATTAATTGAAAATATGTCACTGAACTCCCAGCAGTTTACTACCAGGGGAAATTCTGTTGAGACAAGAGGTGTGAATGAGGTCCATAGCTCTTCTTCCATCCAGGCACTTTTACTATTCCATGCACTATTGGGGACAGCAGATTCAAAAATTGCATGTTGGATTTGGGAGCCTCCATAAATGTCATGCCCACCTCTATTTTCAATAACCTTGATCTTGGTCCCTTGCAATATACAGGTCTCACCATCCAGTTGGCCAACAGGACCAGTGCCCGCCCCATGGGAATGGTAGAAGATGTGCTGGTACAAGTTGATGAGTTGATTTTCCTTGCTGACTTCTACATCCTAGACATGGCAGGAGAGACAAATTCCAGTAGATCACCAATAATCCTGGGCAGACCGTTCATGAAGACAGCTAAGACTAAGATTGATGTTAATGATGGGACCATGTCTATGGAGTTTGGTGATATTGTGGCAAAGTTTAACATCTTTGATGCTATGAAACATCCATTGGAAGAGCACTCTGTTTTCCAGTTAGAGTTGCTCTCTGACATTATTGATGACACCCATGATAACCTTGTTTCTGATTTTCCATTTATTTCTAGCTTTGATGATATATATTCATGTACTGACTGTACTGACACTAACCCGTGTGCTGTTTGTGCTGAGTTTCTTGATTCAACTTTGCAGGGTGATAGTGTGAGTGAAGCTGTCTGTTCACCCGAAGTTCTTGACATCATGGCTACTCCAAATATACCATCCATTGAGCAGCCACCCTCCTTAGAGCTTAAACCACTTCATGGGAACCTGAAGTATGCTTACTTGGAGACGAATGAAAAACTTCCAGTCATTATTTCCTCCAGCCTTGACTCTGACCAGGAAGCAAAACTATTGGAGGTTCTGAAGAAGCACAAGAAGGCGATTGGGTGGACCTTGGCTGACATCCCAGGAATTAGCCCCTCCAGATGTATGCATAGAATTATGTTGGAGGATGGGGCTAAACCAGTTAGGCAGGCCCAAAGGCGGCTCAATCCATTGATTCTGGATGTGGTGAAGAAAGAGGTGACTAAACTTCTGCAGGCGGGTATCATATACCCCATCTCTGATAGTACTTGGGTAAGTCCAGTGTAAGTTGTACCTAAGAAGTCCGACCTCACAGTGGTAAGAAATGATAATAATGAGCTTTTACCCACTAGAGTCCAGAATAGCTGGCGAGTCTGTATAGATTATAGGAAGTTGAACCAGGCCACCAGAAAGGATCACTTTCCTTTGCCGTTCATAGATCAGATGCTGGAACGGCTGGCTGGTAAATCTCATTACTGTTTTCTTGATGGCTTTTTCGGTTACTTCCAGATCCATATTGCCCCAGAGGATCAGGAAAAGACCACTTTCACGTGCCCCTTCGGCACGTTTGCCTATAGGAGGATGCCATTTGGCCTTTGTAATGCTCTTGACACTTTCCAAAGATGCATGCTTAGCATTTTTACTGAATTTATTGAAAATTGCATGGAGGTGTTCATGGATGACTTCACTGTATATGGCTCCTCATTTGATGCATGTTTGCATAGTCTGAGTTTGATTCTAGAAAGATGCATTGAGACTGATCTGGTTTTGAACTATGAAAAATGTCATTTTATGGTAGAACAGGGGATTGTTTTGGGTCATGTTATTTCTAAAGAGGGTATTTCAGTAGATCCTGCAAAAATTGATGTGATTTCGACATTGCCTTACCCATCTTCCATTCGCGAGATCCGTTCTTTTCTTGGCCATGCAGGTTTCTACAGGCGCTTCATTAAGGACTTCAGCAAGATAGCTCTGCCATTGTCAAACCTGCTGAAGAATGATGCCATGTTCCATTTTGATGACAACTGCAAGAAGGCATTTGACTACCTGAAAGGAGCATTGACCTCTACCCCCATCATCCAGCCCCCTGACTGGACACTCCCTTTTGAGCTCATGTGTGATGCTTCTAATTATGCTGTGGGAGCGGTCCTAGCACAAAGGGTGGGCAAGGCTGCCCATGTCATTCATTATGCTTCTAGGACATTAGATGCTGCACAATCAAATTACACCACCACTGAAAAGGAACTGCTAGCTGTTGTTTTTGCACTTGATAAATTTAGGTCATATTTGCTAGGTTCCACGGTTATTGTTTTCACTGACCATGCAGCTCTGAAGTACCTGTTAAAGAAACCAGAAGCGAAGCCAAGATTGATTCGGTGGATGCTTTTGCTCCAAGAGTTCAATGTGGAGATAAAAGACAGGAGTGGAACTGAAAATTTGGTAGCCGATCACTTGAGCCGAGTAGCAAGGGATGAGGATCCTTCTCCCATCCAGGATGATTTTCCGGATGAACAGCTTCTACATCTGCATGGGGTGACTCCATGGTTTGCTGACATTGTTAACTTTCTTGTTGCTTGTGTTGTTCCTGCAGGTACAAGTAGATCTAAGATCCACAAGCTCAAGAGTGATTCAAAGTACTATGTGTGGGATGATCCGTACCTTTGGAAGTTTTGCAGTGATCAGGTGATTCGGAGGTGTGTCCCCGATTATGAGACAGAGTCCATCTTGCACTTTTCTCATGCCTCTCAAGTAGGGGGACACTTTGGACCACAGAGGACGGCAAGAAAAGTCCTAGATTCTGGGTTCTACTGGCCCACAATTTTTAGAGATGCCTATGCGGTTTACAGGAATTGTAAGGAATGCCAAACAGCAGGCCCTGCCATCACTTGTAGGAGTGAGATGCCTCAGCAGCCCATGCTTTTTTGTGAGGTTTTTGATGTGTGGGGAATCGACTTTATGGGTCATTTCCCTGCATCTTTTGGTTTTGTATATATTCTTTTGGCTGTTGACTATGTTTCAAATGGGTGGAAGCAATCCCCACTAGGACTAACGATGCTAAAGTTGTTTCAAAATTTGTTAGGTCCAACATTTTTTGCAGTTTTGGCATACCTTGGGCTATTATCAGTTACCAGGGCACTCACTTCTGCAATCGCACCATGGAAGCCTTACTCTGGAAATATGGAGTTGTGCATAGAGTTTCCACTGCTTACCATCCCCAGACCAATGGCCAGGATGAGATATCAAATAGGGAGATCAAGCAGATCTTAGAGAAAATGGTGCGGCCGAATAGGAAGGACTGGAGCCGCCGTCTGGAAGACGCACTGTGGGCTCAGAGGACCGCTTTCAAGACGCCAATAGGGATGTCCCCCTTTAGGCTTGTATTTGGTAAGGCATGTCACCTCCCGGTGGAAGTTGAGCACCGTGCATATTGGGCAGTCAAGTGCTGTAATTTGGAAATGAAAAAAGCTGGTATTGAAAGAAAACTCCAGTTGTAGCAGCTTGAGGAGCTTAGGCTAGAAGCCTATGAAAGCTCCCGGATTTATAAAGAGAAAACAAAACATTTTCATGATAGGATGATTGCTAGGAAAGAATTTTCTGTGGGCCAGCAAGTCTTACTGTTTAACTCCCGCCTGAAATTGATGGCTGGGAAACTTAGGTCCAAATGGGATGGCCCCTTTGTTGTTACTAACTTTTTTCATTATGGTGCAGTAGAGATTAAAAGTGCAGGTACCAACAAGTCCTTCAAGGTTAACGGGTAGAGGCTGAAGCCATTCCATGGTATGGCTGCTGGTGTTCCTGACGATGCTAATGTTGAGGAGCTTTCCTTTGAAGCTCCCACCTACGCTGCCACCTGATCAGGGAACACCCTTCCTTTCCCTCACCCTGATTTTATAGTTATGTTGTTTCATTGGGGACAATGTATGTTTTAATTGTGGGGGAGGGAACTAATTGTAGTTTTGTTTTGTGTTTGGTTGGTCTGTTTTTCTTTTAGCTCTTGAATAAATTGTGTGTGAGTCTTTGGTCGGTGAGCTTGATTGATTTTAATTGAATTTGCATAGATGGCTTGCATGACTTATGTGATGATTCCCCCTAGGTTGGGAAAAAAAAATTTGTTTTTGAAAAGTGATCCCCATGTGATTGAAAACTGAACTTTGAGATTTTATTATGATGACATGATTTATGATAAGTTTGGGGTGATGGGATGCACACACTAGGGATAGAATCTCTGTCAAACAATTTGCAAAAATGTCCAGGTGAGGATTTGAGCCTCCAACATGTTTTAAACTATGTGAAATCACTTTCAAGTTGCACTTTCCTAAATTTGCTTGAATCTCTTTATGGTTTGCATGTTTATGTGTTTGCTTCAGATGATTTAGGCATTTTCTTTGTAAATAACTACTTAGCCTAAAAATAACCATCCCTAATGCATGTTCCTTAGTTAGCCCTTTGAGCCTAATTAGCCTATTGTTTCTTGTTGACCTTATGTTATGAGCCTAAAATCTGAAAAACCATGTTAATCCGATATTAGGATTAGGAGAGCATGGAATCTTGACAAGAGAATGTTTGCAAGAAACTAAGTTTGGGGTGGCTATAAGGATATGATGTGTTGTTTGGAATTGAGAAAAAGGAAAAAATACAATAAAAAGGTTGGAGCCAAAGGCAAGAAAAAAAAATCTAAAAAGAATGGAAAAAAAAAAAGAAATAAAAAAGAAATAAAAAGTACAAAAATTTCAAAAAGGCTATTAGAAGAAAAAGGTTGTAGTCACCCAAGGCAAATGAAAAATGAAAAAAAAAAAGGAACTTGAGTGGAAATTCAAAGTGTAAAAAGCTCATGCTGTCTTAGTTCCTAGGATCTTCAGCCTAGTATCCTTGTATATCCTACCCTTAGCCAGGCCCCATTACAACCATAAAAGACCTTTTGATGTTGCATGCATGTTTTCTGTGGAAATCATTTTGAGATGAAAATCAAATTCATGGGAAGTGTTCTTGAAAAGTGAAATTGAGTGAAATGTTGTTAGCCTAGACAAAAATTGAGCGATGAGTGAAACACTAAATGCCCTTGTGAGGAAGGCAGTTGTTTGAATTTGGTGATCTCCCTCTTGTGTGTAACTTGGATCCCCTGCTTAGATTAATGATTGTTTGAATGATGAATTTCTCAAATGTTCAGAATAAAGGATTGTGGGGATTACTTTGTTTGAAAGGGGGGAACATTGAAGAAAACTGTTTTGATGAAATTGCTTGAATTTGTGCAAAGTTGATTAAATTCCTTAAGCTTGCCATGTCTTGAGTCCTTTTGATTTTTGAGTTGTAGTTTGCTTGGGGACAAGCAAAATTTAAGTTTGGGATATTTTGATAAGCCTCTGACTCATATAGTTTTATGGCTAGTATGACCAGGGTTTTGTGCTAATTATATCTCATTTTCACCCAAATTAGATTAGATTGTCCCCAAGCAAGGTTTTGAGTCTCTAAAGTAGTTTTAGGTTAATTTAGCCAGTTTTGTAGTCAAATAAAGCACTTATGGCTATTTTATTGATTTCAGGTTAACTTAGTGGTCAAGGGAATAAAGAAACAGGGAAAATTCCAATCCTGGAGGTGTTCACCTCGCGAGTGTATATTCACCTCGCGACCACCAAAACCAGCTGAGCAGTGAGAATGTCATCCTCTCTGGTTCGCCCCGCGAATACTCTTCTGGCCTCGCGAACCTGAAAGCTGACTGTTCCAGGGAAATGCAACCCATTCTGTGTCGCCTCGCAGATCCATGTCTCGCCTCGCGAGACTGAAGACCAGAAGCCATGACTCTTCCATTCCTCGCCACGCGAGCATTACTTCGCCCCGCGAGAAGACCAAACGTTGCAGACCCTTCATGATATTCGCCTCACGAGTGAGGGTTCGCCTCGCGAGTGGGCTCAGTTTCTGAATACTATAAATGGCTGTTCTGGGCAGATTAGACAAAAACCTTTGATTATCCATTGTTTTCTTTACATATTTTCTGTGTATTTCGTTTATGGAGAACTAAATCTCTTTGATTAGTCTACTGTAATCGAATTTCACTACACTTGAGGTTCTTGTAATTCCTGTTTTGTATGCTTTTCCCTTTTCAATGCTATGCTATATATTTCTGTTTGCTTAATTCAGGAGTGTATAGTTTTGTGTTGATTTATTTCGATGATGTTATGTTCCTATATTTAATCGCGTTTACTTAATTCGCGCGTGTTCAATTCGTGTTCGCTTAGTTCACGAAGGGCTTAACCCCGTTTGCTTAATTCGGGAATAGGAACATATATCTGTAGTAGTGATTTCGCTTGTTAATTGTTGCTACAACCGGGAGGGGATTAGAATTTGCTTAGGGCTTGGAATTTACATGAACCGATGATAGTTGGGAAATCGAGAACAGTAGATTAATCGTTTTTAGCTATTTGATAATCTTTTAAACTGCTCTATTTTATTGCTCTGTTTTTGCATTGTTTTCCATTTGAAATTCAAACCACCACCCCCCCCCAAAAAAAAAACAACTGAATTTTGTGGTAAATAACAAGTCAAGAGTCCTTGTGAGACGATATCCGAGTTGTCGCTTCCTAAACTACAGTTTTATAAACCCGCTCGCTTTTTGGCGCGTGCGCGATAGCGCGACCATTTATCAATATGGATTTGGCATGACAATTTATTAATCTTTTACAACAATTAATTGAGATACTTTGTAAGTTTCTTACTGAAAGAGGTGATTGTTGTTCAAGTTTTATATTTTTTATTCTTTTGATTTTTTTTTACTTATTTTCTTTTGCATTTGACAGGTAGAAAAGTCTATTTGCTATTGGCTTTCATCCTTGAAACAAACTTGAGTTTGAAGTTGTTCTAAAAGATGTTTAATCTAATAGGTAGTATAGAAATGACTAGCATATGGTTGTTGTGTTGTCCCTCCAAACCCATTTTCATATATAATTGTTTCAAGAATTGAGACATGGTTCTTTGGCCACACCCTTTAGTTTTTTGTGTTATGTGGCACAACGATAAAGTCTCATACACTAAACACCCATTTACATACAATTCTATGCACAAGTCATGAATTTTTGTTTTCCTCAAAGTCAACACTAATAGAAAGAAATTTCACAACGTCTTTGGTAGTGGTTTTTCCACATAATATAAGGTATACAATGCTTGGACTCGTGTAAAGAATTACCCGTCCAAAGGTTATTTAAACTGTTTATAATTTAATTGATAAGTAGACGGGTTTTTCCTTAGTGGACGAGGCCATAAATGAATACCTAAATAACTTGATAAGAACAGCAAGTCCAAAGACTTGAAAATAAGCACGTCCATCTTGTCACGTCAGCAGACGAGGATTATTGTTGTAACTCAAGTAAACATCCATAATGCCTTACTAAAATTCAGTAGACATCCACAGTGCCACGTCACTGGATGGATTTTCTCTTAAGAGCTTAGCAAGTCCAAAGACTTGTGTGGACGAGCGATTCTGTCACTTGGGTGGACGAGCGCTTCTGTCACTTGTGTAGACGAGCGCTTCTACCACATCAGTGGACGAGCGCTTCTACCACATCATTTTATAGCAAAGTTCTTATGTGGTTAGACTGTTAGTGGGTATTGGATGATACTGCTATGGTTGTGTCAACTGTGCTTTTTTGTGTCAGGAGTGACTACACTCTTGCATAAACCCTTTGTGACTTGCATGCACTTTAGCATAAACTCTTCAATTGGCATGTTTACATATGTTCTAAGTCATGGAATTGGATTCATTTGATGATTCTGATTTCTCTTCAGATGAGAGTGTTGATTTTGACTCACCTGAAAAACGATCACTAATGTCAAGGTTTGTGTGCAAAAACCAGGTAAGATTTTGATAGACTGCATCAATTTGTGCCATGATTTTGACTTGATCTTACAAGGTGTTTCATTTGAGTTTCGGTTTTCACCTAAGTTGTTGTCTTTTAGGATTGAAGGACAAACTCAACCTTCCTCCTTGACTAAGAAACATAAGTTCCATGTAAGCATTAACCTATTGGTTACTTTGCTGGATTTGTGGATTTCAAGTTCAAAACTTGAAGTTTCTCTGGTACGATTTCGCTTACCACATAATGGATCATCATTGGTTTCATTCTATGGTTGTTTATTATTTATTTATTTTTTTGCCTTTGATAAGGAGAGAGCCATGTGCAGGATAGTCATGATTTTATACCTTTATTGTTTTAATAAACATGTACATGATGTAAGTATCAACTTTTGTTATCCCTTTTTTACATTATTGAAAAGCTTTTTTGTAGGGTGTTGCAATGGTGGGGAAGAGATATGTCTATTTGGCCAACTGATAGAGAGGGGTTGCCCAAGGTAATGGAAAGAGGATACGAGCACTATAATTTTTGTCTTATGTTCTATATTCAGTATTATAATTACTAACGCGAATATTTTCTGCTCAGTCTTCTTTGTTAAATAGACAAAGAAAATCGATTCTTTATCTCCTTCTTCAACCATATGGCGTTAAAGCTTTCATGTTTTGGGATTTCAATATTATAAAACTATGAGAATCTACAAGCCAAGGTTAGTTTGTCTTTTCCTCAATTTTTTCAAAAGTTACATATACATATTTATTCTCTCAGTATTTCATTCTAAATAGTTCTTCATCTTCTTTGATACACAAGTTCTATTTTGCACTAGGTCTTAAATTAAACAATGCCATTTTTGTGTGTGACTATGATGATGTGCCAAAGTAGAGACTTAGATTAAAAAATATTGGTGAGTCCATCTTCCACATTGATCTTACAATGGGCTCTATTTCGAAGTCTTTTTGCTTGCATAGTTGATGCTTTCCTGTTTGCCTTTTTACTTGTATAGTTGATTATTTCCTCTTTGGTTTTCTTGGACATGAATTTAATGTGTTGTTTATTTTATTGCACCTTTTCACATATTCCTTTATGTTTCACATTTACTATGTGGGCCTAATTTATCAGTATGGGTTTGGCATGACAATTTATTAAAGCATATTCGCTATTGGCTTTCATCCTTGAAAAGTTTGAAGTTATTCTAAAGGATATTTAATCTAATAGGTAGTATAGAAATGACTAGCATATGGTTGTTGTGTTGTTCCTCCAAATCGATTTTCATATATAATTGTTTCAAGAATTGAGACATGGTTCTTTGACCACATCCTTTAGTTTTTTGTGTTATGTGGCACAGCGACAAAGTCTCATATACCAAACACCCATTTACACACTCTTCTTTGAAGCTAACCATTACCCCATGTCACTGCCTATCTCTGTAGAAAGAAACCATTTTGCAATTTGATATCAGTTCGTTCCAACTTTTTGCAGCTTCTTACTCATGATAATGTCCTTTTCCTTTTTTTTTTCTTTGTTGCTTTAAACAAATATACAATGAACAAATTGGGGATTTACTTGATCCAACACAACTTAACCTTGAGGTAAGCAATAACCTACTTAATAATCATATGTGACTTTTGCCAACCACCTCCTTCAAGAATCTATAAAGTAATAAGATTGAAGAGCTACATCTACTATACATCTGACCTGGACCCCTTAAACATGATTTATGATGGTTTTTATGTTGTTAAATACTATTAGTGTTGGCTTAAATTTAACTTATGGTTTTTTTTATGATTATTTCAGCTCAAGTATATTGTTTTGTATGCTTATGTAATATGATGGTCTAAATAACATGGGTTTTTTAAAGGTTAAGACTCTCATGTGTGGCGTGACCATGTTGAATATGTTCCATTGTAAAAGAAAGTTCTTGCTGCACTTACATCGGGTAAAGCCCAATGCTAGACATTGTAGGGATTGTTTTTTCTATATGCTACTATATGAATTTGTTTCCCAATCTGTGGATTATTGACTTTTTCTACCAGGAACATACTTTATTTAAGTTTGATACATAATGCAAATAACTATAATATTAATTTGTCTATCAAGTGGTGCTGTGGCGATTGCAGTAGCAATTCCAACTAATCTTGTGAAAGTGACTTCAAGCAGAAGGAAAATTATCTCTTGGTGTGCCCAGGCGTTACTCTAGATTATAAAATGCTTATTCAACAATTGTGAGGTAGGTTTGTGCACTTAACTTGACATGATTTAAGAAAGAGAAAGATGTATTTATCTCTTTTAAGGTCATAATTAGTGATGTTTAAACTTGACTCCAATACGCCCGAAAGAGTTGCAACTCTTTGGACTAGGATTGGCCCCAATATAGAAAGAAATGATATCATTTGATGCTTGAAACTATGCATATGGAGTGTAAAGTGTGAATATGGTCGTACTTTTATTTTTTCTTTCTCATTCTCTGTCTTTTTATTCTTATTGCAGGGGACTGGAGGCAAAAGTTTATATGGTCGTACTTTCAAAGACGAGAATTTTAAATGTGAGTTTACCCACTCTTTTGTCTTTATGACTCTTGCTCACTTCCATCATTACATAATAGGCTATTTCAACGAGGAATATATGTTGTTTCCATAGGAATATCTCAACATTAGGATGGTTATGATGATTGCAGACTAATAGTAAGTTAAGTCAATTTATCGGATAAGGAAGGGCAATATATTCACTAATTTACATGGATGGAGGCTTTGATTATTAATATTGCAGAAACATTTTCTTTCATTATGAAATCATGATTGCCAAATATTGAAGTTCTCTTTAGGTCCAATAACTCTAGTAACATCCTTGCATAAAGTGGAAAGCATTCAACCTTTATGGATTAATTTAAAATATTTTTAAAAATGTTAACTATGATTAAATTTAAAGGATAATTAAACTGTTTCATCTTTCAACCCTTTACCCATTGATAAGCTTTCTTTCAGATGATATAAAACTAATCAAGTGGCACAAATTTCATGCGGAATTTTTTGTTTTAAAAATCTAAATAATCCAACAATCTGAAGGGTACATTAATAGTGGTGTTCTATTAGATATTAAAAAAAATAATGTTCTATTATTTTTTATCTTGCTCATTTTAATTTTGTTTTTTGTGATTGTAGAAATAACAAAAAAAAATATCAAAATTAAGTAGTTCTGACTTTGCCTACATCCTCTCTATTATTTATTTTTAGCATCTGTATGGTTTATAGTTGCATGATTCCATAAGTAATGGAGGTACATTAAGTAGGTGTGGACAAGAACACTAGCATTGAATACATCAATAACTCGATATGTGGTCGTGTATTATTCTTAGTTTGCCATGTGCTATGAGCCAGCTTAGCAATTTGTATATCTAGATTTTCTTCTATATATTAAATTACTATATTTTGACAATGTATCAATTTCTCTTGGATATTGAATTTGTTGTCTTTATGTTGATGTTATGAGTTTTGGGATGTTTATCAGACTGAATTATTTGCTCAATGACTTCTACAAATTATGTTTCCAAGTCATAATCAACTAGGGAAAAAACTTGTCCCTAACTATTCTTGGTTTAGTGGAAGCCTTCATCATGTGTTAACGGATTCTTTAGCATTTGCCAACTCTACTGGATAATTTGTTGAGGTTTGGAGTTTTATATATTTTATTGTTATTTAATGTGAAAACGAAATTTCCTATTGATTACGTTAGCAGAGCTTTTGTTTTTTATTCATTGCAATAAGATCCTCTTTTATATAAAATATGAAAACATTTTTTATAATTAGTAATAAACAGACCCTTATTGTGTCTTTCCTACAAAATACAATTTTCTATTTTCATTGACTTACTATGTCAAATAACGATCATCTTCTTATTAACCATTAACAAGAAATGATTTAATGGAAAAGTTACCCGTACGTTGCACGGGTATATTTCAC
Organism: Sophora flavescens; assembly: GCA_030762895.1. Taxonomy (NCBI): domain Eukaryota; kingdom Viridiplantae; phylum Streptophyta; class Magnoliopsida; order Fabales; family Fabaceae; genus Sophora; species Sophora flavescens. Next base: position 178,541,341 of record CM061066.1, read on the forward strand.
TAGTACAAAGAAATTATCAAGAATGTAGTGGCAAATGGTTTAAATCTTGAAGGAGAATATCAACATTCAAATCCCAAAAATGCAATTGTTATGATTTATAAGTCGTTTTTTTTAAAAGTTTAATTTTGATATATTATTAATATAAAAAAATTTATATAATAAATAATAACATCATATATGTGCCTTTTAAAATAATTATCATAAAAGTTAAACATCTTTAATAATATATTAATTTATAATTAATAAATAATATAAAAAAAATTACACTCAAAATACATATCAATCGGAATTTTTTCATTTTATATATAAACATTGTGGTTGAAACCCAAGTTATAACAGCTTCTTAGTTACAAGTTTATGATTGTATGCTTTGTTTTTAGTTTGTTGTTTTCATTTTCTATTTTTAGAAATAATTACAAAACTACCGTCTTGTTTTCACTTTGTTTCCTGTTTTCATAAATTTGTATAAACACTGAAAACAATTTTTTTCTATTTTATATATAAACAGTGTTTCCTGTACAAATTTCCAAAAACAGAAAACATAATGAAAATAAGGTGACAGTTTTATAATTATTTCTAAAAATAAAAAATAAAAACATGAAACTGAAAACAAAGCAAACATGAATATTCATACTTTACATTTGTAAACATGAATAAACATGGTCTTACATTTGTAAACGCCAAGTCAAAGAACAATATTCATACTTTAGTTTAAATTAAAAGAGAGTCAGAGAGATAAGAGATTATCTTGTAAATCAATCAATAACACATGAATAATTGTAAACTGACAAGTGGCTGTCTGTGGTTTTTTTGCCCTTTTTTTATTTTTAATTTTGTGGGCTTTTCTTGATTTATTTGGGTCAAAACCAATCACTTTATTCTTTCTTTTCACTTCAACTTTGAAAACACGCAACATCAAGGAAAAAAGGGACACAATTCAAGCTTTGAAAACACTCAACACCTAGGGGCAGTTTGTTTCGGGTTATGTATGAATATACCCACGAATGAGAGCTTGGGAATAAATGATAGGTATGTCTGTTACAGGTTTATAAAAAATATGTTTGGGTATAAAATATTCCCACCTAAAATATATTCCTACGTTCAAGTGGGTTTCCATTCCCTCGGAGAAGGGTGGGGAAAAACTCATTCCCACGTCTCATAGTCTCACGTTCCTATCAAAATACCAAAATTATCCTTGTACCAGTACGCGCCAACTCCTCCACTTCCCGCTATGTAGTCCTTGTATCAATCTTTATCTTCTTGTTTATTATTCATTCGCCATAGATACTGTACAAAGGACGAGACGGTGGAGAAGTTGCAGCTGCTTTCACGCGTGTGACATGCTGATTTTTTCAAGAAGGCTCTCCTGAGGTACGGTACTGTTGCTATTAGGTTTATGATCGTTGCTTTACTTTTTTTTATTTATTAAAAAATAGTCTCTATTTTTTGTGCTTAAACAGTATCTATTTTTAATTTTTAATACTATATAATAAGGTGGGTACTTGAAAATATACAGGCATGTTTAAGATGGTATGGTATTGCATATTATATTTATATATTTTGTTATATTATTTATGGTATATATATATATATATATATATATATATATATTTTGAAGGTAACATATTTATATATTTATTGGTGATACAAAATATGTCGATATACAATATATGCCTGGTTTGCCGTGTATATCAATGTAGCAATATATATTTTATTTGCAAATTTATATAAATTTAAAAAATAATTTTTGAATTGATCACACTTACAATCTTTGTCTTTAGTTTTTTTTCAGATTGAGTCAAGTAGTACTTAACTACAAAAAAAAAAAAAATAAAGTAGTTTTGAAAATGACACGTTTAACGGAACTCCACCGAAGGAAGATGAAGATCTTAGCAATATTGATCATATCTTTGGAGATGTCGAAATACTTTACTTCGATGACAATGATTCTATGCTATCTTCTAAGTAAGCGCTTGAAAAGATGAAAAAGGACATGAGTTTGTTATGAAAGAAGTTTGGTTAGAGAGGTGCATTTTCATAGGATTGTTTTCATGAGTGACGTGGCTTGTATTGAAAATACAGGGCTGCGTTCCATAAGTTGTGTGAAATATTAAAAACCATAGGCGAGTTAGTTCCTACTAGACATATGTGTGTAGAAGTGTTAGTGGCTATGTTTTTACACATATTGGCGCATCATGTGAAGAATAGAATGATAAGAAGACAGTTTGTTAGGTCGGGTGAAACAATTAGTAGGCACTTTGCAAATGTGTTGTTGGCAGTTTTAAGGTGTCACAAGGAATTATTAAAACAACCCGAGCCCATTTTGGAGAACAACACCAACGAAAGATGGAAGTACTTCAAGGTATATATATAAATAGTAAAGGCAATAATCTCTTTTTTTTAATTAATGTGTGGCTTGAATTTCACTTTTCTTGTAGTAATAATTGTAGCTTTGTGTTTCAATGTTAGAATTGTTTGGGAGCCCTTGATGGCACGTACATAAGGGTTAATGCACCTGAAGCCGAAAATCCTAAATATAGAACAAGGAAGGGTGAGATAGCTACCAATGTATTAGGTGTTTGTTCTCCAGATTTGCAATTCATATATGTTTTGGCTGGGTGGGAGGGTTCAGCTGCCGACTCTAGGGTCCTCAGAGATGCTATTTCTCGTACAAATGGCTTAAGAGTTCCTCAAGGTATAATAATATACATTTATATAAAAAGTGTACATGGTATATATGTACACTATGATAATAATTGTAATTTTATTAATGACAGGATATTACTATTTATGCGATGCTGGCTACATGAATGGAGAAGGGTTTCTTACTCCTTATAGAGGCCAAAGATATCACCTCAGTGAGTGGAGAAATGGCTCACAACCGGCTACACCTAAAGAATTTTTTAATATGAAACATTCTTCGGCTAGGAATGCAATAGAAAGGTGCTTTGGACTGTTGAAAGGACGTTGGGCAATATTGAGAGAGAAATCATTCTATCCTATTAAAACTCAAGGAAGAATAATAACTGCTTGTTGCTTTCTACATAATCATATTCGTAAGGAAATGATTGTGGATCCTTTAGAAAGAAATTTAGGAGAAGTTGAGTCCTCTAATGATGTCATGGACGGTAATTTGATCACCACCGTGGAGCCAAGCAATGCATGGAGTCAATGGAGAGATAATTTAGCAGAGGAAATGTTCAACAGATGGAGGGGTGGACAACATTGATATATTTCATGTTTATGATTATTATTACTATTATTACTATTATTATTATTATTATTATTATTATTATTATTTTGTGTGTGTGTGTGTTTGTGGTGTAATGATTTTTATGTTAAACATGATGCTGAATAGCCTATGACCTAAAGGTTTAATTCAATATAGAAGTACTGTTGAATTTGGTTTTTAAATTTAATTTAACTATAAAGTATTGCATTTGTTTTATAATGATTTATTTATATGTTGCATATAATTTTATTTGCATACTTGTTGAATTGTTAGACAGATGGATGAGTGCTATGAAATTCAACCTCTAAAGCTCAAAAAACGACAATGGACTGCACAAGAAGATGCAGCACTAATGGAGTCTTTGTTGCAGTTGGTGGAAAATAACCATTGGAAGGCTGATGCGGGAACATTTAAACCTGGGTATACCAAAGAACTGGAGAAATATATCCATGCAAAAATTCCAAATTGCACACTTAAAGCTAGCCCCCACATTGAATCAAGAGTGAAACATTTGAAAACTCAATACTCTGCTATCAAAGACATGTTGGGTCCAAATACAAGTGGATTTGGATGGGACACTACTAGGAAGATGATTATAGTGGAAAAAGAAATTTATAGAGAATGGTGCAAGGTAATATATGATAAATCAATTCCTACTTTGTCACCTATTGATTATGGTTTTGCTTATATATTTTTAAGTTAAATGCAAATACTTGACATGCATATTGTTCTCTTCAATGCAGTCTCATCGTACTGCAATTGACTTCTATGGATTTCATATATGGAAAAGATAGGGCAACTGGTGCTAATGCTGAAAATCCAGCTGATGCTGCTGTAGAAATGGAGAAAGAGCTTAATCAAACAATACCAGAGGATGAGTTCGGACTCAATTTGGGTGGAGATGAAAACATCTTTGGTTCACAAATACCAGAAACTCCTGCATATGGTACAACTCAAGCAACCGGGCCGACTAATCAATCAAACGGAGGTGTGTATGCATCTAGGGGTGGAAAGCGTGGGGAAAAAAGGCTTAAGTACAATGATGATGTTTCTGATAGCATAACAGCTTCAATAAACAAGTTGAATGAGTTTAATGAAAAAACAGCTAAGAATATCCAGCAACTCACATCTTGCTTTATACATGAGAAGCACACAGTTATAGATGAGAAGCACACAGTTGATAAGACAAATCAAGTTACCGCTTCATTAAAAGACATAGAAGAACTGTCTGTAGTAGATATGGTGAAGGCTGCAATATTGATCACCAATAGCAAGAACCTTTGTGACTTATTTTTCGCTTTGGATACTCCTGAACTGAGGAAGGGATTTGTGTACGTTGTTTTGGCTAACAATGGTGCTGGTCTGTGAATTTAGAATGCCTACTACTTTAGATTTACATAGTAAACTATGTAGGAATTGCCTTTATTTGTTTTATTGTCATTTTACTTTATCTAAGTAGGAAACTTTTTTGTTGGTTTTATTGTACTTATTTGTGGTTCTTGCTAATTGTACTTGGTGGTTACAAGCAAGCTTTTCTCAGTTATGTTCTTTATCAATACAGTCAGTTTATTTTGTTCCTACTGCTCCATCTTGTTCATATGTCAAGGAGCATAATGGATGAGTTTATGAGTTTATTAATCCTGTCATGATAACATGTTAGTTTATTGCTCATTTTGGTGGAGCATAATGTGTGTTGAAACAGTGTGTAACTACTAACTATTATTAAGCTCATCTCATATATTATTGCTAATTGAGGTCAGTTCTGGCTCTAGTTCGTTGTCATGCTGTTATTATTTTATTTATTGACTTAAAGTCAATTGTTTCTGGTTGTAAATAACCAATTCCTGTCAATTCTGATATGTAGGAGCTCCATTTTGGAAATTGGTTTTGAAGCAATTTGATGATTTGCTTGTGAAGATACTAATTGCAGCTGCACTTATATCTTTTATTCTGGCTTTATTTAATGGAGAAACAAGCTTAATTAATGGCATTTCTGGAGTCTTCTAAGATATATTTGCTATCATGTATTATCTTTGATTTTTTTTTGAACAATTCTATTTTGGTAAATAATAATTTTCATTAATTGGTCCATACCTTCATAATAATTCACATAAATATGTCAAAGCTATAATATAGATTTTGAGCTGATTAAGTTCTTTTGCAACTTATGGAGTACATATATATACATTGCTGCATGATCTTATCTTAAGTTGAACTAATAAACTGCTGACGAGTGCAAGACTTGGCAAATTAAGTGCCTTGATTATAATGGTCATGAGTTATACAATTTATGATATTTTTCTATATGATTGCACTATTTGTTAATCAGGTTTATCAAATAGGTAAGACGATCTTGGGTTAATTTCATTACATGTACAAGTTATTTTGATGACATTGGCTGCAAATGCAGCTGTGGGGGTGATTACAGAAATAAATGCTGAAAAAGCTCTTGAGGTAAATGTAAAATACCATTAAATAGTGCTCCAGTCCAAACAATCATAATGATAATGATTTAATTAAATGATAAATTTTCACTTGTTTTGGAGTTTTCCTAAATTTAAGGCTGAAGCTCGTTCTTGTTTCTAAGTTTTCAAGTTGGTTATTGAATCCAAAGACATGTTTCAATCTTAGTTAATTCAGGTTAGGTGCTCCTCGGTTCTCGTAGTGCTAGATACCAGGAAAGATGGAACAGTTTCTCTTGGTCTGGCATGAATGTTGGTGTGTGTTCTTGCAGTTGGTGAAGTTGCTGTCACAGCTGGTTTTGTTGTGGATATGGGCTACTTAACTTTCATCAATTGTTGGGAGTGCAGGAAAAGCAGGTTCCCATGAGCTAGTTTTTAGCAAGTGTGCAACTTGTGCTAGTGTATGTTCTCTTAATATCATCTCATCTTTTGCCTTTCAAAAAGGAAAAAAAAACTCATTCATCAATGAAAAATCTCTCATTGGCTTTAATTTGGATGTTGAGTCTAATAAAATGGTTGGTAAGCTTTATTTTGACATTTATATTTTTTTGGATTTGTCTAGTTGATCATAAATAATATCTGCATTATTTTTTTTCATTTTTATATATGCGTGTAGACTGGTCCTCATTCCTTGAGTATGCTTGTTCGTTTAATTCTATTAGATAAGCCAGAAGAAGTTCCATCAATAAGGGAATATGTTGTTCTAGGTTTCACAACAAAATTCTATCTGAAATTATTTATTTAATTCTGCTATCTTGTACAATGTATGTGATATATATTTTATGACACTCAATTTATTTGAACAAGATTTTACAATGACATCTATATTTTATATTTGTTTGTATAATAACGTGGATTGGACAACCCCAGAGCAAACCAAGTTTTTTTATTTTCCAGGGCAAAACACATGTAAAAGTAGCTAAAACTATTTTTTAAAAAAAATTTAGTATATTCAACTTAATTGATAAGTTAATATCATATATAATATATTTAGAGTCATGAGATAATAGATATAAAAAATAAGTAAAATGTTCAAATTTTTTAAAAAATATATAAAAATATTTATTTATACTAGCGGCAAGACAGACACTCACGTGCCTGTCTGGCCGCATTTCGAATGGTTTTACTCGTCTTTATTGTATAGATTTATCCAACTTTACAATGTGACGTAATAATGTAAACACACATTATATACATCACTGCGTTAATAATATCATGTTACAAATAAATGTAAAAATAAATAAGATACATATTTTAATAAAAAATAAATCCAATGTACCAAATATAATTGAGTTACAACTATTATTTGAGCTCGACATCTCAGCATTTAGATTTATAAGGAGATTAAGTATGGATTGATTCCTTAATTTATTTTGAATTTTAAATTTTAAATTTTTAAAAATCAAAAATTGTATATTTGTATACACTTATTCTTTAGAATATGGCTTGATAAGTATCTGATCAAAAAAAAAATGGCTTGATAAGTAAAAGAATTTTACCCGTATAAACTAACAGTAGAGATTATTAGTGCTCAGAATGAATCCTTGAAAAATACGTGAAAATAAAAGAATAAGTGATGCAGTTTTACGCCACACGCGGTTTTGATGGCTTTACGCCACATACCACTTTTCAACCGTTCTAATGACGTAGGGTTAACATTTTACACTACATGCAATTTTCTTTTTAAAAATTTAAAATAAGTGCTACAATTTATTTTTATTTTTAAAATTTGGAAATCAATTTTATCAGTTTTATAGTATAGGGGTAGTATTGGTATTTTGAAATGTTGAAACCAAAATTCAACTATCCTCCTTATAGATAGTATAGATTTCATTTACATGTTGTGCATGTTCGTCCGCATGTTATATATTTATCATTTGGGTTTTTCTTACCTGTGCAACCTTGCACATGGTAAGAATTTAGAAAATAGAAATGTTATATTGAAAATAGTAGCTTTTAAACTTTCAAGGAATTGAATACACAACTTACAATACAACATTTCTATTTTTGATTTCTTAATATGTGCAAAGGCATCATCAAACAGAAAACACCAAAGGCGTCATCAAACAAAAAACACCAAAGGCGTCATCTTTCAACACTTTTGAGTGACATGCATGCTTCAAATTTGGTTCAAGTGACCAAACCATCATTTCCATCAACTTAGAAACTTATTACTAAGCATGCAAACAGAATCTAACAGAGCTTAGGTCTCTAGAACCATGAGACACTTGAAATTCACATTCATGCCATGCCAAGATATAGCATCAATCAAACATGCATGTAAAAAACAATAGAGTTCTAAGGCTAATAGAAACAAAAAACAAAATACACACCAATTACACCACAAAAATAAATGAAAATTTTCTATTTTTGCTTTTGTATAGCATAAATTTTGCCCTGGATCAAGTAAAAATATTGTAACAGAGTACCAAAATTGAAAGGATCACATAAAAGGGGGAAAATCTGTAACTCGAATGAAGTGGCATCAATTACACGGAGCATATTCTATAACTGGCAGTTCTAAAGAAGTCTTTTCCACATGCTTCAGAAAGTAAAAGAAAAACCGGATGAAACTGCTTGATAATGTCAATTCCTATTTTTAAGCCTAACCCTATTTCATTGTATAAGCCTATACAAAAACAATTCCAAATGTTAAGCCTATACCAAAGGCCATTCGCAATGTTACCTTTGTTCCAGTATATAAGCCTATACCAAAGCAAATTCTAATTGTTAACCTCACAAATACATTAAACTCAAGAATCATATCCTCTTCATAACATTACAACCATTTCCGGCAAGCTCAGGCTCCAAACTTCACTAAATTTTCCAAATGCATTCAGCATATTCTTTCAATAAAATTTTTTGTACACAAAATAAAACAATTTTAATAACTTGTCGACATTCCATGCTTCAGGGTCCACGACTTTTCTGAATTATACTTGTCGACAAAATGACCTCTATGCTGAAATTATAATCATCTAGAGTCTAGGCTCGGAAATTAGAATCGGGTGGTGTCAAGAGAGGTGGGTCAAAAAAAGAATTTTCACCATTTGCCTTTAAAAATTGAAAAAAGAAAAGATATTTTGCTCTGCTTTGATAACCGCGAGTAGTAGCGTAATTAATATTTGTTTATTTTATTTAATTATTTTATTGTTTGAAAAAGGTGACGTATATTATTTGTTCAGACAAAGTTTTGTGTCATTGGAAAAAATTGCGAGGACTTTTATTTCATAAGAATCCAAAGGCAGAGAGAAGAGAAAAGAGGAGACACAGACACAAAGGAAATGAAAATAAAACAAAAATAAAAATATCAATTATAAAATTGCATCATGAATTCAAGAATTGAAAAATACAGCATCTAAAGCATAGCTAAAGGTCCTTTGTAAGTTTATACAGGCAATGCATCCTTTGCCACTATGATATAACAGAAAAGTAAATATTCAAACATTTCTGCAAAGAGAAACTCAAAATTCTAAGGACAACATCATTTTCTCTGATGTGGAAACCAGAGAAGTTTCCAATGCATGTCCTATAATAAAATTATCAGCACAAAGGATGCATGGAAAAAAAACCCAACGAAAACAACCACATACCCATCTTTAAATTAAAATTGGTGTCAAAAAATCTTTAAATTAAAATTAACACAGAACCTGAACCAAGCTGTCCATGATTGTTCCATCCAAAGGCTATGTGATTTCCTTCCTCTGTAGCAACCACTATATGGTTCCTCCCTGCTCCAGCCTTGACAATCTTGTATCTTCAACTCAAGTTACTGTCAACGAAATTTAGCACTTCAAGCATTAATGATAGGAAAAAAAAAACACTAAAGTTGGCAATAAAAAATTAACCTTTAAATTGAAAATGAGTAAGACCAACACAAAACTTAGCATTTGATTAAAGAGTAAAAATGGTATTAAGATTTGGGGAAAGTGTGAGATTGTTTCATACCCCAAAATGGTACTAAGATTTGGGGAATACGGCGAAAGAATGATATAGAGATAAACCCAGAATTTGATTGAAGTGTAAGATCAAAGTGAACAAAAAATTGGGAAAGTGAAGCTACCTTTGGAATCATCAAACGCTAACCAAGGCAGTGCGCTTTGTTTCGTTGTCAGGAGTCCTCCATGACGAGTAGAAGAAATTTAATTCACAATCAACAAATTCTTCCATTCCACTGCATTGGTTCCTAACCAGAAACGGAAGAAAATCAAAGTCAAACTAAATCAATCTATTCGCTTGAAATGTTAACCTATTCATCCATCTTTGCCACAGTGACGTTTGATTCATGGGGGGAAATTGGAGAAATTGGTGCCATTCAGAAGGTGGGGGAAAGAAAAGATAAATTGAGTGAGTGAATATGACCCTTAAAAGCAAACTCAGTCACCGCTGGGCCTTCAGCTACTCCATCTGCTACCGCGCACTGCCAACCAAACAAATCAACAACAGACCCTCCCACCGTCAACTCCCTTCTGCCGCTCTACGCTCTAATCATTCTTCATCGTCCAAACGCACGCCCAGGTGTCACCCTTCCATCGTACACCAGACGTGACCGAGGACACTTCACATCGCCAATCAAACGCCACTGTATAGCCACCTCGCCTCCCTCTAAGCCATCGTCTTCCGGCTTCTGTGCCCTTCCCAGTCTCCTCTGTGCCACCGTCTTCCGATTTAACGTTCATTCGCATAATTGGAAAAACGGTGGAGGAGATGGTGGAAGAGGAGGGTTACTGAGTGCTTAATTGGAAAAAGGAGCAGTTATGCCAATTTTAAAATTTAAAATTTATGTAAATCAGTTTTAGTTGGCTTTTTTTTCTTCTTCTTGTTATCTGCTAGGGTCAATTTTCGCATTGTAAAAACAATATCAACTAAGGTTTTAAGGGCAAATTAGTAATATTAAAAGTAGGACACCAAAACTTCAATGTGAGGTAATAATGTCAACACACATTATATACATATTTTAATAAAAAACAAATCCAAGTTACCAAATATAATTTAGTTACAACTATTATTTGACCTCGAACTCTCAGCTTTTAGATTTATAAGGAGATTAAGTATGGATCGATTTTCAGGAGCTTTTTGCATTTCCCTGCATTACAAACAAAATAAATTTATAATGTTAATTTTTGTTAGATAAAAAGTAACAAAGCATATCAAATTTTTTTAAAATAGACATAATTTACTTCTAATAGTTGCTTACCTTGTCACGGTTCTCAAAAAATCTTCATACTTTTTTATCATCTTTAATGTTTTTTTGTTTAATAAACTACAAATTAAATAAAAAATGTAAGGCTAAAATTTGGAACATTCATTATCGTAAACATTCATAACAAATATAAGGTATTATTAAAAAAAATATTACATCCTCAAGTAAGACCATTTTTTGTTCCAAATGTATTGAACTATCACGACTTCTTTTGCTTGGTAATGTAGCTTCAAGTTTCCTAATAATTTTAAAAAAAAATAGTATTTTAGTAAATTGTGGAAATAATACAACTTATTATATAGTAAATATGTATATTATCATATCGAATACAATACACAATACATTACCTTTCTAACCTTTGAGCCCACAATTCTCTTTTTACCATATTCAATAGCTGAGTCTTATCTGCTGTTACCGTGGAACCCCACCCAAAATAATATATCTTTAGATGATATACCTGATTATCAAAAGATTAGAATATCGTTTTTTTATACAACGACATAATATGAAGTATCTAATATAAATTTTAGTTCACCTTGTTATCAACTGGGCATATAGATGCGATTGATCGCTCAGCCTTCAATATTTTCCATAGTTTTTGATAGTCGTGATCCTATCATTTTTTTAGTCGAATTGTTAATAGATTGATATGGAAAATGTTTAAAAAAAAGTTGTTCATGTGAACCTACCTGCTTGATAAGCACATCCCGAAATATTTGTCATCATCTCTTGCAATAAACGGTAATATATTTGAAACGGTAATTTAGTCGATTGTTAATAGATTTAGGCATGTTAAAAAAGTCAGTCAGCTACAACAATTTCTTTCTACATGCATAATCTATATATTAAGCAATTAGAGAATGCAATAGCTTGATACGGTAATATATTTGAAAACAGCGCTCAATTCAACCACATGCTAATTAATATACATGCATGTCTTGCATTTCTTCTTAGCATGACCAAAAGGTTTCACCATTTAAATGACACAGGGATATGATAAGATGATTAAGACACCGTCATCTGTTTGAAACCTTGATCCAACTTCCATATTAAATAAACCACCATAAACCCAGATTGCGATTTCTTTCAGTCATATATATACATGTATTCAACCTTAATCGGTGCCGCAAGTGTGTCAAGCATTGATATTTTCAAATGCTCATTCCACCCATCTCTCTTTACAAATCTTAGACCTTCATTTTTACATTAAAAAGCCATATCATCGTAACCCAAAAAGCAAAAAGGGGAATGTCTAGGTAAAATATTAGAACACACATACAAACACCCAACTGAATGTGATACTTCCAAGTAACTAACACAAACTCACACTATGCCCTAAGACTTTGGGAAGCATGAATAAAAAACCCAGAATCAGATACACCTAAATTTTCGAAAATAAACATAATGAATCTATTTTTAGACCTAATTGAAGAAAATGAAAAAAAACCAACAAAAGCATAGCAAATAAAAGAAGATACAAAGATCAAAGAAGGCATGTAGATTACATTTAAGTTGTTCAGTAATAGAAGGAAGATCAGCAAAAGTAGAAGCCGTGAGTGAGTGGGGTGATTCTTGGAAATGAAAAGAAAAGTGGTGAAAACAGTCACCACCATCAACTGATAATTTCAAATGCTCATTCCTCTCATCTCTCTTTACAAATCTTAGACCTTCAGAATGCCAAAATGGTGCCATATTCACTTACAATTATCATAGATAGTTTGACAAAAAAATATTTAACACTCCAAAACCCACTGAGTCCAAGCCAAAAACAATTCAAACATCAGTGTTCCATCCATCCTCAGTCAATGCAATATGTCATGTTTTAATAGGTTTTCTTGTTAAAACAATGAGCATCATCGTCTAGTACAAAAGTTTGGAGTTTTGAAAAAATTTTAAACTCATGTGAAAATAAATAAATGCAGAACATCAAGGTACATACCCAATGCAGCAAAAACTTGCACATATGTCCTTTGTCTTCTCCTTTCAATCCTCTGCAAAAGTTTGATGTTTTCTTATAGGCAGAACTTCAAAACAAAGACAATATTATATATTATTTAAACTTACATCCTTTTAATCCTCTACAAACTCTTTGCTTCTTTCATTCATTTGTTGTGCTCCCTCTTTGGTCATATTCATGCACCTTCCCTAACTGTTTCTAATATGATAGGATGTATCTGTAATATATAGCTATTTTTCATAGATAAAAACATTTGCTATTCTTTAAGACCTGCAGCAAATCCTGGTGGACTTGTATTTACGCCACATATATAACCCAGAATATGTCAGTAACCATCATTTGAAAATGTGTCACCATAGGTGGCAATAGGCAATAAACCCAGAATGCAAGTGGTGATCAACACCAGCATCAACACTCGATCCTCCACCATCTATTTTTTTATAAAACAATCTTGGCTCACAAAAATTAGTCTTACCCAAAAACCAAGATGGTTGTACACCAATTTCTTTAAACCTTCAAAGTGATCCATCCCAACCCCCAACAGTAGTCGTGGATGAAATATTATGTTCTGTAGATAAAAATATGGGTCAACTCTAAAATGTGATATATTGGAAAAATCTTCAAATTATATAGCACTTCAAGGAACAAACCTTTTGTTCCAAAAATAAAGGATACTAATAAAAGAAAAGACAATGGGGATTTGCTTAATAGTAAGTTATGCTGAACATATAGGATAGTTAAAGTGAGGGATCACAGATAATGACTTAACATCCAATATGCTAAAGGAAGAAGCATGTTATAGTACCCAAATTTCTTAAATTCATCCAACAAACTTTGATAAATTGTTACCTTCACAACGTATATTTCTATATTTTCTTCAATGGCATCCCCTGGTCAGATTCAGCCCGTTGAATACAATTGTTGAACTCACCGGATCAGAATGCCTTTATGCGCTTGGATTTATCCAAATTGTACCAATCCATGTGAAGACATTGTACTGGCCGAAGAATGAAACCCGGTCACTGAGCTTGAATACCCGACCCAATCCGGAAGTTAAGGATAATAAGTTAAAAATCACCTAATTAAGGGATAGGATATTGATATCCCTAATTAAATCCTGATATTATCTAAAATAACCGTATCCGGTTAAAAGAGATAATATCCCCTAAATTAAGGGATAGGATGTTGATATCATCCTTAAATAAATCCTGATATTATCTGAAATAACCTTATCCGGTTAAAAGAGATAATATCCCTTAAATTAAAAGGAGATAATCCAGATCTCAAAAAGATAGGGGAATCCTATTATAAAAGGAGGAGAACCTATGAAAGAAACTCATATTTCACTGAAACCCTGTGACTTTCTCTTAAGCGTATAGGAGGAACTAGCTCGACCAAGAGACTACTGAAGAGTCCTTGCTCGCTAGAATCCATCAGATACAAAATTAAGAGATCGATATCACTACGGCCAAGGGTTGAACCTAGAACGACGTCTGGCTTTGATTCCCACTGGGATACGTAGGACCGGAATATTACATTCTGTCAAGCCATAGTCTAAAACAACCCCCATTGTTCACCCTTGGACGGACGTTCTACGGCCAGATTCCGGTAAGTCGAATCTCGACAGGAACATTTGGCACCCACCGTGGGGCCGAGGAATAACTTTCCCCGGTTCCACAATAAAGCTTGATGGTGACAACACGGAATGGTCCACGAGGAGGGGCGAGCAGCATGAATCATGAAGGCCATGAGGCCTCGAACGCCCAGAACCACGGCAATCATCTTTTCTCCCCCGTCAATGAAGGCAACCCTCGGCTGGAAGAAATTATGGAACAACTCAAGCCGCTGCGGAAAGAGAATGAGGAGATACACGCGTAAAATCAGAGGCTTTTAAGAACTCGGAAAAGAGAAAGGTCCCTGACACCTTCCGACGAAGAGCAATCCTCACCCGAGGCTGGGCAAAAGGATCCTCCAGCGCACTCTCCTCGGGGAACTAACCGAGCATCCAAAACCAAACCTCCCTCGGGGGCTTCAGAAGTTAAGTCTCACGCAGAAAGGACTAGCCAAAAAGGAAGGACATCGGACTGGCGTCCGAGGTTACCGTTCACTGATGACATTGATGAGGTAATCGTGCCTAGCCATTTTAAGCCCCTTAACATCGACAAATTCAATGGCACCACTGACCCAACCGAGCATGTTGAGTCCTTTATTTCCTCTGTTTACTTGGTGATTGATTTGGAGGCCGTCATGTGCCAAGTTTTCCCAACCACTTTGCAAGGCCCAGCTCTAACCTGGCTAACAAATCTACCACCTCGGTCGATTGATTCTTTTGATGTGCTTATAACTAAGTTCACCGCACAATTTGCAGCAAGCCGAAGGCATAAAAGGCACTCGGTCTCGCTGGTAAATTTCAAACAGGAAAAGAATGAATCACTCAGAGATTACATGGCTCGTTTCAATGCTAAGCAGATCTTGATTCCCAACATGAGCTCGGAACTCTGCCTCCACACCGTCATGGGCGGTCTAAATCCAGGGCCATTCTTCGAGTACTTATCTCGGAAACCTCCGAGAGATTTTGAAGAGTTGCAGGAAAAGGCTACAGGTTTCATGAACTCGGAAGAGATGTTGGAATTCAAAAGGAGAGAAAGAGGTTTCGAGGACAAGAGCTCGGCCTCGAACAAAGAAAGAAACAGGGGGTCTGACTCACAAAGGACCCAAAAGACCAAAGAAAGGGAATTCTCGGAGAGGCATCTCAAGTACCAATCTTATATTCCGTTAAACCGATCTCGGGCAGCCATCCTTCAGGAGGTGTGCAGCGCCGAGTTACTTACCTTACCTCGACCGTCCTGAACACCGGACATTGCCGACAGAAGCAAAGAGTGCATATGGCATCAAAACTATGGACAATCCACTGAAGAGTGCATGACAACCCAGAAAAAGATTGAGGATTTGGTACAAGCGGGCCGTCTTTATCGTTTCGTCCGCCGAGATGACAATGGAGGCGGACGACTCGGTCGAAGACGACGGAGACACGATTACGACAATCAAAACCGAGATGCAAACTTGCAAGGAAACAATCAGGGAGGAGACCGGTTGAATAACCAAAGGACTCCTAATGAAGAATCGAAAGGAGGAATCAGAGGGATCATCAATACAATCTCGGGAGGCTTCACAGGAGGAAGAACGACGAGCTCAACTCGTCGGCGTCATGTAAAAGCCCTCATATCCATTAACACAGTGTCTGGAAAGCCTCCAAGAGCAAGACCCCCCATAACGTTCACAGATGATGATTTCCAAGGGGTGGATCCAAATCAAGATGACCCAATGGTGATAACGGTCGAGTTGGCCAACTTTTCGGTCAGACGAACGCTTATTGACCAGGGGAGCTCGACCGATATTCTATACCGGGCAACCTTCAAGAAGCTCGGAATCCCAGAATAGCTGATAAAGGAGCAGGAAGACAAGCTAGTGGGGTTCGCCGGGGAGCAAGTCAAGACCCAAGGTTACATAGACCTCTTAACAACGTTTGGAGAAGGAAGACTCTCCAAATCCGTATCAGTCAGGTACGTTATTGTAGATGCCAGCACGTCATACAATATTCTTATCGGAAGACCGACGTTGAATGAACTCAGAGCGATTGTCTCTACCCCGCACCTGACAATGAAATTTCCAGCCGACTCTGGAGAGATAATCGCAGTCCGGGCTGACCAAAAGCTGGCCAGGCAATGCTATGTAGACAGCCTAAAGGTTACCCGTCACCAGGACACCCCAAAGAATGTCGAGGGTGGTAAAGCCGAGGTGGTGAGCTCGGTCAGTTCAGTAACTTCAGCCAGCTCGGTCATCATGTTTGAACTGGACCCAAGAACGGAGATGTACGAGTCCAGGGCCGAGCCGACAGAGTATTTAGAAAGGTTCCAGTTGGGAGCCCAACCTGAACAATGCACCCAAGTCGGCAGTCATATGGACCCCTCACTTAAACAGAGGCTTCACGCGGTCCTAAGAAAGAATGCCGACCTGTTTGCTTGGAAGACGTCGGATATGCCGGGTATAGACCCAAATTTTATGTGCCATAAGCTGTACATATGCCCCGAAGCCAGGCCTGTAGCTCGAAGAAAAAGAAAACTTGGCGAAGACAGGCGCCGAGCAGTAGCCGAGGAGACTTCCAAACTGGTCAGAGCAAATTTCATTCGAGAGGTGAAATACACTACTTGGCTAGCCAACGTGGTGTTAGTTAAAAAGGTCAACGGTAAATGGCGAATGTGCACTGACTATACCGATCTTAACAAGGCATGCCCAAAATATTCCTATCCTCTTCCCAACATTGGCAAACTGGTGGATGGGGCCTCAGGTTACAAAAGTTTGTCCTTTTTGGACGCATATTCAGGCTATAACCAGATCAGGATATATCCACTAGATGAGGAAAAAACAACATTTATGACTGAGGGGGCAAACTACTGCTATCGGGTAATGCCCTTCGGTTTAAAGAATGTTGGTGCAACATATCAGAGGCTTATGGACAAGGTTTTCGTCAACCAAATCGGAAAGAACTTAGAAGTATATGTTGATGATATGGTGGTAAAATCCGAGGACCCAAGCCAACACCCAGCCGACCTCGAAGAAATCTTCGGTCAGCTCAGAAAGTACAATATGAGGCTAAATCCAGAAAAATGCTCCTTTGGTGTACAAGGAGGAAAGTTCTTGGGATATATACTAACACATCGGGGGATCGAAGCTAATCCGGATAAATGCAAAGCCGTCATGGAAATGCGAAGTCCTCGGAATGTGAAAGAAATTCAGAGGCTAGCCGACCGATTAGCCTCCCTATCCCGTTTTCTCCCGAAGTCTGCAGAGAAGGCAAGACCTTTCTTCTAGCTCTTGAAAAAACCAAAGGATTTCATTTAGACTGAAGAGTGTGAGAAGGCCTTTGAAGATATGAAACTCTTCCTAGAATCTCCCCCAATCCTCACTCGGCCTCAGCTTGGCAAAGATATGTACTTTTACCTCTCTGTCAACGATTGTGCAATCAGTGCAGTGATCATCCAGGAAGAGGAGGAGCAACAGATGCCGGTGTACTATGTCAGTTGGATCCTGAAAGACGCAGAAACGCGATATCAAGTAATTGAAAAACTGGCCCATGCGTTAGTTATGGCAGCTCGGAGGTTACGACCCTATTTCCAGTCGCACCAAGTCATAGTCAAGACTGATCATCCAATAAAGCAGGTACTCAGGAAACCTGATCTAGCCGGACGAATGATAGCTTGGTCAGTAGAATTGTCAGAATTCGGTCTACAGTATGAACTGAGGGGGCCAATGAAAGCACAATGCCTCTCTGACTTCATTGTCGAGATCTCTTCAAAACCGAGGTCAAAGTCTTTCAACTGGATCCTATATGTTGACGGATCATCTAACTTGAAGGGAAGCAGGGCTGGAATAATTCTCGAGGGGCCTGATGACCTATTCCTAGAGCAATCTTTAAAGTTTGGGTTCACTGCTTCAAACAACCAAGCAGAGTATGAAGCCCTTATTGCAGGATTAATGTTAGCTAAAGAAGTTGGGGTCCGGGAACTAAAATGCTGAAGTGACTCACAGCTTGTAACAGGACAAGTCTCGAGCAATTATCAGACAAAGGACCCCCAACTAACCAGATATCTCTGCAAGGTTAGTAGCCTCATTTCTGAATTTGATCATTTCTCCATTGAGCATATACCTCGGGAAGAAAATTCCAGGGCGGATGTGTTGTCCAAATTGGCTAGCACCAAGAGGGCTGGCCAACTAAGAACCTTCATTCAAGAAAACCTTCTCGAGCCGAGCATAAAAAGTGCCGAAGTGACAATGACCGAGCACTATGTTCGGGGCTGGATGACAACGATTTGGGAGTATTTAACCTCGGACAAACTACCTGATGACCCAAATGAGGCGAGACGAATCCGTCTGAAATCTTGCCACTACACCGTCCTAGACGGTGAGCTGTACAAAAGAGGATTCTCCAGGCCATTAATGAAGTGCCTCACAAAGGAGCAGTCCGAGTACGTAATGGATGAGATGCACCAAGGAATCTGTGGAATGCATTCAGGTGGCCGATCTTTGGCAGCTCGGGTCCTACGAGCAGGGTTTTACCGGCCAACGATGAGACTGGATTGTTCTACTTGGACCAATAGGTGTGAGCCCTGTCAGAAGTTCGCCAGCATAGCTCCTGCTCCAGGAGAAGAGATCCACTCCATGTTCTCGCCGTGGCCCTTTACTATGTGGGGGATGGATATAGTCAGTCCTTTCCCAGTTGCCAAAGGTCGAGTCAAGTTCTTCCTGGTAAGTGTAGACTACTTCACCAAGTGGATTGAATCAGAACCATTGGCTACAATAACCGCCAAAAAGGTTAAGAGTTTTGTATGGAAAAACATCATTTGCAGGCACGACCTTCCTTATGCAGTTGTCACAGACAATGGAAAGCAATTCACCGATAAAGAGCTTGGAGAGTTTTACTCCAACCTCGGAATTAAACATAAAGTGACCTCGGTTGAGCATCCACAAACAAATGGCCAGGCAGAGGCAGCCAATAAAGTCATCTTAAACGAGCTCAAAAGAAGGTTAGGCCATTCAAAAGGGGCTTGGGTTGAACAATTACCAAGCATCCTATGGGTTTACCATTGCTCACCACAGTCTTCAACGGGTGAAACACAGTTCAAACTAACCTATGAAACCGATGCAATGATTTCCGTTGAGCTCGGTGAGCTCTCTTTCCGAAGGAAGCACCACGATCAAAGCAAAAACGAAGAGGAACTCCGAATTGAGCTTGACATGGTTGAAGAAGTCCGAGAGGCAGCAAAAATCAGAGGAGAGCTATGCAAGCAAAAAGCAACTTGGAAGTACAACTCGAGGTTGCGACCAAGGGAATTTGTGCATGGTGACTTGGTGCCGAGACTGCAAAACGACGCGAGAAAAGACCCCAGAGAAGGTAAGCTCGCAGCGAACTGGTCTGGCCCGTTCAGGATAATCGAAAATCTGGGAAATGGTGCCTACAGACTGGAAGAATTGTCAGGAAAGACCGTCCCAAGAACATGGAATACTTCCCGCCTTAAGTTTTATTTTAGTTAGGGTTATAGGTGATGCACTCTTTTTCCTATCTCGGTCTTTTTTCCCACGAGGTTTTGACCGAGAAGGTTTTAATGAGGCACACCCGGAAAAATAAATAAATAGAATCATTTTTAATTGTGCTATTAAGCAAAAATACTGTGTTAATTAAAACAAGCAAAAAACCTAAGTCGAAGGGTCGGGCCTATAAAGGTGTATAAAAAACCTAAAGAGGCTGACCGAGCACAAATCGACCGATCCAGGGTCGAAGGGCCGGGCCTATAAAGGTATATAAAAAACCTAAAGAGGCTAACCGAGCTAAAATCGACCGATCAAGGGTCGAAGGGCCGAGCCTATAAAGGTAAAAAAAAAAAACCTAAAGAGGCTGACCGAGCTAAAATCGACCGATCCGAGGTCGAAGTGTCGAGCCTATAAAGGTATATAAAAACCTAAAGAGACTGACTGAGCTAAAATCGCCCGATCCGATGTCGAAGTGTCGAGCCTATAAAGGTTTATAAAAACCTAGAAAGGCCGACCGATCTAAAATCGACCGACCCGAGGTCGAAATGCCGAGCCTAAAAAGGTGTACGCAGCCTGACCAGGATAAAATCAACCAAACCAAGGAGAAAAGGCAAAAGTCAACCGATGCCTGAAAAGGTAAGTAAAACACCTACAGGTATCCCGAGTTCCAAAAAACACGAGTCAACCAAGTAACAAACTCAAGCTCCAAAAAGTAGAAAAGGCATTAGAAAATTTTCTAAGTGCAAATAGATTCACAAGTAAGCAAGCGATTTCATTAAATAAAAAGGGCAAAAGCCCAGAATACATAAGAGTTCAAAATAAAAGGGGCATCGCCCCAAGAACATGTTTTCCTACCCTACTAATGGGCATTCCCATAAGCAACAATTTCATAAGTTGAGGTCGTCCTCGGCACCCGGAGGAAGAGCAGCAGATTGGTCAGGTTGGGCCATCTCACCTTCCCCATCAGGTCCCTCCTCGGCCACTAGCCCCTCACCCTCCTCTTCTTGAGATGCGTCCTCCTCATCCTCCAGCTCGGACAGTGGAACTAGGACTCCATCTCGGTTAAAATCCTTGTCCACGTCAGCACCGGAGAAGTCAGCATTCGGGTTGAAGTGCTGCAGCTGCCTCACGGCTCGGGAGAAGCCGTTGACGAGCTCCTTCATAATAGAAGCCTCGGGTTCAGCTAAATCAGACTGAAGCTTGAGACTGGCCTCTTTCTCGGCCTCTAACAACTTCTGCAGCTCCAGACTTTCCTCCTTTTCAGCTTGAAGCCTTTCCACGACCTTCTAAAGATTGAGCCGGTCGGTTCTTTCCGTTTCCAGCTCGGTCGTAAGGGTGGTATTGCCTTTTTCCAACTCTATCTTTTGGGTCTTCAGCTGACCGATGACCCGGCCTTGTTCCTCACACTTGGCCATGGCCTGAGAGAGCTCGTCTCTCATTCTCAAGGCTCGAGCCGCATCTGCTCTCATCACCTCCATCTTCTTGACATTATCAATAAATTGTTGGCTCCAGAAGCGGGTGATTGAGGCAATGCGGAGAGCATAGGCAGCGGCCGCCTCCGTACTTTCCTCAGGACCTTGCTCCAACAAGAGCATCGCATCGGACGGTTTCAGTACTTGACCATCAATCAGGCCTGCAGGGTCGAACTCATTCCCCCAGAGCGAGCTGATCCCCGGGTTGCAATTCCCATTATACCATTTGATGTCCGAAGTGAGATCGGTCACCATGAGAGCGTTGCTCGACCTCCTAGCAGCAGCGGGAGTCTCTTCAATCATCAGCAAGGGAGATGGGCTTCTAATCGGAACCTCTGAGGTCAGGTCTTCCCGAGTCCTCTTCGGAGGGCGAATATTCTGGTCAGAAGCTTCAGCAAACTTCTCTTTCTTCCCCTTGACATTTGAAGCTATAGCTGATCCACCAGCTGCTTGATTAGCTGACTTCTTCATCAGTGCCTTGTAGTTGAACTTTCCCATTATCACTACAAAAAGGAAATCAGTCAAATAAAGTAAATACGTTACAGAATAAATTGCCACTTGTCAACAAAAGCCACTTACTTTCAAAATCAGCTTGCCGAGTGGAGGAGGCACTAAGCTTTAAAAGCCTTCCACAGGGCAATGGCCGAGGACACAATTTCAGGACCTCGACATCGGCTCGCTCTTGGGAGGTCATACAGTCGAGGTCATAGCCAGCAAATTTGGAAGGATGTGGTTGCCAGTAGAGAGGGAATTTAGGGTTCCCAGCCGAGTCAAAAAAGACAGACTCATTACCCTCTAGAGGTCGGACTTTAAAGAAATCCGACTTAAAAAACTTATACGAGCTCTTATACAGCCCAATGATCCCCCTCTGCTCAATCCCACTCAGAGAAATCTAGCCAACTCGGTCCCCGAAGCGAACTCGGTAAAAGTACAGAAACTTGGGAGCAGTAGCCTCTATCCCTATTTGACCACACAAAATTTGAAAGGCTCTCAAAAATGCCCAGCTATTCGGGTGAAGCTGGGTAGGAGCTACGTTCATGGCTCGCAAAACTTCGCATTCAAACGGGATGAAGGGAAGGGAGAGCCCAATTTGTTCAAAAAAGGTCTTATATACATACGTAAAGGGTGGCTCAGATGAAGGGGGCAAAGGAAAACATGCTCATCCTCGCCACAAGGAAGGCACTCTACGATGCCTCGTCTAGCTGTAACCTTATTTTTCATAGCTTCAAGGGAATTAAAATCCCTAAAATTAGAATGAAATGCAGCAACATCGGGTTTTACCCAGAAATATCCAGGAAGGGAAATTTTGGGGTAGGGAACCCTGGGCATCCTAGACACACGTTTGCGACGCTTGGGAACAACAATAGCGTCTGGAGCAACAGAGCTCCTCCCAGAAGAAGAGGAAGAAGAAGAAGAAGAATAACTCTTGTCACCTCCACACCACCGCGAGAGGAGGAGAGGGAAGAAATGGGAGAGCCCCCAATCAGATTGAGTTCAGGCTCCACGATCTGAACCCCGGAAGAGGCATTTTAGGATACCTCGAATGAAGTCTCCAAGGATGAAAAATCAGAAAGCAAACCTAAGGAAGCTGGAAAGAGATGAGTAGCACGTATGTTGAGTACAAAGGGACTATGAATGCTCGGACTAGAAAGGACTCGCGAGAAGAAATCTAGGGTTCAAGGAACGTGAAACACTGTACCAGGGCCTCGTCCCAATTTATAGAAGAAAAAAGTGCAACATCCCCTCCTCGCATTAATGAGGGTTGTTGGGCGAGAGCAGGGAAATGTCCCTTTGAGTCTGACCGAATTCATCAACTAATGGAAAGGACACACGTGGCAGATATGTCAGAATGTACACCGCCATCACGGGAAACTAGGAGCACGCAACTACTACACGAATCCCAGAGATGATGTCATAAAGGCCACGCGCCGCACAGAGTAACGTCCCCTTTCCATCTCGGGAAGCGAGAAAGTATGGCCCCAACACGAAACGAGTCATCATCCCCACCTCGGCTAGCCTCGGCTCCTTCGAAAAAGCTTCCACGCAATCCGCTTAAAGATTGGGGGGACTTGTATATGAGCCGAAACAAAGAGCTCGGTATCTTGAAACATCAAGCTCGGTCGCCTGAGCTGCTCGCCGAGTTGGAGGATACGCACATACATATGCGAAGTATGAAGCTCGGCCAATCACCTCGCCGAGCCGAGAGACCAAAAGATGAAACCAAGTTCCTAAGCTCGGCTAACGTCATGAAAGCTTTTACGCTTTATTAGCTCAAAGCTTGGGGGGCTTGTGTACTGGCCGAAGAGTGAAACCCGGCCACCGAGCTTGAATACCCGGCCCAATCCGGAATTTAAGGATAATAAGTTAAAAATCACCTAATTAAGGGATAGGATATTGATATCCCTAATTAAATCCTGATGTTATCTGAAATAACCGTATCCGGTTAAAAGAGAGAGTATCCCCTAAATTAAGGGATAGGATGTTGATATCATCCTTAAATAAATCATGATATTATCTGAAATAACCTTATCCGGTTAAAAGAGATAATATCCCTTAAATTAAAAGGAGATAATCCAGATCTCAAAAAGATAGGGGAATCCTATTATAAAAGGAGGAGAACCTATGAAAGAAACTCACTTTTCACTGAAACCCTGTGACTCTCTCTTAAGCGTATAGGAGGAACTAGCTCGACCAAGAGACTACTGAAAAGTCCTTGCTCGCTAGAATCCATCATATACAAAATTAAGAGATCGAGATCACTACGGCCAAGGGTTGAACCTAGAACTACGTCTGGCTTTGATTCCCACTGGGATACGTAGGACCGGAATATTACATTCTGTCAAGCCATGGTCTAAAACAACCCCCATTGTTCACCCTTGGACGAACGTTCTACGGCCAGATTCTGGTAAGCCGAATCTCGATAGGAACAGACATAACTACAACTAAGAAAAATCAATAACTATTAAGAATTAAGAATAGTAACACATTTGTGTATTTCATATGCATTTCCATAGTGAATATCTCAATTCTCAATAATGCATCTTCCGAGAATGATTTGGGAATATTTACTATTTTGAAGGAAACCCTTGAAGGTTGTCATTAGTGGAGTTTGAAGCTTCACTAAAACTTCCAGTTTCATCGCCTCCTTCAATATCTTCTCTCCCTTCGACACTGTTGCTTGCTGTGCACAATATGTAATCGCCGAACACGAACTCTTTCGATCTCCACGAACCGAATCCTAGAAACAGAAGGAAGAGAGTGTGTTTGAGAGTGTTTGTGCGTGAGTTTTTTTTTCTTTTCTTTTGTTGGTTTAGTTTTTCTATGGCAAGTGCCGGCGAGAAGGGGTAGGAAAAAATAAAGAAAAAAAAGGGGAAACGAGCATTGGAAATTTACCAGATCCACTCCCTATCGGTCCCCGCCTCAGTCGCGACTCAGGAAAATTAAATTCGCCGCCTCGTCCTCCTCTGCTCCACCGTCTTCCGTCTTCCTCTATGCGCGTCCACTCTCTATCGTTCACTATTGGTTTTACTGAGTATGGTTAATCAAAAAAAGGAGATGGGGTCATGGGGTTTGTTATGTGGGAGGAATTATGCGGTTGGTGGGAAAATTAAAAAATAACCTAAAGTATAAAGGTTAAATCTATAATATTAAAAAATCGATACCAAATAACTGTCCTTTTTTGAACTCTGCCATTGTCTTTTAGTAAGTGTAGATTCTTATATCAGATTTGCTATCAAATAATAAAATTAAATCCTGGAATGGGAAAAAATAGTAGATAAATAAATAAAGAAAAGATTCTCATAAACGCTAATCGGTCTAAACTTGGGTGTTAAAAATCATGGATTTTTCTGCCAGGTATCGTTAGTGTTTTTGTTTTAAATTTTTTAAGAAAAAAATTACGTGCCTAAAATGATGGAGATACATGTTATTTTTTTGTGGCATTTAACACACCTGGAGCAACTCACACTTACACTCTCGATCCTTACTTTATTTTGGTTTTTTGTTATTTCTACTCAATTTAAGACCAATAAAAGAGAAAAAAACGTAGGAAAAGAAAATCAAAGATCAGTAACAATACACACTCATCTTGGTCTCAATCCCAAATAGAATGTTACTTTATGATTGTTATTTTTAAAATATTTTTGTAACTTCAAGAATATTAACAAAGTTATCACACTTTATGATGGAATATCTACATTTTTCTATTCTATTTTAACAACAGTAAATTTGAATGAATTGATTTAATTAGTTAAAGTATATTGGTAAATTATGAATTGAATAAATGAATAAAATCTTAAAGAATGTTTTTAAATAACACCAAATTTGAAATAGAAGATACAGAAAATATGGAAATTTAAAACATATTAATAGTAAAAGAAATCTTGGTATTTTGTTGGATTGCTCCCTTTTCGTATAGTCAATATATTTTCATCTACAATACATAGGTTGATATGGCTGTGGCAGCATCTTTGATGGTGATGGATTTCCCTCCTATAAAAGGTCCATCAATTATTATCTTATACCTCCAAATCTTCCAATGATGCCGTTGTTGGAATCTAGAGCTGATAATGAGAAAATAGCTGCAACAGCATTGCTTCTTGTTTGAATGGTTGCACCACTTCCGGATTTCAAAGAATAAATAAGAATAGAGATGACACTTTCATTTTCAGTACACACACTCTTTTTATCATCATGAATTGAGAGATTTTGAGCAGTTGTGATCAAATCCTCATGGAGCTCGGGATCATAAGCTCTGTAGCATTAAGACATGAATTTAGGAATACAACATTGACTAAACCCCCTAAACTTTATCTTCTAAATCAATTTTGGTCTTTATTATTTCACTAAGAAAGTTTTTGTTGTTCTGGTGCTGATTGTTAGGCATATAATAATAGTCTAATATGGATCCTTAAGGTGTTCATTCATAAAGTAATTTGAATCATGCCATGAACACATTCTGATGGTGCATCCTTAAAGTAATGAATTCCTTATGATTTTACTAAGAGTTTAAAGGGATAGTTTGTAAGAGAATGAATGGATCAACAGCATGCCAAAACAAATAGCTGATGTTAAAATCATGCCATACGAATGACTTTTGCTCAAATCTAGAAAAAGAGCCGACATATTAAAGTATTTATGTGATACCATTCTAAGCTATGTCATTTGCATATCCATCAGTAATTTGAAAAAACTGAACCATGTCTACATACCAACTCATTTTGTTCATTACATTTGTATCATGTTACAAAATATGGCCTTCAAAATAGTTCAAACCAAAGATCCCAGTACATAACATCATCCACGATGCATTTTGTCAACACTTTGCAAACAAAACTTCTAGATTTTCACAATCGTTTATCACTCACCCACATAAGTCAATTCCAACAAAGAACCTTAGAATGAGACACAATGTAATGATGCTATACCTGTCAGATCCATAAATTCAATGCAATTCAACTGAGATTCAATAATACTGAAAATAAAAAGATTAGGGATAAACATATTCAACACAATTCAATTTATATGTGGTTTCTATTTTTCCTTCTATGGGAAAAAAAAAGCCATTTCAAATAAAGGGAATGCAGAATTGGGGAAGCTAATAGACAATTAGAAGAAAAGAAACAAATAAAACACTAACAAAAGAAGATGGTTTCGCCAGTTCAAACCTAAACTATATTTATTTTATTTTTCTAGTTCAAAAGAAACCATACAGCATGAATGTTCATTTAAATTATCAATCAGTGAAACACAAATTTTCCAAAATAAGATTTAATGATGTCCCAACATGAAGATACAAATCAGTAGAGTGGGTGCTATAGTTTACCAGACCAAATCTTAAAACACCACCATCACTTCACTTGTATATTAGAAAGATCACCATTTGAAAATCAAAATAAGCTTCTGAACAAAAGATTATTTAAAAATACAGTTATGTAACTAACTCCTACACCGTAGATTCCACACTTCTCATACCATGATTAAAGGGTATGAATCAGTTAACTCACAATAATTTATAGCATTGATAATGTCTAAATCTTGGAGTACCTATTAAAGTTTCAAGAATAGAGACCAAGTATAAAGGAAAAAGAGTAAAATACAGGACTTAAAAAAATATATTTTAATCTCTGAAAATGTAACCAAAAGCAAGCATGCAATAATGGGAAGGAACAATGATACTTAGTGCAACCACATGAGCAGGGGATGTTCACCTGCCATTTCCAACATTTGCTTCAATCATTTCATGAGAAAGAATTGGAGGAAAAGAATAGTTAGAATTTAAAAAATAAAAATTAGAAAGAATGTAACGAAAATTTGAAAAGGGTGTGCAAGAGTGTGGACAAAATAAGTGGCTGAGAAGGGATTTCGGTGCGGCCCCTCTCCAATGGCCCTATGTTCTCTTTGAAATTTTCCCACTTGTTCTCATTCTTTCTCTTCGATGCCAGAAACTCTGTCTATGGATACACCTTTTAAATCTCTCAGTCCGCCATTGTTGTTGAAGTGAAACCATCTTCTTAAAAAAAAAGAGAGAGATCATAAGAAGAAGAAGGTTCTGACAGTCTGTATTTACAAACAATACAAAAAAATGCTAATCAATTCATCTGAAAAAATGAATAAAATCTTTATGATAGAACAGAGTCAAGAGACAGAACACTAAACAGTATCAATGCACTTGGATAAATCCTTCTTCATCTCCGTCGCTGAACAATGGCGGTTCTTCCATCTGACCGCGCTCAAGCGGTTGCTACGCCTGCACCCAACCTCAAATATTCCTCTCACACACGAACTCTCTCTGTTCTACAAATGGTGTAGACAAAACAAAATCTTCCCTCTTTGTTTCCATTAAATTAGTGCAAATTTTGGGTTATGCTCATAACCTTTGTTCTTTTTTTTTCAAGTGTTTACAACCATTTTCGGACCCTCAAATCCACGTTATTTTGCCTATCCATTCTCCATTGCAGTTATGATATCGGGATTGAGTCAGTTTTATCACTTTGGCAGTTTGGGTAAGATAAGGAACTGCCGCACTGCGTTTAAAAAAAATGGAACTGCCACATATTCTAAAGTTTCCGGGGGCAAATTAGGCAATATCAAAAAGTTGACACCAAAAACTGATTTTTTTCAACTATGCCATTATCTATTAGTATATTTATTTATATTATAAGTATGGTAATCCTTTTAACTTGTATATTTTTTATTTTATTTTTTAATCAATTATATAAAAAAATTAACATTTAAATAACATTTTATACTATAGAAATATTTTGATAATTACAACATTCATTCCAAAAAATACAGATCATGAATCGAACACATATTCCAATTATTCCCAAAAATCTTAAAAAATATTCTCGAAAATTTTAATTCACATTTTATAAAATACCTGACGGTAACGTCTCTAGCAATATGATTTTCTCGGGAAAATATTTTCATGAGGAAAAAAGGACACAACTCAAGGATGGCAGGTTTCACGACAAGTTTCTTATTCTCGCTTCGTTTTTCTCCTTCTTCCATCTCCCTTTCTTTCTCTCCTTCTATGCGCAGACCTCTCTTCCCCTTCCCTTGATCTTCGTTGATCCCTTCAGGTAAATGGCTACATTTTTACAACATATACTCTTGCCACTTTCATGATCTAATTAGCTTGCTTGGCTCTCAAACGCTAAAATGTTTTCAGAGTCATAGATCGTGGTTTACATGCTTTGATGGAGAGCCAAGAAGAAAAAGAAGACGGAGGAAGCACCAGAGGGCATGGTACTCCAAATTGGAGGTGAGGCCGGTTCATTTTCCACCTTCTCTTCATTTTTTCATTCTCCCTTTTGATCTTTCTTCTCTTTGTGGAAAAAGTTTCAGGCGCGACGTGAATCCGTGACTGCACGCCTCCATCAGTGTCGACGTCGCCGGAATCGACAGCCCCTGTTCCTGTTCGTCACAGCTCCAAGATTTCTCAAGGTCTTAGCTTATGGCGTCTCTTACATGTTATCTCTTCACTTCCCTTATTTCTCGATCTCACCTGTGTCAGTTTCTATGGATTCATCACGTGTCAGTTGATATATTCTTTTCTTGATGTGTTATTTATATTACTTTTAATTGATTTTGAAATTAGGATTTGATTCTAATTCGTTTGTGAAAATTGTGTTGGTTTTAAATAATGCACATGAGATGTTCGAGATATTCACTGAAAGAAATACAATTTATTAGAACAAAGGATCTTTTTTCCTTTATGTATGCCTCCCACTTCATGCCTTCACATATGCAGGTTTGGCAATGGACATTTACCCCGAGCACCCTTATTTGGATATGAAGACCAAGCATCAATTGCTAATCTATTTATTTATATTTTTCATTTTTCATTTGCAGTTATAACATGTGTGCATTACTACATAATGGATGATTTTATATTTATCACTTGGTTGAATTCATGATTAAGATCATATGTTTCTTCACAATAAACATATCTTTTGTCTTTCCATTGATATCTTTTGTCTTCTCTCAAAATAATGTTTTCTACACCTGAGTCAATTATTTCCTGCATATTATGGACATACTGAACCTTCAGAATATATCTATTACATAGGAAGTCAGAATCCCTTAATATGTGTGCCAACTTCAATGCTCTTGAACTGTTATATTATTTGGAGCATCCTTATCTTTATCTTTATAAGTAGTAGAGGTGGTGTAATTTTTCCCCTCCAAAAAGGAGGGCATTTTTGCAAATGTAATGTGGTTTCCTATATTGCAATCTAGAGAGCAACTATTCATTTTCGGATGCAGGTTTTAAATTGGTCCTGTTTACTATGTAGAAGCGTACAGATGTCAAAGAGTCTCGGTCTTCACAGATTCTGTTCTATTATGAGTATTATTATCTATTATCTATGTAGAATGGATTTAGATTTTAGATTAATGCTGCCTGGCAGCCTTTCTTTCTCTCTCTTTCTCCACCGCGTCTCCTTTTTTTTTTACTCTTTTGTCTCCCTCTTTTATCTTCCATTGGAGTATACATTTGTAGTGATTCTTACTTGATTTGTGTTTGTTTATAGGGATTTTTTTAGAACGAAAGATTCATGGAACAGTGGAAGAATGCATTTGGTGATCTGCGCATAAGGTTATGGAACCTCAACCTCACTATTTTTTTGTCGTTTTTACTCAAAAATAAAAGACGGTCTTTCTTGATCAATGGCGAAGGAGTCTGATTCAAACAACAACAACAACAACAACCAAGCCTTATCCCACTAGGTGGGGTCGGCTACATGGATCATACGGCGCCATAATGTTCTATCATGAATCATGTTAATAGTTAAATCATTGGCCTCCAAATCTTTCTTAATAGTTTCTCCTATAGTTTTTCTTGGCCTACCTCTGCCTCTAGCTATTGGATTGCCTTCCACTTGGTCCATTCTCCTTACTACAGAATCTAAAGGTCTCCTCCATACATGCCCAAACCACCTAAGTCGAGATTCAACCATCTTTTCTACAATAGGTGCTACCCCAACTCTCTCTCTAATGCTATCATTCCTAATTCTATCACGTCTAGTTTTTCCGCTCATCCAGCGCAACATTCTCATCTCTGCTACATTGATTTTACTCTCGTGTTGATTTTTTACCGCCCAACACTCCGTCCCATACAACATCGCCGGTCTAATAGCTGTACGGTAAAATTTTCCCTTTAGCATAAGAGGTACCTTTTTATCACACAAAAAACCCGAAGCCTTCCTCTATTTCGACCACCCTGATTGAATCCGATGGTTTACATCTCCCTCAATTTCTCCGTCATTTTGTATAATAAACCCAAGATATTTAAACCGTGTGACTTGTGGTATGTTGTGGTCTCCAACTTTCACCTCTAAGCTAGAGGTGTTTCGCCTTTTGCTAAACTTACATTCCATATACTCCGTCTTGCTTCTACTCAAGCGGAAGCCATGTGCTTCTAAAGCTTGTCTCCAAGTCTCCAACCTTCCATTTATATCATCTCTCGACTCTCCAACTAGGACTATATCATCGGCGAAAAGCATGCATCGCGATGCTGGCTCTTGAATGTGCTCCGTAAGTACATCCAAGACCAAGGTAAAAAGATAGGGGCTTAAAGCTGACCCCTGGTGCAGGCCTATGGTTATTGGGAAATCTTCTGTGGCTCCACCCTGCGTTCTCACACTAGTCGTGGCCCCCTCATACATATCCTTGATAGCTCGAATATAGGCAATCCGAACACCTTTCTTTTCTAGGGCTTTCCACAAAACCTCTCTTGGCACCCTATCATACGTTTTCTCCAAATCAGTGAAGGCCATGTGTAAATCTTTTTGATCCCTTCGATATTGTTCCATCACTCGTCGTAGCAAGTAAATTGCTTCCATGGTCGACCTCCCGGGCATAAAACCAAATTGGTTGTCGGTGATTTTGGTTTCTTTTCTTAATCTCCGTTCAAGCACCCTTTCCCATAGCTTCATAGTATGACTCATAAGCTTAATCCCCCTATAATTTGCGCAATTTTGTATATCTCCCTTGTTCTTGTAAATCGGAACTAAAGTGCTTCTCCTCCATTCGTCCGGCATTTTCTTTGACCTCATAATCTCGTTAAAAAACTTCGTGAGCTAACTAATGCCTCTATTTCCTAGACTCTTCCATACCTCCACAGGTATATTGTCCGGTCCAACTGCCTTGCCATTATCCATCCTTCTCAAAGCTTCTTTTACCTCATGCTCTTGGATTCTACGATAAAAAGTGTAATTTTGGTCCTCCTCTCTGATGTCAAGCACCTGTGAGCATGATAAAACTTTAAATCCTTCATTAAATAACTTGTGGAAATAATTCTTCCATCTATCTTTAATATCTTGTTCCTTAACCAAAACTTTACCTTTTTCATCCTTAATACACTTCACTTGGTCCAAGTCTCTTGTCTTTCTTTCCCTATTTTTAGCAAGCCTATAAATAGATTTCTCACCATCTTTGGTGCCTAAGGATTGATACAACTCGTCAAAAGCTTTAGTTCTAGCTTCGCTCACTGCCTTCTTGGTCTCTTTTTTGGCCACCTTATAATTTTCCCAATTTTCAGCATTTCTACATAAAGACCAAACTTTAAAACATTCCCTTTTAACCCGAACCTTAGCTTGCACACTTTCATCCCACCACCAGGATTCTTTACCCTTAGGCCCGAATCCTCTTGATTCACCAAGCGTCTCTATAGCTACCTTCCTAATCCCCTTGGCCATCTTGTCCCACATAACATTTGCACTTCCGTTTGCCTCCCAAAACCCTCCCTCCAAAACCTTGTGTTGGAAGATCCTTTGTTTTTCACCCTTCAGTTGCCACCACTTGATCCTTGAAACCTCTTCGTGGCCTCTTCTCTTCACACTCCTTTTAACTCTTACATCCATGACCAAGACTCTATGTTGGGTAGTCAAGCTCTCTCCAGGTATGACTTTACAGTCCAAGCAAATCTTTCTATCCGATCTCCTAATAAGAAAGAAATCTATTTGAGAGCTTGTCACCCCACTTTTGTACGTGATAAGATGCTCCTCACGTTTCCTAAAACACGTATTGGCTATAGTAAGATCGGAGGCAGATGAAAAGTCCAAAATATACTTGCCCTCACCATTTACCTCCCCTAGGCCATATCCCCCATGCAAACCGTCGTAACCTCTAGGTGCCCTCCCTACATGCCCATTTAGATCACCTCCTAAGAAAATCTTTTCACCTAGCGGTATTTCCTGAATTAGGCCTTCTAAATCCTCCCAAAATTTTACCTTGAAGTGTTCTTCTAACCCTACCTGAGGTGCGTAAGCACTAATCACATTAAAGATGTCTTGTTCCACTACAAATTTTAGGGCAATGATCCTATCTCCAACCCTTTTTACATCCACAATATCATTCTTTCAATATTTATCCACAATTATGCCCACCCCATTTCTCGATTTTACTTTGCCAGTGTACCAAAGCTTAAAACCCGAAGAGTCTAATTCCTTTGCCTTTTCTCCCACCCACTTAGTTTCTTGTAGGCACATGAAATTGATCCTCCTCCTAATCATAGTGTCAACTATTTCCATTGATTTACCTGTAAGTGTGCCTATATTCCAAGTTCCAAAGCGAATCCTACTCTCGTGAGCTAGCTTCTTTACCCACACTCGTTCACAAAAATGTGGGAACCCTTGCCTATTTTTCACTACATCCAGGCGGCGATGCAGCGGCCCTTGCTCTTTTGACACTGTACTCGAGCTATACAAATACAAGCGTTGTTTCGGGCAACGACCTAGCATTAGCATTATTACGTCGTTGATCCATGTCATAGAGATTCGACTAAGTTTTACGTTGGCTGTCGATAGCCTAACACAACCCTCTCCTTTTATCTGGGCTTGGGACCGGCTATGTTTAGCTTTGTCACAAAGCACAACATAGGCAGGATTAGTCTGATTCAAAATAAAGTGTTTTTTTTTTTCATTCTAAAACATGAGATTGTCATTTTTTTCACAAATATATGAAGGTGCACATACTAAGGGGTTTGGGAGATAAGGGGTTTGAATAACTTAAACATGTATGAATATACATTTATCAGAGGTAATCAATCAATCTTACTTTGGCCGATGCCTACCTTTAAGGTTCAGTTTGAATGTTTGTTAAGTAAAGGTTGAGTGGTATTACGATTTTTGTGGGTGGTGGTATGTCTTTTATTTTTATCTAGGTTGGTTAACCTGGGGCTTATGAACTGATTAAAATAGACCTTAATCTAAATGATTTTAGAACTTTATATGAAAGCATAATTTGTATGCATGCATGGATGAATGGGCTTTGCACATATTGTTTTTAAAGAAGGTGCATTTTTGTTGAGTCTTTTCATTACTCACTCAGATTTTCAACTTTTGTTAGTACCATGTTTGCTGAGCTTATTGTAGAAAATGCATATTCTTTTCAGTGCTTGATCGATGGGTATTGTCTGTGGATGTTGATAAATTTTGAACTAGAAGGGGGCAAGCCGTTGCATATATGTTTGATAATTATTTCCTCCCTACCTCATTTTGGTGACTTTCTTGGGTCTGTGGGTGAAGATGCAGTTTTAAAAAATGGCTTCAGAAAGACTGTTCAAAGAACATTTATGTTGTACTTTCAGCCTTAGCATTTGTCGCTCTTTTATCATTTTATTTCCATTTCTTATTTCCTTTACATTTTACTCGATTTTTTTTTCTTTCCACTGATGTTTTTGAACGTAAGGAATCTGCCTGAGAGCTGGATTCCTTTTGTCACGTATTGCATTTAATTGGTACTTCATGAGTCAGTTTTTGAAAATCAATAACAACAACATATTCAGTTGGTCAATGTGTATTGATTATGAAACTTTGTAGGGATGATGATAGTGAAAATTAGAATTGCATATGCTGACTACGTGTAAAAATTGATCATGGTTGACAATGTTTGTCATTGTATTTATTTTTCCAGTTTCTAAGTTGATCAGAGAATGGGAACTATCTTATTATCATGTATTGGTTTTAAAAAACATTGGTTTTAGTTGCATTGATGTGGGCATTCCGTCTTGATTTTGTTTAACACGGTGCCACTTTGTATGTTTCGTTTTTTACATGCATGCGCACACACACATCAACCAAGTTTTCTATTAGAATTCCACTGCCCAGGGGAACTAGATTTCAAGCATTTATTGACAATGAAACCTCTTTCACATATCTTCCTAATTATTTTTAGACGAAGTTGTAGCCGTGGTAATTCCTTTTTATCATAATGTAGTTGTTTGCTTGAGGATGGGTCTTCAAGTAATTTAATTCTTATTTTAGTTGCTTTGTTCTATGATATCATATGAAATGTTACCATTTTGTTTGCACGCATATTGTTTGATGGAATGCATTTTTTTGCTTTGTCATGCTATGAGAACTTCTCTTGACTATGGTACTGTCATTTCTCTTGACCGTGGTACAGCTATATCTCAAACTTCTTTTTTTGGTCAGCCATGTTAGTTAATTGATGAGTGAAATGATAAATGATTTACTTTTGAGTTTATTGGTGTTAAATGATCTGGATTGGTATAAGTTTATGTCCTTTATTGTTCTTACGAGCTATAATTGTTAAAGTGGAAATTTCTTTATGCTGAGATAATGATTTGAAGTGGTGTTCAGGTTTTGGGTTCATTTGCCAAAGTTAATTTTGTTTTTCCCATGATAAAATAGGCCTTGCTGTATCCACACTTAGCTGCTTTTGTTACAGGATATCAATGTATATATTAAGTTAAGGTTAACGTTAGAAGTCAGCCATTATGGGTGTGATTATGAGTTTAAGTCTTGCAACAGTAAGTTAAAAATATGAATTACATGCATCTTTAAGGTGCATTGCACAGGTCAAATCTTACCTCCTTGGTTAATGGTGGCATTTAGATATCTAAATGTTTGGTGCAAATAACTTATTTTCTTTTGTACTCACCTGCATGAATATATGTGCTGCAGTGCAACAAATGTCAGAATGTGTTCATGTTAACATCTTCAAAAAAATTTACCTACCTGTTTTTCAGATGAAGAGCACCCAAAAACATTTTTTTAGCTAAGATGTGTGACTGAAGTTCACATTCTTTTATGTTCTTCCTCTGTTCTATGAGTGACCAACCAAACAGTTACTGAATTGTTATGAAGAATGAGAATGTATGAGATGCATCAAAACCTAAAAGGAGCAAGAAACTTGATTAAATTTTCATTACATGTGGGAATTATTATGGTAAATTCATAATCAAAACAGCATGTTCCTCATTTTCAACTCATTTTCATACTATAGGAGTGGCGAAAATTTGTGAGAGCTAGGGTGAGAATGAGATGCACTCCACTTCCAATTGTTCTACATTTTTTATTTTTTGTGCCAGTGCAAAATGATTTCACACCAAATGTTCTATCACTTCATTTACCTCCTCTTTTTCATATCATTAGTAATTGGCATAAATAATAATTTGACTTCTGCACATAAAAGTTGGGGACCATATACGTAAATATCATAGGCATTGAATTTGATTCTGTGCATTAAAACATGTGTAAATAAACAATATTTTCCTTTCATTATATTCTTAGCTTTGAAGTGTGTTTGATTTATTGAGTAATGACATGTGTTGTTGAAATTGTTTCTTCTGTGTTTCTGCATTGTTTCATTGTCCTGAAGGACTTTGTTAGGTAATTCAAAGAGCAATCAACGCATATTTTATTTTATATTATTAATTTTCTATGCACATTTTTGTTTTCCTTAATTAGGTATTGTTTGTGTAGTGATTGATGTGAGTCTCATTGTCAGTTTGTAATGATTATGGCATCTGAAGTGTTACATGGCCATGGTTATTATTTACCCTACCATATATATTCCTAATTTGAAAGTTTATGAACAACCATTTATGAACAACCACTTACAGCCTCTCACTGTCTCCTACTGCTTCTCTCTCTCTCTCGTTTTTTTCATCCTTTCCCATCTTCTCTTCTTGGCTGCACAGTATGGGGTATTCCTTTGGTAGACTCTCAACAAATACAATTTTACTACCCTAGTTCATACTTTCTAAAAAATAGCCTTAGATGGTTTAATATTCCAACAATAGGATCTTAACAGGGTGTTGTTTCAATGAACTTATGTACAAGGACTCCTATAATTTCATTTCACACACTGAACTGAGATTTTGCTATCATAAGCAACTAAGGATTATCATTTTAAAAATGCAGACACTTTAAACAATGGAGACGAAGGTAACTTTTTTTTTTTTGTTGCTAAACTTATGTTCTCTTGAAGATTGTGTGTTCTGGCTATACATTTACATGAATGAATTGTATTTGGTCATCACAATATATTATTTACTAGAAAGAAAGTACATACTGATAACTTTTGAATGAATTGTATTTGAGCCAAGATTGGTATATTAAATTTTTTAGATGCTACATTTGTGATGTTGTTGATGAAATTGGTGATCTGAAAGAGGTAATCTGAAAATCAACTTGATAGGAACTGAATTTATTCTTTACTCTGTTATTTCACATTCCCGCCCAATTCTCTTATGCTTCTTTGCTTCTGTGAAAAAAAAAATTGCTTCTCAGGAAGAACCTTTTACATATTGTGTAAAAGCTTTGCGTAGGTAATATATTTGCCTCTTGTGCAAATGCATTTCCTCTGGTCCAAAACAAATATCAACAATTGTTGACATGTTTCTCTTTCTCAGAACAACAAGGTCTCTAGGATATCAATAGCCAGACTATATGTCTGTAAAATCAGTGTCTTCTAACTTATCAATACTTGATGCATTTGTGGTTTCTTTGGATGAAAATTGGAAGACTGCACCAACAAAGAAATTATTGAATATCCAGAATGTGGTTGCCTTACAGAGATTTCTGGAGCTTCTAAACTGACGTGTCGCAGCATTGTCAGACTTCTTTGCAAAGTCAAGTCTTTGAGATGCTAGTTGATATATTTTTAACTCTTAGAATGATAGAATCAATAAAATAATCATCACTAATGGAAGAGGTTGTCTGTTATCGTGTATATTCTCAAATTTTGAGACTTTGGTTCTCTTTTAAACAGACACAAGCTTTTATTACTTTTGAAC
Source organism: Sophora flavescens (assembly GCA_030762895.1). Lineage (NCBI taxonomy): Eukaryota > Viridiplantae > Streptophyta > Magnoliopsida > Fabales > Fabaceae > Sophora > Sophora flavescens. The sequence goes on from CM061066.1 coordinate 178,579,305, forward strand.
TTCTGAAAAGGCATCTAATATGATTTTCTCAGGGATAGTTTACTATATTTTTTGGCCAGTGTTTGAATACTACTAAACCCATTTGGAACTGATACTATACCATTTACATCCCAAATGAGTTCCCACGAGCGGATCCCTTGAACTTATTCATCAATAGTTCAAATTCTATAATAATTCTATATTTAAGTGAAGTTGCATCTATACCTAAGTATTAATTAGATGAAATATCTATCATATAACTGTGCGAAAAAAATAAATATTCCTACAGAGGGTCCCAACCACTACAGTTAGGTCCATATGGTATATATTTCAAATTTAAAACACTGGATACAGAGCATGAAAGTAAAAACACCGTTTGAAAGCTTTATAGGAGAAAATTTATGTTAATAATGATAGTAATAACAATAATTATATTAAAAAATTATATATGCTAAATAAATGATATAAAAATATTTCAAGATGTTTTTTTTTAAAAAAAAAGAGTAATATTAAATAAAATAACATTTTATTTTTATTGAAAAATTATCCGTACGTTACATGGAAAGGGATTCGCACCCAAAAATTTACATTTATTGGAATGTTAATTATAATTTGAAAAGGGGATTGAGAGTGTGTTTGGGTAAACAATTTAAGTAAGAGCTTATCACATAAGACCTTATCGTATGAGAGTTTATGTCATAAGTGCTTAAAGAAAGAAAAAGAAAGAAATGGGCATGAGAGGATTTGAATAGTGAAAAATATGGAAAGGGTGTTTAGTGCATAAGCTCTTATGATATTTCATAAGCTTCTCTCAGTGACTTATGAAAATAAGTCAAAAACTCCTTATGGGATGACATAAGTTATTTTTATAAGCTCTGTCAAATACACTGCATAAGAGTTTATGTCATCAGATAAGTCAAAGGAGCTTAAATAAGCTTTTCCAAACATCACCTGAGAATCACTTCAAGACAAAATGTATCACGTCTCACATTATTGAAAGATTGACATAACGTATGTAACATTTTTTTTTTGTTTAATAATATTGGGACTTCAATATCAACTATGGCTGAAGTTGATTTTTTTTTTTTTTGAGATGGCTGAAGTTGATAGTTTGTTTTAGCTTTAACATGGGAAGAATCTGATCTTATTTTTTTCCACAGAAATAAATATTTCTTATTTCTCAAAAATATCAAAAACCGTTTATTTTATAAGAATTAATGGCGTGTAACTACTTTTTACCTAATTACCTAATGTACATAATTTGTGCATATGGTATTTCTCAAAATATTTTTTTTTTACAAAATTCTCGTAAAATAATAAGAGTTGTTGAAAGGTAATTATTATTGCATAACACTTGTTCAAAAATTTCAACCATCCTCGTTTATTATTTTGTGAAAGATTTTTCTACAATTGAATAATAAAAAATAGGTTTAATTGTATTTTTCATCCCTCAACTTTAGCTCATGAGTGATTTTAATCCCTCTAATTTTTTTAAGACATTTGGTCCCCCAATTTTCTAAAGTCGTAATTTTAGTCCCTCTATCCATCAATCCTTAGTTTTCTAATAGAAGTGTCCTATGTGGCTAATGGTAGGCCACGTAGCAGTCCTAGACCTGCAAACTGTAACACCACCCTTGGACATTACTATATAATACTTGCAGAAATAAATTAAAAAGAAATTTGCTGGTTGTTTTCGAAAATTGGTTTACTTTAAGTCAGAAAATCTAGTTGTAAAAAATTTTCTTCTTACCACTTCGGAAGAATGTGAAGCACACGACAAAAACGGTACATTTATACTATACTTGACAACACACATATCCCAATTTTATTTATAAACAAACATTTCACAACGTACAATTTTTCTTAAAAGTCTTTTCTTATAAACGATATGAATACTATCAAGACCCACGTACTAATCTTTTTAAAACATACATCCTCAAACACAAACCTAAGCTAGTTGTTCTACAAGACACTCACTAATAAGACCCTGCGGTCATCCCTATAAGCAAACACCTCTTCCGGCATCTGGACCTAAGTCTCCAAGTAACTTGTAGAACTCCTTTGCGACATCTGTACTCGTGTACCAAGCTACAACAGAAAAACCGGACGAACAAATATATGCAAGGGTGAGAATCAATATATGGATTTTAAAACGATAACTACATGCATGACACACGAATATCATATAACATGTATAGTTATAACAACATCAATGTACAGAAATAAACAAATAGTTTATCAAAGGGTTTCATACCCGACAGTCATCGTCATTTTTAAAAACAAATGACACTTCAATATTCACCATCTAAACTTTTGAACTTAATCTCCGGAGATCCCAACACCATATCAATAGCATCAATTATTTGGCCCGTCAAGGTTCCGAGTTCCAACTATTTAAGTAAGTAACTCGGTAGGATACGAGTTGTAACCATCATTGTACGCAGTTCACAAGAACATCCAACGATAATCGTACTTAACTCGACCTATAAAATATCACTAATATCCGAGCTCCATAAATAGTCGTAAGTAACCCGACCTTTCCTAGACCCACCTTTCATTTCACCCAAAGGTGAAATGTACACCATAACATGAATACCTTATCCATCAAGGTACCACGTTTATCAATATAGGCACGTCTGCCAAATAATGCATGTAAAACATTTTGTTCACGTTATTTTTTTTCTTTGTGTTCATTCTTTCCTTGTCGAAGCTCAAAGACTTACGACCAACCCAACTTTTAAACATTTAAGTTATCATCCGTTCCAATAAAAAGGACTCCAAATCCAAATGTGCAAATCACGAAATCTAGAACGATGCATCAGACTTAGATTCTTCGATTTTAATGCACAAAAATCAATATAACTTTTACAGGACATATAGTCCATAACTTCACCTTTAGGACACGGTCCACACCATAGAACACTAGAACCCCGACGTCTCAGCCTCTAGGTTCGTTTTTCACTTTAAAATCATTTTCGTTCTGTGAAACACAAATCAAAAACAAAATCTCCTCAACTTATCCAAGTTGTCGGAAATAACACCATTGTATAAAACTAATTTACAGAAAATCCTTGTACGTTGGAAATTCGTTTATAAACCATCAAATCCCTTAAAAACTTAGTTTCTTCCAAAAATCATTGTTTTGAACCTTAGTTCCAAAAATATTTTTTTAAGATTAAATCTCTGTTTTAACCAATGTTGCTGCTTTTAAGAATACTTTCCGTAAACATTATCGGAATTGTTCTTCGCTTGACGTTTTAAAAACGTTTTAAGTCAAAATTTGACTTTTGTAGTAAAATAATTTTCTCAATACCATAATAAAATCATTTTTGAAACTTATTTTCTTATAATCATGTTTTCTAATATTTGGTAATTTCTTGCGTAAAAAGTAGCAATACTAAAATATTTTCACGATTACGCCTTCACTGTGACTCAAAGATCACTCTTACACCGATAAATCATTAAAATAATAGTATTTTCAACTATTCCTCATTTTCAATAAATCAAATAATTAAGTAATATTATATTACTATATTCCACCCAAAAAAATTCGATATTTCTTATAAAGTTTTTTAACGTTTTTATCTTCTTAATTAATTGAGCACTGACCATTGTCAGGCTTTTCAATCAACAATCAACATTCATAAACATTCCACATCCACAATGTAGCATATAAAACAGTTTATAACATGCATTAAATGCTATAACACATAACAGCAAATAAATTAACTACACAAAATAATTTAAAGACACCACAAACACACTCAAATAAATTATACAGATCATGGTCGCGCTGTCGCCACACACCAAAAAGAACGAGCGTTTACAAAATAATGCAGATAGGGAGCGACAACTCGAGTATCGTCTCTCGAGGACTCTTAGGTTGTTATTATTAACAGAAAATCAGTTTTGGGGGGTTTGGAGTGAATGCAAATAAGAAACAAAGCAAAACAAAACAATGAAAACAGAGCAGTTTAAGAGATTAACAAATAAACTAAAGACGATCAACCTACTGTTCTCGGTTTCCCACTATCATTGGTTTATATAATTCCAAGCCCTAAGCAAATTCTAATCCCCTCCCGGTTGTAGTAATAATTTACAAGCGAAACCACTACTACAGATATATGTCCCTATTCCCGAATTAAGCAAATGGGGTTAAGCCCTCATGAACTAAGCGAACATGAATGAACACACGCGAATTAAGCAAACGCGATTAAGTATAGGAACATAACATCACCGAAATAAATCAATACAACACTATACACTCCTGAATTAAGCAAACAGAAATATATAGCATAGTATTGAAAAGAGAAAAGCAGACAAAACAGGAATTACATAACCTCAAGTGTGGTAATGGAAACCAATCACAGTAGATTAATCTAGGAGACTAGTTCTCCATTACAAAGGCAAACAATAAACTAAAGAGAAAACGAAAGACTAACTACTGACTAAAAACTAGCTAACTACTGGCCAACCCCTCAGTTCCGTCTAAAACTGACTTATATACGAGATTCGGAATCAGCGGACTCGCGAGGCGAACACTGTCTCACGGGGCGAATCTTGCAGCGTTTGGTATTCTCGCGAGGCGAAGTACGGCTCGCGTGGCGAGGAATGGAAAAGTCATGGCTTCTGGTCTTCAGTCTCGCGAGGCGAGTCATCTATTCGCGGGGCGACACAGAAAGGTTGCAAATTTCCTGGCACAGTCACCTTCAGGTTCGCGAGGTGAATGCCTACTCGCGGGGCGAAAGCTCCAGATTTATTTCTTTTTATTAACCTAAAAACAGAAAATAGCATAAGTGATTTATTTGACTCTAAATCAACCAAATTAACCTAAAAATACTTTACAGACTCAAAATGCTACTTAAAGACAATCAAGTCTAATTTGGGTGAAAATGATATAAAATTAGCACAAAGCCAAGGTTTTTCTAGTTATAAAACTAGACTAGCCAGCGGCTGATCAAAATACCCCAAACATAAACTTTGTTTGTCCCCAAGCAAACTAAAACTCAAAAACTTAAAAAGACTCAAGACATGGCAAGCTTAAGGATTCAATCAACTTTGCACAAATTTCAAGCACTTCATCAAAATAATTTTCTTCCTTTAATGTTCCCCCCTTTCAAACCAAGCAATCCCCACAATCATTCATTCTAAACAGTTCAGAATTTCATCATTCAAACAATCATTAATCTAAGCAGGGGATCCAAGTTACACACAAGAGGGAGATCACCAAATTCAAACAACTGCCTTCCTCACAAGGGCATTTAGTGTTCACTCAATCTTCGCTCAGTTTTTGTCAGGCTAACAACATTTCACTCAATCTCACTTTCAAGAGCACTTCCCATAAATTTGATTTTCATCTCCAAATGATTCCCACAGAAAACATGCATGCAACATCAAAAGGTCTTTTATGGGTTGTAATGGGGCCTGGCTAAGGTTAGGATATACAAAGGTACTAGGTTGAAGTCCCTAGGAACTAAGAGAGCATGAAACACTTCAAAACATTGAAATTCCACTCAAGTTCCTTTTATCATTTTTCTTTATGTCTTGGGTGACTACAGCCTCTCTTTTTTTTTTCTAATACTTTTATTTTTAACATTTTTACACTTTTCTTTTCTTTTTCTCTTTTTTTTTCATTTTTTTTTTCTACAAGCCTTTGGCTCCAACCTTTTTATTGTATTATATATATATATATATATATATATATATATATATATATATATATTCAATCCCAAACAACATATTACACCTTGAAGCCACCCCAAACTTAGTTTCTTACAACCATTCTCTTTCTAAGATTCCATGCTCTCCTAATCCTAAGATTGGGTTAACATGGTTTTTCCAGATTTTAGGCTCATAACATTAGGTTATCAAGAATTAACAGGCTAATCAGGCTCAATGGGCCTAACTAAGGAACATGCATTAGGGATGGTTATTTTAGGCTAAGTAGCTATTTACAAAGAAAATGCCTAAATCATTTGAAGCAAACACATAAACATGCAAACCATAAAGAGATTCAAGCAAATTCGGGAAAGTGCAGCTTAAAAGTGATTCTCACAGTTAAAAACATGTTGGAGGCTCAAATCCTCACCTGGACATTTTTTTGCAAATTGTTTGACAGAGATTCTATCCCTAGTGTGTGCTTCCTATCACCCCAAACTTATCATAAATCATGTCATCACAACAAAATCTCAAAGTTCAGTTTTCAATCACATGGGGATCATTTTTCAAAAAATTTCAAATCCTAGGGGGAAAACAGTCAACTCATAACATGCAATCAATCTATGCAAAAATTAATCAAATCCCATCAAACTTGCCAACACAAGACTCAACACAACTCCTGAGCTTCTCAAATTATTCAGGAGCTTTATTAAAACAGAAATAAAGCAAGGAAAAGAAAATTAAAAGAGCAAGGTTCAGAAAAACTCATTGGAGGGCGGTTCCACCAGGATCCCATTGCTTGTAACATAAGGCCCAAGTGATAGCCAAAGGGTGGGAGTTCATTCCATGCTTCCATAACCTGCAGCCTTGATATGGGAGTGAGTGCTTGACAATTACGGTGACTCCTTCCAGTGCGGCGGACTTCTCCCTCCCTCTTGGGTCAAAGATGACCGCTTTCTCAACAAAATCCTCCCAATAAAATTGAGTTTCAATCCCTAGGACTGGCCATGGTGCAAGATCCAGTGGCTTGAACTCCATTACCGGTTGTTCCACAGTGTAAGGTGGTAAACAAGTAGCTGGGGTTACTGGTGCTGCTTCAACTTCTGCACGTTCTTCATTCACTGTGCTATCAAATCCATCACCTGCTAAACCTGCAGAAATCTCAGCACACACCACACAAAGGTTAGTGTTAGTAGAGTCAATACATATATCACAATAAACTGAATCAGTAAAATTCTGAATGTCTGGAAATTCAGCAATTAGTTCATCCATCCCATCACTCTCAACACATGCATATGAGTTAATTGAATCATCTACTTCCAAAGGTTCTTCATCATCCTCACGCACGGGGAAGCAGATGTCCTCCTGATCCTCATTTTCTATATGAATATGGCTCTCAACCTCATCTGTCTCCTGTTCCATATGGATGCTTGGCTCTTCATACCTTTCAAAACATGCTATACACAAATCAGTGTCAGTACAATCAGCACATGAATTATAATAGATAGAATCAGGGGATTCAACACACAGTTCATCAACAGAAACATTATCAAAATTATCATCAGAAGTATCTTCAAGAATAACCATCCGTGAATCTGTATGTTCTTCAAGTGGACGTTGAGTTAGCAAAGTGCAGCCGAGTTGGCGACAATTTGGTCAATTTGAATGGCCAACTTCCGAGATTCAGCTTCACTCTTTCGATGGGATTCAAGACTTTGTTCCCGCCATTCGTTGATTTTCCTCTATCATTTCTTTCAAGGCTTGCTTGGAATTCTGTCATTTGTTGTATCATTCCTTCCAGACTGAGTTGGGCTAGTGTAGGGTCAGGCTGATATTGTAGCTCGCATGTTGTTTGATTCACCAAAGATGCTATCTCATCCAAGATGCCCTGTCCTCCACTATATTGGCTAGAATACTCATTCATTCCAAACATACCAAAATCATTACTAAACTCATAACCTCCAACAAAATTAGGATAATTTGTGCATGGTGGTGGTATACCAAAATCAGGATAATACATGCATGGTTGCTCATAATAAACATTAGGCACATAATTTTGCATATAATTATCCATGGGGCGTACTAAAATTCACAACCAGACAAGCAGACAAAACTAATTCAGCAAAGCTGTTTTTTTTCCTGCTAATAACACAACAAGAGTCCCCGGCAACGGCGCCAATTTTTGGTCGCGCTGTCGCCACGCGCCAAAAAGAACAAGCGTTTACAAAATAATGCAGATAGGGAGCGACAACTCGAGTATCGTCTCTCAAGGACTCTTAGGTTGTTATTATTAACAGAAAATCAGTTTTGGGGGGTTTGGAGTGAATGCAAATAAGAAACAAAGCAAAACAAAGCAATGAAAACAGAGCAGTTTAAGAGATTAACAAATAAACTAAAGACGATCAACCTACTGTTCTAGATTTCCCACTATCATTGGTTTATATAATTCCAAGCCCTAAGCAAATTCTAATCCCCTCCCGGTTGTAGTAACCATTTACAAGCGAAACCACTACTACAGATATATGTCCCTATTCCCGAATTAAGCAAACGGGGTTAAGCCCTCATGAACTAAGCGAATATGAATGAACACACGTGAATTAAGCAAACGCGATGAAGTATAGGAACATAACATCACCGAAATAAATCAATACAACACTATACACTCCTGAATTAAGCAAACAGAAATATATAGCATAGTATTGAAAAGAGAAAAGCAGACAAAACAGGAATTACATAACCTCAAGTGTGGTAATGGAAACCAATCACAGTAGATTAATTTAGGAGACTAGTTCTCCATTACAAAGGCAAACAATAAACTAAAGAGAAAACGAAAGACTAACTACTGACTAAAAACTAGCTAACTACTGGCCAACCCCTCAGTTCCGTCTAAAACTGACTTATATATAGTATCTGGAATCAGCGGACTCGCGAGGCGAACACTGTCTCACGGGGCGAATCTTGCAGCGTTTGGTATTCTCGCGAGGCGAAGTACGGCTCGCGTGGCGAGGAATGGAAAAGTCATGGCTTCTGGTCTTCAGTCTCGCGAGGCGAGTCATCTATTCGCGGGGCGACACAGAAAGGTTGCAAATTTCCTGGCACAGTCACCTTCAGGTTCGCGAGGCGAATGCCTACTCGCGGGGCGAAAGCTCCAGATTTATTTCTTTTTATTAACCTGAAAACAGAAAATAGCATAAGTGATTTATTTGACTCTAAATCAACCAAATTAACCTAAAAATACTTTACAGACTCAAAATGCTACTTAAAGACAATCAAGTCTAATTTGGGTGAAAATGATATAAAATTAGCACAAAGCCAAGGTTTTTCTAGTTATAAAACTAGACTAGCCAGCGGCTGATCAATCACATACTAATAACATATAGCTATAGGAAAAATCCCTCAGGTACTCCCCTTACCTCTTGGAGATTTTTCTTTCCGAAATAGATTCTGTCAAACGTCCGATCTTTGTAAAACTCGTACACGATTCACACAAATATAATCCTTCAACAAACCGCAACATAAAACAAGTTAAATTTTGAAGAAAACCTGCTAACTCCTAATGATGTAGGTTCATCCATGGCTAGAGATCTCAAAATTTTACGAACTCTTAGATCCATGATCTTAGAGTAGTATAGAATTAAAAACAATGATCATAAGTTGAAAAATAAAACAAAATCATCCAAGTTCTCAATAACAAGGATTCGGCCATGAGGGCTTCATGTAGCTAAAATTTTCAAAAATTCATAAGCTTTTGGATTAGTAATCCTTAAGCATTAGGAACACAAGATCAATGGTCCTAAATCAAAAAGTGAAATAGAATCCTCCAACTCCATAAATAATTTAATTTCAATCTTCCATGAAAAAATAGAGACTTTATTTTGATACAATCTTTTGGATTCAACATATATATGTAATAGAAAGATGGAATCAAGCACCACTTTCTAAAAGTTTGAACAAAATTCCTTCACCTACTCAAATTAGGGTTTCGGCCTCAAGAGAAAGAATATAAAAGAAAATTTTGTTTGATTCATTCTCTTGGATTATAAATATAGAGATGATAACAAGTTGATAGAAATTGGTTTCACGATCATAGGATTTTTCTATGATTTTTCAAACTTCTATATCTAAGAATAGAAAATGATGATCATGGCCTTGAATCATAAAAATGAATGAAGAACCTATAGCTTATTGATGACGAGGAGTAAGGTATACCTCTTGGAATTTGAAAATGAGCAAAGAATCTACTAGTTGCTTCACACTTTTTGGCTATGGAAACTTAGAGTTTTAGAGAGAATGAAAGAAAATGTGATGAAGAAGATGAAGTTGGAGAGAAATGAGTGAAATGTCCTAGGAATGGTGCTTTGGCCGTGGGAATTGGAGGGCTAAAGGTGTCCAAATTGTTTTTCATTTAAGGACAAAAGTGTAATTTCACCTAGGCAATTTGTTATTTACTTAAGACTTGAGGACATTTTGGTAATTTCATGCCTAAAGTAATCAAGAAAATTGAGTGGTTGAGGTTGAAGGAGAGGTGGCTGATTTGTGACCAAAAAACAAGGAGGAAGTAGCCAATTTGAACTTGTCTTGCCTTAACCATGGTTAATGTTTAACTAGGATAGGTTAGGTTAGGGGTATTTTGGTCTTTTTACACATAAACCTATCATCACATCACTTAAATGCTAGGTGAGTCACCCCTATGACTCACCCCTATAATCACTTATTTATTTTGAAAATTTCCAAAATAACCACTATCGTTGTAAAATTAATAAAAACCGTAATGGTTTCGTTCACGAGTCAAAATTAGGTTTTCTGATAAGTAAAATCTTACTGTCAGTGAAAACGCAGATCGGGTTCGTCTGAATTTTCAACCCAAAAATTAACTGTAACACTCTACCATAAAGTAGAGTATAAATATGACTTTGATTTATCAAAAATAATTTTCTAAGTTTCAGATAAAAATATAAACGTTTATTTATATTTATATTGTTCTTAGAAAGTAGTGAAAATTGGGGTGTTACATAAACCACTTTTCCAACCTCTGACTGCAGTCATGCACCATTACCCGCACCGCCACTATTACCCAGCTAGGCCCCTCCATCATCGGCCTCACCTTGCAACCGCAAGCCACGATGACTCCTACTCCCTAGATTGCAAACTATCACGCGGCACCACCATCCCTCCCGTGCGCCCCTTATGTGATGGAAAGTAAACCAAATAGTTTATGATTTTGGTTTTTAAGGATGGGAGGTAGTCGACTTGTTCTGGGACTTGTATTTGTGGTTATTATAAGCAAAAATGATGAAGTAATTGACATTGTAAATGTAGTTTGACATGTATTTAAGAACCAAAAGAAAATGGTGAATGGTTTGTCTATTCCCCCTTCAATAGACGTGGCTAAATTCTGATCTGCTTGGTTTTATTTTGGCTTTGTTTGAATTTCAATTCAATCATCGAATTAATTCTGGTTCATCAACCACTAAACCTGATGCTTTTTAGAAAGTATTGATAATTGTTAACCTTTTGCTGCCTTTCCCCCCCTCGGCAACCCCTCTTCTCTTTGACTTTATTTACTATTCAAACTCCAAAATCATATTTATTTATGATTTCAAAGTTGCAGAGGAAGGAGACATCGTTGAAGTGGGCTCATCTTTGCGGGAAGGCCATGAAGTTGAGAGGAGTGTTTCAGAGGATTTTTCTCAAACCTCCTATAGAGGAGACAAGGAGGATGAGGATGAGAGAGAGTCTCAATGGTTTCAGTAAGCTTTATAACAAAGGGGTCGCAGGTGGAGAATCCTTGTGATGATTTAAGTGAAACTCTGATTTTGTATTTGTATCTGTAAGGTTTGAACCAAGGTATGTTCCAGGAATTGTAAGTCGTGGTGTGCTGGTGATGGTGCTTGACTGCAAAAGGATATTGAATGGCGATTTGAAGATCTAAGAAGAATAAGGATGAGGAGGAGGAGGCAAGGGCAAAACCATGTCATCTTAGCCCATTTTAATTTTTATTTAAATAATATATTATTTTAATTAAATAAATGTCAGCTAGGCATGTCACATGCCCTACCGTTAGCCATGTAAGATACTTCTGTTAGAAAACTAACGATTGATGGACAGAGGGACTAGAAGTGCAACTTTTGAAAAATTGGGGATCAAATGTCCTAAAAAAACTAGAGGGACTAAAATCACACATGAGCTAAGGTTAAGGGACGAAAAGTACAATTAAGCATAAAAACTATTAAGAAGGACTGCAAAATGCTAACAGGGCTTGCACACTTAACTGCAACATGGATTAATTACCTGTCAAGTTGTGAGATGCACATAAAGCATTGGTGGGAACAACCTCATGCCAAACGAGGCATGCAAGAGATAAGAATCTTCTATGGTGCTGACGATTACCAAATCCATTGCCATATACTATCAGGCTTTTTAACAACCTGTTATTTGGTGGGCCGAGGTAGCCCAATATCTTAGCCTAAAGCTGATTGGCCATCCTCATCGTTAGACAGGATCGTGACATCAACATTTTTGGACCTCCCCTTCAGAGCCTTGTGATACACATAGGGCGACCTTCTGCCCCTAGGGTTATTTGGGGTATTGATATTCTCACCTTCATTTTGGATTTTCCCACCTCCCACATTAAAAAATTTCTACTATTTTACCAACTTTACCCCTAATCCCCACCTGCTCACACACACATTAACCCACTAATGTAAACTACTCTTCTTTCTCACCCCCTTCATCTTCTTTTTCCTTCTCTTCTCTCCATTTTTCTTCTCCCAAACCCACCTAGGGCAGCCACTTCCCTAAACCCTAACCATTTTTCTTCTCCCAAACCCACCCGCGCCACAAGGAGTACAGGCGAGACTGTCGGCAGCCAGGAGGAATCCAGGTGGAGGTGAGCCACAAATGGAAGCGAGGAGACACGATCAGAGTTTTGCGAATGATGACAACAGAGGTACGTCCCGTTTAATTTTTATTTTTATTTTTTATGTTATGGAAAATACATTTTTGCAAGTATCCAAAAAATCGATATTTATGAAAAAATGTAATTTCCACAAGAGGATTTTTTTTTTGAATTTTTTTAATGTATTCAAATGTACTCATGTAATTAACCCCGAAAAGATAATTAATTATAATTGCAATTTTAATTATCATTATCAATGATGAGAAATAGTTTTTAAATTATAATTGTAACTAATCATAATTTTAAAAAATACCCTTTCTTAATTTTTATTTTATTTATATTATTAATAAAATATTGAGATATCATTAGTTTTTGTTGTTTCAAGAAAAATTATTGTTTTAGTTATATAAATAATTGTTGTTTTATGTAAATATTTATTTTTAATTTGTACGATGTAATTATGTCTTTGTGGCATTAAACATATATAATTAGGGCGAATTAATTGTATTTACTTAGTGTGGTATATTTAATTACTGAATTTAAATTTATGTATTATAACTAATGTGCTTATTTGATATGTATGTAGATATGGCAGAGACTAGATGGGGTGCTCCTCCACGGAGACCTGCAGCTCCTTCGCGGATACCACCCATAGTTGCTGGCGAACGGGTACCACCGACGGTTTCAAAGCGTAGACAGCATGCTGCTGCAACTGCACTGAGGTTCAGGAGGATCCTCAGAAGATTGAGGAGCAACATTAGAAGATCCTTATACCTGACTTTGAATATTAGCAAATTGACAATAAATTTGTAATATTAACAAATTAGTAATAATATGAGGAGATCCATGTACCCGACTTAAAAAAATAACATGGATATTAACAAATTAGTAATAACATTATTAATAAATTTAGTATTAATGATTAAGCAGAAAAATGGGAAAAAATAAAAATTATAAAACACTTACGAATATTACTGTTTCCGTATGTTAGTGTCAAAATAAGCAACACTTATGAAAAATATACTTTTCGTAAGAAATTTTTCAATATCTAAATTGTACAGAAACTAGCAGTTTCTGTAAGTGTTCGAAAACTGTAGTTTTTGTATAACAATTTTTTTTAAAAAAAATGCAACTACGCTTACCTTGCCGCCGTGCACACCACAACTACCTAGTTCAAAGCCGAGGATGTAAAGGAAGCTCTATTTCTTACTTGAAGTGTGGAGTGGGGTGTGATGTAAGGTAGGGGTGTAACGGGTCGGTTTGGTTCGGTTTTAGACGGAAAAAATCCGAACCTATCAATTTTGATCGGTTCGGTTTGGTTCGGTTTTTTATGTTTTTTAGTACAAGATCCAAAACAAACCGATGGAGTCCGGTTTGGTTCGGTTCGGGTGGTCGGGTCGACTGTTTGAAATGCATCCAGAATGCAAAATAGTCCAAAAATCATAGGAATTAACAACAGATCAAGTACAAAATACAAAATAGTCCACAAATCAAGTCCATAGCAGTGCAAAATAGTCTAGAATTGACAAAATACATAGAAGACAATCCAAATAATTCAAAATACAATCACAAAATACAATCACACGGATTCATAATGTTGTCTCTGGAAAGGGATGGTCCTTCGATCCTTTGAATTGCAGTAGGAAAAAAAAGACCAATAGATAAATAAAACAAAAGACAGGAGGAATATCAACTTAATCTGCATCAAAGCAATATTTGCTTGTGACTAGAGAAGTGATGCAATTTTGTAATCAAACAAGAGAAGGAATATTTCACTTTCACCCACCAGAGAAGAAATATTTACAAGATAACAGATCTGAAATGCAAAAAAGAGGAAAAGGGGAGAAGACACATGAGTCACCACGGCGGAGCTAGTAGCAGCCTCAAAGGAGCTAGGCGAGACGACATCGACAGAGCTAGTAGTGAAGGACGTCGGCGGAGGAAAGATATGACAATGCTGATCTGCTAATGATTCACGACTGCTAATGAGTCACCAGGGCGGTGGTGATGCAGCGAAAGTGAGAGGGAGGCAGTGAGAGCCGAGTGGGTCAAAGAGAGGTAGACGATGAAGAAGTAAGGAGAGAGTCAGAGATTAAGTTTATGCTAGGTTAAGTTAGGTCAGGTTAGAAGAAATTGGGGAAAAGTTTATACCATCGGGTCATTGGATTTGGAAGGTAAAATCCAATACCCGAACCAAAGATAATTGGTTCTCATTGGTTCGGTTCAGATAAAAGGTTTTTACCCGAACCAATCATCTTCGATTTTTTATGGGTTGGTTCGGGTTGATCGGGTTGATCGGGTTGACCCAGTCCACTTACACCCCTAATGGCTAATGTAAGGGATGCTTTATAGCTTGAAGTGTGGAGTGTGGAATGTGTTGTGGTGAGAGGTGGGAGTAGATAGGAAGAAGAAAAAAAAAAAGAGAATGAGAGAAGATGTCACTAGAGGACGCACATACACCCCAGGGTGTGCATGTGCCCCCACTCAAATTCATAGAAAAATTATCAATACCCTCTATTCTTTTATTTTGCCCCCCATAGTTGATATATTTGCACCCATGTCATTATCTTCTTTCTTTCTTATACAACAACACTTCACATTTCTTTGTTTAAAAATACTAGCAACACACTCTTTTTAACGCTCTCTCTAACACACTATTTGCTATCGAATGAATTTCATGTGGGTCTCACTAAATATAGCGAGTCCCACATAAAATTCATAGCACAACATGGAATTCATCCAATAACAAAAAAAAGTATTGAAAAGAGTATATTGACAACATTACTCTTCTTTCTTTCGTTTCAAACATGAAATTACGTAGAGGACAATTATGAGTTATATAATTTATTTGATTATATATATATATATATATATATATATATATATATATTAAAATTTTATGATTTTAACATTCATGTCTTTGTCTTCATACGTATGATAATAATTATTATTAATTTTTTGAAAATAGATTATCCCCACTGACTCAAGGTCTTGGATTCGCCATCAGAAGATGTATACGGGTAAGGGGGATAAAGGATTAGGTTAAGAAGGATATTTAGGAGATAACAAAAAAAAAAGTAAAAAAAAAAAGCATGAATAATAATTTATAGGATGGTAAACTCAAAAGTCGGCTGTTGTTTGTCTTTTTGGGCCTTGGCCCCAACCCTTTCACCTAAAAAGAAAAATCAATTCATTTGTTAATTTAGAAGAAACGTCAAACCTCGAACTTTCTACCTTTGGCTTGAGGCTTGACAATGACAGTTGGGGATGGCAACGGGGCGGGGCGGGCACGGGTAGCACTCCCCCCGCCCCCGTACCCGTAGGGTAAAATCCGTACCCGTCCCCGCTTGTTACCCACGCGGGTATCCTTCGGACGGGTATCCAGCGGGTTACACGGATATCCGTGGGTTTGTGGGTATCCGCGAATTATTTTTTTCAGAAAAAATATATACTCTTTTTGCTTGAAAATTTGTTAAAATATGTGTAATTCAATTTAAAATAACCATGTTCATACAAATAGATGTTAAGAAAGCATCAAAACATTATCCAATTACAAAAGTTACTAACAAAAGTAATCAAATACATTTAGCAATTACTATATATATATATATATATATATATATATATAATAAATGACATTTTAGTAATTTAAGTAACGGGTGCGGGTATCCCCGGGCACGGATAGTGTGATACCCGTCCCCGCCCTGTTTATAAACAGGTATTGAAATTACTCATTTATTTTATCCACGAATACCCGTTTAACTACCCGTCCCGTACCCGTTGCGGATTTTATCCGCGAGTACAGGTAAAATTACCATCCCTAATGACAGCTTTGTCTTTGGCTGGATGGGATAGAAGATCAGATTGTAAATTTGTAATAAAGAGTATGATGATTGATGATAGAAGATACCAAAATAAATCGGAATCTAACACCTTTATTTATTATTCTACATACAAGCTAAGATTCCAAGTCCAACTGCCCATGATTCACGGCTTCTCTTCATTAGGCTTCATACGCGTTCCACGTTAATCAATCTCCGATGCGATCATCTACTGATCAAAGTTTTTGTTTTGTTTTCTTTTTTAATGTGAAGGTCCCACAAGTTGTAAACTACGAGTTTAATTGGTATATATTATTAGTGTAAATATTTTTTTATATAATTAATTAATAATAAATCATCACGTTAATGAAATTTTTTTATTGATATCTAAATCACTTTAAAAATCATTCAAATCATGAATTGTTATTGGTTCACAATATAAAAAACTTTACATTAACCATGCATACTAATTAAACTCATAAAGAAATTCATATAAAAAAATAAATTATTTTTACAACATCCTCACATAGGACATGTAAAGTATTAATGTTACGGAATATATTTAAGCACCAAAGCGGTAATATCCCAAGATTATGTTTTCCAAATTTTCCATATTAATATAAAATGATGAAATAAGTTCATAAAAAAAATGATGAACCAACACTCCTTTTATTTTTTTTTTATTTTTTTGTTGTTGAACCAACACTCCTTTTATGTTGATTGATGTTTTTTTATTACTTGAAATATAATTGTTGGTCCACCATCAAGCAGTATAAATACCAAATTCTACCACCACTAGATAGGCACACTTGCAACCATTCTTTAAATTTATGGAGCATTTGTTTTGTTTGATAGGTCGTGATGCTAATTGTTTATAGGTTTATACTTCCCCGATTAAATTAGGAGTTTGTTTATTTTTCAGAGCGTCCTCCCACTCGATAGGTGAGAGACTAATTTCTCGAAATACTGCAACGTGTTTAAAGATGTATTAAATTACGAGTTTACTTAATCGTTAAAAGTAAAAAAGTTTTTTTTTATTTAAAAAAAGATAGTCCATATTTGTGATTGAACGAATAAGTGCACTTTGATAGTTTCATAAATCTTGAAAAAGATTAAAGGCAAAATTTGGAATTATTTAATTTTTATAAATAAATAATAAATTAATAAACGGCGGAAACAAACCAAACTGATGAGAAAGTAGCTTAGTAAAGTACAACGAACAAGGGTTGCAAATGGAAAACGGTTTGGAAACACCGTCATGCTATTTTTAGAAATTATATAGTTCTATGGTCCTTCCGTCAATTCAACGAGAGTCAAAAAGTGTTAGAGTCTTTACCGTTAATAGCAACTAACGGTTTCACTTTTTTAACTCTCACTGCCACTCACTTTCAATTTTGTTGACTTTAGGACATAGATTTCGTCACGTTCGAGGATTTTAATGACGGCGATTCTTTTGCTGGGTCCTTACAAAGCTAGGGTTCACATATTGGGAAATTCTCAATTTCATTCTAGAATTGAAAGCTTACTTTTCAATTCTAGTTTCCTTTTTTCACATGCAAATCCACAATTGGCCCCCAATCGTTGACAAGCTTCACAAATCCTCTGTGCTTCCTTTGGAGCTCAGCTCCTCAACTTTCAGGTTTCTGTGGGAACCCTAATTTCATTGCTTTTGAGTTAACTTTGTTAGCTTGTTAATCGTCCTAGTGTTTAACTCACATGCTCTCATGTTTGAAATGTATTTTCTCTTAAATATGTTGTTCAATTGTGCCTGTCTCAAGATTGAAGCTCTCTTTGGAACGTTGATGCATAGCTTTGAGGTATGGGAAATTGGGAACTGCTTCTTCACTTTTCGGTCGTTATTTTTAAATCAGCTCCATGTTAGTGCTAGTGTAATTGTCAAATTGTAAATATTCCAATTAGACTTCCATTTTGTTTTACAGGAAAGCCTCACTATGCAATGTTTTTCTATGCAGCATGCCTTCTTGCTTAAGGAGTTGGTTGAGATTGTTGCTTTTTTTTTTTCTTTGAAAAGATTTACAGGCTTATATCTGTAGGAATTTTCAATTATTTTATTTGGTGATAGTGTAGGTTTGCTGATTCTTGATTTTGGAAGTTATGCTCATGTTAAAATGTTTGTTGATAAGGTAGCTAATTTGAGTATACAAAACTTCCAGGCTTCAAGAATGCTGGTAACGAGGGAAGCGATGTCTAACATTGGTTAAATTTCAATTTTCAACATCTCCAAACCAAGTATGGAATACCCTTTTACCCCTAAAGGTAGAGGAATTGGGCACTGGTCTTCTCCCAAAGCTCAGCTGGAGGGATCAACATCTTTAGATGGTAGAATGAGCAATTCAATATCAGAGTATATACCTAACAGCTTCTCCGAGCTCTTGAACTTTGATGCATATGCCGATTTGTGCAATAGCCCATCCATGACTGATCAGATTTTGGCTAATGGGCTTCCATCATTTGCCTCAGTACCATATCCATCGCCGGATGGATTCAATCTAGCGGATCAGAACTGTGGGCAATTCTTTATGACAGAAGTTAGTGGAAATTATAATGCTACACAAAACTTGCCTAGTTATGGGGAGAAAGCTGTGTTTCAGCAAATGGATACCCTACTTGGTTTCTCAGATGATGCAAATGATGCAAATAACTTCAGTTCTAAGCAAAAAACTAATAGCTCTTCTCAACATCATAATAACTTCGATATGGGCAATTCCATAATCTCCAGGCCACCTGGTTTGTCACTTGATGAGAGAATGCTGAGGGCTTTGTCCTTCTTGAAGGAATCAGCTGGTGCGGGAATTTTGGCCCAAGTTTGGGTACCCATAAAACATGGCGATCAGTTCATTTTAACCACAAGTGAGCAACCTTATTTGCTAGACCAAGTGCTTGCAGGGTATCGTGAAGTGTCAAGGACATACACATTTTCTGCAGGAAAATCGGGTTCTTTCCCAGGACTTCCTGGTCGTGTATTTATCTCTGAAGTTCCTGAGTGGACTTCCAATGTTGGTTATTACAATAAGACTGAGTACTTGAGGATGGAGCATGCAATTAATCATGAGGTTCGTGGATCAATTGCTTTTCCCATATCTGATCTGCGTTCTGAACTACCATGCTGTGCTGTACTAGAACTTGTCACTACAAAGGAAAAGCCTGATTTTGATAGAGAATTGGAACTTGTTTGTCATGCGCTCCAGGTAAGTTTTTCCTTTGCTATTTCCTGCATAACTTCCATTTCTGCCCCTTGTCTGTCTCACTGTTTCTTTTGTTTGAGTTTGATGGTTGTTGACTTGGTGGCCTTTCACCAATCACCGTAGAGTTCAGAATTTGCCTTAACCTCAATATATTCCTCTTCTATTACACAAACATATCTCGAAATATGTTTTTGGTTTGAGATGAAATTTGGACAAAGATTTAGTCCACAACGTGACATATCATCTTGAGCTGTATTCAATTATGAATTCTGAAGTGTGTTATACATGGAAATTCGTTTAGAAAATATGTTTACATTGTTTGGGACTTATTGTTTTTCTCACATCATCATTACTGAGTTGAATGTCTCGATACAAAGTTATAATGGAGAAAGTTCTAGCTTGGGAAAACTGACAAAATATCTTATATGTTCGTTGGTCAATTCTCAGTACATCAATATATTCGATGTTGTTCTCACACCATGGTTGAGAAGCGCTTAGGCAGGCGCTGAATTTCTATGGCTATGTACTGTGTAATCATGTTTTGTGTGGTCATGCTAGAGATCATGGCCAAATTCTAAAAAAATAAAAATAAAACTCATATATATTATCTGTTTCTAGTCTATAGTGGTCCTGTGTAGGCATCCTATATTCACTAGGGCACCTAATTGAGTTATTTCAAAGTTCATCTTGTATTCATTTGAATGAGAAACCACTTTGACTTTTGCAAAGATCATTTAAGGACCATCATGCATTTCAGTCAATTCAGTTATGGATGCACTCTACAATTTCTTAGAAAAAATAACCCTTTTTTCTCTTTTTTTGTTTTGTTTTATAAATTTGCACATTATATTACAACTGATGGTAGTATTGATAAATGTATTTATCATGACCTTCTGCAGCTTGTAAATTTAAGGACCAGTATGCCTCCACGACTTATTCCCGAGGTATTTGCTTAAACCTGATTTTTTTTATTGATTTCCCCCACCATAAGGAAAGGCAGGAAAAAAACAAGTGAAGATAAACTATCTTGAAATACGAGATGGGAGGTTGAGCTATGGTTTTATTTGGAGTTCTGCACTTATTAGAATATTGTTTCTTTTTGTGCAGTGTTTTTCAAACAACAAAAGGGCCGTTTTAACAGAGATAATTGATGTGTTACGATCTGTGTGTCATGCGCATAGATTGCCACTGGCATTGACGTGGATTCCCTGTTGTTATACTGAGGGCACGGGAGATGAAGCTACAAGGATACGAATTAAAGAAGGGCATTCAAGTTCTAGTGAAAAAAACATACTATGCATCGAAGAATCAGCTTGCTATATAACTGATAGAGCAATGGAAGGATTTGTTCATGCATGCATTGAACATCATCTTGAGGAAGGGAAAGGTATAGCCGGGAAAGCTCTTCAATCAAATCATCCTTTCTTCTATCCTGATGTGAAGGCCTATGATATTAGTGAATATCCACTTGTCCATCATGCCCGCAAATATAATTTGAATGCTGCAGTAGCAATTAAGCTAAGGAGTACCTATACTAATGGTGATGATTACATATTGGAATTCTTTCTGCCTGTCAATATGAGAGGGAGTTCAGAGCAGCAACTTTTATTAGACAACCTCTCGGGTACCATGCAGAAAATTTGTAGGAGTTTGAGGACAGTTTCAGATGTTGAATCATCTGGAACAGAAGGCTCACAAGCAGGGTTTGAAAAGAAAAATGTCCTCAGTTTTTTTCCTATGTGTAGGAGAATCTCTCAAATAGAATTAATAAATGGTAACCATGATTCAGTCCAGGAGATGTCATTGGAGGCATCTAACCTGAGAAACAGTGGAATTGAGCCTTCTCATAACCAGGTATTTATCAGCTATCCGTTGAACCTAATGAATGAATTTTATTATCTTGCAAAATATGTTGAGAGCATGTTGTTGTCAATGTGTAAGTTTGTGAAAAACTTTCCTCCTAAAGAGAAGGACTACCAAAATGCTTATGCATTTTTAATGTTCATGATATTCATATATTTCAAGTAATTGTTTACTTAACCAAGACTTTCCTAATCACATAATGATAACTGATATTTCTACACACTGAACTACATTGCAAAGCATTGGATTATCTAAGTCCTGAATCTTGATCCTCTTATATTGTTAATCATCATGGGTGGGAACAAGAAATTACTTACCTTCTACTTTTTGTCATGACCAATGGACGTGGTTTGGTGGTCATTTTTTCTCCAGTTTGAAAGAAAATTTGCAAGGGATGTACCTTCAATCTAAATTTTCTGCTGGAATTGATGATTACTTAGTATGTAGACACTTCAGCAATTGGCTGTTAAGAATCTATTATTATAATGATAAAAGTGGAATTTGATGTGAAATGGCTGTTTTATCTGAGGAAGCATTTATTACAACTTGCAAGTGATTGTGGATGGGTTATGAAGTAGAACAGGGGACAAAAATATGTTCATCACACTTCATTTATGTTACAAAGGAGAAAACAAATGGGGCAAAAACTTGATATAATTTTTGCACCAACTTCGTAAGTTATCGGCGTAACAAATTTCCTGAGACTGAGCTTTACAATTGTCGGATTTGGTCTTGCAGAAAACAAATGAATCAAGAAGGCAGGTCATAAAAAAGAGAAGTACAGCAGAGAAGAATGTTAGCTTGAGTGTTCTCCAACAATACTTTTCTGGGAGTCTGAAGGATGCAGCAAAAAGCATTGGTGGTTAGACTCCAACGTTATTTGTACTAATTTCTATATATTAATTGACCTGGTTTTCATTTTGGCTTATGATGATGTATGTTAGTTTTAATCAGATCTGCACTTGTTTGGGTTATATTGGTTGATCTTAACCATCATTTGAACTGTATTTTTCTTCTAAAGTTAATACTTACTGGGAAATATAATGAATGTAATTCAATGAGTATTTTATGATGAAATTGTTTAAATGATGCTGATTGCATGTTACACCTCTGTATTAAGCAGCACTAAATTGTCAAATTTAGATTGAAAGACACAAGAGAGATGTTTACAAAGTGAGATATGCAATATGCTAAGCTGTGTAACTCATTAACATCCTTGTTTATAACAATTTAAATTGAGAACATTCACTACAACTGTTCTATCTTAAACAAATAACGCCCTTTCCTTGTCCTAAGAAGATGTTCAATATTTCTGACAGGCAATTCTTGTTAATTGACACAAGTTCGTTCTTAACAAATATTTCTTCTTTGAGCAGTTTGCCCAACAACTCTAAAAAGGATATGCAGGCAAAACGGAATTTCAAGATGGCCATCCCGCAAAATTAAGAAAGTGAATCGTTCATTAAAGAAAATACAGACTGTTCTTGACTCTGTCCGGGGAGTGGAAGGAGAGTTGAAGTTTGATCCCTCTAAGGGAGCGTTTGTAGCAGGAGGGTCAACCATTGGAGAAACTAATGCACATAAAAGTATTCAGTTCCGTGATAAAAGTGCTATTAAAGAGGCAGGGCCTGTTACACAAGATGCAGTCTCAGTACCACCAGCACCTTGTAGTGAAGGTGAGAACTGGACATTTAAGATTGAGAACAATGTTCATGTGAT
Source organism: Sophora flavescens (assembly GCA_030762895.1). Classification (NCBI taxonomy): domain Eukaryota; kingdom Viridiplantae; phylum Streptophyta; class Magnoliopsida; order Fabales; family Fabaceae; genus Sophora; species Sophora flavescens. The sequence continues at coordinate 178,602,449 of CM061066.1, forward strand.
GGGAAAGCAACTTGTGCACTCGCCGCGAGAATTGAAGAAAACTAATGCTGCTTCGGTTGATTGTAGTGAAGATTCAAAACCAATGGCAGTGGACGATGGTTCATGCCATACAGCCAGCATGTGGACCGAGATACAGGATTGTCCAGAACCAACCTGTTTGGGTTCTGATGAGATGGACAAAGGTGTGGATGGGGAAAGTGGGGTTGTTGAACTTAACCACCCTTCTTCTTCAAGCTTGACAGACTCGTCTAATAACTCTGGTTCAACGATGCATGACAGTTCATCAGGCTCTCAGATCTTTGAGAACAAGGAACATTCCAAACTCAAATCAACTATTGTTGATAGTGGGTCAAAAGTTGTTGTCAAAGCTACCTATAGAGAAGACATTGTTCGTTTCAAGTTTGATCCGTCTGCAGGTTGTTTCCAGCTATATGAAGAAGTTGCAACAAGATTCAAATTACAAAATGGGTTGTTCCAGCTCAAATATCTAGATGATGAAGAGGAATGGGTGATGTTGGTGAATGACTCAGATTTGCAAGAGTGTATAGATATAATGGATGATACTGGCAGACGTAGTGTGAAGTTTCTTGTTCGCGATATGCCTTGCGTTTTAAGCAGCTCTGGCAGTAGCAGTTGCTACAATTCAAGTCTTGTGTTAACAAGATTTTGATACTTTTTCACAATCTATGCTGGTTTGAGAAGTGTGAATTTTAGCTACCTTCGTTTCCATGTGTTTAGAGGATAGAAAGATAGGACTCATATGGAAGCACTACCATGTTGAATATGTTAGCAATTAGCATAGATAGCATAGCATAGCAGCAACATAAAACTTCATACTAGTAGTTAGGACTGAGGTGAATAGGTCTGAAGTGCTGTAATCCTAGTTTGTACATTTCCCATGAAACAATAATATAATTAATATATGATAATTGTATATACAAAAATAGTAATTTTTTAAATTTGATTTGATGTTTTCCAAATGATATCAATGATATTATTTATGCAATGTAACAAGGGAATTTTTATGATGCTTTAATACTTATATCGTATAGTAGTAGTATGATATTTACTGGGCTTTATAATAAATGTTGGACAGAATATTAAATGAGTTTAATTTGTATGCACTGTCAGTGTAAAGATTTTTACACTAACAACCAATTGAAAGTCATGGAATTGATGACTTTTAAGGTGGTTAGGATAAGAATCAAACATTTATATTGATATATCAATTTCTGATCTGTTGATAGTGTAAAAAAAATTTATACTGTCAGTGTATATCAATTAAATTCATAGTAAATATAATTAAAAATTGATGAATATTTAATAACTCACATAAAATGCAAATTAAATATTAGTAATCAATAAAAAAATACTAAATAATTTCGACACAGTAGTCTGGTATAGTCAAGATCGAGCTTATAGGTTTTGGAAGAAATCATTCACAATCATATTTAGAATTTGCACGGTTTATAAGTTGAATTAAACTATTCGATACGATTCAACACAATTCATGGTATGTGATGAATCATATGTGACTTTGAATCATACATGTATTGCACAATCTCTATGATCTATGATTCATTATCACTTACATGATTTGCAAGATTGTGACTGTTCTTTTCACCAATGTTCTCATGAGAGGTTTAATGAAAGGACTGAAGGGGCCATTTGGACATTTAAGCAAATCACAGATACATTTATCTTTTTAGTTCTTCCGGTGTAGAGTATTCATGAATCATGAGACCACTTTATTTATTTTTGGTGTTCATGAAGTCACTTTGTATGGCTCCTATTGACTAAAAATAAGAGGAAATGAAAGTTTCTAAACCGTACAATACGTTATAATTGAAATCTCCTAATGATAACCATCTCTCATTTGAAATCTCATCTTAAACAAGGATGAGAAGAAAGGTGGAAACGTCCCTTCTCAGATAATCTTATAAATTTGTTTCGTGACACTCTGCAGCAACATAACTTGTGCGAAAGAGGATATAGCAAATGTCTGAAGATATGAGGTCTATTTTAGATCAGCAATTTTCCAGGGCCAGATGGAATGCCAGCTATCTTTTTCCAAAAATATTGGCACATTGTAGGGGATGAGTTACTCAATTGGCATTGGATATTTTGAATCAAGGTGGTGATCCGAGCAACATTAATCATACTTTCATATGCCTTATTCCAAAGAAAAAGAAACCAAATTTGACAGGTGATTTCAGGCCGATCTCCCTTTGTAATGTAGTTTTCAAAATAGTGACTAACACTATGTTTGGTTGGAGGGGAATGGAGGGGAGGGGAGGGGAGGGAATATTTTAAATTTTATATGTTTGGTTCAAATTTTGAGAGGGGAGGGGAGGGGAGCAAAATCCCTCCTGGATCCATTTTGACTCCCCTCCAATATTGGGGGATTTGAAGGGGAGGGGAGGTAACTTTAAAATATTTTAACTGATATGACGAAATTAACCTTAATAAAATTTAAAAATCTAAAAGGATATAAAATTAAAAAGGGTATAAAAGTAAATTAGTTTAAAAATGCCTCCCCTCCCCTTGTGAACCAAACAAGAAAAGAGTTATTTCCCCTCCCCTCCCCTCCTCTCCTCCCAACCAAACATAATATCTAATTAAAACCCCTCCCCTCCCTTCCCCTCCCCTCCTTTAAAATCCCTCCCCTCCCCTCCCCTCCGTTGAACCAAACACACCCTAAAACTATTACTAATCGTTTGAAATTAATTCTACCAGATATTGTTGATAAATTTCAAAGTGCCTTTGTCCCTGGTACATTAATTACAGACAATGCCCTTATTGCTTTTGATGTTTTTCATTTTATGAGGAAAAAAACAAAAGGGAGAAAAGGACATGTGGGTTTGAAACTGGATATGTCTAAAGCCTATCATAGAATTGAATGGCCCTTTTTACAGGCAGTGATGGTTAGTATGGGTTTTTCTGAAAAATGGGTTTCTTCGATTATGAGATGTGTCTCTACTGTTTCTTTCTCTGATCTCTTGAATGGCGGCCCTTGTCAAAAAAAATTTCCACAAAGAGGATTGAGACAAGGAGATCCTCTCTCCCCATATCTATTTATTCTATGTGCTGAGATTTTTTCTGGTCTTCTTTCTAAAGCACAAGACCAAGGATTTATTCATGGAATAAAAATTGCAAGGGGAGCTCCTATGATATCCCATTTATTTTTTGCAGGCCAACTCATTATGATGCCGATTGTATTCAGGGTATTCTTCAACTATACCAATATGCTTCTGGCCAACTTATAAATCTTGACAAGTCAGAGATTTCTTTTAGCCGAAATGTACCAATAGATAGAAGAAATGACTTCCAAAGATGGATTCAGATTAAGGCTGTGGAAACACAATCAAAATACTTGGGACTTCCTTCTTTTGTTGGAAGATCAAAGCAACAGGTTTTTGCCTTCGTTCAGGATAGAGTTTGGAAGAAGCTGAAAGGTTGGAAGGAGAAATTTCTTTCAGCGGTTGGTAAAGAGGTGCTCATAAAATTTGTAGCTCAATCCATTCCTACCTATATCATGGGATGTTTTTTGTTACCATCAGGATTGTGTGAACATATAGAAAGCATGAATAAAAGAAAAAAAAACTCATTGGATCAATTGGAATAGCTGTTGTCAACCAAAGAGTGTAAAATGTAAGCATATAGGCTGAAAATACTTCTGTATTGATTGATTGAATTTTGGTGTTTTACAATTCTTCGATAGAACAGTGATGCTAGGTGCTATTTATAATACACTCTGCCTATTTGAAGAAAGTCCTAAACAATTTTATGTTACAAGCACAATTGACTTATAACTTAATCAAATACTCAAACTCTAAGCTAACTTAATAACAGAAATAACTGATAAAACAAACTATAATATTCCTTCACTCCCCCTCAAGTTGGCGCATGAAGGACAGTAATGCCTAACTTGTTAAGTAACAATTCAGATCTTTCTCTTCCTAGAGGCTTGATAAAAATGTCTGCTATTTGGTCCTTCGTCCATATCTTCATGGGTTTAATTTCACCCGATTGGACCCTTTCTCGAACAAAATAGCAGTCCATATCTACATGTTTGGTTCTCTCGTGGAAGACCGGATTCGCTGCAATGTGGAGGGCCGCTTGATTATCACAAAACAGAGACGTTGCTTCCTGTTGAGGAGTGTTTAATTCCTTGAGTAGCCATCTCACCCAAATGAGTTCACTGACAGTGGCTGCCATAGCCCTGTATTTGGCTTCAACTGAGGATTTTGCAACCACAGTTTGTGTAACACCCTTCGTTACACTAGTAACCCAAATTAATTTCAATAAAAATCCTTCAAAACATTTAATAAAAAAACACAAGTCATAAAATTTTTCTCAAATAACTAAGTATGAAAATACATCGTGTTAAATAAAATAATAGTATTTACAAAGTATTGAAAAATATTATTAAATTCAATCATTTGAATAAAAACTAAAAGCCTCAAAACCGGGCGTCTAATTACAATCTGAGAAAAATAGTATGTAAACCAAAGAACGTCGTCCGCATAATACTCTAAACCATACTACATTACTATCCAACTAGCTAACCAAAGATAACTCTTCAGATCTCTGGATCCTCGACAGCGATGTCCTTGGGCTCTGAAAACAACACTTATAATGAGATATAAAATCCCAGTGCACAACAATACATTTATAAAATGTTTCGAAAAATAGTGTTGTTCTCAAATGAAATAGAAAAACAGTCCATGGTACCCGCTAATTTTCCAAAATAATATATAAAAAGAATACTTTTAATAACAACAAAAATCTCATAAACTCAATAGCATATAACGTAACAACAACTTATCTCAATGTATCACATTCCACATACCAAGTAAATTCTAAATTAATCCAAGTGGCTCGAAGGCCTCATAACTAAATTGATTTCTTGCCGGCATGCCATAAATCTCACACATCACACGACAATGACGTCCCATTGCCCACCCCTACTCATGATGAATGTTTCGATGTCACCCTCCTTTCGGGGACATTTCTATTTCGATACCTCCCATGTGCATATGGCGGTATTTCTCCCTTTTCGACACCCCAACGTGTGACGGTGTTACTTTCGATATCCCTTTTTAGGCGGTATTGTTCTTTTTCGACATCCCAATAATATGGGGATGTTACTTTCGATACCCCATTACGGTGGTATTACTTTTCGATACCCCTATCATAGGTGGTATTACGGCAAACATCATCCAACATATTATAACTCAAATATGTCATGTCTCATGCATGTAACAAACTATTTTCCACGAATTAAACAAATAAATTTCTCCCAACAACAAGCAATCACGAATATCACAATATATCATACATGAATAAGCATCTTACAACATCAATTAATCAACTTATTCCCCTTTTAACAAAACCCCCCAATTTTAGAAATTGGGTTACTGGCAATATGCACCAAATCAATTAAAAACTCCCAATTTCATATGGTAATTCATTATCAACACAAACAATCACATATACCATGGAAAAGGTTCGTAAAAAGTATTGTTACTCACCTCTTGAAGACCTCCAAATAGCTCTAAGCGTTTCCTACTGCGAATCCAAACGTTTGCCAAGAGTTATCATCATCTTCCTCTTCCTAGACTCCCTCTTCCACAACTATCTCTTCTTAATCCTTGAATTTCTTATCTTCTTAGCCGTTTCTGAGTTTCTAGGTGTAATTAGGGTTCAAAAACACACCCTAAGAGTGTTAAGATTCTTTTTATAGAACCCCCAATAGCCCAAAACGTGTAAAAACGCGCTAAGCCCGCTTACTCTGCATATGGTGATGTATTTCGCACATATCATGAGTTATAGACATTCAAAAATTATAAATTTTATATAGTTGGAAAGATAAAATAATTATCTACAACTGTTATGAAGACCACAAAATCTGAAACCGACGTTTAGATAGTCAAAACGTGGATAGAATTTAAAAAAACGGTTCTGGCACTGGAACATGAATAGTGTGTACGAATTTGGTCATAACTTGAGCTACAAGAATCCAATTTGGACGAATTTGGTGTCTATGGAAAGCTAAGAGACAGGGCTATATTTCCTATGCAGATCTCGAATTTAAACAAGTTCTCTTTGGTTACGAAATATCCATCTGAAGTTAGGTATCTAGTCATATTATACGAAATTGGGCTTAAAACACTCAAATTATCTATTTTTAATGGGTAACACAGCATGTGCCTTGATATGCTTATGTTTCCTATCATTATTGCCGCATTAATTTAGTCCAGGATAGGTTCTTATCCTTATTTTTATTTTATTTTTTTAAATAAATTTTACATTATTGTGAAACCCCATTGGATTTTTATTATAAAGAAAACAATTATAATAAACTCTTATACTACCCTTTTTTATTAAAATAATCATATTTGAACTTTTAGGATGTTACAGTTTGCCTTTTGGTTCTCCAAGAAATGGGTGCTTCTCCAAGTTGAATCGGATAACTTGTGCATGATCTTGGGTGAGAGGACAACCGCCCCAATCAGCATTACAATAGGCTTTGAGTTAAAGTTCATTTTGACTAGAGAGGAATATCCCTTGTCCTGGAGTTGTTTTTAAGCAACGAAGAATCCTTTCAACTGCAACCATATGAGTTTGTCTTGGTGCTATCATATATTGACAACGAGTGTTGACTGCATATGTTATATCTGGCCTTATTACAGTCATATATAACAGTCGACCCAAAATTCTTCTAAAACGAGTCGCATCCACTACTGGATCATTGGCATTCACCTGCAAGTTGCAATTCTGTTCCATAGGGAAATTGCTCGGCGTGCAGCTCTCCATTCTTGTCTCTTTGAGTATGTCAAGAGTGTATTTTCTCTGACTAAGGACAAATTCTTTTGCTGATCTAGCCACTTCTATGCCTAAAAAGAACTTCAAAGGTCCTAGATCCTTTATACTGAATCTAGCATTCAAGTTTTGTTTGATCTCTTGCATCATGCTCAAATCATTTCCAGCTAGTATTACATCATCTACATAAATGAGAATAGTGATGAATATTGCTCCTTGCCTATATATAAACAAGGAATTATCTGCTTTGCATTGTTGAAATCCCATTTCTTTTAGAGCTATAGTGAATTTCTCATACCAATTCCTTGAAGCTTGCCGAAGTCCATACAAAGATTTTTGTAAATTGCAAACTATTGTATCATCTTTCTTTGCAAAGCCTCGAGGGATCTTCATATATATTTCTTCAGTCAAATCTCCATGGAGGAAGGCAATGTTCACATCTAATTGGTGAACAAGCCATCCTTTAGCTGCCGCAATGGTTAGTATGGTTCTCATGGTGACCAACTTTGCTCTTGGAGCAAAGGTCTCATGGAAATCTACCCCTTCTATTTGAGTGAATCCTCGTGCCACTAGCCTTGCTTTATAGCGTTCCACTTCACCATTTGGTTTGAATTTTACTTTGTAAACCCACTTGGAATCAACTGCATGCTTGCCTTCTGGAAGTTCTGTCAGTTTACAAGTATCATTAGCTTCCAATGCTTCTATTTCTCTTCCCATAACATCTTTCCAGTGTTGATGTTTTATTGCCTGTGAAAAATGCTTCAGCTCATCATGTGTATTGATGGCTGCTAGGAAAGCTAGATGTGAGTTTGAAAATTTGTTATAAGATACATAATTTGACAAAGGGTATTTAATTGTCTTACCAGAAAAAGGACTAGGTGAGGAATGAGAAATAGAGGGTGGTAGATCCACTTCATAATCCATGAGATGTTTTGGCATTTGCCTTACTCTACCACTTTGCCTTTGATCTATTTCTCTTACCTCATTTTGCTGAATTTCTAAAACTGCAGATGTAGGATCCTGCTGTTCTGAACCAGCATCTGAATTTCCTTTTCTTGATGAGTTGTTCTGCAGCATTGCTCTCTTGTTCTATTTCCTGCATGTCAATGCCTTCTGGACTACTCATTACTGCATCATTCTCCCAAAAAGATTGTTGTAATTCTCCTCTTTTCTCTTTAGAGCTCTTTTCTCTGAAAGGAAATACATTTTCAAAGAACACAACATCCCTTGACACAAAAGTTTCTTTACTTATTTGATCATACACCTGGTAGCCCTTTTGGCCTAAAGGATAACCAATAAAGACACAAGGTCTCCCCCTCTCATCAAACTTCCCTTCACTTCTTGTTTTTAAAACATATACCAAACATCCAAAGACTCTTAGAACATTATAATTTGGTTTTCTTTTATACAAAATCTCATAAGGTGTTCTGTTTTTAAGAACGGTGGAGGGAATTCTATTGATAATATGGGCTGCAGTGAGGACACACTCTCCCCAAAAATGGGTTGGTAATCCAGAATGGGAGCGCAAGGCACGGGCCATCTCAAGGATGTGCCTATGCTTCCTTTCCACCACACCATTTTGTTGAGGTGTGTATGTGCAACTCAATTCCATTAGAATTCCCTTTTCTTGATAAAAGTTTTGCATGTGCCTTGAAGTAAATTCTAAACCATTGTCTGACCTAACACACTTAATTTTCTTTCCAAATTGTGTCTCTATCATGCAAACAAACATAGGCAAATAATGTTCAACTTCAGATTTGTGTTTCATGAGATAAATCTAAACTCCTCTACTAAAGTCATCAACAATAGAAAGAAAATAGTGAGCTCCTGTGTTAGAAGCAGTATTATAACATCCCCAAATATCACAATGCATTAGATTAAAGCAAGATTTATATTTTATAGAGCTAGGGGGAAAGGGTAACCTAGTTTGTTTTGCCCAAATACAAGGATCACAGGGCAAGTTATTTTGATTCCTAACAAATTCTATGTCAAGACCTATGTGTGCCATCTTAGATTCAGAGGTATGCCCTAATCTATTGTGCCACAAAGTCCAATTATCCTGCTTGCTAACCTTCATAGCTACCCTTTCTTTTTGTGAAGGCTCAAGAAGATATAAACCATCTCGATGCCTACCCAATCCAATCAGGGTCCTCGAAGGCAAGTCCTGTATAAAACAGAAATCAGCAACAAATGTTATGGAACAATTATGCTATCTGGTCAATTTACTCGCAGATATAAGATTGCATTTTAAAATGGGAATATGCAGGGTTTTGTTTAAATTAATTCCATTAGAAAGATCTGCCTTTCCTATACTCTTTACAGGCACACTCATTCCATTGGGAATGAGTACATGTTGCTGATTAGTGGAGGACTTTTCCTTCAACAACCTCTCATCACAAGTGATATGTTCACTTGCACCTGAGTCTATGACCCAGGGTCTTTTAATTATGATATTACCTGTCATATTCAATGTTGGTTTTGATTGTTTTATCCCTGCACTTGGTTCTGGATCATCCTTCAACTGCTGCAACAGTCTTTCATATTGCTGCAAAGACAGTCCATGAATTGGGCTAGCATCTGTGATGACCTGTGAAGCCTTGAATCCCCCTTTCTTTCCATTCCATGGTGCTGATTTGTCTTTCCTGTCTTTGTTAGGTTTCCTCCAATCTTGAGGATAACCAACAATTTCCCAGCATTCTTCTTGTGTGTGTCGTACCTTTTGGCAGTGATCACACTTTGGTCTCTCCTTTTTATTATCTTTATATCGAGAACTTGTGGTTTGGAAGGCAGCTGTCTCCATTGTAGGTTTCTGCATTGCTGAGATAAGCTTTTGTTGCTCATCTTCTGCCACAAGGTGATAAGCATGTCCTAAGGAAAGAGTAGGAACCATGCTGAGAATGTGTGTCTTGACAGTCCCGAAAACATCATCTAATCCCATGAGGAAGTCATACAGTTGCTGCCTTTCTTGCATTTGGATAAGCTGCTTCTGGACATCACGCTTGCAAGCACCACATCTACATTTTGGCCAAGGAGCAATTGAGTGAAGTTCATCCCAAAGTCCTTTCAGTTTTGTGAAGTATGCAAGAACTGAGAGCTTCTCTTGCCTAAGAAGAGAAATTGCTCTTCTCAATTCATATACTCTTGGTGCACTTTCATTCCCAAATCGTTCTTCAAGATCCTTCCAGATTTCTGCAAAGGTCTTTGGCATAACGAACGCTACTTCTCACCTCTTTGTCCATGCCACTCTTCAACCATCCCTTAACCATAGCATTACATCTCATCCAATGTGCAAGATTACAAGAATCTGCACTTGGCATAGGAATAGACCCGTCTACAAAGCCTATTTTATTCTTTGCATAGAGTGCATTACTCATATCCACTACCAACTCTCCATAATTTCCATCACGGAGAGGTTAAACACAAATATTTGTCTAGGGTGATCCGATTCATGAAGAAAATAGGGAGAATCGGGATTATGTTCATTACCCGAGTTTCTTGATGTTTTGATGGGCTCTTCATGATCGAACTCCTCTTCTTGTTTGTTATTCTTGGAAGATTTGGGTTCATCATCTTTCTTCGTTTTCGCCATGATGATGTTGCAATCGATAGAGAAAAACGATTACCAGGCTTTTAGCTCTATGATACCATGTAAAATGTAAGCATATAGACTGAAAATACTTCTGTATTGATTGATTGAATTTTGGTGTTTTACAATTCTTGGATAGAATACAGATGCTAGGTGCTATTTATAATGCACTCTGCCTATTTGAAGAAAGTCCTAAACAACTTTCTGTTATAAGTAAAACTGACTTATGACTTAGTCAAATACTCAAACTCTAAGCTAACTTACTTAATAACAGAAATAACTGATAAAACAAACTCTAATATTCCTTCAAAGAGAGAAGGAGGGATGGGATTTAGAAGTTTCAAAGCTTTTAATCTTGATCTACTTGAAAAACAGGGATGGCGCATCTTATCCAATCCTGACTCTACTCTCTCGCTGCTTGAAGGCTCGCTATTTCCCACGTGGGGGTATTCTCAAAGCTAGGTTGGGTTATTCACCTAGTTACACATGGCGTAGTATTTATGAGGCTCTGTGGGTTCTCAAACGTGGTTGCATATGGATTGTGGGTAATGGTCACTTTATTAATATTTGGGAGGATAATTGGTTGCCTTTGCAAAATGGATATAAAATCTGGTCTCCTAAACCTCCACAAACTGAATTATCACGGGTGTCACAATTAATTTGTCGTGAATCTGGAGTGTGGAATTCTCAGTTGATTAATGCTACTTTCATGCCATTTGAAGCCATGCAAATATTGCAACTACCACTGCCCACCTCCAACCGAATGGACCAGCTTACTTGGGGACCTGGTAAGAAAGGTATCTTTTCTGTTAAAAGTGCATATCACTGCATCAGACAATGGGATGAAGCAGAAAATTCACATATATCTGTGCAAAATACAAATTCTGAATTGTGGTCAAAGTTATGGGAAATTAAAACTATTCCAAAACATGTGCAACTAGCCTGGAGAATTTTGCATAATAGTCTAACGGCTAAAAAGAAGTTATTTGATAAGGGGGTTTCAGTGTTGCCTTTTTGTCCTCGTTGTAATGAAATGGAAGACATTGACCATGTTTTTGGTAAGTGTATATGTGCTAGGCAGGTTTGGTTTTATTCTCCCTAGGATTGATCTTTGATGATATACATATCTCCTTCATTGATTGGCTAGAAAACATAATTTTAAAATCACCCATGGAAATTATTGAGCTTGTTTTGTCCTTATGTTGTGAACTTTGGTGTGCTCGTAACAAGCACTGTTTTGAAGGGAAAAATATTAGTGCTCCTTGTCGCAACCAAAACTTACGGTAGGGACGGTGATAAAAAGAAATTTTAAGGAAAAGTAGAGTCGCGGCAATTTTTTTTTTAATTTAGGGAAAATTGGAAAACCTTTAAAAATGGTCTTTGGAGCAGTTAAGTTCGGGAGTCGGTTACGAGTAGGGAAGGTGTTAAGCACCCTACATCGCCCATTCTAAGAATGATACCTTAAATAAATTGCACGAAGTTAAATTATTTATTGTTTACCCCAAAAATATTTACAAGGAAGAATTTATTTATTTATTTATTTATTTATTTATTTATTTATTTATATTTTTTTTATTTTATGTTTCTTTATTATTATTTTTTGAATTTTAAAAAAAAATTAAAACAATATTATTGATAAATCCTAAATGAGATTGGACATAGCACGTAAGTCCATAGAGCAACCTCAAAGCTAGGGGATTGAGCATGACACTTGTCATAGAGCAACCCAAAAACATTAAATAAATTATTAACTAATTATCCACATTAAACAAATTAAAAAAGAACACAAAAATAATGGGAAAATTAATTTTGGCTTGACGAGATGATTGATCCCGCTCCTACGTATTCCCGGCTGTGATGGGAAACTCAAAGCCACGTAGTTCTTATGGAAAATATTTTGCTTGGTGGTTTATTTTAAATTTTTATGGAAAAGGTTTTTATTTTATTTTATTTAAGAAGGAGTTTTTTATATATTTCATTTTTATTATCGAAAACTCCAAAGCGAGATAGATCATGGCACATACGTCCACAGAACGATCTTAAACCTAAGGGATTAAATGTGATACCTCTCACAAAGTAATCCTCAAATTATCTATAAAGAAATATTCTATTTTATTTAATTTATTGCTTACGAATTGAGAATTATAAAACAAAAATAAAGTTTGATTTCATATGGGTGTTTATAGCATTTTTTTTGACTTGGGCCAAGTGATCAGCCCACTAAAATACTCACATCAAGATCAACACTATATTTAGTCCAACAAGACACTCAAACCAAGCCCATATACTACAAAAGAGAAGGTTAGGTTAGACTAAAAAAAGAAACAAAGGTAAAAATTAAAAAAAAGAAAAAAAGAAATAAAAAAGTATAAAACAAAAGGGGAAGGAGAACCAGAACCTTCTCCTAACAACAACAACGCAGAACTGGCAGGGGCAAGATGCCGCAGAGCAACCGAGGAAGGAGGTGGCGGCTTGGGATACGACGCGGTGGTTCCGGCTCAGAACGGCAGCGTGATTCACACACGGTGGGGTTGGAAGTCCAGGCGGTGGGCTCGAGGCCGGATCTGGGTGGAGCGCCGATGATTCGGCGCGATGGTTTTGTCGCGATGGTAAAGCGCGCATGATGGTGCGGCGGCAAGCTGCGAGGGAGGCGGCGTACCAGTGGAGTTCATGGCTGAGACAGTAGTGGAGCGGCAGATTTGGATCTGGATACGCGACTCAGGCCTGCTGTAACGCCCTTCGTTACATTAGTAACCCAAAACAAAATCAATGAAAAATCCTTTAAATAGTTTTAAATTAAACAAACTTGTCATGAAAAAATTCGTGACTTAATCGTGTCTGAAAATACATCATATTAATTAAAATAGATATAAAGTATCCAAGCGATAATATAATAATAAATCCATACGTCCAAATAAAAACCCCAAGCCTCAAAACCGGGCGTCTACTAATAAACCCAACGACAAATAAATAAAAACTTCTAGCCACACACGGCTCCTTATTTGAGAAAATACTAACCAAGCTAGGAATAATAACTAAGAAAATTCACTAGGTCTTCAATCCTCTCCAGTCCCAGTGATGTCGTCCTCGTGCTCCGAAAACAACACTTTTAATGAGATATAATCCCAGTGAATAAAAATAATCGTTTGATAAAAAGGTTCGCAAATAGTGTTGTTTTCAGTCGGTGCGGTAACCGGAAAAACATTCATGGTACCCGCTAATTTTTAAAATATCGAATATAATAAACCTCCAAAATAATAAATATATGTAAATAAAATTAACGTCAAGCATTTAAAGTACAAACTCATAAGCTCGGCAACGGTCACATCTCATTGCATTTAATCACATTCACCATGCAAACTCTACACAATGAAATACAACTCCATGAACATGACTTGGTGATTCCCAGAATCACTTGACTTGACGCTTTGGTTCCCATAACCGGTGTGAATCCTAGATCCACTAAGGTCTATGAGCTCATATCCATGCAATGGCGTCCCACTGCCTTCCCCATCCCGGATGGGGGTATCTAATATCCCATCCCAGATGTGGATATTTTCAATGGATTGATATCCCATCCCAGATGGTGACATCTCTCATCCTATCCCCGGAATAGAATGTACAACCGTCACCCCTTCCCGGAAGGTGATAACCAACTCGTATGTACCATACAATATGTCATCCCAGATGACTACCAAATATTTTCTCAAATTCCATATATCACAAACAATGATATAATGTCATGCCGAGTCAACGCTATCACATCATAAAATACATATAGGCATGTCAATCAACAATAACTCATACCAACCAAATATATCTGTTAACAATTACTAAAGTCTTATATATATATATATATATATATATATATCAATTAAAATAATTCAAAGCACCACAAACATAAACTATGCGTCAGGGACATAATAAGGAATTGTGGTTCCAATTCATGTGATTAGTTTTATTTCTTTTAAAAGGAGCATTTGACGCATAGGACCTATTCTCCATTTTATGAATTATAAGACTCAGGGAAGCTTGGAATTGAAAACGGGAATTCACGTGAGACTTCCTTTGGCAATTGTCTTTCCATAAAACAATTAAAAGAAAGATGTTTACCCAATACAATAATTTAATATAAAGCTATTTCATTATAAATTTCAAGAAAATCCGCTTATTAAATTAATTCCTCAACACAACCAATATATTTTAAGAGTCTCAAATCAAGAACCAAGAACCCAAAAATATTTTACTATTTCCAAAAGATAAAGTTACATGTAGAAGCATCAAATTATCTGTACCATGAAAGTGTGAGAAAAGTTATTTTACTCACCTTTTACAGACCTCCAATGTGCTCTAAAAATCACGTATGATAAGGATTTGCGCTTCCCTAAAAATTCTTCTCCCGTTTGGTGGCATTTTTGGATCTGTGTACTGCTATGACTGTACTGCGAAACGAAAAAAATGCCTCTCCCTCACTCACTGTGCGGCGCAGTGTCACGAAGACCCTATCCCTGATGCGTTCCCCTTTTTTTCCTTTTCATTAGATGTCATATATATATACCTTGGTTAATAAGTGAAAAGGAGCATTGGATTTTCAAATTTGTTTTTTTTTTTTCCAGCCAAGGCATGGCTGCTTGGGCTTAACGCCCAAGTATTCTTCTTCTCCTTTTTTTTTTCCATATATATATATATATATATATAATTTTGCATTATTTATAATAGTTAATAAATTTCAATAACCCTTATACCATCACTTCTTTACACTAAATCTCCCATTTACATTTTATTTGCACTACACTTTTTAATAACTTAGTATTATTATTATTATTATTTATTTTTTTCAACTTAATTATGTTAGAATTTTAGGATGTTACATTTTCTCCCCTCCTTAATGAATTTCTTCCCCGAAATTATCACATCCTGCTCAAACAACACAAGGTTAAAAAGTAATGCAACACTAAGTCATGTACATGTACTAAAAAGATCCGGATGATGTTGTCTAACATCTTCCTCGAGTTCCCAAGTAGCTTCCTCTCGAGTCAACCCTTCCCAAATCACTTTCACCAATGGGATCATCTTGTTCCTCGAGTTTTTGTGCTCTTGTCAATGATCCGAATAGGTGCGGGCTTAAAGATTAAATTATCCTTCAATTGTATTGACTCAGGAGCTATCACGTGTGAAATATCTGCACGCATACTTAGGAGTTGAGACACATGGAAGACGTCATGGAGATTCGACAAATGTGGTGGAAGAGCCAATTGGTAAGCAACATGCCCGACTCTTTTTAGGATTTGAAACAGACCCATGAAACGAGGGTTGAGCTTTTTGACTTTCATCGACCTCCCAACCCCAGTCTTAGGAGTGACTCTCAAGAATACATGTTCCTCTTCCTGAAATTCTAAAGGCTTCCTTCTCTTGTCGGCATAACTCTTTTGCCTACTCTGTGCAGTGCGCATCCTTTCCCTAACGACTTTAATCCTCTCGGTGGTCTCCTGAACTAACTCTGGTCCTAGCAGGGTCTTCTCACCCACCTCATACCAACATAAAGGGGACCAACACTTCCTCCCATAAAGAGCTTCATAGGGTGCCATGCCGATGCTAGCGTGATAACTGTTGTTATAAGCAAACTCTATAAGAGGTAAAAATTTATCCCAACCCCCACCTTCATCTAAAACACATGCTCTAAGCATGTCCTCAAGGGTCTGAATAGTACTTTCCAACTGACCGTCCGTTTGGGGATGATAGGCTGTGCTAAAACTCACTTAGATCCAAAAGCCTGTTGGAAAACTCTCCAAAATCTAGAGGTAAACCGTGGGTCTCTATCTGACACTATAGAGGTAGGTATGCCATGAAGCCTCACTATCTCCTTAATGTATAAGTCTGCTAACTTACTCAAACTATAGGTTGCCTTAATTGGCAAGAAGTGAGCAGACTTGGTCAACCTATCCACAATTACCCATATGGCATCTAAACCCAAACGAGTCCTAGGTAACCCCATCACAAAATCCATAGAAATCCTCTCCCATTTCCTTTGAGGAATTTCTAAAGGCTGCAACAAACCCGAAGGTCTCTATTGTTCTATCTTAACCTTTTGACATATTACACACTTGGCTACAAAGCAAGCCACACCCCGTTTCATTCCTGGCCACCAATACATCTTCTTTAGATCTTGGTACATCTTGGTTATCCCTGGATGTATGGTGAACTTCCCCTTATGCGCTTCCTCTAAAACTTTTTCTCTAAGGCTCCCCTCCTTAGGAACAACGATTTTATTCTTAAACAACACTAGACCATCAGTAGACAACACATAATTCTCTTGATCTAAAAAAGATTGTAACTCCTGGTCTAAAAGCTGTTCTCGCCTAATCATTTCTCTAAGGTCACTGCAAATTTCCAGCCTATTCAACTTCAAGCTTAGAGCACTAAGAGACACATTTAGATTCATGTCCCTGAACTCCTCTAACATATTCATCTCTCGGACCATAAAACTAGACACATGCAAGGTTTTCCTACTGAGTGCATCAGCCACCACATTGGCTTTCCCTGGATGGTACTTCAACTCAAAATCACAGTCCTTAAGGAATTCCATCCACCTCCTTTGCCTCATATTCAATTCTTTTTGGTCAAACAAATACTTAAGGCTCTTATGATCACTAAAAACCTCAAACTTTGCACCATACAAATAGTGCCTCCAAATCTTAAGAGCAAAGATTCTTCGCTTGCTAACTCAAGGTCATGAGTAGGATAATTCACATCATGTGTCCTAAGTTGCCTAGATGCATAAGCCACTACCTTGCCTTCCTGCATCAACACACAACCTAAACCATTCTTAGAAGCGTCCACAATATGCCACAAAACTCATTTGAAGGATCCGGAATGGTTAAGACCCGGTGATGACACCAATCTTCTCTTAAGCTCCTCAAAATTCTCTTTGCATTCCTTATCCCAGTCAAAAGATTTTCCTTTCCCAGTCAACTTGGTGAGAGGTAAATCTAGTCTAGAGAACCCCTCTATGAACTTCCTATAGTAACCTGCCAGTCCCAGGAAACTCCTCACTTCCATCAACGACTTAGGTTGCTCCCATCCAAGCACTACATCAACCTTACTAGAGTCAACCGCTACACCACTCCTAGATATGGTATGTCCTAAAAACTTCACCTCATCAAGCCAAAATTCACACTTTTCTGGCTTTGCATACAGATTGCTCTTCCCTCGGGAATCTGCAACAACGACCTCAAATGCTCCTCATGATCCTATGGTGTCCTAGAGTATATCAAAATATCATCTATGAACACCACCACAAAGCTATCCAAGAATGGCCTAAATATCCGATTCATATAGTCCATAAAAACGGATGGAGCATTGGTCACTCCAAAGGACGTCACTACATACTCATAGTGCCCATACCTTGTCCTAAAGGCTGTCTTAGGAATGTCCTCATTCTTGACTCTAATTTGATGGTATCCAGATCTTAGATCTATTTTGAAAAAAACCGACGCTCCCTCGGCTGGTCTAAGAGGTCATCTATCCTAGGCAAAGGGTATTTATTCTTGATGGTCACTTTGTTCAACTGCCTATAGTCAACACATAGCCTCATGCTCCCATCCTTCTTTTTCACCAGTAGGACAGGTGCTCCCCAAGGTGACACACTAGGCCTAATAAACCCCTTTCCTAGCATCTCCTCTAACTGTTTCTTAAGCTCGCTTAACTCTAAAGGTGCCATTCTATAAGGCGCTACCGATACTGGTCCACTCCCTGGCACCAGATCTATGTTAAACTCAACTTCCCTATTCGGAGGCAAGCTAGAGACATCCTTAGGGAAAACGTCCTGGAATTCACACACCACAGGTATAGCCGTCACATCACTGTCAGCCTCTATCTTAGCAGAGAATAAGAGTACATATCCTTGAGCTCCCTCAACTAAGCACTTATGACAAGCAACAACATAAACAATAGAACTGGGTACGGGAAAATCATTAGACATTGGTTGTATAGGAATGGAGATAGTTTTATCAGAGCAATTTATGACAGCACGATTTGCAGACAACCAATCCATACCAAGAATGACATCTAACCCAGACATGGGCAAACATATAAGATCAACAAAATAAGGTACACCTTGGTACACTAAGGGACAACTCAACCAAGCAATAGAGGTAACAAGTTTATCATTTGCAGGAGTAGCGACACTCAAATCATATGGCAACTTAGAAAGCAGACAAAGATAGATTTTTCACACAGTCTAAAGATATAAATGAATGAGTTGCTCCTGAATCAAACAATAATTTGATTTTTCTTTCTTTAATTAAACCCATACCTTGTATTAGGCCATCTGACTCCTTCACCTTTTCCCCTTGGAGCGTAAAGACTCTCCCTTGGCTTAGTGGTCTAGGTTGGACTGGTCCTCCACTCCTGCAGTTTCTGGCATAGTGTCCCACTTTACCACACTTGTAGCAAGTGGTCTGTGCTGCTGGACATGTGCGATCTCCATGATTCAACCCACACTATGACACCCGGTGCCCTTGTCAGTCTGGGCTCCATGCACTTGCTTCCCTTTGTTGATGGAGGAGACTGGTCGCAAATGCTTCTGAAATTTCCCATCCTTGCCCTGAAATCTCCTTTCATCTCTAAGAATCTTCTCCTTTTGCCTCTCGGCCAGCACAACTTGCATATTATGCTCGGCCACCCTACACTTGTTCACAAGAGTGGGGTAGTCCCGAATTTCCAGGAGTCCGATAAGGCCTGCGGCTCCTGGCCTCAACCACCCCTGCTCGAACTTAATTGCTTTCCATTGGCCGTCGGGATTATCCCTCACTTGAGCAGAGAACCTTGCAAGGCTCTCAAATTTGGCCACATATTCAGCCACTGTCATACTCCCCTGACGAAACTGTAGAAACTCCATCTCCTTCTATATCCGGACACTGTGCGGAAAGTATTTCTCCAGAAAAACCTCCTTGAATTAGTCCTATGTGATAGGGGCGACCGAAGCAAGTAACCCGCCCCTAGCACAGTCCCACCAATGCTCTGCATCCGACTCTAGCATATAGGTGGCAAAATCCACCTTCTGAGCATCAGAGCACCTCATGGCCCGGAAGATCTTCTCTAATTTCATCAACCATTCCTCTGCCTCAATAGGATCGGTGGTACCTCGAAAAGCAGGCGGGTTATTGTTCCTGAATTCTGACAGACCCCTGTATTGTGGATCTGGAGCTGCAACCGGCACCATGTTAAGCACTTCCCCATTATACCTCATCTGACGGAGAGTCTCCGTCTGCTCCTGCATAACTCTGGCCATTCGAGCCAAAGTCGCTGCAAGTGCATCATTTCTCCCTCGCCTGTTTGCCGCCACAATCTGCATACCACCAATCAAATAGTGGGTTGATCAAGTCCCATATCCAAAAGAATAGAATGCAGAATTATAACTCAAACAAGCATCCTACACGCCCAAGTTTTGTTTTAGAAAAAGCCCCAATACCACAGTCCGATATAGAATCGAATTGCTCTGATACCATAAATGTAACGCCCTTTGTTACATTAGTAACCCAAAACAAAATCAATGAAAAATCCTTTAAATAGTTTTAAATTAAACAAACTTGTCATGAAAAAATTCGCGACTTAATCAGGTCTGAAAATACCTCATATTAATTAAAATAGATATAAAGTATCCAAGCGATAATATAATAATAAATCCATACATCCAAATAAAAACCCCAAGCCTCAAAACCGAGCGTCTACTAATAAACCCAATGACAAATAAATAAAAACGTCTAGCCACATACGGATCCTTATTTGAGAAAATACTAACCAAGCTAGGAATAATAACTAAGAAAATTCACTAGGTCTTCAATCCTCTCCAGTCCCAGTGATGTCGTCCTCGTGCTCTGAAAACAACATTTTTAATGAGATATAATCCCAGTGAATAAAAATAATCGTTTGATAAAAAGGTTCGTAAATAGTGTTATTTTCAGTAGGTCGGTAACTGCAAAAAAACATTCATGGTACCCGCTAATTTTTAAAATGTCGAATATAATAAACCTCCAAAATAATAAATATATATAAATAAAATTAACATCAAGCATTTAAAGTACAAACTCATAAGCTCGGCAACGGTCACATCTCATTGCATTTAATCACATTCACCATGCAAACTCTACACAATGAAATACAACTCCATGAACATGACTCGGTGATTCCCAGAATCACTTGACTTGACTCTTTGGTTCCCAGAACCGGTGTGAATCCCAGATCCACTAAGCTCTATGAGCTCATATCCATGCAATGACGTCCCACTGCCTTCCCCATCCCAGATGGGTTATCTAATATCTCATCCCAGATGTGGATATTTTCAATGGATTGATATCCCATCCCAGATGGTGACAATTACTAAAGTATTTTATATATATATATATATATATATATATATATATATCAATTAAAATAATTCAAAGCACCACAAACATAAACTATGCGACAGGGACATAATAAGGAATTGTGGTTCCAATTCATGTGATTAGTTTTATTTCTTTTAAAAGGAGCATTTGACGCATAGGGCCTATTCTCCATTTTATGAATTATAAGACTCAGGGAAGCTTGGAATTGAAAACGAGAATTCACGTGAGACTTCCTTTGGCAATTGTCTTTCCATAAAACAATTAAAAGAAAGATGTTTACACAATACAATAATTTAATATAAAGCTATTTCATTATAAATTTCAAGAAAATCCGCTTATTAAATTAATTCCTCAACACAACCAATATATTTTAAGAGTCTCAAATCAAGAACCAAGAACCCAAAAATATTTTACTATTTCCAAAAGACAAAGTTACATGTAGAAGCATCAAATTATCTGTACCATGAAAGTGTGAGAAAAGTTATTTTTACTCACCTTTTGCAGACCTCCAATGTGCTCTAAAAATCACGTATGATAAGGATTTACGCTTCCCTAAAAATTCTTCTCCCGTTTGGTGGCGTTTTTGGATCTGTGTACTGCTATGGCTGTACTGCGAAACGAAAAAAATGCCTCTCCCTCACTCACTGTGCGGCGTAGTGTCACGAACACCCTATCCCTGACGCGTTTCCCTATTTTTTCCTTTTCATTAGATGTCATATATATATATATATATATATATATATATATATATATATATATATATATTTATATACACACCTTGGTTAATAAGTGAAACGGAGCATTGGGTTTTCAAATTTGTTTTTTTCTTTTTTTTTTTCCAGCCAAGGCATGGCTGCTTGGGCTTAACGCCCAAGTATTCTTCTTCTCCTTTTTTTTCATATATATATACATATATATATAATTTTGCATTATTTATAATAGTTAATAAATTTCAATAACCCTTATACCATCACTTCTTTACACTAAATCTCCCATTTACATTTTATTTGCACTACACTTTTTAATAAATTGGTATTATTATTATTATTATTTTCAACTTAATTATGTTAGAATTTTAGGATGTTACACCTGCATCCTTGAACGAAACGGTGGTGGAGCGAGGCGCGGCTAATACGGTGGTGCGACTAGCAGAGGTGGTGGAGACGGGCAGTGGTGTGGTTCTGAGCAGCGATGGCGGAGTACTATGGTTGGAAGGTATACTGACAATGGTGCCTCCCTCTCCTCCTTGTTTATATTTTTTTTTTCTCTCTTTCCTCTATTGATTTTTCTGCTCTCAATATTGTTTCAGAGACATTTTTGGAATTTTTTTCCTCTGCCGTGGTTTCTTTTTTTTTCATCCCCTTTCTGTAACCCCTGTTGTGATTTTATAATGCCAATTCCTCCGATCTTGATCCTAAAATTCTGCCAAGATTAAGATTTCTATATGATCTTGATCCTAAAAATCTGCCAAGATTAAGATTTCTATCTCTGATTTGAAATAGAATCAAAACTGTCGAGCCTCATCTACAAAAATTAAGGGATTTACCAACTAGATTCAAATTCAAAATAAAGTGGTTGCTAGGGTTTGTTGGAGAAGGATGAAATGGGTTTAACTGGTCTGGCCCAATTGAAAATCTTTTTATTATTTTTTATTATTTTTATTTTCTTTGCAATTTTTTTATTTTATTATTATTATTTTTGAAATTTTTAGTGAAGACTAAAAGACCCGGTCAAAATGGGGTGTTCACAGTTGCCCCTCTTTACTTGTTCATTACTAGAATACATGAAGAAAGAATGATTTTTCATGTGAGAGTAGTAAGGAACTAGTAAAGAAAATGAACTCACATTTTAGGCTGGAGAAAATTAAGTTTTAGAGCTTGGAAAATAAAAACGACTGTGGGCCTCAGATCCCAAAAATAAATTGCGGTGGGCCTCAGATCCCAAATATAAAATTAGTAGCGGGCCTCAGATCCCAAAAATAAATTGCAGTGGGCCTCAGATCCCAAATATAAAATTAGTAGTGAGTCTCAGAGCTCGAAAAATAAATTTGCAGCGGGCCTCAGATCCCAAAAGTAAATTTGCAGTGAGCCTCAGAGCTCGAAAAATAAATTTGCAGCGGGCCTTAGATCCCAAATATAAAATTAGCAACGAGCCTCAGAGCTCGAAAAATAAATTTGCAGCGGGCCTCGGATCCCAAAAAGTAAATTTGCGGTGAGCCTTAGAGCTCGAAAAATAAATTGCAGTGGGCCTCGGATCCTAAAAAATAAATTGCGATGGGCCTCAAATCCCAAATATAAAATTAGTAGTGGGCCTCAGATCCCAAAAATAAATTGCAGTGGGCCTCAGATCCCAAATATAAAATTAGTAACAAGCCTCAGCTCGAAAAATAAATTTCCAGCGGGCCTCAGATCCCAAAAAGTAAATTTACATTGAGCCTTGGAGCTCGAAAAATAAATTGCAGTGGGCCTCGGATCCCAGAAATAAAATGATGGTAATTTGCTTTCCTTTTTTTTAAAAAAAAAAAAACTTTTCTTTACCTTTGTCTCAATTACAACTGAACGACACGCTCCATTAAAAGACTTCGACCAATCAAACCCTTGTTTATCAACAGCTCTGAGTTAGGGTCTTTCGATTAGAGGGGCCTCTTTTCAAAATGGTGGAGACACGTAGAGTGATTATTTCCTTCAAGACTAGGACTCATGGAGACTTTCATCATTGCTTTTCTTTTCTCCTCATCATGCACCGTTATCTCCCTTATTGACTTTGAAATGCTGGGTTTTCGTTGGTTCAAACCATTAGTTGAAGTAACCATTAGAATTATCCAATCATACCATTAAACTTAAATTTAGTTAAACTGAGACATGATTTCAATGCGCAAGCATGACTTAAGCACAATAGGGAAAAATGGATGAATAAAACCCTTGCCTTAATATGAGAATTTATATTGCACACAAGGAAATTGGAAAGAAAAAGGGAAATACAAAGGGGTGTATGGGAATTGTATGAAAAGGGATAGTGGAACGAAAGAAAATCGCATAAAAATTTGCCCCAGTATTGGTTCCTTGATCCTCTTAACTGATTCCCAACAACTGTTTGACGTCATAGAGCCTGGCCTCGGCTTCCACATACGTCCTTTAATTAACATTTCAATGATATTCTTTGCCCCATTGTAGCCAGTCACAAACAAAATTGCCCCAGTGTAGCAAGTCATGAGCACAATTGCCCCAGTGTGATGAATATTAAGATATCTCTTAAACTGCCCTTGCGGGTTTTCAGACTAAGATTCAGTTTCTTTGTCCTAATTTTTGCTTAGGTCGCCCTTTCGGGTTTTCAACCTAACGAACTTCTCTCTCTCTCTCTCTCTCTCTCTCTCTCTCTCTCTCTCTCTCTCTCTTTTCTTTCTTTCTTTTTTAGTTAATGCCCTAACTTTTGCTTAGGTCGCCCTTGCGGGTTTTTGACCTAACGGACTTCTTTTTATTTTATTTTATTTATGCCCTAACTTTTGCTTAGGTCGCCCTTGCGGGTTTTCAACCTAACGGACTTCTTTTAATTTTATTTTATTTATGCCCTAACTTTTGCTTAGATCGCCCTTGCGGGTTTTCAACCTAACGGGCTCTCCCTTTCTTTTTCTTTCTTTTTTTATCAGGCATAGAACTTTTTCACGGCATCAGAGTTTTCAGGTCTCAGTAGCTCTCGTCCGTTTTCATCTATTAGGACCAAGGCTCCGCCTGAGTATGCCTGCTTTACTATATATGGCCCTTCATAATTGGATGCCCATTTTCCTCGGGCATCTTCTTGGTTGGGAAGTATTTTCTTTAACACCAAATCACCTGGTTGAAACTCTCTATGACGGACTTTCTTATTAAAGGCTTTAGCCATTCTTCTCTGATATAGTTGTCCATGACAAAGGGCCACCGGTCTTTTTTCCCCAATCATGTTTAACTGATCATATCGAGCTTTCACCCATTCTGATTCTTCCAAGTCAGCTTCCATCAGCACTCTTAATGAAGGGATTTCAACTTCTATAGGAGAAACAGCTTCCATTCCATACACCAATGAGAAAGGCGTTGTCCCAGTACTTGATTGTATATTGGTACGATACGCGTGCAAAGCGTATGGTAACATTTCATGCCAATCCTTATAATTTACGACCATTTTAGCAACAATTTTCTTGACATTCTTATTGGCCGCTTCTACCGCCCCGTTCATCTGAGGTCTATATGGGGTGGAATTATAGTACTTGATTTTAAAAATCTCTAATAACTTCTTTACATCCGCCCCATTAAGATTGGCAGCATTATCTATAATGATTCTTTTTGGTATTCCACAGCGACAAATAATATCCCTTTTTAGGAACTTGGTAAACACCTTTTGAGTTATATTGGCATATGATGCTGCTTCTACCCACTTAGTGAAGTAATCTATTGCAACCAAGATGAAGCGATGTCTGTTTGAAGCCTTGGGATTGATTGGTCCAATGACGTCTATTCCCCACATAGAAAATGGCCACGGAGACACTAGATTGTGTAGTTGGAATGGTGGAGGTTTGATCTGATCTGCATATATTTGGCATTTACGGCATTTTCGGACATACTCCAGACAATCGGCTTCCATTGTTAGCCAATAGTGACCATTCGTAGGATCTTGCGTGCCATCATGTGACCATTGGCATGTGTTCCACATATCCCTTCGTGAACTTCTGTCATGATAGTCCGAGCTTCACGAGCATCAACACATCTTATGAGGACCCCATCATAGTTCCTCTTATATAGAATTTCGCCATCTAAGTCAAAGGACATTGATAATCTACGAATCATCCTCTTATTCACTTCATTTGCTCCAGCTGGGTACGTTCTATTCTTCATATATTGCTTGATGTTGTGATACCAAGGATTACCATCGAGCTCTTCTTCCACATGTGCACAGTATGCTGGCTCATCTTGTACTTTCACTTGAATAGGCTGGACGGTGGTATGGAGACCCAACTTGGTCATAGCGGCTAATATGGCTAAAGCATCCGTAAATTGATTCTTGTCTCGAGTCAAGTGCGAGTAAGTAATCTCATCAAACTTCGCAACTAACTGAGTCAAGTATTTCTGATACGGGATAAGCTTGGGATCTTTAGTTTGCCATTAGCCGTTGACTTGATAAATGATTAAGGATGCATCTCCAAAGACCTTTAGCTGTTTTATTCCAAGACTAATCGCTGCTTGTAATCCACTTGCACATGCTTCATACTCCGCAATATTGTTGGTGCTTTCAAATTCAAGCTTAACAGCCATAGGGTATTGCTTGCCCTCCAGGAGAAACAACCACCGCTCCTATGCCGCTTCCATGCATATTAATCGCTCCATCAAAATACATCTTCCACATATCATCTTCCTCTAATTCACCTTCTTCCAATGATAGTTTCTCTCCGTCAGGGAACTCGGATATAATTGGGTGTCCTCCCTCAAGAGGGTTTTCAGCTAAGTGATCAACAATTTCACTTCCCTTAACGGATTTCCGGGTCACATACTTAATATCGAATTCTGATAATATCATTTGCCACTTTGAGACCCTTAATGATATGTGATGACTTTCAAAGATGTACTTCAAAGGGTTCATTCGAGAGATTAATGATAAGCCTCTGGCTTATCTAGTTTTATGACTAGATGAACTAGGGTTTATGTGCCAATTAGTCGAGTTCACTCTCGTTTTCGCCCAAATTTGCCTTGTTTTGTTCCTAAGTTGGACTTTGACTCGTTTTGCGTCTTTTGTGCAGTTTTTAGCTTATTTTGGATAGAATTATGCTTTTGGTGTTTTCAGGTCAATAAGTGAAGCTCCGGGAGTCAAGGAAATTCAAGAAGCAGTGGAAATTGCAATTCTGGAGACACTCGCCCCGCGAGTGTATGCTCGCCTCGCGAGACTGAAAGTCAACAAAGCAGCAAAAGTCATCACTTCTGGATCGCCACGCGAAAATCTTATCGCCCCGCGAGAGTCTGAAGACCAGCAAGACAGAGACTATCACGGCATAGCCGTGATTAAGGTCACGGCTGTGACAAATTTAGGTTTGAAGTCTCGCCCCGCGAAAGACAGCTCGCCTCGCGAGAGACTGAAGACCCTGGAAGACAGAGACCATCACGGCCCAGTCGTGATGAATGTCACGAGCTGTGATGATTGAAGTTGGAAGACTCACCCCGCCGAACACACCTCGCCTCGCGAAAATCCAAACTTGAATGCGCGCTAAAACTAAAATTCGCGTCGCGAGTAAGCTCGCCCGCGGCAGGGCGAGAAACAGAATCCTTATTTAAAGGCTGTCTCAGATCAGAATTGGAGAGCTTTTGGAGGGAGGTTTTTCCACTAGTTTAGATCAGTAGTAGTTACGAATCCTTGTTTCTCTTTGGAGCTGCGTCTCCCTTTTTCTTTTTGTGTTATTTTACGATGGTGATTATGTCCGAGTGTTTGTCTATGAGCATGAGGAACTAATCCCTTCGTCCGAGGGATCAATGAAGCCGCCCATGGCAGTGTAGATTCGATGTGATGTATGTTTTCCTTTCCTTCTTTTAATGAATGTTTTCCAATTCTGTTTTGATTGCGTTGATCATATGTTTTGCGTGATTAACTAGTTAACGTGTTTGAGGCCGAACAACGATTCGCGTTTTAGAACTTGAATTGGAATCACTAATTGAATAATAAACACGACAGTGGATTTAGGAGATTAGTGCAACCTTATAGGGAACAAGAATTAACAGAATTCGGGATTAGGGTTATGAGACAGAACAAGTAATTAATCCAATCTTCGAATACGTCCTAATGAGCACGACAGTGGATTTAGGAGAATTTAGGGGTCCCGGTTGACATTGTAATTGAACTTAGGGAGGAATTCATCATCACTTGGGTGTACATATTGGGTAGGTGGATTTGTGACCTTGGATATTTTAATTTCTGATTTTTAGTTAATTATTAATTAGATTTGTTAATTGAATTTTAGATATTAATCTCTCTCTCTCAACCACCTTCTGTAACTTGACCGAACGTATCGGATTTCACACGGATTAGTTGAATTGGTAGCCCAATCCCTGAGTTCGGCCTCAGTAATTACTTACCGTGTTTATTTTATTACTTGCGATGACCCGGCACACTTGCCGGCGTCATCAACAAGTTTTTGGCGCCGTTGCCGGGGATTGGCACAACCAATTTTCCTAATTTTTAGGAAATTTGATTGATTGGTTAAGTTGATTTTTATTTTTATTTTTCTGTTATTTCTTTATTATTTTTCTCTACTTCTTTGATTCCACTTGGTCTTGCCGTGTTTTTGTATGCGAGGTACCCTTTCACAAGAGGACTTGCTATTTGATTCGAAGATCACCAAGACCGAGAAGCGCTTAAGGATGGAAGTCAGAGAAAGAAAGAGGCTTGAAGCGATTAATCTTGAGGACATGGCCGAAGAAAATCCTCCTCCTCCTCCTCCTCGTTACAAGCCTCTCTTGAGTACGATCTACCCAGCTTGGGTGATTGTGACTCTTCTATTGTGAGGGGCAACCTGAATACGAGACTCTTTCGAGTGGAAGCATGTGTCACATTCCGGATCCGCGAGAATCGGTTTGATGGGAGTGGCAAACAGGACCCTCATAGACACATCACTCGCTTCCTTGAAGCTTGTGACTTCTGAGAAGACAAGAGGAGTCTCACAAGATGAGTTTAAACGCTTGGCTTTTCCCTTCTCTCTCTTAGGGATGTCGCTCGCGAGTGGGTTGGCTGACTTGGATAGGAGCAAGATCGAACTTGGGAGCAAATGGCACAGAAGTTCCTAACCAAATATTTTCCTCCTCAGAAAGCGGCACAAGCAAGAATAGCCGTTACATCTTTCAGGCAGACAGAGGATGAAACGTATAATGAAGCTTGGGAGAGGTACAATGGCTTATTGAGAAGATGCCCTTGGCGTTCTTTGACCCCGTCTCCAAAGTTCAGCACTTCTTTAATGGGTTGAGGGGACGCTATCAGATGAACTGTGATGCCGCAGCTGGCGGTTCTTTTTCCTACTTATCAGCTGAGGATGGATGGGCACTATTGGAAAAGATGTCATATAATGATTACAACCGTGGTAGGGAAAACTCAAGTGGAGTAGTCTTTGGAACAATGGAATCCATTCTAGAGCAAGTCAAATCATTGAAGATGCAAGTTGCGGCTTTGTCGGAAGAACAAGAAGGCTAATGTGATACACGAGGGAATGCCTCCGGGTTGTGATAATTGTAATGAAGATCATGACACTCGGAACTGTCCATTCAACTTCCCTCAGGAACATGTGGACTCATGCCACAACTTTTATGACACTGTGCCCCAGAATAACTATCAGAGGAACAGACAAAATGACTACAATCAGAATCGAATAGGGGGTACATGAGGAGAGACCATCCGGGTTTCGCTTGGAGTAATGCTAATGGTGGTCTAGCCAGGTGAACAACCTCCTCGTGAGAATTGGCAACAACCTCAGCAGGTCTAAGGCCGAACATTGGAATTCAACGGCATAATGCTCAAGCAGGCTCTACAGGGGACTAACCAATTGCAAATAACCGATGGTGGAAGGCAACCTTGGGAATTGGCTTTTGAGAAGTTGTCAACCTTTACGAGCACATCTTTTGAGAAGGTGAATGCGACAATTGACAAATGGGCAACGCATACGGGCGGCAATTCACAATCTAGAGACACAAATGGCCCAACTCATGAAAGCAACTAAATGAGCGTCTCCCGGGCACTTTCCCGAGGTAATACCGAGAACAACCCCAAGGGCCAATGCAATGTCATATCTACTAGAAGCGGAAGGGTGTTGGAACCTAACAGGGGTGCAACTAGTTCTCGGGATGACAAGGCCCGGAACAACCACATGTTGAAGAAGAGCAACCTGAAAAAGAGAAGTTAGCAAGTGACAAGGAGCCAGGAGCAAGGGGGAAGGTGAAGCTTGTGGATGAAGAGTTCGAAAGAAGAAGTGGGTTGAACCCCAAGACCTCCCACCTTACATGAAGGTACCAGTATCCTGAAAGATTGAAGAAGCCTCATCGGGATAAGCGAGTTCAACAAATTCCTTGATGTCTTCGTAAACTTAGATTAACATTCCATTCGCGGAAGCCTTGGAGCAGATGCCATCATATGCCCGGTTTATGAAGGATCTTCTCACCAAGAAGCGGAGAATAATGGATGAGGAAGGCGGTTGCGTTGACCGAGGAGTGTAGTGCCATCCTTCAGAGAAAACTCCCTCCAAAGTTGAAGGATCCCGGTTCCTTTTCGATACCATGTACCATTGGGGAGATGACTGTAGGGAAGGCATTGTGTGATCTAGGGGCAAGCATCAACTTGATGCCCCTCTATATGATGAAGAGGTTGGGGATCCAAGAAGTCAAGGATACACGGATGTCGCTCCAACTGGCCGACCGCTCTATAAAATATCCTTATGGGGTGGTCGAAGACTTGTTAGTAAAGGTGGACAAGCTTATATTTCCGGCGGACTTTGTAGTGCTTGATATGGATGAAGACGCCGAGATCCCTCTCATATTGGGTAGGCCCTTCTTGGCCACTGGGGGTGCCTTGATAGATGTGCGACAAAGGAAACTCACTCTAAGGGTGCAAGATGAGGAGGTAGTCTTCAATCTCTTTGAAACAATGAAGCACCCTGCAGAGAGGACGGAAGTGTATCGATTGGATATGGTGGATCCAACTGCCAAGGCAAGGGCAACTAGAGAAGCCCATGGTTCTTCACTTGCTCAAGTGTTGGTAAAATCCCATGATGATAGTGAGAAAAAAGGCCCTTTGGGGGATGAGGTCTATCTCGAGTGGTTGAAAGACATGCAAGCCTTACCGAGTCTCCCAAGGGAAGAATGTGCAAGGGAAGAGCTCAGCAACAAAGGCATGAAAAAGAAGGGTAAAGCACCAAGGTTGAAAGGTGACACAACCGTGATGGTCAATGCAAACAATAAGTTGATCCCAAAAAAGACCACCACGGAGTGGAGAGTTCGTGCTGATTATAGAATGATGCTGGACTTAAATGAGTTGTCCGGGAACCGCATGCGAGCATATAAAAGGGCACAAACCTACAAAGAACGGGCCAAAGAAGGGCATGGCAAGCAGTTTCTTCCTCCGGAGTAACCCTCTGGGGTGACATGAGTCAGGCTCGGGACGTTAAACAAGCGCTACTTGGGAGGCAACCCAAGCTAGGTATCCTTTATTTTTAGTTCTACCATTTTCATTTAAAAAAAAAAAACTTGATTCGCCACGCGAATCCACATTGGCCGCGTGAGACGGAAGCCCTGAATCTCTGGGGTTGCTCACTTTTTTGTCTCGCGTCGCGAGGTCTACTGTCGCCTCGCTATTCTGGGCATCACATCTGTTGGAATTCCAGATTCGCCTCGCGAGATACTACTCGCCTCGCTATTCTGGAAAGTGTGGAAACAGTTTTTCCAGATTCGCCTCGCGAGTTATCTCTCGCCTCGCGAATCTGCACTTAAGGTTTTAAATTGCAGGAGTTCTTCCAGGATGCTATGCAACAGAAGGAAGGCCGTGAGACCAATTGGATGAGGAGGCAACCATGGAAACTTGATCAGGGAGTATCCTTCCCTATCCTCACTTTTGTTTTGTTTTTGTTTTTGCTTTGTTTTTGTTTGTCACTCTTAAATAATTTGAGAAGATCAAGAGTTGTTGTATGAATGTTGGCAAGCTTGTTGGTTTCTAATTAAATTGAGCACAGATTGCATGAATTATTTTGATCATTGATGATTTCCCCCTAGGTTCTGAAATTAGAAAAATTGATCCCCACTTAAAAATTGAAAACTGAACTTTGAGAATTTTATTGTGACTACTTGATTTATGATAAGTTTGGGGTGAGGGGGTGCACACATTAGGAATCGTATCTCGGTCAAACAATTTGCAAAATGTCCAGGTGAGGATTTGAGCCTCCAACTTTGTTTTTGATTGTGTGAATCGCTTTTAAGTTGCACTTTCCTGGATTTGCTTGAATCTCTTTATGGTTTGCATGATTATGTGTTGCATCAAATGATTTAGGCAATTCTCTTTGAATAACTACATGGCCTAAAAATGAACCATCCCTAATGCATGTTCCCTAGTTAGCCACATTGAGCCTAATTAGCCTATTGTTTCTTGATGACCCTATATTATGAGCCGAAATCTGAAAAAAACCATGTTAACCCGATCTTAGGATTAGGAGAGCATGGAAGCTTAATGAGAAAAGAGTTGTGAGAAACTAAGTTTGGGGTGACTACGAGGTGATATGTCATATTGGGATGAGAAAAAGAAAATAAAGGTTGACCCAAGGCAAAAAGAAAAGAAAAGAAAAGAAGAAAACAAAAAAATTGCCTAAAGAAAAGGGGCAAAACAAAAAGATTAGCAAGGAAAAGGATGTAGTCACCCGAGCCCAAATGAAAAATGGAAAAAGGAATTAGAGTGGAAAAAGTGTCAAAATGCTCATGCTCTCTTAGTTCCTAGGGACTTAAGCCTAAATATCCTTCATTATCCTACCCTTAGCCAGGCCCCATTACAACCTTTGAAAGACCTATTGGTGTTGCATGCATGTTTTCGTGGGAACCATTTTTGAGATGAAAATCAAATTCATGGGAAGTGCTCTTAGAATGTGAAAGTGAGTGAAAAGTTGATAACCTAGACGAATTTGAGCGAATGAGTGAAATTTTACATACCCTTGTGAGGAAGGCAATTGTTTGAAATTGGTGATCTTCCTTTGTGTGTATCTTTGATCCTCAACTTAGAGTAATGATGGCATGAATGATAAATTCTCAATTGTTTAAAGTAGATGAATGTGGGGATTACATTGATGAAAAAGGGGGGAGATCATTGGAGAAAAACTGTTTTGATTGCATGAAATTTGTGCGAAATCAATTGATTCATTTAAGCTTGCCAAGTCTTGAGTCGTTTTTGAGTTTTAAGCTTGCTTGGGGACAAGCAAGGTTTAAGTTTGGGGTGTTTTGATAAGCCTCTGGCTTATCTAGTTTTATGACTAGATGAACTAGGGTTTATGTGCCAATTAGTCGAGTTCACTCTCGTTTTCGCCCAAATTTGCCTTGTTTTGTTCCTAAGTTGGACTTTGACTCGTTTTGCGTCTTTTGTACAGTTTTTAGCTTATTTTGGATAGAATTATGCTTTTGGTTGCTTTTGGTGTTTTTGGTCAATAAGTGAAGCTCAGGAGTCAAGGAAATTCAAGAAGCGGTGGAAATTGCAGTGCGGAGACACTCGCCCGCGAGTGTATGCTACTCTCCGCGAGACTGAAAGTCAACAAAGCAGCAAAAGTCATCACTTCTGGATCGCCACGCGAAAATCTTATCGCCCCGCGAGAGTCTGAAGACCTGCAAGACAGAGACTATCACGGCATAGCCGTGATTAAGGTCACGGCTGTGACAAATTTAGGTTTGAAGTCTCGCCCCGCGAAAGACAGCTCGCCTCGCGAGAGACTGAAGACCCTGGAAGACAGAGACCATCACGGCCCAGCCGTGATGAATGTCACGGCTGACATGATTGAAGTTGGAAGACTCGCCCGCGAACACACCCTCGCCTCGCGAAAATCCAAACTTGAATGCGCGCCAAAACTAAAATTCGGCGTCACGGAGTAAGCTCGCCACGCGAGCGGGCGAAGCGAAACGAATCCTTATTTAAAGGCTGTCTCGGATCAAGTGGAGAGCTTTTGGAGGGAGGTTTTTCCACTAGTTTAGATCGGTAGTAGTTACGAATCCTTGTTTCTCTTTGGAGCTGCGTCTCCCTTTTTCTTTTTGTGTTATTTTACGATGGTGATTATGTCCGAGTGTTTGTCTATGAGCATGAGGAACTAATCCCTTCGTCCGAGGGATCAATGAAGCCGCCCATGGCAGTGTAGATTCGATGTGATGTATGTTTTCCTTTCCTTCTTTTAATGAATGTTTTCCAATTCTGTTTTGATTGCGTTGATCATATGTTTTGCGTGATTAACTAGTTAACGTGTTTGAGGCCGAACGGCGATTCGTGTTTTAGAACTTGAATTGGAATCACTAATTGAATAATAAACACGACAGTGGATTTAGGAGATTAGTGCAACCTTATAGGGAACAAGAATTAACAGAATTCGGGATTAGGGTTATGAGGCAGAACAAGTAATTAATCCAATCTTCGAATACGTCCTAATGAGCACGACAGTGGATTTAGGAGAATTTAGGGGTCCCGGTTGACATTGTAATTGAACTTAGGGAGGAATTCATCATCACTTGGGTGTACATATTGGGTAGGTGGATTTGTGACCTTGGATATTTTAATTTCTGATTTTTAGTTAATTATTTATTAGATTTGTTAATTGAATTTTAGATATTAATCTCTCTCTCTCAACCACCTTCTGTAACTTGACCGAACGTATCGGATTTCCCGCGGATTAGTTGAATTGGTAGCCCAATCCCTGAGTTCGACCTCGGTAATTACTTACCATGTTTATTTTATTACTTGCGGCGACCGGTACACTTACGGCGTCATCAACAATTAACCAAGTGGTGTAGTATAACATGTATTGCCTGAGTCTCTTGGAGGTCCATACCAACGCACAACAAGTCTTCTCAATTGCCATGTATCGGGCTTCGCAGTCATTAAACTTCTTGCTCAGATAATAAATTGCATGTTCTCTCTTGCCAGACTCATCATGTTGCCCCAACATTGCCCCCATTGAGGTTGGGAGGATCGTGAGATAAAGTATCAAATGACGACCTTCAGTGGGCGGCACCAACACTGGTGGGTTTAATAGGTATGACTTTATT
Organism: Sophora flavescens; assembly: GCA_030762895.1. Classification (NCBI taxonomy): domain Eukaryota; kingdom Viridiplantae; phylum Streptophyta; class Magnoliopsida; order Fabales; family Fabaceae; genus Sophora; species Sophora flavescens. Next base: position 178,637,020 of record CM061066.1, read on the forward strand.
TTATCAAAGGCTTCCTGATATTCCTCATTTCATCTCCCCGGATTATTCTTCTTTAATAGCTTAAAAATAGGCTCACACGTGCTTGTCAAGTTAGCAATGAATCGGGTAATGTAATTTAATCTCCCTAGAAAACCCCTTACTTCTCGTTCATTCTTGGGAGTTGGCATGTCCCTGGTCGCCTTTGCCTTTTCGGGCTGCACTTGTGTTCCTTCCATGTTGACCACAAAACCCAACAATTTCCCAGTTGAGGCTCCAAACACACATTTTGTGGGATTGAGTCTCAGATTGTACTTCCTTAATCTCTCAAATAACTTATGCAAAACTGCTACATGACTTTCCCCCTCCTTAGACTTAGCCACTATGTCGTCCACGTATACCTCTATTTCCTTGTGCATCATATCATGGAACAATGTTACCATCGCACGCTGGTAGGTAGCTCCGGCATTCTTCAGCCCAAAAGGCATTACTCTGTAACAAAAAGTTCCCCAAGGGGTGATGAAAGTCGTCTTCTCTTTGTCATCGACGTCCATGAGAATCTGATTGTATCCCGAATACCCATCCATGAAGGAGAATATGTGGTTCCTTGCTTGGCCTTCTCTCACGAGGACATCAATATGAGGCAATGGGAAGTCATCCTTCGGACTTGCTTTGTTCAGATCTCTGTAATCCACACACATTCTTACTTTTCCATCCATCTTTGGTACTGGTACGACATTAGAAACCCACTCTGGGTGTCTCGACACTTCCACAAACCCAGCTTCTAACTGCTTAGTTACCTCTTCTTTGATCTTTAGTGACATATCTGGATGCATCCTCCTCAACCTTTGTTTCTTCACCACCGTATCTGGGTGCAGGTGAGATTTTATGTGATGCTATCTCTGGATCCAATCCTAGCATATCTTTGTAGGACCATACAAACACATCAAGGTACTCCTTAAATAGCACGACCATTTCTGCACGTCCTGGATTATCCACTATTTTCAACTCCTTCGTGTCTTCCTCGGTCTCCATATTAATCACTTCTATAACTTCATCATTTGAAGTGAACCCATTTTATGAGCGCTCTATCGACTTTGTAAATTCCTCAATGGCTTCTTCTTCCTCATTAATCCCAGAATCGTCTTCGTCAAGGACGCAAAGAGAATCGGTAAATGAGGTTTCAAGGTTCCTTTTGTGAGACAAACCTTCGGCGGTGGTGAGGTTCTGAAAGAAGATGTTTGAAACAAGAGAAATATAGGCAAGGATATTATTCAAGAAATGAAGCGTGATTGATATAATATAAAAGGGTAGAGAAAGGAAGACACCAAGAAAAATGCCGAAAAATCATACTAACTCATTTTATTCATTTCTCAACTAAAGTAAACATCAGTTTATACGAGATACAAAAAAGTAATTACTTCATGGAAATAACATCAACAAATGGTTCAGACTTCCAATTGCCAAGGACCTCATTGGCAGCAGAGAGATAAATAACAGGGTTTCTTGCTTGCTCCTCTTCAAGTGCATTGATAGTGAAACAAGGGGAAGTCAACTTTTTGCGAGATCACTTGATTGTTGCGAGAAAGTATCTGTCAAGTGGGGGATATAATTAAATTCCTTTCTGTCTGAGAGTCAGGTACTTCATATTTTCTGCTAGAGAATGATTGTATCCTAGTCCATGTCTTATGATGAGTGTGATTTCACCTCATTTTCCATGTACATTTCTGCATGCATTTGCATATAGTTAGGCCAATTTAGTGTTGATTTTGTATAGTTTTTCCCTTGGAACGGATGAGGTGGTTTCTGTGTGTTGTTTTGCAGGATTTAATGGAAAAATGCTCAGAAATTAGCCTTGATGGAGCTTGGATGAAAAAGAGCCTAAAAAGAGAAGAAATTGAGCCAAGCGAGTACTCGGTGATTCGCCCGACCACGAAAGTCGATTGTTGGAGAAAATGCAAGCCTTTCCGGTTCGCCTCGCGAACCCATGTCTCGCCTCGCGAGTCTGCAAACAAGCCATCACGCCCAGGCCACGATGCTCCTCACGGGCGTATTGAAGAAAAACCTTTCGGTCTCGCGTCGCCGAATAAACTCTCGCCTCGCGAGATCAATTCTCGAAGCAGATTTTTAATATTCGCCTCGCGAGACATGTCTCGCCTCGCGACATGCTCGCTTGCAAGGCTAAGACCGACTGGTATAAGTTGCTGTTTTAGGGCAGAAAAGGGAGAGCTTTTGGTGGAGAGAGCACTTGGGGACTTGGAGGCTGCGGGCTGAGATAGGGTTCCAGCCCTAGAAGGGGAGATTTCCTTGCTGCGGGAATGGAGGAAGCTTGTCTATGAGTGTTCTCCATCCCTTTTCTCATTCTCTTTTGTATTTCCTTTTATCATGAGTAGTTAAATCCCCATTGTTGGGGTTAGGTGTAGCTTTTTCTGAACTTGTTGTATTTGATTTGGTGTTTTAATGCAAGTCTCTATTTCTTTATGAGTATGTGATTATGTGCTTAATGCTTTCCTTGGATTAGCTACCCATAGGAATGATATGTTGCTTTGATAGATGATTTGGAAGGTTGGTGTTAAGGCATGCTCATGAATCATATGCCAAGTAGTTCAAGAATCTAGGAATAGGTGTTGAATGCTTGCAATCTTATAAGTCTTGACTTAATGCAAAATCTCAGGTTAATCCACCTAAGGAATTAGGGTTTAATTTGGGGTTTTAGGCTTAATGCACCTAAGGAATTAGGCTTGAGTATTTTAGAAAAGGCTTGATTGTCATAATTGAATTAGGACTTGTGTTGATAACCATTTCATTGCAATTAAGGGAGGATTAGTGTAGTCTAACCTTAACAATCTTAGCCACATCTCTGTTTGCCTTCCAAGTGTTCGATAAAATTTCCAAAAGACCAAAAATATTGTTTTGCTTTCTTTATTTTCTGTTTTACTCTCTCATACCCTAGTTTAGTCTAGATAGTTGTTAAGTTTGTGAATTGGTAATTGACAACCAATCCTGTGGATACGATAACCGTTCTCACCACCGTATTACTTGATTGCGACGAGGTGCACTTGCCTTTATATTCTAAAAATCACGCATCATCTTCCATCTCTTGTAACTGATGCAATCGGTTGAGGGATCCCTTGGAGGCTTGCCCCTAGACCTCTTCCTTTCTGATACCCATTCTTTTCCATTATACGGACTGCCACTTCATTCACATTCTGCATTGGCAGCTCCTCCTTCTTGCTCTCTGGCTTCAGGATTTCAAAACTACGTAGGGAATCATCCTCGACTTGCTCTACACTTTCTACGTAAGGTACCGAAACAGTCTTTGAAAGCATGATTTCCTCTTCACCACGGATGGTAATTACAGCCCTATCCTGAATATATTTCAAACACTGATACAATGTTGATGGAACAACACCAGCTTCATGAATCCAAGGTCTTCCTAGGAGCATAGTATAAGCTGGCTGGATCTCCATGACTTGAAAGAGAACACGAAAACAACTAGGCCCTACTTCGAGGGGCAGATTTATTTCCCCTAAGATCCCTCTTGCTGTCCCATCAAAGGCTCGCACAATCATCTCTTGGGGTGTCAAATCCGTCAAACCTATGTTTAGCTGCTCTAGAGTGGACAACGGAATCACATTCAATGCCCAGCCACCGTCTATAAGCACCTTCGCAATCACAAATCCTTTGCACCTTAGGGTAATGTGGAGTGCCTTAGGACTACCTCTAAACTTCAAAAACACCTCATCTTCTGAGAAATTGATCATGTTGACCCGCCTCACCGGATCCACCATATTTACTACATTCTCTGGCGTGACGTCGGGATTAACATAAGCTTTATTCAACACCTTCAATAATGCCTTACGATGCATCTCTGATGTGAGGACAAGAGACAAAAGGGATATTCTTGCCGGTGTTTTCTTCAACTGCTCCATCACATTGTATTCACTTTGCTTCATGATCTTCAGAAACTCTTCTTCTTCTTCCTTCTCTTTTCCTTCATCTTTGGTATTCTTCCTTGCTTCTTCTTCTACTGGGTCATAGTATCGCCCACTCTTTGTGATGCCTCCAATTCTCACAACATTAGTAACCTGGGCCTTCGAAGTTTCTCCTGCCCCTCCTACTAGCTCAACTTTCTGTTCATAATTCCAGGGTACAGCGTGTGTATCATTATAAGCAAAAGGAGTTGGCTTTTTCACCTTTACAATCACTTTTTCTGGCACCGGCGCATCATTCATAGGTGGTATTCGGAGCACAACTTTTTCAACTACATTAACTTCTTCAGTCGTACCTTGCCTAGCTTGGATCACCCCCAAGGTAAGTAATCCTTGGACCCGGACCTTAAAGTCCCAACAAGTTTCGATATCATACCCTACTTGCCCATGATGATAATCACAACTTAAATCACCATCATACTTCTCTTTTTCCCCAATCAGCTTCACCGGTGCAACAATATCATATCCTACTTTCTTGAGCCCCGCAAATACTTCTTGCATCGGGGTTCGCAAGTCCAAAACCTTCTTAACTTGAGGCCCTTTCACTTCCAAGTTATTCACACTATTTCCCGCATTATGGTTTGGGATTGGGTTATTAACAATGCTAGGCCCAGAATCTTCTTCGAAACCCAACCTTCCACAAGCAATCAATTTTCTTACTGCTGTCTTGAAGGCCTCACATTCTTCAATGGAATGTCCCAGGGTATCCATGTGATACTTTCAAGTCAAGTTTGGATTGTACCAAGCAGGGAAAGGTGGTTCCATAGGCCGTACAGGGTTTCCAGCGATTAGGTGACGATCAAATAGTTGTTTGAACAAATATGCATTGGAGATAGACAGTCTTGGGAAAGGAGGCAGATTTTGATATTGGAAACGTCCCTGATTTGGAAAATTTGGGCGAGGTCGAGGGTAGCTTGGATGGTTTTGTTGAGGTGCAGGTGGATAATGAGTATATGTTGGGCGAGTGGGGTTGTATGGTTGAGGGGTAGGGATGTTATTTATTTGGTTTTGTGGCTGGGTGATGGTTGGCGAGGCCTGTTGAGGTGGGTAAAATGATGTTTGGGTCTGATATGGTGCTTGCTACCTTGGGTATGAAGGGACATGACGAGGCCCAAAGTTTTGCTGGTGTTGCACATAATTTGCTTCTGCTTCCTTCTTCTTGGGCTGGAACCCCTTCTTGGATGCAATGCACTCCATGTCAGTTGGCAACTTCCCGGCTCTGGCTAGGATTTCAATTCCTTCCCCTGCAGCAATCAAGTCAGAGAAATCCCTATAAGCTACTCCTGTCATTGCTCCGATAAAGGGGGATCCCAGGGTTCCCAAAAAGTATGAGCACATTTCGGACAACATCAGCGTGACGATTTGACCGAGCAGCCAAACTCCTCCACCTTTGTGCATACTGTTTGAAGGATTCATCACTCTTCTTCTGCATTGTAGTCAACTGTTCACGGGTCGGAGCTATGTCCAAATTAAATTTGTATTGATCCATGAACAAATCGTCTAATTCTGTCCACCGAGAAATCTTAGAATGGTCTAACTGAAGGTACCGCTCTAGTGCGATTCCGGTCAAGCTTTCATGGAAAAAACCAATAAGGAACTTGTCATCCTTAGACCAGATGGCCATTTTGGTGGCATAGCTAATCAAATGGAATCGTGGGTTCCCACTTCCGTCATATTTGGAAAAATCAGGAATTTTGAAATCCTTAGGAATCACGACATTTGTGACAGGACAAAGTTATTCAATCTTGAGAAGGCAACAAGTATTTGAGCCCTTGATCTTTTTAATTTGTTCTTCTACCTTCTCCATCCACTCTTCCTTCATCTTATCGGGTCCAAACCGAATTCCCCTTGATTGTTCAGGAATGGATGCATGGGGTTTTTCCCATGTAAGTCCTGCATAGCCAGCAGCCTCATGATACACATTCTCGATGGGGCGATATACTTCCCCGATGGGGATTACTATGGGTTCTGTGTAACCCGACATTCCCTGAGTAAGGCTATGGTTTATGTTTGAAAACATTGGCGCAGTTACCATGGAGAGGGTCGGCTGTATGCTTACATGTGGGTCATGTTCATTTCCAATTCTATTTGCACCAAGCCTGCTAAGAGATTCCCTCATATCCTGTAGTATAGCCTCCAACCTTGCTTGAGTTTCAGAGATTTCAGTCACCCTTCCCCTCACTTCGTCTACTTCTAAACTCAAGTTTCTTCCTGTCTCAGGATCGTTGGCAGCCATCCTGGTCCGAGATCTTGTGTTGTGAACTCGGGTTTGATTGGTATTGTCTTTCTTAGGTCGCGCAATGATTCTCGAACCCTCAGATTCGTGTTTTTAGCTCTGTTCGAAAAATCATCAATTATTCTAATCAGTAACCCCCTTTATATATCTATACAATTTTTTTGTCATTATTATTTATTATTAAGAAAGATAAAAGTATGCTTCGAAAAGACCATGAATTCTTTCTTTTGCAAAGAAAGACCATTTTTAGTAAGCAAGCAACTTCACCCCGACACATAACTCTATGGGCACATCCCCCTTAGGTTAATGCGTGGTTGATGACAAATCCATGGGAACATGTGTCCCTCAATAGACATCATCATTCACTAGCAATGCAATCATACAGGCCTACTTGTAGCACACCATAAGATAGAGCAGAATTCATTGATAGATGTAACCCTAAAAAATGGCTTTTATTTCTTTGAATAGAAAATACAATGTCTCCCATCTAACAGAATTACATCAAAAGTTTTAAAGTCTTCCTTTTGAATCTGCTAGCAAGACCCCTACAATACTTCATGAAGCGAGCTATTTTTGGAGGTATTGTAGATCCGTCATTCATGTGAGTTTGGACTAGTGCTTCCTCGAGGTGACCCACAAACTGATAGGTATGGTATTGCAAACTTCCTGAGAGGTGTTCATATCTTTTCTTCCAGGCATCTCTGTCAGCCTTCAAATATTTTGCCACGGATTCCCAGTTCTCTAGCCATTCTTCCTGTTGTCCGATCTCATCCTCATACTGTTTTTTCTCCCCTTCGAACATCCGGACCCTCATCCATAACTGTTGCTCTTTCTCTTGTGATTTTTTCAATGATTCGTGCATAGTTGCAGCTGCATTCCAACCTTCATCAGAGTAGCGCTCAGTATGAGTTAAGGCTTCTTGTAGAGATCCTATGCTTTCCTCCAACATCCAGATTGTCTGAACGTGCACTTTGATTTTTTCCCCCAAGTCTTCTTTTTCTTTGAAGATTTGTGCCAACGCTTTTTTTTTTATCTTTTATCCTTGCTAGTAATCCTCGAACTTCCAACTCTTTCATATTCCCCTTCTTTGCTCTCTTTGGTGGAGCTGCGGCTTCATATGCATCGGCACATTCATCTTTCAAATGTTCTATCCTCATGTTTAACTTATGGATTTGGTGTTGGAGGGTGACGATGGTGATTTGATTTGTTTCATTATTTTCTTCTAGCACTCCCATCTGGGCCGCCATCATAATCTCGATCTTCTTTAACATTTCTGCATCCATTTGCGGATTTTCATCTTTATGCGGGATTGGTTTCGAAATAACAAGGTTGTCTTTCCTTGCTTTCCTCCATGCCTCGTAGTTTTTAGTACGAGAAATAATTTGTCTTCCCAACTCATTGGATCCCAGTACCCGGATGTTGCTCCAGGCGGATCTAACAACTATTGTTGTATTCTTGACAACCTCGCATTCTTGATATAAGAACGAAATTCCACCTAATACTTCTTCAAGTGGTTCCTGTTGAGTCCATTTCAATTGTCGAATCACAAGTGCCAGAGAATATGACACGCAACCCCTTGGTCCCATCAAAGGAATATTCGAGAAATTCCCACAACTGAAAATGACTGTATTTCCTTTATACCAAGGACACATCCAGCAAAAAGCTTTTGAATCAACCTTATCAAATTCTTGTCTCCATTTGTTGGGTTTGTGCAGCTTTATCGGAATGTGATGGAATCTCCTCAAAGGGTCATCAATCCCACTAACATAATTTCGAGCATACATGTGAGTCACGATCCAAACATACAACATTTGTGCACAACATCGTAATTTACCTTGTTGACTTTCATGGCAAACTTGCAATGATAGGAATGTTTCTGCCAAAATTGTGGGAACAGGGTCCACAGTATATTCTTCGACCTTGTAGTAGACATCCAAGGCTGCGTAATCCACCATATGTAGTATAATGGGGGAAAGCACTAGCCCATAAATGGTTAAAGCTAACACCCGCTTGAAGATAACCCAATTATTTTGTCGTGCCAGTTCCTGGAGATAAACTTCAAGGAATCTTCGTCTCAGACCTCTGACAGCTCCTTTTTCCATTTTCTCTGATGGCTTCGGTAGAACTCCCAACAACTCTGCCACCTTCCCATCACTAACATGCTGGCCATAATAGAAATAAACACGAAACTCCCTTGGAAGAGGCATTCGTAGCATGTATGCATATTCTTCTATAGTCGGTGTCGTATCCAAATTCGGCAATTCGAAACACCTCAAATTCAGGTTCCAATATTGGGCCAAAGCACTCAAGCCCAAAGCATCTACATGTATGTGTAATAAGTCCAAAATCTTCCCATACTTTCTTGCAAACTCTGAACATACTTCTTTTGACATCAAGCGACTGATTTCCATTAAAGTCTTCACATCATTGATTTTTACGTCAATTCTAATATTCTTCTTCAGGCCAATTGCATTGCTAGAGTTTGACATTTCCGTTCCTTGCTACACAGATAGTGTCTTTCCTCCACAAAAGAGAATCACCTAAAAAAATATATATTATTTTACCAAAAAAAACAAAACAAAACAATATATATATATATAATATGTATTTTATTTATTTATTATTCATTTGTTAAAACACAAAGGGAAATGAAGTAAAAATAAATAAGTAAATGGATAAAAAAAACGCAAGGGAGATATGGTAAGCCTCCAATTGTCTTAAGAGGTAGGGCCTAATTAAGGATACCTATGATGGCAACTTTGATGAGTGTGATTTCACCTCATCTTTGTCCATCATTTTGCATGCATTTTCATGTAGTTTAGGCATATTTTTATTAGATTTTAGGTTAATTTTCCTTTGGAACGGGTAAGGCGGTTTTCGTGTGTTGTTTTGCAGATATCAAGGGTAAAATGCTCAAGATCAACCATGATGGAGTTTGGATGGAGATAGGGCTTTAAAAGTGAAGAAAATGAGCCAAACAGAGCCCATCACGGCCTAGCCGTGATGCCCATCACGGCCATGATCGAGCAAAACTGAAAAAGAACAAAGGTCAAGTCGAGTCTGTCGCGGCATGGCCGGGATAGCCATCACGGCCGTGACCCAAAATCACCACAAGTCAGAGCACATCACGGCCATAGCCGTGAAATTCATCACGGGCCATGAAAGGAAGGCTCGCGTCGCGAGCAACATTTCGCGTCGCGAGAAGGCTGGATTTTGCAAGAGTGCCAGAAACAGAGACCGTCACGGCCTGGCCGTGATGGCCATCACGGCCGTGACGCGCATTACTTGGACCTGAAGAAACCGAAATAGATCAGATTTTGGGTTGGTTTGGGACTCTAACTTCCCAATTTCTATAAATATGGACCAGGCAGAGGCAGAAAACATCAGACCTTTGGGGCTACTACTCTAGGCATAGATTTAGGATCTCTTTCTTCTTCTCCTTCTTCTCTTAGTTATTTTCATGTTATTTGTAATCATGCCTGTCATCTCTATGGCAAGGCGTGAGTAGTAGCTTAGTTTCTAGGGATTGGGGCTCTGCCCGAGGTTTGTAAATGATGTTGATTTGATGTAAAATCGTTGTTGATTTCGTTATTGTTTTAGATCTGATTTCTAGTGTGTTAATCACTCATAAATTTCGGCAACCGTTTATTTGCGTGACGTAGACGTTCTAAGGAGGAACCTAGCGGTGAACTTAGGATTTCTAGGGTATTTCACTCGTAAAATTCGGCGGCCACTGGTTTGTGAGATGTGGATGATCCAAGGAGGAACCTAGCGGTGAACTTAGGTTATTTGCATGACTGAGACATTCCAAGGAGGAACCTAGCGGTGAACTTGGGTGTCGGACCTATAGAAGTCAGACTTGGGACTGAAATCACGAGAGTTAGAAGCCGTCCCTCGAGGAGCAACGAGTTGTCACGAAGGCATAAAGGGTCCATCTCGGGATCGACTACCACGAGAGTAGGGGTCGGGTCAATTGGGCACGGCTTTTGTAACGAGAGAGGGAGCTTAAGCTATCGAGGAGGATAAACTCGCCTTCAAGGCAATTTCGGTAATCAACAAAGGTAAATCAGATTAGCAACATAAACAGCCTCAAAGGTAACCCAAATCCCTAGGAATCCGTTTAGATCAAAACCCCAAAAACATTTGTTTTCTGATTTATTTGATTCTGTTTGTTTATCTCTCAATTCAAACCTTTTTCAAAACCCTCTAAAAAGTCCAGATCTAATCGATTCGAAAACCGATTGCGATTCGAGAACACAGTCTATGTGGGTTCGATATCTTTTATTACTTGACGGCAATCCGGTACACTTGCCTGAATCGCAGGAGTGTCGTCGCTCGTCGACTTACGCCACATCAAACTTCTAAGTCGAGCGGCCACTAAGTCAATTTAGGAGTGTAAACTTTAGGACATGTCTAGACTTCTAAAGGTCATGGTCCCCAGATTGCCCTTGTCAAGGACCTAGTTCATGAACCTAATCACAAGTAGGGATAAACCCTCCAGGATGACTAGTCCATGACACTAGTAACAATCTGAGTGGTGAGTCAACAAATATCAGAGAGGCACTAGGCCTTCAATGACAATGCTGAGTCACCACCTAATCCTTAAGGTCCCACAAGCCCGGGTATAGAGCTGAAAGTGTGTGAAAATGAGTGTCGGTGTTGTGTGTGCTGGAGGCATACAAACCTGTACAATCCTAACACAGAACTACTTGAACCTGTAAGACAACCAAACAAAGTAAAAATAAAAATATCATGGTCTTCTATCCTAATGTAAAAATAATTATTAAAGCAAAAAGGAATCAAATATATACAAAAAATAAAAGAAAACAATAAAAAGGGGCAAACAATAAATACCAAAGTGCACAACTCATTACTTAGGCTTGACTCTCGAAAAGTCTCCAGTGGAGTCGCCATCTGTCGCAACCAAAAATTACGGCAGGGACGGCGATAAAAAGAAATTTTAAGGAAAAGTAGAGTCGCCACCAATTTATTTAATTTAGGAATAATTGGAAAACCTTTAAAAATGGTCTTTGGAACCAAGTTGAGTTCGAGAGTCGGTTACGAGTAGGGAAGGTGTTAAGCACCCTACATCGCCCATTCTAAGAATGATACCTTAAATAAATTGCACAATGTTAAATTATTTATTGTTTACCCCAAAATATTTACAAGGAAGAATTTATTTATTTATTTATATTTTTTTATTTTATGTTTCTTTATTATTTTATTTTTTGCATTTAAAAAAAATTTAAAATTAAATATTATTGATAAATCCTAAATGAGGTTGGACATAGCACGTAAGTCCATAGAACAACCTCAAAGCTAGGGGATTAAACATGACACTTGTCATAGAGCAACCCAAAAACATTACACAAATTATTAACTAATTATCCACATTAAACAAATTAAAAAAGAACACAAAAATAATGGAAAAATTAATTTTGGCTTGACGAGATGATTGATCCCGCTCCTACGTATTTCCGGCTGTGATGAGAAACTCAAAGCCACGTAGTTCTTATGGAAAATATTTTGCTTGGTGGTTTATTTTAAAGTTTTATGGAAAAGGTTTTTATTTTATTTTATTTAAAAGGGGTTTTTTATATATTTCATTTTTATTATCGAAAACTCCTAAGCGAGATAGAGCATGGCATATACGTCCACAGAACGATCTTAAACCTAAGGGATTAAATGTGATACCTCTCACAAAGTAATCCTCAAATTATCTATAAAGAAATATTCTATTTTATTTAATTTATTGCTTACGAATTGAGAATTAAAAAATAAAAATAAAGTTTGATTTCATATGAGTGTTTATAGCATTTTTTGACTTGGGCCAAGTGATCAGCCCACTAAAATACTCACATCAAGATCAACACTATATTTAGCCCAACAAGACACTCAAACCAAGCCCATATACTACAAAAGAGAAGGTTAGGTCAGACTAAAAAAAAGAAACAAAGGTAAAAATTAAAAAAAAGAAAAAAACAAATAAAAAAGCATAAAACAAAAGGGGAAGGAGAACCAGAACCTTCTCCTAACAACAACAACGCAGAACTGGCAGGGGCAAGATGCCGCAAAGCAACCGAAGAAGGAGGTGGCAGCTTGGGATCCGACGCGGCGGTTCCGGCTCAGAACGGCAGCATGATTCGCACATGGTGGGGTTGGAAGTCTTGGCGGTGGGCTTGAGGCCGGATCTAGGTGGAGCGCCGACGATTCGTGCGCGGTGGTTTCGCGCGATGGTAAAGCCATAGTGACTGGCAGGCGGCTGCGAGGGAGGCGACGTACCAGTGGATTTCGTGGCTGAGACAGTAGTGGAGCGGCGAATTTGGATCTGGATACACGACTCAGGCCTGCATCCTTGAACGAAATGGTGGTGGAGCGAAGCGCGGCTGATACGGTGGTGCGACTAGCAGAGGTGGTGGAGACGGGCAGTGGTGTGGTTCTGAGCGGCGGTGGCGGAGTACTATGGTTAGAAGGTATACTGACAGTGGTGCCTCCCTCTCCTCCTTGTTTGTATTTTTTTTTCTCTCTCTCTTTCCTCTATTGATTTTTCTACTCTCAATATTGTTTCAGAGACATTTTTGGAATTTTTTTCCTCTGTCGTGGTTTCTTTTTTTTCATCCCCTTTCTGTAACCCCTGTTGTGATTTTATAATGCCAATTCCTCCGATCTTGATCCTAAAATTCTGCCAAGATTAAGATTTCTATCTGATCTTGATCCTAAAAATCTGCCAAGATTAAGATTTCTATCTCTGATTTGAAATAGAATCAAAACTGTCGAGCCTCATCTACAAAAATTAAGGGATTTACCAACTAGATTCAAATTCAAAATAAAGTGGTTGCTAGGGTTTGTTGGAGGAGGATGAAATGGGTTTAACTGGCCTGGCCCAATTGAAAATCTTTTTATTATTTTTAATTTCTTAGCAATTTTTTTATTTTATTTTATTTTTTTTTTGAAATTTTTAGTGAAGACTAAAAGACCCGGTCAAAATGGGGTGTTCACACTCCTGTCTTGGTTCAAAAGGCATGGAAGAACACAAGTTGATGTTGAATACTCAAGTGCTAGGTATTTCTAATCATGTTTCGGATTCCCGTTCAAGATGGATTCCACCTCCAAGATTATGGTATAAAGTGAATGTAGATGCCTCGGGACCAATCAATAATCAGTGGGGAATTAGAGATGTTGTCAAAAGTTGGGACACCACACGGTGTCCCTTTGGTTTTTTGGTGTATATCTTTGAGATGCATGTATATAAAGGAGATGAAAAAGTAAGTGAGGAACAGAGATAAACATATACGGTGTGTGTCTGAAATATGATGTATCATAACTCTATTTTGCTTGTATACATATATGTGAAGGAACCGAGGTCGTGTCTGTCGTCTGATGGGTCAGCATTGCTAGGCTTCAAGGCATCTCTCCACAGACTAGGGCATATTCCCGGACCAACAATTTTCAGTAAAGATTGGACAATGGAACACAAGAGGTTGGTTGTTGGCATCACTTCTCGGACCAAGTTCTTGGCAGGGGAACGTACAACACCATATAAAGAACCGCATGCTACTAGTGAGTTGTGACACATGATAATCATAGGGAAATGAATGGATGATCATGTGAATGTGAAGCATGATATCCAGGCATCTTTAATTTGTAAAACAGAGACATACGGTGATCATGATATGAATTAGTAGTATTTGGTAAAGTTGAAGATGTGGTGGCCGAGGAAAGTTTATCTCGGCTCCACGATGGGCACCAAAATGTTCATACAAGAACTAGTTTTCCAAGGAGTTCTCGAAATGAGTACAACTATTCTCCGATGATATTTCGGAGTACGAGTACAATGTCTATTTGTGACCTATCTTCTACATAGATATGTTCTCTATTTATAAGCTTTATCTCGTGTCTTTAGCTCTTCTCTGCCTTGGGTTCCTTCCTGGTTGGTTTGTAACTATGCACCTTTATGTCTTGCCTTTAAGTCTCCCTCTTGATTGTCATTATGGCTTATATACTATAATGACTGAGTAATTCGTAATAGTCCGTAAATGATATGGGTCGAAGATATGTAACCTGATTATATGATATGGCCTGAGATATGCTCAGCCCATGTAGGAATAGAAGCTTATGTTTTTATTTTTATAAATACTAGATTTCCTAATCCAATTTAATATTTTTACATATAATTTGTTTTCTGTGTGTGTTGTATGACCAACATATAAGATGAAGTTTAGAGCCACAAAGCTTCAGCTTTCTTGAGGAGAGAAATGAGTGTGCCATTGATGTGGACCCCCACCGAGGAACTTCCCTCCGATGAAGACGGCAGGGATCGGGTTGTTGTGGGTGGTGCATGCCGCCAGCTGGTAGAGGATAGCATCAACCCCATCGACGATATGCTCATTGAGCTCCACCACGGTGGGGCCGACGCCGAGGCTGTAGAAGAGGTGCTTGGCCAACGTGGACATACAACACTCGGTGGTGCTGAATATCATCACGGTGTTGCAGGAAGCTAGATGGTGCACCATCTTATAGAGGCTCATCTCTAGCCTCGCCATGAGTGCTGGTGTTGTTGAAGCTTCCACTTACATGCTTGACTTCACCTGCATATTTTAGATACGAGAGAGAGAGAGAGTTATATGACATATGAATGAAGAGAAATGTATATGCAGCTATTTTTCACAGAGAAATAATTAAAGAGAAGCAAAGAAGTTAGAAACTTAGCAAATCACAAAAAATGGTAGGTGATATGTAAAGGCATTATATATAAGAATTTGTTATCGCACACACATATAATATAATATATATATATATATATATATATATATATATATATAAACACATGTCATAATGTTAGTATATATTTTTACATTCCCAGTGCATGAAAATTAAACTCTTAATATATTATAAAATGAGAATAACTTATGTGCTTAATTTTGATATGCTTTATTGCTAAAAAAATCATATTGATGTCGCAATTTATGATTAAATTACATTACAAAAAATCTTTACGGTGATACTACTTTTAGAAATAGTTTAATAGGTATACAGTGTCAACATGAAAAATTTTACACTATCAAACAAGAAGAAATCACAGTATACTTGATTTTAAAGTAATTAAGATGAGAGTCAAAAATTTTTAATAAGGTGTGGATTTCTAATTGGTTACAGTGTAAAAGATGTGTAAACAAATTAAAATTTTATATTAAATTCCTAAATACTTAATTTGATTACGATATGCACATAATTTATTTTATTAAATTAGATCCTTTTATTAAATTCCTACATGCTTAATTTGATTACGATATGCACATTTTTTTTATAAATTTACTGTAAATAAAAAATTACACTAATCATCATCAAACTAAAAACAATAAATTGCAACAAAAAACAATTTGCAAGCATAAGTAGAATATATTATTTTCATAATTATGATTATCAAATAAATTAGTTTACCCTAGTTAAAAGACATGGGATTTATCTTCTTTAATCAAGGAAATCATAGTCGTGTTTCTACATCGATAATCCATGCTGCCTCGCTCATGAATCTGATGAAGACAACACATTTTTAAAATGCAGAAAATATGCCAAAAAAAAGAGAGCAGCATATGTAACCAAGGAAAGATGAATAACATGGAATAAGCATATATATAATACCAGTCCGAGAAGAATGAAGGAATATTCATGTATTCCTCTTCATCATTTATCATACAAGTATGTTTGTATAATTGTGAAGATAAATGTAAATGATAGCGGAAGGAAAGAAGACCGTCCAGGAGTTGATGGAATTTTTTTTTCTCATACATAAAAAAAGGAATAATATTTTGAAGGAAAAAACTTAGCTACAGTAACTGAGGTACTATGGGTTTGCACTAGAAAACCATGTAAGGGTCAGGTGAGTTTTATGGGTTTATTCATTTTTCAAGATTTTTTTAATTTGTTTATGTGGAGAACCGTGCGCAGAGCATCATACTGTATGTAAGTTTGATCCTATTTTGAATATGATTTTTTTTGGGGGGGTGGATCTATCAAATTTGGAGAATAAAAAAACAAATAAGTGACATCATCATCACAAACGGATAAAAGAACAGAACAAAGAGACAAAGGAAGACCAGAAAGTACTCCACAGGAGAGCGGTGGCGGCACGGCGGACGGATGTCGACGGCGCGAGCAAGGACCAGAGATGACGAACGGCGGTGACGATGGTGTGCACGGGGTGGATGCGAGTGGGCTCGGGTCGGAACGGCGAACCCGTGGGCTCTTCTGGTGCGTGTTGCGAAAGGAGAGGGAGGGTGACGGCGGCGTCGGGGTTTGCACAGATCTGATGTGGTGACCATGCGTGATGGACTGCGACGGCTACCGAGGTGACACGGCGGAGAACGGCGATGCGACTGGTACATGTTCTGTGAGGCTGAGTGGCGGCTAAGTTGGAACAGAGAGGATCGCCGCGTGACTGGAATGCTTTGGTGCTGGTCAATGGTGTTGTGTTGCAGTTGTTTCCATGGTGGTTACACTTTGGTTTTGGGAGAAAGATGTGAAACAGGAAATAATGAGTGATGAAAGACAGAGAAAATCCTCTGGTTGAGGATCAAGAGAAAGCCCCGAAGCAATGCATGATTTTTATATTAATAATAAAATGACAGGTAGTGACAAGAAAAGCTGTGACAAGGTACAGATAGTGAGGAGCAAGTTGTACTATTCTGTAAGTTTCCAATTCAATCCTTGTTACATTTAATGAATGTAGACTTAAATGCAGAGCCATCCCTGATGAATATTGAGTATTGAATAGGGTGAAAAATACAACTGCGTTCGAGAGGAGCTTTTTAAGTTTTTATGTAGCCCAAGACGCATGACAGCTAGCATCTGCTGCAGTTTTGATATAACATTACTTTGATTCTAAGTACCATTTTGTGGGTCATTAATATCCCATAACATCTAGCAAATTTCATACATTTTCTCTTCAATACAACATGCATGATTTGGATTCTTAACTTATTTTAAGCGGGTCATATAAATTATCTCACATATTTATATTTTTAAATTTTTTAACTTAAAAAATTAATTTATTTTTTTAATTTTAATTTTATTATGTGTTGCCAAAAAAAAATTATTGGCAATAACGACAACATGACATTCATGTCATCCCTCTCCAATACAAATTGTAAAAATCGGTTCTTGCAAATAAGAACTCATGTAACAATCATCATCGGATATGGTCTTACAGAATAATTTAGAACATCTTCAATGCTCTTCATATAAATAACACACTTTATCAGTGAGTCATCTCTCAATTTTAAACAACTCAGTCAATACTAGTATTTTTGCATCCGTGCGATGCACGGGTCATCAATTACTATTATTATTGATAGCATTGTTATCATTAATAACTGAATTGTGTCTCTACTTGTACGAAACTTTTTTTTTCCTTTATCCCAAATTAAGTCCACTATGTCAAACATTTTCTTGACTTATTTCATATATTGCTTTCAATATTTCATTCTCACCCATAATGGTGGTAGTCATTCATCTCCTAGGCTTTTTATTTATGGACATAAGTGATCAGAAAAAACCTTGAAAAAAATTTATCTATAACTTGAGTGCAAAGAATTGAATATTATTTTTATTTTAAAATGATATTACAATACATAATGTAACACTATGTGTTAAGTGTTCCTCTTTGATTATTACTAATGATCAACTAATCATCTTAAATCATGTGGTGTTGACACGTGTCACTTTATTAGAAAATCATCAATTCCCCTTATTAATTAATATAGATATAGATTTATTATTTAAAATAGAAAAAACAAAGGCAAGGACGTAGAAAAAAATAGATTAGAAAATATGAATAGCTCTACCTCTATTTATGTCAATTCAGAGATTGTCGTGTTTGACTCCCAAAACACTGTACCTTTACCGGTTTGTAAATATTTTAAAACAGAAAAATATATAAATTTTAGAAAAATAAAAAATAAAAAATAAAAAAATTTCATCACTTGACATGTGGTTTGCACCATTGTGCTACACTAAAATCGGCATTTCCCCTTATTAATTGGTATAGATATAGATTTATTATTTAAAATAGAAAAAACAAAGACAACGGTATAGAAAAAAATAGAAAATATGAATAGATCTGCCTCTATCTATGTCAATAAAGATATTAGAAAAATAAAAAAGTAAATTAGGAAAAAAATATAATTCGGAAAAAAATTAAAAAAATTAGAAAAGTATACAAAAAATTTTTGAAAAAAATAGGAAAATAATAATTAGAAACAAATATTAAAAAAATTATAAAAATAAAATTAATTAGAAAACAAAAATATTTTTAAAAAATCAATTATAAAAATAAACATTTTAAAAAAAGTAAGTTAGAAAAAAACTAATTCGGGGAACAAAATTTTTAAAAAATATATTATAAAGAATATATGTTTAAAAAATAAATAAATAAATTTAAATAATCCAAAATAATCCACCAGTTGACAACTCCTTCTACTGTTACAGGAACGGTAGAAGAAAAGTTGTTAATTGATAAAGTGATATACATATTGAATACTAAAATATATATAAATATTAAATTATAGTAATTGGTTCGGTTCAAAAATAACCGAATTAATGACCATTGGATTTGGTTCAATTCGGAACCGTAAAAAAAAAAGTTTTTTTAAAAAAATATTATAAAGAATATACGTTTAAAAAATAAATAAATAAATTTAAATAATCCAAAATAATCCACCAGTTGACAACTCTTTCTACTGTTATAGGAACAGTAGAAGAAAAGTTTTTAACTGATAAAGTGATATACATATTGAATATTAAAACATATATAAATACTAAAA
Organism: Sophora flavescens; assembly: GCA_030762895.1. Taxonomy (NCBI): domain Eukaryota; kingdom Viridiplantae; phylum Streptophyta; class Magnoliopsida; order Fabales; family Fabaceae; genus Sophora; species Sophora flavescens. The sequence goes on from CM061066.1 coordinate 178,656,045, forward strand.
TATAGTAATTGGTTCGGTTCCAAAATAACCGAATTAATGACCATTGGGTTTGGTTCAATTAGGAGCTGTGCACACAAAAGAAAAAACAAAGAACCAATTTAATTGGTTTGTTCGGATTTTCAAATTCATCGAATTATTGGTTCGAGTCTTACGATATGAAACTTTTTCGAAGAACACGGTAGCCTTGCTACATTTCCTGGCTAAAAATAATTTTTTTAAAAATTATAAACTTTAAAAAGTCAATAACAATATCCGAACCAATTAAAATAATTACATTTTCGTTCCAGAATTCCTGTTACACCAAATACAACCAGGCAGTAATATGCTAAAAAAATAGTTCTATCAATAAGTTGTACAAGACCAAAAGGAACAGCTTAGGTTTTCATTCAAAAGATATGCTCTCCGAGCCATAAACATTCCATTTTAAAATAAAGCCTCTCTGATCCATACTCACACATACTATCAAAAATAATCTAAGTCTCAAACCCTAAGCTGGTCATTCTAAAAGTTATTCCTGAGGAAAACTCACGTGGTCATTCCACGATCAAGTACTTCATCAAACAACTAGATCTAAGTCTCTGAGTGACTTAGGGAGACTCCTCTGCACCATCTGTACTAAAGTACCCAGGGTACAATAGCGAAGCAGAAGAAACCTGATATATCTGTAAGGGTGAGATGCCAACAAATGGATATATCACACAACAACCATATACACGATACATACATCACCTCAGCAAATTAACATTTAATTATTATACAGAGATAAAATGACAAGTGTCGTATCAGTGGGTCTCATGCCCGAATCAATCAGTTTTATAAAGAGAATGTATGACACTTCAATCATGAGGCTCTAAACATAATCTCATGAGATACCAACACCATTTTATCATTAAGAAAGAAAGAGATGATCAGGCTCAGTCGCCCCGTTTGGCAAGTTGTCTCCGTCACCTCATGTACCCGGATCAACATCATCACGAATCCCTTATAACGGCCATTCAGATGTATACCTCATCGAATACCACATCTTAAGCGGGTATTCGGACAACTCAAGCACGTCTGCTAAGAGGAAATGCATATGAATAAAAGACTTTTCATTATTGAGACTTTTCTTTGTGTTCACTCTTTTTCATTGTCGAAGCCCAAGGCTAACGACTATTCACAATTTTCATTACTTGAAAATCAATAACACAGGACACGCAGTCCGAGTGCTCAATCACAACACTTTAGACCGATGTCGCAGTCTGAGGTTGTGGTCGTAGAAATAATTATAATTTTATCCATGTTTTAGAATACTAGAGGCGACGTCTCGCGAACTAGTATTCTCTTTCACATGTGCTTACTTTTCACTCAGTGAAAATAAAAAACCAAAACAAAACCTCGGTCAGTTATCCAAGTGACCGGAACGTTTCTAAATCATTTAGGAGAAAATCTTTTCCTTTACAAAGTCTTTTATAAAACATTTGGAAATTCGTTTACTTTTGAAATCCTTGATGGAATAAATTCAAATATTTTCAAAGGGTCTTTCCTTCATAAAACACGCCGTTCGAAAAGGTTTTCTCTCGTACAAAACTTTTGATCATAAAAATGTAGTTTCCTTCAACTCAAAATCACTTCAACATTTTTCTAAAAACCAAGATCTTATTCTTCTGAAGTAAGCACTTTAAACAAGGAACTTTTATAAGTGAACCCAAAACTTTCAAAGTTCTATTCAAGGCTTATTAAGGTTTTTAATCCTTATAGTCATTGGGCACAGACTCAAGTCCGGCTTCTCAAACTTCAATCAACAGTAATATATTCACAACAATAATAATATCACAGTAAATGACAGTTCATCACATATATATAATTCATAACACTTTAAAGCAAGAAATGTTCAACTTCAAGTAATAACCACAATAGTTCAAGTAAACAAGTTATTCAAGTATTGGCTAAAATATCACAATAATATTCACAACACTCAATTACACCCATACACACATGCATATAGTTATTGAATATCCCTAGGCAAACTCCCCTTACCTTTAAAGACAAGTAAAGGATCCTCGTCTTAATGCTCACGTTAGCTCCAAGAGTGTAACTATCTATTCCATCAAGCAAGCATAGCCGTGTTCAACACCACGGAGACACAAACCAAGCATGATAACAACCAACAAATTCACCAATTCAATTTTTCATCCTCAAAACATATAATCAAAAGAAACCATACATTTAATTCAGTAAATAGAATCGATTTCTCAATAATATCGATTTGGGTAAAAAGAATCCATAATTAAAATTAGGGAACATTTGATTTGGTTTGAGAAACATGAAATTGAACTTAGAAATCTCAAATTAAAGGTCCTAATTTGAATAAAACATAGTTAATTTTATATAAACACAATCGATTTCAAATAAAATAAAATTGGGGTTTAGGGGTCAAAGAGCAATTTGGGGAAAATTTGATTTAAATAGAGAATAATAAAATTAACCTTAGAAACCATTAATTACAAGTCCCAATTGCACTAAAACAGAACCAATTTCATGATTAAAGTAAGTTGAAAAGTTAGAGTTTCAAAATCAATTTGGGGAACTTTGAATCTAAGCAAAATAGATGAGGTTTTCACTTACTCAAGGAAGAAGAAGATGTCATGGTGGTGACTAGGGTGCTCCTCGCGACGGCGGACGGCGGCAGCAAGGCGGACAGCGGCGGTTGGCGGTGGCAGAGGTTGGTTCGCGCGGCGGACGACTCGCTTTCAGGTGCGGTATTTCACAGAGTGAGGGACGCGAGGCACGGTCGCCTTCCTCGAGCGGTGGTGGTCGCGTGGTGTGGCAGAACTGGACGAGGCAACACGGTCTTGCATCTTCCTTCAAGTCACACGGCGGTCGGAGGCGCTCTCAGAGGTGGCACACGCGGCTGGCTGGTGTTCCTGCGGATGGTGGCGCATGGCTGGTCATGGTGGAGGGGCTGGTCCGGTTTTGGAGCAAGAGGGAAGATGGAAGTTGAAGGGGGGAAGAAGAAGAAGAGAGAAAGAAGGAGACAGAAGAAGAAAAAGAAAGAAAAGAGAAGGGGGGGTTACGGGTCTGATGAGGGAAAGGAGAGAGAATTTTAGTTTTTTGTATTAGTGGGTATAAAATGAGTGATAAATGTTAAGCCTAAAATAAACATGTTTTTTACTTTTTGGAATCTAAAAATAAAGATTGATAAATATATGATTTCGAAATTCAAATTAGAGTAAAGATTAATAATTGAACCGATCAACTAAGAAAATACTCGGTCTAAAATTTATTCTCTGATTGATGTCAAACCACTTTATTTTCAACTCTAAAATTAAATAGAATGAAAATATGAAAATGATTTTCTCTTAATCATATTATTTAAAACATTTTTCTGTACTGGTAATAATAGTGACAATAACGTAAATTATTGTCTAGTAAGCGTGCATTCACTGTAATAAGTCAATGCTAACGCACCCAATAACATAATTTGAAGAGGGTAATTCAATTACTCAAACTAAACCACATAACAAAATAAACATAAACATCCAAATAAAATAATTAATCATATGTGTAAAAACTAGGGTGTTACATTACTACCCCTCTTAAAAAAAATTCGTTCTCGAAATTTCGTAGCTCGAAACTAAACAGGATTTTATAATCCCCTCTTTATTCCAAGATCATACATTGTACTTCCCGTATTCACTTTTCCCTAGATGATTTTTTTTAACTTAATAACACATTTCATACTTATGCTTCATCATACTGATCCTCAAAATTTAATCCCTTATCCTCAATCCATACTTCTTGTCCCTAACAATTTTATCTTAGTTCCTCCCACACGAAGAGCAAAATCAAAAGTTAATCACTTCTATCCTCAATTACTAGTCCACCAGAAAACTGTTTTCCACACATCTAACTCTCATAGTTATTACCAAGATCAAAACTAACTTTACCGCAACATGCATCAACTTCCTACTCAAAGTATCCAAGTGTAGTCTTAGCTTCCTTTGGACTTATTCCACCACTCCAAATTTCATCACAGTTAGACCTTTCAAACTCTAAAACAGAGCTCTCAACCTCTTCTCACTACTTAGTTTCTCAAGAACTCCTCTTTACTATTTCCGTTCAGCTTAAGGAAAACTACTATAGATATTTTTCCGTTAATCCTCGGACTCACGAAGTCAACATTAACCATAAACATTGATCACTACTCTAAATTCCTTTAATGATATATCTGCCTCGATCATGATAAGGTCCATTGTAATCATCTCACTCAATGATATTTAACTTAAGGGTTCTCATAGTACCATTCACATCTATACATTAACGAAGCTCCTTTCAACTCTGGTTTGTCCTACCATAGAGATGACAAAATTAGGTACCACACTATCCCCCAACTAACCTGATAAGGATAGGTCATCTCATTACTTATCCATCCCGCTGAGGATGATTAGTTGGACTTAGTCTCAACTTAGTCCTCGACACTTAAAGCAAACTTAACCGACACACGTTGATAAACTTCTGTTTTTCATCTGAAACAACACTTGAAGATACTCCATGAAGTCTGAACAATCTTCTGGTACATTAATCGGTTCACTAACACTGCATAGTGGATCTTAACTTGTAAGAAGGGTGTAGACTTCACCACTCGATCCATGCTCAATTGAATTCAAACAAGACTCGTGTAGGTCTTCAACAAACTCATAACAAGGATTGAAGGAATGCCAATATCTTAACAAGGAAGGTCTCAATTGTTAAACTATCAATTTTTTCACTGTACTCGACTAACTCTGACATCTTGATGTGGAGATACCCAACTCATGACTAATGAGATAGGTCACACATCAACGACATTTGGAGAATACGTAGAACTAAGATGATCAACGATGACAAGTACTTTCGAACAGCAATAAGACATGACCTTGGTGATCATAAAAGAATTTCTCAAGAAAAGAAATTTTTCTTGATTTCACTTTCACATAAGCATAGAAAAGAATTTCACTAATTGAAGGATACAGGAACATCCAGTATGGAAAAAGATCCCTCCATCATGTTCGTGGGTGTAAAAATGCATGATTAATACACATTTACAAACATGAATCTAATAAAGTTCATTCTTCCGCAAGAATCCTCCAGCGGATTTAAGGAATCAAAGGGTGAATAATGTCTAATCCAAAGAGGATTAATTCTTATTCTTAGTACAAAGAATTTACAAAATGATGACTTTCACCTCTACCAAAAATAGAAGTGACGAAACTAAGTTTCACCAAGAAACTTCTGCTATCACGAAAGTATCTGTGTTATAACTCAAGAAATAGTCATAACCACTTCTCTCAACAAAATGTGAAAGTATCCAGACCAATGGATTCCGTTAAATCAATTCACTCAAATGTCTAATACATCGAGGATTATTTAGAAGTGTGAGTACGACTTCTCACAAAGAAAGAAATGAATAACTGGAAATTTATGAATTAGCATAACTAATCCATGAGTCCCGACTGATTTCAAATTAAAGTCAGAAAATTTGTCTGACACATACAAACTTCACCGTTGTGATTATCTAATACAATCGTAGGATTTGAGAAATAAATGTCAACTGACAAATACAAGAGAAGCAAATGGTACGGTGGAGAGTTTCTTAATCACGAGACACTCACCCGAGATCGAAAATCCACTCGATTCGTCTTGGTTCCAACCAACATACAAGTCTTCCTAGCCCTGCTTAGTATGACCACCTTGAATTGGGTACGATCCCGGACAACTTAATCAATCGATCAAACATACAAAGGGTTGATCTTTCTTCATAAACTGAGTTGACGATACAAAATCTTAGATACGTCATCACTCCCATCTGGTAATAACTCGGCTTCAAGTCGATCTTTGAGTAGACGACAACTCCTCGCAATTGATTTACCGAATCAACTACGCAAGTCAGAGAATGCTTGTTCATAATTTGTCCTTTTACTTAGTTGTCAGAAATCCACACGGTGACACGAGCCTTCACACAACATTGAAGCTTCACAAGGAAACCACTCGGTCTAACAAACGGCTCAGACCACCGATCTTTCAGTTGAATCAAGTAGTCTAACTCGTTTTAACTTTGTAGGCAACATCCTACACAAAGCGACAGAGATCTGACCGAATCCAGAAACTATATCAATCTAAAATCAATGTCCTTTGCTAACCATAAACCTAGAATATTTTCAGAGAACACTCCCGGAAAAACCTTTACACAAGCAGCTTGTTTCGAATATCTGACACGACTCACAAGGATAATCGAATGTCATATCCGAACCCAAGTAACATTCAAGATCCATGGTCTCCCAGGACATAAAACCCTTGGAAAACCATCAAGAAAACAAATACTTGTGCGTTAACACACATTGCTTCAACAAGAAACAATTCAAACAAGAACCAACTAGAGATCACACAAAAAAAACTTAACAGACCTATTCCCCAAAGATCCCGAAAGACTCGACCAGCTCTGATACCACTTTGTAACACCCCCCTTAGGCATTACTACGTAAACACATGCGGAAATAAAATTAAAAGGATAATTTGCTGGTTGCTTTCAGAAAATAATTTATATAAGTACGTAAGCGTCTGAAATTGGGTATAAAAAATTTGTCACGACTCCAAACCTAAGCCTTGATCGACACACGGGCTTACTATCCTAGCCTGGCAAGCCTATTTAATTTAAAGATATACTTGAACAAAAGTTAGTATTTTTACGAAAATTTCGACAGAGTCTCCTCTGTAATTCGGACATCCCAGGTAAAAGAACACCTGCTAAAATAATTACATTTTCATTCCAGAATTCCAATTACACCAAATACAACCAGGTAGTAATATGCTAAAAAAATAGTTATATCAATAAGTTGTACAAGACCAAAAGGAACAGCTTAGGTTTTCATTCAAAAGATATACTCTCCGAGTCATAAACATTCCATTTTAAAATAAAGGCTCTCTGAGCCATACTCACACATACTATCAAAAATAATCTAAGTCTCAAACCCTAAGCTGGTCATTCTAAAAGTTATTCCTGAGGAAAACTCACGTGGTCATTCCACGATCAAGTACTTCATCAAACAACCAGATCTAAGTCTCTGAGTGACTTATGGAGACTCCTCTGCACCATTTGTACTAAAGTACCCATGGTACAATAGCGAACCAGAAGAAACCTGATACATCTGTAAGGGTGAGATACCGACAAATGGATATATCACACAACAACCATATACACGATACATAAATCACCTCAGCACATTAACATTTAATTATTATACAGAGATAAAATGACAAGTGTCGTATCAGTGGGTCTCATGCCCGAATCAATCAGTTTTATAAAGAGAATGCATGACACTTCAATCATCAGGCTCTAAACTTAATCTCATGAGATTCCAACACCATTTTATCATTAAGAAAGAAAGAGCTGATCAGGCTCATACTCCCTGTTTGGCAAGTTGTCTCCGTCACCTCATTCGCCCAGATCAACATCATCACGAATCCCTTATAACGGCCATTCGGATGTATACCTCATCGAATACCACATCTTAAGCAGGTATTCGGATAACTCAAGCACGCCTGCTAAGGGGAAATGCATATGAATAAAAGACTTTTTATTATCGAGACTTTTCTTGGTGTTCACTCTTTTTCATTGACGAAGCCCAAGGCTAACGACTATTCACAATTTTCATTACTTGAAAATCAATAACACATGACACGCAGTCCGAGTGCTCAATCACAACACTTTAGACCGATGCCACAGTCCGAGGTTGTGGTCATAGAAACAATTATAATATTATCCATGTTTTATTTCAACATGATAAGGACTCCTAGCCCATAACAACGAAATTAGGACACACAGTCCTCAATTCCAAAATCAGGACTCCTAGCCTATAATATCACGATTGGGACCCTTGGTCCATAATTCTTGACACGGATCCCAGATCACGTGCATACAACTGAATACCAGAGGTGACGTCTCGCGAACTAGTATTCTCTTTCACATGTTCTTACTTTTCGCTTAGTGAAAATCAAAAACCAAAACAAAACCTCGGTCACTTATCCAAGTGACCGGAACGTTTCTAAATCATTTAGGAGAAAATATTTTCCTTTACAAAGTCTTTTATAAAACATTTGGAAATTCGTTTACTTTTGAAATCCTTGATGGAATAAAGTCAAATATTTTCAAAGGGTCTTTCCTTCATAAAACACGCCGTTCGAAAAGGGTTTCTCTCGTACAAAACTTTTGATCATAAAAATGTAGTTTCCTTCAACACAAAATCACTTCAACATTTTTCTAAAAACCAAGATCTTATTCTTCTGAAGTAAGTACTTTAAACAAGGAACTTTTATAAGTGAACCCAAAACTTTCAAAGTTCTATTCAAGGCTTATTAAGGTTTTTAATCCTTATAGTCATTGGGCACAGACTCAAGTCCGGCTTCTCAAACTTCAATCAACAGTAATATATTCACAACAATAATAATATCACAGTTAATGACAGTTCATCACATATATATAATTCATAACACTTTAAAGCAAGAAATGTTCAACTTCAAGTAATAACCACAATAGTTCAAGTAAACAAGTTATTCAAGTATTGGGTAAAATATCACAATAATATTCACAACACTCAATTACACCCATACACACATGCATATAGTTATTGAATATCCCTAGGCATACTCCCCTTACCTTTGAAGACAAGTAAAGGATCCTCGTCTTAATGCTCACGTTAGCCCCAAGAGTGTAACTATCCATTCCATCAAGCAAGCATAGCCTTGTTCAACACCACAGAGACACAAACCAAGCATGATAACAACCAACAAATTCACCAATTCAATTTTTCATCCTCAAAACATATAATCAAAAGAAACCATACATTTAATTCAGTAAATAGAATCGATTTCTCAATAATATCGATTTGGGTAAAAAGGATCCATAATTAAAATTGGGGAACATTTGATTTGGTTTGAGAAACATGAAATTGAACTTAGAAATCTCAAATTAAAGGTCCTAATTTGAATAAAACATAGTTAATTTTATATAAACACAATCGATTTCAAATAAAATAAAATTGGGATTTAGGGTTCAAAGAGCAATTTGGGGAAAATTTGATTTAAATGGAGAATCATAAAATTAACCTTAGAAACCATTAATAACAAGTCCCAATTGCACTAAAACTGAACCAATTTCATGATTAAAGTAAGTTGAAAAGTTAGAGTTTCAAAATCAATTTGGGGAACTTTGAATCTAAGCAAAATAGATGAGGTTTTCACTTACTCAAGGAAGAAGAAGATGTCATGGTGGTGACTAGGGTGCTCCTCGCGACGGCGGACGGCGGCAGCAAGGTGGACAGTGGTGGTCGTCGCAAGTAATAAAAACACGGTAAGATTCTACCGAGGTCGAACACAAGGATTGGGTTACCAATTCGACTAAATTGTCAAGAAATCCGATACGTTGGTTAAGCAATAGAAGGTGGTTGAGAGAAAGAGATTGAGATCGCAATTTCAAGAATCAAATCAAATAACGCTACGGTGATTAAATTCAGAAATAAAAGCATCTAAGGTTTCGAATCCACCTACCCAATCATGCAAAGTACCCAAGTGATGATATTCTCCTCCCTAAGTTCAATTTTTAATGTCAACCGGGACCCCTAAATTCTCCTAAATCCACTTCCGTGCTCATTAGGACGTATTCGATGATTTGAGTTAATTACTTGCTAGGTCTCTTAACCCTAATCTCGAATTCTATTAATTCTTGTTCCCTATAGGTTGCATCGATCTCCTACTCACTCTCGTGCAATACTCGACCGATGTTCCCAATTCAAGTTCTAAAACGCGAATCGCCGCTAGGCCTCAACACGCTTAACTAGTCGATCACGCTAGCATATAATCGACACAATGAAAACAGAATTGGAAAATCATAATTGAATTAAAGGAGAGAGAGTTACATTACATGAACACTATGCCGCCATGGGTGGCTTCATCGATCCCCTAGACAAGAGGATTAGTTCCTCATGTCCGTAACAACAACGCACGTACAATCGGAATTCATCCTAAGCCTATGAATTAAGAGAAAAGAAGAGAAGAAGAAATCCCAGAATAAGGGTTACAAAAGGTCTCTGAAAATTATGATCCAAAAAGTCCTCTTTTCTGTTCTGATCTGCTCTATTTATAAGGAGGCCACGCGTCACGGCCGTGATGGCCATCACGGCCAGGCCGTGACGGCTACCGCTTCGGCGCGCGCACGGGATTTGAACATTCGCGATGCGAAGGATGTCTCGCGACGCGAGTCTTCTTGTCACGCCCGTGATGTCAATCACGGCCAGGCCGTGATGTTCTCTGCCTTGTGTGGATTTTTAGGTCAAGGCGTGATATACATCACGGCTAGGCCGTGATGGTCTCCGACTTGTATGGCTTTTAGGTCACGGCGTGATATACATCACGGCTGGCCGTGATGGTCTCCGATTCGGTACTTTTCTCGAGTTCACACACTCGCGACGCGAAGAACGTCTCGCGACGCGAACCTTCCTGTCACGGCCCGTGATGTCGATCACGGCTAGGCCGTGATGGTCTCTGTCTTCCCAGATCTTCAAACTATCGCGGGGCGAGCCTCCTCTCGCGGGGCGAGAATCCCCAGAATGGCAATCTCCACTATTTGTTGACTTTCCTTAATTCTTAGAGCCTCACTTATGGACCTGAAAACAACACAAGCAACCACAAGCGTAATTCTCTCCAAAATAACCTAAAAACTACACAAAAGACGCAAAACAAGTCAAAGTCCAACTTAGGAACAAAACAAGGCAAATTTGGGCGAAAACGAGAGTAAACTCGAATAAATTGGCACATAAACCCTATTTTATCTAGTCTTAAAACTAGATAAGCCAGAGGCTTATCACGGTTCGCGCCACTGACCACTCGTTTTAAGGTGCGGTCGGCATTTCACAGAGTGAGGGATGCGAGGCACGGTCGCCTTCCTGGAGCGGAGGTGGTCGCGTGTTGTGACAGAACTAGACGAGGCAATACGGTCTTGCGTCTTCCTTCAAGTCGCGCGACGGTCGGAGGCACTCTCAGAGGTGGCACACGCGGCTGGTTGGTGTTCCTGCGGATGGGGGCACATGGCTGGTCATGGTGGAAGGGCTGGTCCGGTTTTGGAGCAAGAGGGAAGATGGAAGTTGAAGCGGGGAAGAAGAAGAAGAGGGAAAGAAGTAGAAAGAAGAAGAAAAAGAAATAAAAGAGAGAGGGGGGTGATGAGTGTGATTTCACATCATCTTTGTCTATCATTTTGCATGCATTTTCATGTAGTTTAGGCATATTTTTATTAGATTTTAGGTTAATTTTCCTTTGGAACGGGTAAGGCGGTTTTCGTGTGTTGTTTTGCAGAAATCAAGGGTAAAATGCTCAAGATCAACCATGATGGAGTTTGGATGAGAGTGGAGCTTTAAAAGTGAAGGAAATGATCCAAACAGAGCCCATCACGGCCTAGCCGTGATGCCCATCACGGCCATGATCGAGAAAAACTGAAAAGGAAGAAAGGCTGAAGTCAGAGTCTGTCACGGCCTGGCCGTGATAAACATCACGGCCGTGACCAAAAACCCCCACAAGTCAGAGCCCATCACGGCCACAGCCGTAATTCTTATCACGGCCACAAAAGGAGGGATCGCGTCGCGAGACCCCTTTCGCGTCGCGAATAAACTGAAACCTACAAAAGTGCACGAGGCAGAAGCCGTCACGGTCGTGACGCGCATTACTTGGATCAGAAGCAACCGAAATAGATCAGATTTTGAGTTGGATTGGGACTCTAACTTCCCAATTTCTATAAATAAGGATCAAGGCAGAAGGAACAAGGATATACAGATCATCTAGGATCATCCATAACAACTAGGACTCTAGGCATAGATCTCTCTTCTCCTCTCTCCCCCCTCTTCTCTGTTTTTTTTTGTATTTTCATTATGTTGTCAACCCAGCTTGTCATCTCCATGGCAAGACTGGAGTAGTAGCTTAGTTTCTAGGGATTGGGGCTCTGCCCAAGTTTTGTTTACGATGTTGAATTTGATGTAATATCTTTGTAATTACGATTTTGCTTTAGATCTGATTTCTAGTGTGTTAATCACTCGTAAATTCGGCAACCGCTTATTTGCGTGACGTAGACGTTCTAAGGAGGAACCTAGCGGTGAACTTAGGATTTCTAGTGTGTTTCACTCGTAAAATTCGGCGGCCGCTTGTTTGTGAGATGTGGATGATCTAAGGAGGAACCTAGCGGTGAACTTAGGTTTATTTGCATGACTTAGACATTTTAAGGAGGAACCTAGCGGTGAACTTAGGTGTCGGATCTATAGAAGTCAGACTTGGGACTGAAATCACGAGAGTTAGAAGCCGTCCCTCGAGGATCAACGAGTTGTCACGAAACGCAAAGGGTCCAATCTGGGATCGACTACCACGAGAGTAGGGGTCGGGTCAATTGGGCACGGCTTTTGTAACCCGAGAGGGAGCTTAAGCTATTAGAGGATAAACTCGCCTTCAAGGCAATTTCGCTAATTAACAAGGGTAATCGACTTAGCAACGTAAACGATCTTGTGGTAACCTAAATCCCTAGGAACCCATTTAGATCTGAAAAACCAAAAAAAAGATTTGTTTTCTGTTTTATTTGATTCTGTTTATCTATCTCTAAATTCAAAACCATTTCAAAATACAAAACCTTTTTATAGTCCAGATTTACTAATTTGAGAATCGATTGCGATTTGGGAACACAGTCTCTGTGGGTTCGATATCTTTTATTACTTGACGGCAATCCGGTACACACTTGCTTGGAATCGCAGAGCGGGCGCGCAACCCGCGCCACGCGACATCAAGTTTTTGGCGCCGTTGCCGGGGACTGTGCCATTTCGAATTTCAATTGATTTTGAAATTGATTTTTTCGGAAATTTTCATTTTATTTGATTTTTAATTTCTGATAAAAAAAAACAAAAATTTCAAAAATTTCTTTTCCTTCTAGTGTATCCATCTCTCTGTGTGTTATATGCAAAGATCCCTAAGTCTTGGGAGCCTTGGTGAAGTTGATCCGGAGATCGAGAGGACCTTCCACAAACGTAGAAGACTACAAAGAGAGGGAGAAAGGTCGATTCTCATTCCACTCATGGCGAATCTCCCGGATACAAAACCTTTGAAGGACTACGCAGCCCCAAATGCGAGAGGCTTGCGAACTGGGATTGCAAGGCCAGAGATTGAGGCAGAGAACTACACTATACCGCCCATGCTAATCAACATGATTAGGCAACATCAATTCAGAGGATTGCCTTCGGAGGACCCGACCGATCACATAGAGACATTCTTAGAGTTCACCGATGCAATCAGGATTAATGGAGCCTCGGTCGATGTTGTGCGTTTGAGACTGTTCCCCTCATCTCTCACTGGAAAGGCGAAGGCCTGGCTTAAGCAAATTCCCGCTAATACCTTGTCTACTTGGGACCAACTGGAGCAGGCGTTCTTGGACAAATTCTTCCCTCCATCCAAGACGGCCTACATACGGACCCAGATCACCGGCTTCTTCCAGAAAGACGGAGAATCATTATCAGAAGCTTGGGATCGCTACAAGGAATTGCTGGAGTCGTGCCCACATCACGGACTCGAGAGGTGGTTAATAGTGCACACCTTCTATAACGGATTGGATTACTCTTCGAAGGTGTCACTAGATTCTGCAGCTGGTGGAGCATTTATGAATAGGCCTCTGACTGAGGCATTCAACATCATTGAGAATGTCGCCACCAACTACCACCAATGGGGATCCGAAAGAGGTAATAACCCGAACAAGATTTCGGGGGGTAAGTTCAAGGTAAATAGCACTAATCTTATCGTGTCAAAGATAGACTCACATAATAAACGTTTTGATCGGCTTGAAAGAGCTAATGTGAGTGCATTAGGTGCTACTAACACTGTTTGTGAGATTTGTGGAATGCAGGGACATGACATGATGGAATGCCCACATGGTATCGCTCATGGATCCGGCGCTTCGGGTGAACAAGTGAACTCTTGTCACAACTTCTACGATACGAACCCGAAGCTGCCCAACTATGCTCCCCCAAATCCCTACAACCAAAGGAAGAACAACCCTTACCTCTCCTACGGCAACTACAGCAATACGCTCAACCATGAGTTCCAAGAGGGCCAGGGTAATAAGAGAGCAGCACCGGGGTATCCTCAAGTACAAAGATCTAAACTCGAGACTTTATTTGAAAGTTTTGTTGAAACTCAGACAAAACAGAATGAGGAGTTTAGACAACAAGGAAGGGCAGTGAGTGAGGCAATAAAGGAACTAGCGTCTAAGGTAGACAACTTAGCCACTCATAACAAGATGCTAGAAACCCAAATTGCCCAACAAGCCAGCACGTACTCGAGACCTAAGGGTACATTCCCGGGGCAACCCGAAGCAAATCCCAATGAGCATTGCAATGTCATACACTTAAGGGATGATAAGCTTGGGGTGGGGGTAGCTGAAATGGACATGGAACCGGAGGAGGACACGAGCAAAAAAGAAGATCCAGAACTGAAATACGTCCCTCCACCACCGTACCAACCCCCGATACCTTTCCCACAAAGGTTGGTCAGGAAAAACCAAGAAGATATAGAAGCTAAAATGCCTACTAAACTGAAAGACCCAGGTAGTTTCTCTATCTCTTGCTCGATCAAACAAGTGCAAATTGACCAAGCCTTATGTGACCTAGGGGCTAGTGCGAGCTTGATGCCCCTCACTATCATGGAAAAGTTGGAAAGTAAAGAGTTGAGACCGTTCAAATTCTCCTTACAATTTGCGGACGGCTCAACTAGGACTCCTCTAGGCATACTAGAGAACGTTCCTGTAAAGGTAGGGAAATTCTTCATCCCTACCGACTTCCTGGAATTAGACATGAAAGGGAATTCTGAATTCCCCATCATTTTAGGAAGGCCATTCTTGGCAACCGCTGGAACGGTAATAGATGTAAGGAATGGTAAACTCTCTCTGAATGTAGAGGAAGGTAGGGTAGATTTTCAGTTGACTAACTCTTATAACAACCCTCCTTTTGAGAGCCATGTGTGCAGGATAGGTATCACGTCTCCAGCGGTAAAGGAAGAGCTCAACATGGAAGCAACTCTGAAGATATGCATGGCTAATGATGCACCCAGCAGTGATGGAGTTGGAGTGGCTTACCATGTGGAAACAAAACTTCCGTCGGGAGGAAGGAAGGCTGGGAAGCTCCGAGAGAAAAGAGCGAAGCGGAAGCGTTATTGGCCGTATGAGCGGAATCGACTTTTTGAAGGAGCTCCATGGAAGAGAAGTGTTCCAGCACCTCTACGCCCAGCCGACCCCGGTTAATTGAAGGAAGTATGGTCAAGCTTAAGACCATAAATAAGCGCTTCTTGGGAGGCAACCCAAGTTTTCTTTCCCTTTTTCCTTTTGTTTTGATTTAACCTCTTGAATAATTTGAGAAGATCAAGAGGCAAAAATATCATTAATAGGTTTGTCTAGTGTTTTCAGGTTGAGAAAGGGAAGAAGAGCAGAGAAAAATAAAGTCAGAAGCCATCACGCCATGGTCGTGACAGTGGTCACGGCCGTGATGAACTAATACAAGAGCACAGAAAGGATCACGACCTAGCCGTGACAACCATCACGGGCGTGGTGAGTAGGATGCCAAGGACAGAGAGCATCACGGCCTAGCCGTGATATATATCACGACCGTGAAAGGGCAACTCCTGAAGACAGAATTAATCACGGCCTAGCCGTGATGAGCCTCACGGCCGTGATACTATTTCCACCCAAGTTTTGACTGGAATGTGAGCCAACACCCGCTACCGACTCGGTAAGTTGTTCCAATTTTTCTCCTCTCTCCGACTTGATTATTTACATTGGAGACAATGTAAGTAATCAAGCTTGGGGTAGGGGTATTTATTTTTGCATTTGCATTGTTGCATTCATATTGCATTCTCATAGGCATAGTTTGGTATGATCACATTCTCTAGATTACCCCTCACTTAGAACATGCATCCAATTGTGAGAACTTGGAGCCAAATGAATTGAGATAGTAAATTTTTGAACCCAATTTTTCATTATTCTTGTGACATGGCTAAAAATAAAAATTCTTGAGATGATCATTTGATAGTTAATAATTAGCATATGGTTCCTTAGATTTGTGTTTCTCACTGATTTTTGAACTACTAAATGTAAGATTTTCAGCCAAAAAGGGGTATTCACTAAATCTACCCCATTTCTTGTGATAGAGTGTTTTAATTCCTCTCGGACTGTATTTTCTAGAACTTGACTTGAAACCGTTTTGAAACTTAAAAATTTTTGAAAACATTTTTGGAAATGATTGAGGCACTAGGTATTTTTCCGGCCTCCAGAGCTTTGAATGTTTAAATGCTACCCCTTAGTTGCCCGATTTTGAGCCTAAAAGGAAAAAAAATTACTTTTCTTGGTACCTTGAATTACTTTGATAAATAATGCTTGGTATGACACCTTTTAAAGTATTACAAAAAGGGCAAAATGGTAGTTGGAAAAAGTATGGGATGAAAAAGCTAGAAAGTAATTTCTCTTGAGCTATAAACCTCCCCTTCTCCAAATAAATAAAAATTAAATAAACACAAAAAAAAATGGAGAAGGGGATGACAAAGAAAGTGAGAAAAAAAAAAGAAAAAAAAGGGGGGGGGTGGAAAAGTGTATCAATGCCCAAAAAGGAATTTTAGAAGGTGTCATGCTTTGCAATGTTTGATAATTTGTTTAGCCTTCTTGAATTTCCCTTTCCTTGATTTTCCCACCTAACAATAAATCCCATGGCCACATTACAACTAAAGGAAAAGACCTCTTGATTCTTATGTGTTTTCATTAATAAAGTAGAGATTCGGTTAATAGTAAAGCCTATGGTAAAGTACTTTCCTTGAGGAAATTGAGCGAAATGTCATATACCCTAAAACACTTGAGTGAGGTGAGACGAGTGCCCAAATCAGTGAGAATGTGGGTTGGGGAACCTAAGCCTCAAATTGGACTTGAATTTGATTATCTCCTGAGTGCTTATTGAATATGCCTGTCACTTGGATTAGCTTCTAGGGTTCTTGGTTCACTATCCATGTTTTAATTGATTTATCTTATGGCCTGAGTAATTGCTTGAGGACAAGCAAAATCTTAAGCTTGGGGTGATTTGATGAGTGTGATTTCACATCATCTTTGTCTATCATTTTGCATGCATTTTCATGTAGTTTAGGCATATTTTTATTAGATTTTAGGTTAATTTTCCTTTGGAACGGGTAAGGCGGTTTTCGTGTGTTGTTTTGCAGAAATCAAGGGTAAAATGCTCAAGATCAACCATGATGGAGTTTGGATGAAAGTGGAGCTTTAAAAGTGAAGGAAATGAGCCAAACAGAGCCCATCACGGCCTAGCCGTGATGCCCATCACGGCCATGATCGAGAAAAACTGAAAAGGAAGAAAGGCTGAAGTCAGAGTCTGTCACGGCCGTGACCCAAAACCCCCCACAAGTCAGAGCCCATCACGGCCACAGCCGTAATTCTTATCACGGCCACAAAAGGAGGGATCGCGTCGCGAGACCCCTTTCGCGTCGCGAATAAACTGAAACTTACAAAAGTGCATGAGGCAGAAGCCGTCACGGTCGTGACGCGCATTACTTGGATCAGAAGCAACCGAAATAGATCAGATTTTGAGTTGGATTGGGACTCTAACTTCCCAATTTCTATAAATAAGGATCAAGGCAGAAGGAACAAGGATATACAGATCATCTAGGATCATCCATAACAACTAGGACTCTAGGCATAGATCTCTTTTCTCCTCTCTCCCCCCTCTTCTCTGTTTTTTTTTTGTATTTTCATTATGTTGTCAACCCAGCTTGTCATCTCCATGGCAAGACTGGAGTAGTAGCTTAGTTTCTAGGGATTGGGGCTCTGCCCAAGTTTTGTTTACGATGTTGAATTTGATGTAATATCTTTGTAATTACGATTTTGCTTTAGATCTGATTTCTAGTGTGTTAATCACTCGTAAATTCGGCAACCGCTTATTTGCGTGACGTAGACGTTCTAAGGAGGAACCTAGCGGTGAACTTAGGATTTCTAGTGTGTTTCACTCGTAAAATTCGGCGGCCGCTTGTTTGTGAGATGTGGATGATCTAAGGAGGAACCTAGCGGTGAACTTAGGTTTATTTGCATGACTTAGACATTTTAAGGAGGAACCTAGCGGTGAACTTAGGTGTCAGATCTATAGAAGTCAGACTTGGGACTGAAATCACGAGAGTTAGAAGCCGTCCTTCGAGGATCAACGAGCTGTCACGAAACGCAAAGGGTCCAATCTGGGATCGACTACCACGAGAGTAGGGGTCGGGTCAATTGGGCACGGCTTTTGTAACCCGAGAGGGAGCTTAAGCTATTAGAGGATAAACTCGCCTTCAAGGCAATTTCGCTAATTAACAAGGGTAATCGACTTAGCAACGTAAACGATCTTGTGGTAACCTAAATCCCTAGGAACCCATTTAGATCTGAAAAACCAAAAAAAAAGATTTGTTTTCTGTTTTATTTGATTCTGTTTATCTATCTCTAAATTCAAAACCATTTCAAAATACAAAACCTTTTTATAGTCCAGATTTACTAATTTGAGAATCGATTGCGATTCGGGAACACAGTCTCTGTGGGTTCGATATCTTTTATTACTTGACGGCAATCCGGTACACTTGCCGGAATCGTAGGAGCGGCGCGCAACCCGCGCGACACGACATCAGGGGGTTACGGGTTTGATAAGGGAAAGGAGAGAGAATTTTAGTTTTTTTGTATTAGTGGGTACAAAATGAGTGATAAATGTTAAGCCTAAAATAAACGTGTTTTTACTTTTTGGAAGCTAAAAATAAAGGTTGATAAATATATGATTTCGAAATTCAAATTAGAGTAAAGATTAATAATTGAACTGATCAACTAAGAAAATACTCGGTCCAAAATTTAATCTCCGATTGATGTCAAACCAGTTTATTTTCAACTCTAAAATTAAATATAATGAAAATATGAAAATGCTTTTATCTTAATCATATTATTTAAAACATTTTTCTGTACTGGTAATAATAGTAACAATAACGTAAATTATTGTCTAGTAAGCGTGCATTCACTGTAATAAGTCAGTGCTAACGCACCCAATAAAATAATTTGAAGAGGGTAATTCAATTACTCAAACTAAACCACATAACAAAATAAACATAAACATCCAAATAAAATAATTAATCATATGTGTAAAAACTAGGGTGTTACAAGGATCGCAAAAGTTATTTCAGGCAAGAGTCGTGTCTTCAGTATCTGAGGTCTTCTACTTATATAGTGACCTTCTTCTTCTCTTGTAATTTTTCAACGGTTACTTTGAATTTGTATCTGTTTAGACTTTAGCATTAAATTCTTGGATCCGTTGAGACTGATAATTTGATATGCTTCACTGAGAAGTGCTTTTGTGTCTAGATTTTCTTCAATGATCTTCAAATTGTTTCGTTTAGACCTGTAGCCTTAAATGCTTGGATCCGTTGAGACTGATAATTTGACATGCTTCATTGAGAGATGCTTTTGTGTCTAGATCTTGTTCAACAGTCTTCAAATTGTATCCGTTTAGACTGTAGCATTAAATGCTTGGATCTGTTGAGACTGATAATTTTGATATGTCTTCTGACTTACCATCTTTATACTTGACTTGATCTTTACAACAAAGTATTTTGAAAGAGTACAAGAGATAAAGATTTTATACAAAAGAAGCATCAAGGTAAAAGACATATATTCTTTGAATAAAATAAGCAATCATTTGAAATAAATTCATCGTGGTCCAGATTGTATTAAACCATATATTCAAGGTAGCAAACATATAGAACATATATAGCCGTCTACTTAGTTTTAAGAACGCGTCTATACAAGATTTTAATTCTGCTCGTCCACTAATGTGGTAGAAGCGCTCGTCTACTAATTTGGTAGAAGCGCTCGTCTACTAATAAGGTAGAAGCGCTCATCTACTAATGTGGTAGAAGCGCTTGTCTACTAATAAGGTAGAAGCGCTCGTCCAACACACAAGTGATTGAAACAAACATCCAGCACTGTAGTGTTTGAAGCAAACGTCCATCACTGTAGTGTTTGAAGCAAACGTCCAATACTATAGAGATTGAAGCGCACGTCCAAAACGCAATAGATAGAAACTTGCGTCCACTAAAGTGACAAGCCCTCGTCTGCCCAAGTCTTTGGAATTGCTAAGTCCTTAAAGAACCTCCATCCAGTGACGTGGCACTGTGGACGTCTACTGAATTTTAGTTTAGGCACTATGGACGTATACTTGAGTTACAAGGATAACCCTTGTCTGCTGACGTGGCTCTGTGGACGTCTACTTCCAAGTCTTTGGACTTGCTATACCTAACAAGTTATTTAGGTATTCATTTATAGCCTCGTCTACTAAGGAAAAGCAGTCTACTTGTCATTTAAAATATAAACAATTTAAATAACCTTTGGAAGGATAATTCTTTGCATGAGTCCAAGCATTGTATACCTTATATTATTTTGTATATACCTGCATAAACTGAACTCACTTGTTAGATCTCAACTAACACTTTGCCAAGCAAATTTAATCCTTTTGTTAGCATCAAAACTTTAGAGATTAAATAAACCATAACCACTTTGGTTCCAACAATCTCCCCCTTCTTGATGATGACAAAACTAATTAAATTTGAAAAGCAAAGTCTAAGAAAGCTTGCAAGGCTCCCCCTCAGACAAAGCATTCAATAAAAAAGTTTAGGCAGACTAACAGATAGATACAAGCACTTATCATTCTTTATAAACACAAGTATATCAGAGCCATATATCAAGTAGAAATGAATATGCACAAGAAAAACACATAAGAACTTTTTTAAATTAAATATAATATATATAACTGTATTGCTTTTCCTATAATTGTCTTTCTTTTCCTTTCTCCCCCTTTTTGTCATCAGCCAAAAAGGTAAACAGGGAGTGAACCATCATTCTCAGCACAAGAAGAAGAAAAAGAGAACAAAAGAGAAGACTAAGAAGATGGAGGTGGTGGAGGAGGACTCTGAGTTTGACTCTTCTTGAAATCCATAAGAAATTCAAGCATTTTATTTACAACCTCTAAGGTTGGAGCCTTGAGGTTTGAACCTGCTGATGAACATCCTCCTTGATCTTCTCAGCTATCTTGTCAACCTTTTCTTCAACTAATTTGCTAACCCTTTCATTAACCAGCTTTCCAAGAACTTCTTCGATATTTGATGGCAGAGTCTTTGAGCTTTCTGCAGATTCTTGAAGAGTGTCCATAGTTCTTGTCTGATCTTCAGGGTGCACTACAACTAATGCCAGAGGTTGAGAAGATTCTCTTTCAGATGAGCTCTGTTGATGACACGATTCAACAGTGTAATCCAAAATATCAGCAATGATTATTTGTCTACTTGCTTCAGCATCAAGGTCATCTGAGATAGGCTTTGGAGAGCATAGAGAGATAAAAAGAGAGATAGCTCTAGAGATTGTGAAAGTGTAAAGTCTTTCTTAGAGGGAAAAGATTTCTTTTAAAAGAATCTTGAATATCAAAAGGTTTTTTAAAAAAAACTTTTGATATGACATGATAAAACGGCGTTGGTAACTTGGGACCATAAAAATATCTTGATGGGATTGATGAGAGTAGCTGACTCAGCAAAGAAAGAGAAGCGTTTTAAATAAAAGTGTTCAAGAACAAAATAATATCAGTAATAAATGTGTGCATAGACGAGTCCACACAAGACTAGGAGTGGACGTACAAAGTCATAGGTAGTGGACGCGTAGAATCCACTTGCTCTGGACGTCATGACTAGTGGACGTGCAGAGAAAAATGCAATGGTCGATCAATTTAACAATAATTATACTAGCTCAATCCACATACAACATATTCCAGTAGTCATCATCGCTACCATCAAAGAGATGAGGTCTGTTGATTGCATGTCCTTCTGTATCCATGCTTGTTGAATCGTACTCCCTCAGCACTTGCTAGATGCTCAACCCTTTCGAGGCGGAGCTCTGATACCAACTGAAGTTGACACAGGGAAACACAAGAAGGGGGGTCGAATTGTGTTTCTTAATATATTTTCGAAAAAGTATTTTCTCAAACCTTTTATAAGCAAAACAATAAGAACAACACAAGCATGAAAACGCTTTTGAAGAGATAACAAACTCAGATTCAGAACCCCACAGTTAGTATAAACAAAAACTGTAAAAGATAAAGGTTTAGAAGATTCACGCAAGTGTTTTATCCTGGTTCACTCTCTTCCAACCAAGAGCTACGTCCAGTCCCTTCTACCTGAAGGTTTTTCTCCACTATAATCTAATAGCTTTACAAGTATTCAACACCTCTTCAGGCTACAAGTATTCTTTCTCTACCAAGCCTCTTCAGGCTCTAACTCTATCACAAAGATTTAAAGATTGATCTTAACTCACTAAGTGTGAGAGTATGACAGTTTAAGATCACTTGAATATTACAGACTTTTGCTTTTGAAAGAATGAAAGAATAAGAGCTTGTCTGCCTAAGAATTGTATTAGCAGAAGTTAGGCTCGCAAAAGTTATTTCAGGCAAGAGTCGTGTCTTCAGAATCTGAGGTCTTCTACTTATATAGTGACCTTCTTCTTCTCTTGTAATTCTTCAACGGTTACTTTGAATTTGTATCCGTTTAGACTTTAGCATTAAATGCTTGGATCCATTGAGACTGATAATTTGATATGCTTCACTGAGAAGTGCTTTTGTGTCTAGATTTTCTTCAACAGTCTTCAAATTGTATCCGTTTAGACTGTAGCATTAAATGCTTGGATCCGTTGAGACTGATAATTTGATATGTTTCACTGAGAAGTGATTTTGTGTCTAGATCTTCTTCAACAGTCTTCAAATTATATTCGTTTAGACTGTAGCATTAAATACTTGGATCCGTTGAGACTGATAATTTTGATATGTCTTCTGACTTACCATCTTTTTACTTGACTTGATCTTTACAACAAAGTATTTTGACAGAGTACAAGAGATAAAGATTTTATACAAAATAAGAATCAAGGTAAAAGACATATATTCTTTGAATAAAATAAGGAATCATTTGAAATAAATTCATCGTGATCCAGATTGCATTAAATCATATATTCAAGGTAGCAAACATATAGAACATATATAGTCGTCTACTTAGTTTTAAGAACGCATCTATACAAGATTTTAATTCTGCTCGTCCACTAATGTGGCAGAAGCGCTCGTCCACTAAAGTGGTAGAAACACTCGTCTACTAATGTGATAGAAGCGCTCGTCTACTAATATGGTAGAAGCGCTCATCTATACTAATAAGGTAGAAGCGTTCGTCTACTAATGTGGTAGAAGCGCTCGTCTACTAATAAGGTAGAAGCGCTCGTGTACTAATATGGTAGAAGCGCTCGTCTACTAATAAGGTAGAAGCGCTCGTCCAACACACAAGTGATTGAAAGAAACGTCCAACACCGTAGTGTTTGAAGCAAACGTCCAGCACTGTAGTGTTTGAAGCAAACGTCTAGTACTGTAGAGATTGAAACGCACGTCCAAAATGTAAGAGATAGAAACTTGCATCCTCTAAGGTGACAGAAGCCCTCGTCTGCCCAAGTCTTTGGACTTGCTAAGTCCTTAGAGAACCTCCGTCCAGTGACGTGGCACTGTAGACGTCTACTGAATTTTAGTTTAGGCACTATGGGCGTATACTTGAGTTACAAGGATAGCCCTCGTCTGCTGACGTGGCTCTGTGGACGTCTACTTCCAAGTCTTTGGACTTGCTATACCTAACAAGTTATTTAGGTATTCATTTATAGTCTCGTCTACTAAGGAAAAACAGTCTACTTGTCATTTAAAATATAAACAGTTTAAATAACCTTTGGACGGGTAATTCTTTGCATGAGTCCAAGCATTGTATATCTTATATTATTTTGAATATCCCTGCATAAACTGAACTCACTTGTTAGATCTCAACTAACATTTTACCAAGCAAATTTAATCCTTTTATTAGCATCAAATCTTTAGAGATTAAATAAACCATAACCACTTTGGTTCCAACATGGTTGACAGTGTAAAAAAACTCCACACCGTGAGTTTATACAAATAAATTCAAAAAATAAAAAGTACTAGCAAAAATAAATTATTAGGAAAAACTATTTAAAAATTAAGGAAAATGTAAAAAAATTAAAAAAATTAATTATTAAAAAATATTTTAAAAAGAAAAATAAAAAAAAGTAAATTAGAAAAAAATTAAACGAAAAAAAAATTAGAAAAAAATTATGAAAAAAATTATTTTGAAAAAATTAAGAAAAAAATGATTAGGAAAATATAGATTTAAAAAAATTAGAAAATTTTAATCATTTATAAAAAAAATATAAATTAATTAAAATATATATATATATTTATAAATTTTTTAAAAAATTAGGAAAAAATATATTTAAAAAACTAATGAATATGACAGTTTAAAATCAGTTGAATATTACAACAATATTCAAACTAATGAATACAGACTCTTGCTCTTGAAAGAATAATGGAATAAATGATTATTAAATGGCAAAAGTTCAGCTAGCAAGATTGTACAGGTAAGAGCATTATTCTTCAGTATCTGAGGTCTTCAATTTATTGTGACCTTCTTCTTCACTTGTACTTCTTCAACGATTACTTTGAATAATCCCATTTAGAGATAGCATTTAATGCATGATATCCGTTGTGACTCATAGCTTGCCTATAGCAATGCTGAATAGTACTCTTGGTTATCAAGGTAGCATGAATTTGGAGGTTCACTCCTCTGTGTATTGCAGCTTGAGTACTTGTTGTTTCTTCTTTGTGTATAATTCAGTTTTTTGTCATAAAGTTGTTGTCGTACAGATCTTATTGTACGAACTATATTTCTTTTACAACAAGGTGAAATGTTAAAGCAGATAAAACAAATGTGAAGAACAAATATTTTTTGAAATAAATATCAATCATTTGAAATAAATATAAGAGATTCGGATTGCATTTAATTCATTCTAAGATGGAGTTCGTCTAAAAGGAAACTCCGTCTACTCATTCATATGAGAGTCCAAGTCTATTCGATATTTTTCTTAGCTCGTCTGATGATGTGGCATATCCTTTTATCTATAAAGTCTTCAGACTTGCTATTCCTTAATAAGTTATAAAGATCTCCGTCTAGTGACGTAGCGGTTAGAGCTTGTCTATTAGATTACTTTGTGTTTTAGTCCATTTTCTTCAACTAATTACTTCCTCACTGATGTGGCAAGATGGACGCGCTTATTTTTAAGTCTTTGGACTTGCTATACATAACAAGTTATTTAGGTATTTATAGCCTCGTCTACTAAAGAAAGCCAGTTTACTTAATTAAACAACAAGGTAACTTTACCACAGTGCTTGAACAGCCCGTCTACAGGGGTGGACGCGTATTTTTCAATTGAAACTTATCCCAAGTTTATTTTACTTATAAAAGCGTTCCTGCATAACTGAAAGCACTGGTTAGATCTCAACTAATACTTTGCCAAGTAAATTTAATCCTTTTGTTAGCATCAAAACTTAGAGATTATTAAATCAAAAACCACTTTGGTTCCAACAATCTCCCCCTTTTTGATTATGACAAAACTAATTAAATTTGAAAAACAAAGTCTAAGAGAGCTTGCAGGGCTCCCTCTAAGACAAAACATTCAAATACTTAAGCAGACTTATAAACTAACAGATAGGTACAAACACTTATCATTCTTAGAATCTATATAAACACAAGTATATCAGAGCAATATATCAAGTAGAAAATAATATGCAAGTGCAAACACATAAGAGCTTTTCAACAACTGACTTCATATATATAATTCTCTTTCTTTTCCTTTCTCCCCTTTTTTGTCATCAGCCCAAAAAGGTAAAAAGGATAGGAACATCACTGTCAGTACAAAAGAAAAAAAATGAAGACTAAGCAGATGGAGGTGGTGGAGGAGGAGGATTCTGAGTTTGACTATTCTTGAAGTCCGTGAGAAATTCAAGCATTTTATTCACAACCTCTAAGGTTGGAGCCATTGAGGTTTGAACCTGCTGATGAACATCCTCCTTGATCTTCTCAGCTATCTTGTCAACCTTTTCATTTACCCACTTGCCAACCCTTTTATCAACCAGCTTTCCAAGAACTTCCTCAATATTTGATGGCAGAGTCTGATGCTTTGAGCTTTCTATAGATTCTTAAAAAGTGCTCAGAGTTCTTGACTGATCTTCAGGGTGCATTACAACTATTTCCAGAGGTTGCGAAGATTGTCTTTCTAATGAGCTCTGTTGGTGACAGGATTCGCCAGTGTCTTCCAAATTAGCTGCAATGACAATTTGTCCATTTGCTTCAGCAACAAGGTCATCTGGGATAAGCTTTGGAGTAGGTTTGGGTTTTACTATGATTTCCTTTGCCCATCTAACAGGGTAGATAAACTCCACATTCCTGGTATTGATTGGAAGTCCTCAGAGTCTTTATATATCATGTACCTAAAGTGTGAGAGCCCACACTTTCCTCTGACCTTGGGAATATCTTCCTTTTCTTTTTCAGACAACCCAGAGGAAGATGCCTCTCTGGTGCAGTGAATTATCTGTGACTTCCAAAAGTCAGCAGCTTTGTGCTCATTGATTAACTCAATGGATTCATTATTTAGAAGGAAATCCAACATTGAGTAATCAAAAGTCTCTTGATCAAGGTCAAGCAATGCTAACTCAGCTTCAGGCATCACTCCCTTGAACCTTCTGTTCTTCAAGTCCTTGTCCTTGTCCTTGTTAAGATCCAGCATTGGCAATCTCAGACAGATCCTGGAAGGCTTGATTCCAATCCTGGTTGCTTCCTTATGCCTCAGTCAGGATGGAGGAACAAAATTTGCAACTCTATCAGCTCTGAGTTGACTGAACTCCCATTTCAGCATATCATAGCAGAGTTGATCTAGAAACAAATCAGTAGCCCTCCCATAGATTCTGGGATGCTCAAAGGACATTCATTTTGTGTCCTTTGGCATGATCATGGGGACATGCTTAGATGATCTAGCTCTCTTCTCAGGAATAGTAGGAAGATTCTTCCTCTTGGGGTCAGTCTCCTAGACGGGTATAATGTGTCTCTCAACTCCATCAGTAATTGGTATGAATGGATGAGTTTTGACAAGGTTTGGGTAAATTTTCTTGGGGGGGAATTTGGCTAAAGGAAGGTGTAACACCCCGATTTTCGCTGCTTTGTAATATCGGTAATAAATATATAAATATATATTTTTATCCGAGACTTAGACAATGATTTTGGATAAACCAAGGTCATTTCCTTGTTATACTTATTTTCATAAGGTTACGGGGAAGTTTTTGGTTGAAAATTCAGACGGAAGTCGGTCTGTCGTTTTCTGTGTTTTCGCTGACAGTAAAAGTTTATTGCTCAGAAAACCAAATTTTAATTCGTGAAAGAGATGAAAAATGTTGTTATCATATTTGCTACGATACAGGAAGTTTTGAAAAATTTAGTGTAAAAATTAAAATATTATATTTGTTGCGGGCGTATACGTCGAGATGTCTCTAGGAAAAGCTTGCGCCAGATGAATCGAGGAGTCGGCAACGTAGCAGAGATGATGGATTTGACCGACTTGCCGAGCATTTATGGCGAGCTTATCCGAGTTATAATGGCCATAATGGTGCATTTATGACAAAGTGAATTTTTGCTATGAAATGACCATTTTACCCTTGTCTTTTTATGACAATTACAAACCATGCCATTGGAAAATTTGACCAAATCCAACCCAAAACTCACGGCTCATTCCTCCATTCAAATCACTTGGACATCACTTTTCCTAAGTCATAAATGACATTTATGTTAAGTGGATGAGTTATAAGGAAAAGTCATTCTCTCATCAATCATCCGAAACTGTCACGAAATTCTGACCAGTTTATGATCTGAATCTCGAAAAACTTTAAAGATGAAAGTTGTTCATCTTTATCTGTTCTTTCCAATGACATAAAGATCATCCAAAACGGACAAGTATGTTGAGATATAAAACTGTTCTAAACCCTCATCATGTTCATCTTCTTCTCCAATGATCTCAAATCTTCTCCAAGTTTCTTGATTCTTCTTAACCTATCTTTGACTCACAAAATCAGCCAACTTTGGTCAAGATAAGCTTGCATTAAATGTGGCAAAATCATCATCATGGCACTTTATTGACAATTTGCAAACTAGTCCTTCAACTTTTGGAATCTTTGCAAATTGGTCCTTAGAACTTAATTGCATTTGAATCCTTTAGCATGACAACTCATCATCATCTAGATCCTTCCTAAGATGGTGCCACCATCTCTATAAATACCATACTCTCACTTTTCACGTAGCTTCTTTTGGCCATTTGTTCAAAAACCCTAAGTTTATAAGTCTTCTAGTGTAGATTTGTGAAGCAAGTTTCTTGGATTTCCTTTATCATTGATCTTCAAGAGGTAAATCCTAATCTTCTTCCTTAATCATGCCTATGTTCTTTAACAAGTTTCTTGATTCAAGGCTTATATCATAGTTGTTCATCACTTTAAAGTTTCTAACCCTAGAACTTTGAAAAGTCATAACTAATTCTAGAAAAATCCTTTTGACATGAAACCAATTGCTATGATCTTATAATCATCTCTATTTTCATCATCTAGAAGCATAAGATCATGAGAAATTTCTTTCCTTAAAATCTGGACTGGGCCGAACCTAGGTTAATGTGTGTTCTTAGGTTTTGTTTCAATTTCATGTCTTGATTCATGATTCAATCCTTGTGTATCTTGCTAGTTCTTGTATTCAAGTATATAGAAGATCAAAAATCAAATTTGAGCCTATTTGTTTCTTCAAAAACCGAAACCCTAGGTTTGAGTACTTAATAGGTTTTGTGATTCAGAAGTTGTTTGTAATCCTTGAATCCAACTCTAAACTTTGTATGTTGATTAAATCCAAGAGTTGAGGAAATTTTAAAATAACTAGCCTAAAAATCTTGAGAAAACCGAACCCTAGTTCTTAGAACTAGATGAGTTTAATTCATGTTCTTGGTTCATAATCATGGTTTAAGTGATTAATCATGCTTAAGTAACTTATGGATCATTAATCCTTAAGTTAATCAAATTTTCAACTTTCTAACCTAGATAATTGGTTGAAGCCGAAACCCTAACCATAAAGGTTAGAGGATTTTGTTTCAAATTTTAGTCTTGTAATAAGTAATATATGTTAGTTAAGACTCTAGTAATTAGGATCCAAAAGATGACATTAAGAAGATAACCCTAAACCTATTTTCTAAGTCTTGGCCGAACCTAGCCCTAAAGTGTCATAAATGGTTGTTAGTTGATTAATTATAGTTATGATTGTTTGAATGAAGGTGGTTGTGTTAACTCGTGGCGGGATAACGAGGATCGCCGTGTACGTGTTTCCGGTGCAAACTCAAGTGGGAGAAAGAACCATTCCATCGTCGGAACTGATAAGTAGTATATAATTTATAATAATGGTGTAGGACGACCTAAACCCTACTAGTGGTCGATTAATCGACAATACCAAAATCGTATTGGAAACTTTTCCGTAAAACCAATGACGATTTGGGAATTGTAGGTTTATCGCCTTAGGTTGATTATTCATATTTGAGGATGTTTGAATTATTTACTTTTGACTGTTTGTGATACGCTGGTTGAGGTATTCCATCTGCATGTGACGTATTGTTTTGGTGTTTGAATATTATGATATTGAGGATGTTTGAATATTCTGTTGATTAATGTGTTATGCATGATCTGCCTGGGTTTAATTCTATGCTTAGATAATTTTAAGGAAAGATATATATTGTTCGGAGGTATTTTGTTTGGGTGAGAGTTTTGAATATGAATTAGAAGTGCCTCGCTATTGTTTTATAGAAGTGATGTGATATAGAGTGTAAGTGGAGGTTATGAGGAAAAGCTTGAGGTACTAGGTTGTTATTGATAAAAGTCAGTGAGAATCATGTGTTGCATTGTTGTTCATAACCGTGTATTTGAGATACACGAGGTCCGAAGTTCTTTTAGACCGTTCCAAATTAGAATTTAAGTTGTGCAACTATAGTGTCATTGCTTTGCATGAGCACCCTTGATCGAGTTGAGAGAGAGAGAATCAGGGTGTGCACCGACGGTACAGTGCAGCTATAATGTCATTGCTTTGCATGAGCATTCTCACCATGGATGTACACCATGGATGTGAATGTGCACCGGCGTTGGGAACGTGTCACTTGGACGACTGACTGACATTCCTAACGAGGGATGTGTGACAGGATTAGCAGTGGCCACGTCATCATAAAGGTGTAGTTGCATGAGTTGGAGGGTAGAGGATGATATAGTGATTTGAGGATGATTGTTGAGTTTGAGTGATGCGTGTCTGTGACTATTATTGTATTATATGCTATGAATCTTTTCCACTTATGATGATAGAACTGTTTCTTATCTCCCTATTTCTGTATTTTTGTGTATGTCTACTTTGTTACGTTAGAAGACCAGCTGGACGAATATGTTGCGGAGGAGATGGATGGAACCATGTACGAGACGGAGGTGGTGGAGGAGTTGAATGACATTCCGTATGAAGCTGACGCTGGAGAACAACCGACTGATCCTAATAATATAGTGTAGTAAGTTTAGGGCCAGTGAGTCATATATGACGTTTTTGTTTTCCGTTAGTTATAAGCAGTTTGTTTTAAATAAGTACCTGTGTGGGATCCTACTGAGAGGATACCCTAATCAGTGTTGTGTAAAATAAAGGATACTCATGTGTGTATTTATGTAAAATAGTTTGGTGTGTTTTATATCTGCATAAGTTATATAATTATTAATTAAGTTTTAAGATTTACGTATTTTCAACGTTAAGCGCGCGATTAAGTAAATAAATAATTAAGGATTTAATGTAATAATACAATGGGGCACAACGGGGTGTCACATTTGGTGGTATCCGAGCAGTTCGATTCTAATCGGACTGTGAGGTTTAGGATGTTGTTACTGGCCGTGTCTAGTTGAGTCCATATCGGATTTTAACTATGATTAGAAGATGGGTAGTGTGTCCGAATCCGACGCGATAAATAACCTTAGTGTGGCATATGGTATTTATATACTTGTCTATGGGGTATTATATGTCATACTGATGAGAGAGGATGATTTCTGTTACAGAATCATGGCTCATGAAAGAAGAAGTCTGATTATTAGTGGTGACGGATCTCCTGAGGGAACCATTGGAGCTGACAACGGTGAGGTTAATCCTACTGGAAATGGAGGAGAGTCATCTGTGACTCCCAATATCATGGAAACGATAGCTGCTACCTTGTTATTACAAACACAGCAGAATACGAAGCTGCTACAAATAAACAAAGAGCAGCAGGAACTGCAGAATCAAATAACAACCATTGAAACTGAAGAGGCAGAATTGATTACTTTCCTAAAAGGGAAGCCACCACAGTTCCGAGGGGACTATGACCCAAAGAAGGCAGAATGGTGGGTACAAGAGATAGAGAAGATATTTGACACCATGCGCTGCATGGAGGGGAGAAAAGTGACTTATGTTGCATACATGCTAACTGGAGAAGCAGAGTCTTGGTGGAGAGGTAAGATAAGATTACTGGAGTTAGAGGGTAGGATTATCTGCTGGCAGTTGTTTACTGAATGCTTCTTCGAGAATTATTTTCCGAATGTAGTCCGACGTGCGAAGGAGAGGAAGTTTACTAGTCTCCGACAAGGAAACATGACTGTAGGCGATTATGTATCACGCTTTGAGGCTCTGATTAAGTTTTCAGAATTCTATCAGAGATTCCCAGATGAGGATTGGCGGTGTAGAAGGTTTGAAGAAGGATTGCGACATGAGCTGCGAAGAGCTGTAGTGTATTTAGATATTAGTGTTTTCCGGAGTTGGTTGATAGTTGCAGTGCTATAGAAAGCATAGATCAGAGGCAAGATGCTGAGCTGAAACAACCAAGAAGTGGAGGCCCTAATCGATCAGGTTCTCCAAGGAGGGTAGAGAGTGGTTCTCAATGGAGATGGGGACCATATACTAAACCAGTACCGACAGTTGCACCAACACTAGTGGTTAGATCGGATCAACAACAACAAGTATATGCTTGCTTCGGATGCAGAGGATTGCATCATA
Source organism: Sophora flavescens (assembly GCA_030762895.1). NCBI lineage: Eukaryota > Viridiplantae > Streptophyta > Magnoliopsida > Fabales > Fabaceae > Sophora > Sophora flavescens. The sequence continues at coordinate 178,688,163 of CM061066.1, forward strand.
TTAGAGATTGCACGGAAAAACCTAGTTGTTTCCATTGTGGTAAACCAGGTCATTATGCTCGTAAGTGTAGACAGAGAAATAGGCAGCAGATCAGGTCTTTGGTAAAAGGAGCTGGAAGTTATGGAGGTGAAGCTAGGAGAAAAGATCCGAGGAGCGGGTCGGCAGACCCAGAAGAGCTTAGCTTGCTTCGGATGCGGAGGACCTCATCATGTTAGAAATTGCAAGGAGAAACCTAGTTGCTTCCACTTGTGGAAAACCTGGTCATATAGCTAGAGATTGCGGACGGTGGGTCACTTCGGGAGAGTGTTTACTGAGTGAGGGAGTTGAACCTTCTCACTCTGCAGATCTCATATGAGGTATGTGTCTGACATCATTGTCATATAGTTGTTAAGAATATGACATTTATTGTAAACACTTGTCGATAATCTTATGGATGTGGAAATGGTGTTCTTGGTGGGAAAGTCTGAAGATGGTGACGGAAATCCGTAAGTTTTGTTAGTTAGTCGGTTGTGGTTTTCTGCTTGTTTAAAATCAAGTACAGTGAAAGTATAGATTGTTGTGGGATAATTGTTATTAAGGGAACTTTATCTTAAGTGCTTGATATATTTGGATAGTATGGGTAGTCCTTGAAAATAATAAAGAGATAACGAATTAGTTTGGAGCTTAGCTAGTATAGGATTGATTTGGTTGAAGCTTTGTAGCCTTTTATTTTTGAGATAATGGTTATAATGATATGTTGTTCTTGTTTAAATGGTGAGTTAGGATTTCACCTTAAGCTCTGATGGTGATGGATTGCAATAAAGACTCGATTGAGCAACATATAATCTAGGTATAGTACCTAAGTATTGTTTCCTATAGTAGGATAAATAGGAAGTGATGGGAGTTTTGAGATATAGATATGACTGGTAAGATTAAGATCGAGATCGGTGAGTAAGACAATTACTATAAATCAAATGTTGATCGAGGCATAGTATCATTATGGAATCTAGGGCAATGATTAATGATCGTAGTTAAGATGGATTGTATGAGTTTGGGAAGAGTAAACGAAAGTGTATATAGTAATTTCACCTAAGTTGAATATGAGCTTTCACCTAAGATGAATATGAGCAGAAAAGATGATTTCTGATGTAAATTGAGGTTACTAGAGAAATTCAAATTTGTTAAGTTAGATAATCCTAACATGTGTTGATCTTTTGATTGCAATTTATCTTACGGAGTGTTGAGATGTTTATTTGGAGATTTGAAAGGTGTGATTTTGATATAATCCAGAATAGTGAAATACATTCTAAGGAACTAAGACTGTGATTGGATACATGAAGTAGGAAGTTAGGGTAGTTCGATTGTGGTGTTAATTACGACTGTTAGATGTTGAAATAAGATTCTTTAGTGGATCAGTAGTAAGAAGAGGAAGGGATTAAGTTTTGATTATGTCCTTTAAGGATGTTAGATCAAGTTGGAAACGTTAAGGACAATGAATATAATGTAGTGATGGATTGTTTTGAGGATAAATAGAATGATATAAGGATGGATTATGTTATGAAGTACCGCTATCATTTAGAGGAAGACAACGATGAGAAATATATTGTGGGATCTTTAGAATAAGATATGATTACAAGATGATGTCTAGTTTTGGAGTTAAGAAATTCCGAGGACGGAATTTTTTTCTAAGAGGGGTAGTAATGTAACACCCCGATTTTCGCTGCTTTGTAATATCGGTAATAAATATATAAATATATATTTTTATCCGAGACTTAGACAATGATTTTGGATAAACCAAGGTCATTTCCTTGTTATACTTATTTTCATAAGGTTACGGGGAAGTTTTTGGTTGAAAATTCAGACGGAAGCCGGTCTGCCGTTTTCTGTGTTTTCGCTGACAGTAAAAGTTTATTGCTCAGAAAACCAAATTTTAATTCGTGAACGAGATGAAAAATGTTGTTATCATATTTGCTACGATACAGGAAGTTTTGAAAAATTTAGTGTAAAAATTAAAATATTATATTTGTTGCGTGTGTATACGTCGAGATGTCTCTAGGAAAAGCTTGCGCCAGATGAATCGAGGAGTCGGCAACGTAGCAGAGATGATGGATTTGACCGACTTGCCGAGCATTTATGGCGAGCTTATCCGAGTTATAATGGCCATAATGGTGCATTTATGACAAAGTGAATTTTTGCTATGAAATGACCATTTTACCCTTGTCTTTTTATGACAATTACAAACCATGCCATTGGAAAATTTGACCAAATCCAACCCAAAACTCACGGCTCATTCCTCCATTCAAATCACTTGGACATCACTTTTCCTAAGTCATAAATGACATTTATGTTAAGTGGATGAGTTATAAGGAAAAGTCATTCTCTCATCAATCATCCGAAACTGTCACGAAATTCTGACCAGTTTATGATCTGAATCTCGAAAAACTTTAAAGATGAAAGTTGTTCATCTTTATCTCTTATTTCCAATGACATAAAGATCATCCAAAACGGACAATTATGTTGAGAGATATACCCAAATTACTAAAATTGTTCTAAACCCTCATCATGTTCATCTTCTTCTCCAATGATCTCAAATCTTCTCCAAGTTTCTTGATTCTTCTTAACCTATCTTTGACTCACAAAATCAGCCAACTTTGGTCAAGATAAGCTTGCATTAAGTGTGGCAAAATCATCATCATGGCACTTTATTGACAATTTGCAAACTAGTCCTTCAACTTTTGGAATCTTTGCAAATTGGTCCTTAGAACTTAATTGCATTTGAATCCTTTAGCATGACAACTCATAATCATCTAGATACTTCCTAAGATGGCGCCACCATCTCTATAAATACCATACTCTCACTTTTCACTTAGCTTCTTTTGGCCATTTGTTCAAAAACCCTAAGTTTATAAGTCTTCTAGTGTAGATTTGTGAAGCAAGTTTCTTGGATTTCCTTTATCATTGATCTTCAAGAGGTAAATCCTAATCTTCTTCCTTAATCATGCCTATGTTCTTTAACAAGTTTCTTGATTCAAGGCTTATATCATAGTTGTTCATCACTTTAAAGTTTCTAACCCTAGAACTTTGAAAAATCATAACTAATTCTAGAAAAAATCCTTTTGACATGAAACCAATTGCTATGATCTTATAATCATCTCTATTTTCATCATCTAGAAGCATAAGATCATGAGAAATTTCTTTCCTTAAAATCTGGACTGGGCCGAACCTAGGTTAATGTGTGTTCTTAGGTTTTGTTTCAATTTCATGTCTTGATTCATGATTCAATCCTTGTGTATCTTGCTAGTTCTTGTATTCAAGTATATAGAAGATCAAAAATCAAACTTGAGCCTATTTGTTTCTTCAAAAACCGAAACCCTAGGTTTGAGTACTTAATAGGTTTTGTGATTCAAAAGTTGTTTGTAATCCTTGAATCCAACTCTAAACTTTGTATGTTGATTATATCCAAGAGTTGAGGAAATTTTAAAATAACTAGCCTAAAAATCTTGAGAAAACCGAACCCTAGTTCTTAGAACTAGATGAGTTTAATTCATGTTCTTGGTTCATAATCATGGTTTAAGTGATTAATCATGCTTAAGTAACTTATGGATCATTAATCCTTAAGTTAATCAAATTTTCAACTTTCTAACCTAGATAATTGTTTGAAGCCGAAACCCTAACCATAAAGGTTAGAGGATTTTGTTTCAAATTTTAGTCTTGTAATAAGTAATCTATGTTAGTTAAGACTCTAGTAATTAGGATCCAAAAGATGACATTAAGAAGATAACCCTAAACCTATTTTCTAAGTCTTGGCCGAACCTAGCCCTAAAGTGTCATAAATGGTTGTTAGTTGATTAATTATAGTTATGATTGTTTGAATGAAGGTGGTTGTGTTAACTCGTGGCGGGATAACGAGGATCGTCGTGTACGTGTTTCCGGTGCAAACTCAGGTGGGAGAAAGAACCATTCCATCGTCGGAACCGATAAGTAGTATATAATTTATAATAATGGTGTAGGGCGACCTAAACCCTACTAGTGGTCGAGTAATCGACAATACCAAAATCGTATTGGAAACTTTTCTGTAAAACCAATGACGATTTGGGAATTGTAGGTTTATCGCCTTAGGTTGATTATTCATATTTGAGGATGTTTGAATTATTTACTTTTGACTGTTTGTGATACGCTGGTTGAGGTATTCCATCTGCATGTGACGTATTGTTTTGGTGTTTGAATATTATGATATTGAGGATGTTTGAATATTCTGTTGATTAATGTGTTATGCATGATCTGCCTGGGTTTAATTCTATGCTTAGATAATTTTAAGGAAAGATATATATTGTTCGGAGGTATTTTGTTTGGGTGAGAGTTTTGAATATGAATTAGAAGTGCCTCGCTATTGTTTTATAGAAGTGATGTGATATAGATTGTAAGTGGAGGTTATGAGGAAAAGCTTGAGGTACTAGGTTGTTATTGATAAAAGTCAGTGAGAATCATGTGTTGCATTGTTGTTCATGACCGTGTATTTGAGATACACGAGGTCCGAAGTTCTTGTAGACCGTTCCAAATTAGAATTTAAGTTGTGCAACTATAGTGTCATTGCTTTGCATGAGCACCCTTGATAGAGTTGAGAGAGAGAGAATCAGGGTGTGCACCGACGGTACAATGCAGCTATAGTGTCATTACTTTGCAAGAGCATTCTCACCATGGATGTACACCATGGATGTGAATGTGCACCGGCGTTGGGAACGTGTCACTTGGACGACTGACTGACATTCCTAAAGAGGGATGTGTGATAGGAATAGCAGTGGCCACGTCAGCATAAAGGATGATATAGTGAATTGAGGGTGATTGTTGAGTTTGAGTGATGCGTGTCTGTGACTATTATTGTATTATATGCTATGAATCTTTTCCACTTATGATGATAGAACTGTTTCTTATCTCCCTATTTCTGTATTTTTGTGTATGTCTACTTTGTTACGTTAGAAGACCAGCTGGACGAATATGTTGCGGAGGAGATGGATGGAACCCTGTACGAGACGGAGGTGGTGGAGGAGTTGAATGACATTCCGTATGAAGCTGAAGCTGGAGAACAACCGACTGATCCTAATAATATAGTGTAGTAAGTTTAGGGCCAGTGAGTCATATATGACGTTTTTGTTTTCCGTTAGTTATAAGCAGTTTGTTTTAAATAAGTACCTATGTGGGATCCTACTAAGAGGATACCCTAATCAGTGTTGTGTAAAATAAAGAATACTCATGTGTGTATTTATGTAAAATAGTTTGGTGTGTTTTATATCTGCATAAGTTATATAATTATTAATTAAGTTTTAAGATTTACGTATTTTCAACGTTAAGCGTGCGATTAAGTAAATAAATAATTAAGGATTTAATGTAATAATACAATGGGGCACAACGGGGTGTCACAGAAGGTGAGTGACTAAAGGCCCTAAATCATTGTGCATTTGAGAAAGCACGATTTTGATTAATTGACACTCTGGGTGAGGTAGGTAGAGGGGTTCAACAGATTGGCAAACTTCTTCCTCATATTCAGGTAAAGGATACCATTTGTATAGGATGTGTTCTGGTTCAGATTGGTGAGAATGAAACAGAATTTTTCATTCTCTTTTTACTTTGGCCCAATCCTCAGATTTGCCATTGTAAAGGACGGAAGTTGGGATGAGGGGAGGAAATAGGGTTCTCAGAGGTTTGGGGAAAGGTGCACCAGGGGAAATGCCTTCATCTGGTTGATTTAACCAGGGATCATCGGCTTGTGAAATGGTTGTTTGTGTTGGTTGGGGTGAGAGAGGTGTGGGAATATATACATCATTTGGAATGGGAACATGTATATCATCAATCCTAGCTTCTAAACTGGATACAAGGTCATCTACTTATAATGGAACAGGATCATTAGCAGGGATAGATACCTTAGGAGTTTTAGTAGACCTAGCTTTTCTTGCTGGTTGTATCCTTGGTTTTGTTGGTACAGTTGATGGATCAGGCACAACGGCCTCAGCAGCAGCAGAGGTCTTCTGCTTTTTTAAGATAGAACTGATAGGAATGCTATCCTCATCAGCTTCCTCATCTTCATTATGAGAGAGGATAATTTTCCTTGGCCTCTTTGCAGCAGGGGCATCAGAAGGCTCCCTGATAGCAATCCCACTTGCTGGCCTTTTGGGGGCAGCCTTCCTTGTAGCAGTTGTCTTTTGCCTGGTTACCCTTTTAACCCCTAGGACTTCAACATTATTCTGTTCAATCATCTCTTCTTTAGCCACCATTAACTCCTCAGTCTTAGCCATTGCAGCAGCAGCATACGTACTGAGGTTCATGTTGGCTATGTTCATATTTCCAAGGTCTGCAGCAGACATTGGTTTATCAGTCAGTAACCTTGCTTGCTCCTTAGGAGTCTTAGCAGCAAGAAACTCACGTACTCCTTGAGCCTTGAAAATATTTGAGAGAAGGTGGCAGAAAGGAAGTGCAGAGAGTCTTTTCTTATTCATCACTGCATCTCTGAATCTTCCATAAAGGATTCTTGGAAGATTTATTCTTTCCTCTGTGAGAAAATGGCAGAGACAGAATTTGTGAAGAGATGAGAAGTTGTCCTTTGATCCAATCTTGTCAAGCACTACTTTGTTGAGAAGCTGGTGAAGGATACGAACGATATCCTTCATTTCAACAGCCTTCCATGAGTGAGTCTTGAGTGTGTCCTCCTTCATGAGACAAACTTCTATAGTCTCAGAGCCACCCAAGTCTTCTTCCCAAGACTCGGTGAAAACTAGTCCTTCCCCGAGCACGTAAGATTGCTTCAAGCAATAGTCTTCTCTCGAGACCGTAATCTTCTTTCTTAATCTTGTTGAGTAGAAGTCAGTTTCTGTCGGTTGGATGTTTCTCCAAAAATCCTTGACAAGATTTATGAAAACAGAGACTTTCTCCACGAAAAGTCCTTCCCGTGCAATTGCATTGACATATTTGCGTGTGTCAAGATTGTAGTCTTTTAGCACACTAATTTTGAAATGATGCACTATAGCTAAGTTGAGTTTGTCCACGTTGAAGGTTGAAGATGCCATTGTAGATGATCAAAGAGCTTAGGGTTTGGAAAGCGAGAGAGAGGTAAAGAGAGAGATAGCTCAAAATGTTATGGAAGCGTAAAGTCTTTCTCAAAAGGTTATGGAAGCGTAAAGTCTTTCTCAGAGGGAAAATATTTCTTTTAAAAGAATTTTGAATATCAAAGGTTTTTTTTTAAACTTTTGACATAACATGTCATTATGATAAAACGGTGTTGGTAACTTGGGACCATAAAAAGATCTTGACGGGATTGATGGAAGTACTGACTCAACAAAGAGACTAAAGGATAAATTTGTCTTGTGACAAAATAAATGCATTTATTAACACACATATAGAATAACTTTAATAAAAGGCAGATGTGAACTAAGTCTCGAACTACACGGTGGACGCGATCATCAGTATTAGTGGACACATGCAATACTTTATGCAATAGACGCACAACTTTAAATATGTATTAGACGAGTATAGGTAATAGAGGCAGAATTAGCAACACGATTATTTTTTAGGCTGGACGCCTACACTAATCCACACATATCATATTAAGATGCTTCCTAATAAAGATATATCTATCCTCTGCAAGAGGTTTAGTAAAGATATATGCCCATTGATGGTCGAGTATCTACAAATTGAATGTCAATCACACCTTTTTGCACATAATACCTAATAAAATGATGTTTAATCACTATGTTCTTAGCTCTAGAATGCAAAATTGGGTTCTTAGATAGATTTATTGCAACAGTATTATCACACATAAGCGGAATACTACTTACAAATACATTGTAGTCCTCCAATTGATGTTTGATCCAGAGAAGTTGAGAGCAGCAACTTGTAGCTGATATATACTCGGCTCAAAGATTGATAAAGCAACGGTACTTTGTCTTTTTCTTGACCATGAGACTAGATTATCTACATTAAAGTGACATCCTCCACTAGTGTTTTTTATTTCAATTCTATCTCCAGCATAGTCAGCATCACAGAAACTAACTAATATGTAATCTTCATTTTTCTTAAAGCACAAACCAAGATTAGTAGTACCTTTTAAATATCTAAAAATTCTCTTAACTGATGATAAGTGAGATTCTCTAGGATCAGATTGAAATCGAGCACATAAACATACACTGAACATAATATCAGGCCTAGACACAATAAAATATAGGAGAGATCCTATCATACCTATGTATACCTTTGGTCTACCTTTTTCTCTTTATCATCTTTGTTCAGTATAGAAGTGGGGTGCATAGGAGTATTCATTTGTTTACTGACCATCCATCTTAAACTTCTTGAAGTTCTTTTGTATACTTAGTTTGGTGGATGAGCACCTCGTCCATGGTTTGTTTTATTTGAAGTCCAAGGAAGAATTTGAGTTCTCCCATCATGCTCATTTCAAACTCTTTCTGCATTAACTTAGAGAATTCTTTGCACAGAGATTCATTAGTACTACCAAAAATAATATCATCAACGTATATCTGTACAACTATGAAATTAGACTTAATGGACTTTCTAAATAAGGTTGTATCAACCTTTTCTCTTTTGAATCCAATTTCCAGAAGAAAAGAACTTAGTCTATCATTCCAAGCTCTAGGAGCTTGCTTAAGACTGTACAAAGCTTTCTTAAACTTATATACATGTTCAGGATGGGTTTCACACTCAAAACCCGGAGGTTTCATAACATAGACTTCTTCATTAATAAAACCATTTAGAAAAGCACTCTTAACATCCATTTGAAAAAGCATAATACTATGATGTGCAGCAAATGAAAGTACGATTCTAATAGCTTCTAACCTAGCAACAGGTGCAAAGGTTTCAGTATAATCTATACCTTCTTCTTGAGAGAAACCTTGAGCAACAAGTCTTGCTTTGTTTCTGATTACCTTACCATTTTCATCAAGTTTGTTTCTGTAAACCCGCTTTGTTCCAATTACTGATTTGTCTTTGGGCAGTGGAACCAGAGTCCAAACATCACTTCTTTCAAACTGATTGAGTTCTTCTTGCATAGCTAGAATCCAACCATTGTCGAGCAGAGCCTCGTCTACTGTCTTTGGTTCCAACTCAGACTAGTGCATAATTGTTTTGCTCTCTGAAGGTTGATATGGTTCTTAGCTTGTCATTGGGGTTTCCAATGATCTGATCTTATGAATGATAATTCTTTAAGTACCAAGATTTTTGAACTGTATCATGTTGAGAAGTGGAAGTTTCTGGTTGTTGAGTGGGGTCATCTTCTTGATCATCAACTTTTATCTCAGGCAAGTCTCCTGGAGTGCTTAGATCAAGATCTGTAAAAGCTTCATCTAGCTTTGATAATTTCTTGTCAGGCTATTTGTCATCAAACTTGTCATGAATACTTTCTTCTACTATCAGAGTCCTAGAATTATAAACTCTAAAGCCTTTAAATGTTTCAGAGTATCCTAATAGAATTCCACTATCTGTTTTAGCATCAAACCTACCAATTTGATCTTTAGTATTCAGTATAAAGCATTTACAACCAAAGGGGTGAAAATAAGATATGTTGGGTTTTATTCCCTTCCACAGTTCATAAGGAGTTTGATTCAGGATAGGTCTAATATATATTCTGTTCTGAATGTAACAGGCAGTATTAACAGCTTCAGCCCAAAAGTGTCTAGGGACAGAGTTGTCATTGAGAATAGTCCTAGCCATCTCTTGAAGAGATCTGTTCTTTCTCTCTACCACACCATTTTGCTGTGGTGTTCTAGGTATTGAGAAGTTGTGAAGGATACCCCTCTCTTCACAGAACTTATGAAATAGCTCATTTTCAAACTCTCCCCCATGATCACTTCTGATTGAAGTGATACACATGCCTTTTTCATTCTGTACACGTTTGCAGAATACATAAAAGTCCTTAAAAGACTCATCCTTGTGAGTTAGGAACATAACCCATTTCCATCTAGTGTAATCGTCTACTATGACAAGACCATATTTCTTACCACTGACAGAGGCAATCCTTGTTGGACCAAAAAGATCAAGATGTAGCAACTCTAGTGGTTTGTTGGTACTAACAACATTCTCATATTCAAAAGAACCTTTGACTTGTTTTCCCTTTTGACATGCATCACAGAGAGCATCAGATTTGAACTTAAGGTATGGTAGTCATCTCACAAGGTTATGCTTGTTTAGCTTTGAAATTAAGTTCAAGCTTGCATGACCTAGCCTTTTGTGCTAAATCCATCGCTCATCTTCAATGGACACTAGACTTGAGACACTTTGATTTGAGAGGTCCTCCAAGTCAATCTTGTAGAGATTGTTTTACCTTTTTGAAGTGAATAAAAGTGATCCATCATCTTTCTTGACAGTACACATATCCTTATCAAAAGACACTTCACATCCACTATCACATAATTGACTTATGCTCAGTAGATTGTGCTTCAAACCACTTACTAAATGAACATTATCAATAGAGGGAAAATGATGTTTACCAATTTTACCTATACCAATGATTTTCCCTTTCTAATTTCCTCCAAATGTGACCCAGCCACCATCTTTGGGTTTAAGGTTTTGGAACATAGACTTTTCTCCCGTCATGTGTCGTGAGCAGTCACTGTCCAAGTACCAAGACATCTGTTTTCTTCCTGTTGTTAAGCAAATATGCAACATGTATTATCTTATCTTTAGGCACCCAAACTGAGGGTCCTTTCTTGTTAGTTGTAACTGAACGAGTATGCTTAGCATATTTATTATGTATGCATCTAGATGTAATGTGCCCATTTTTTCCACATACTTTACAAAAGGTGTTAGACGAGCTAGACTTAGCTTTGGTATGTTTATTTGGAGCTTTTGAAGCTCTATGCTATTTAAGTGGTTTTGACTTTTTGTGAGATAGGTCTTGCTTCTCTTTGTCATAACCAAGACCAGATTTATCATAAGGTGACCTCGGGTACCTTAAAATGAGGCTAAGCTTATCTGAGCCTCCCACAAGCTTTGACAGAGAGTCAGTTAGATATGTTACATCTTGTTTCAGTTTTGCAAATTCATAAGAAACATCAGGTTTACACACCATTTTGTCAGCTAGACTGACATTCATTGATTTTAGTGTATCGTTTTCGTTTTTAAGGTTTTGTTTCTCAGTGCAGACCCTATCATATTCTTTAGATAGTTTAGAGAATTTATTTTTGAGACTCTTATATTCTCGTGATAGTATGGATGACTCATGCAACAATTCATCAAAAGCATTTTGAAGAGTGGACGAGTCAGAGTCCATTACCTCAGCATCAGTGTATTCACTTTCTGATGCAGTGTGTGCCCTGAGACAGATATTTGCCTCTTCCTCAGCTTCATTTTCTTCATCTGAAGAAGATAGATCAAGATCCTCCCATGTGGCCATTAACCCTTTCTTCTTTTTGAAGAATTTCTTTTTGTCCTTTAGCTCAGGGCAGTCTGCTTTGAAATGACCAGGTTTCTTGCATTCAAAGCACAAGGGTGGAACTTTTTCCTTGGAGTCTGACTTCTCCTTGGAAAACTTTTTATTGAGTTGCTTCCTTCTGAAACCACCTTTCTTTCTCCACATATGTTGAATCTTTCTGGAGATAAAGGATAATTCATCCTCACCTGATTCTTCATTATCATCAGAAGATTCAGACTTATCAGATGATTCAGCAGCTTTGAGAACTTTTGATGAACTTGCTTTCTTTGCCTTTAGGACAATAGATTTTCTTTTTCTGGAGTTTTCTTTTTCATCGAGTTCAAGTTCATGAACTTTGAGAGATCCAAGAAGCTCTTCCAGAGAGAGTGTATTCGGGTTTTTTGCTTCCTGAATAGCAGCTACTTTGGGTCTCCACAGCTTGGATAGACTTCTTAGAATTTTTCTTACATGATCTCTATTTTCATAGATTTTTCCAAGAGATCTGAGACTGTTGGTGATGGTTTGGAATCTTCCAAACATTTGGTCTATTGTTTCATGTTCACCCATCTTGAACAACTCATACTGATGAACCAGCATGCTAATCTTGAATTCCTTAACTTGTGAGGAACCCTCATGAGCTAGGGCAAGAGTATCCCAGATTTCTTTAGTAGTATTGCAGCTGTGAACTTTGTCATGTTCAGATCTGGTGATGGCACACATCAAATAATGCTTAGCTTTAAGATTCAGTTGATGCTTTGCCTTTTGATCTGCTGTCCAGTCTGAGATAGCAACAGCAGCTCCATTTTCATTTCTGGGTTCAGTGTAACCAGTTTCTATGAGCTCCCAGATGTCTAGACTTTGTGCATCCAAAAAGACCATCATCCCCTTCTTCCAATAGTCATAATCAGAACCATCAAAGAGAGGAGGTCTATTGATAGTTTGTCCTTCTGCACCCATGGTTGTTGGATCGTACTCCCTCAGTACTTGTTAGATGCTCAACCCTTTCGAGGATGAGCTCTGATACCAACTGAAGTTGAAACAGGCAAACACAAGAAGGGGGGTTGAATTGTGTTTGTTAATAATTTTTTAAAATAACCTTTTGAAACAAATTTTACACTCAAGGAGATTTGAAACAGAAGTACACACAAAGACAAAGATCCTTTTTTTAAAAGATTTTAACAAAAGCAATATCAAAACCCCACAGTTAGTATAAGGAAATAAAATCAAGAGTTTAGGGATAGAAGATTCATGCAAGAGATTTTATCCTGGTTCACTATTTTCCAACCAAGAGCTATGTCCAGTCCGGGACTTGAAGGATTTTTCCAATATTTCTCCAAATAGATTACAAACAAGTATTCAACACCTCTCCAAGCTACAAGTATTCCTTTCTTACCAAGCCTCTTCAGGCTCTACCTCTAACAAAGAGATTTAAAGGTTGATCTTCTTAACTCGCTATGTGTGAGAATATGACAATTTAAGATCAGTTGAATATTACAACAATATTCAAACTAATGAATACAGACTCTTGCTCTTGAAAGAATAATGGAATAAATGATTATCAAGTGGCAAAAGTTCAGCTAGCAAGATTGTGCGAGGCAAGAGCATTATTCTTCAGAGATCCGAGGTCTTCAATTTATAGTGACCTTCTTCTTCACTTGTACTTCTTCAACGGTTACTTTGAATAATCCCATTTAGAGATAGCATTTAATGCATGATATCCGTTGTACTGATAGCTTGCATGTAACAATGCCGAGTAGTACTCTTGGTTATCAAGGTAGCATGAATTTGGAGGTTCACTCCTCTGTGTATTGCAGCTTGAATACTTGTTATTTCTTCTTTGTGTATAATTCAGCTTTTTCAGTCATAAAGTTGTCATTGTACAGATCTTATTGTACGAACTATATTTCTTTTACAACAAGGTGAAATATTAAAGCAGATAAAACTAATTAGAAGAACAAATATTCTTTTGAAATAAAGATCAATCATTTGAAATAAATATAAGAGATTCGGATTGCATTTGATTCATTCTAAGGTGGAGTTCGTCTAAAAGGAAACTCCGTCTACTCATTCATATGAGAGTCCAAATCTATTCGATATTTTTCTTAGCTCGTCTGATGACGTGACTTATCCTTTTATCTACCAAGTCTTCAGACTTGCTATTCCTTAATGAGTTATAAAGATCTCCGTCTGGTGGCGTGGTGGTTCGAGCTTGTTTACTAGATTACTTTGTGTTTTAGCCCATTTTCTTCAACTAATTACTTCTGTATGCTGACGTGATGAGATGGACGCGCTTATTTTGAAGGCTTTGGACTTGCTGTACCTAACAAGTTATTTAGGTATTTATAGCCTCTACTAAAGAAAGTCAGTTTACTTAATTAAACAACAAGGTAACTTTACCACAGTGCTTGAGCAGCCCGTCTACAGGGATGGACGCGTATTTTTCAATTGAAACTTATCCCAAGTTTAATTTACTTATAAAAGCGTTCCTGCATAACTAAAAGCACTAGTTAGATCTCAACTAATACTTTGTCAATTAAATTTAATCCTTTTGTTAGTATCAAAACATAGAGATTATTAAATCCAAAACCACTTTGGTTCAAACAATAGCCTTGCTATCTTTCCTGGTTAAAAATATTTAAAAACAAAAAAAATTATAAACTTTTAAAAGTCAATAACAATATCTGAACCAATCAAAATTGGTTTGGTTTGATTCGGTTCGAACCGGAAAATATTAAATATATATATATATAAATGAAAAATATAAAAAATATTAAATTATATATACATTAAAATCTATGTAAAAATTAAAACATCAAGAACATGACAACTCTACTTTTATTGTTTGTCAATTTATGATTGGTTGAAAGTGTTAGAAACCTTTACACTATTAGTGTATACAAATAAATTTTAAAAAAAAAGTATTAGCAAAAAAAAAATATGAGGAAAAAAATTAAAAATGTAAGGAAAACGTAAAAAAAAGTTAAAAACTTAAAAAAAACAATTAAATTTATTATAAAAAAATTAAATTTTTATTTTAAATTTTTTAAATATATTAGTTTTTAAAAAAAATCTAAAAAAAGCTAAAAAAATCCTAGTGCTGACATGTGTATGTACAGTAAAATTGTCTATCCAACTTTTATATTAGTATAGATTTGGCCTTTTTTGCAATATATTTATGTATTCAAAAAGTATATAAAAAATATATTTTTTAAATTAGGAAAATAAAAATCAGAAAAAATATTCAAAAAAATTAGATAAATAAAATTAATTAGAAAACAAAAATATTTTTAAAAAACCAATTATAAAATAGACATCTAAAAAAATAAATTAGAAAATAACTAATTCGGGAAAAAATATTATAAAGAATATATGTTTAAAAAATAAATAAATAAATTTAAATAATCCACCGATTAACAACTCCTTCTACTGTTATAGGAACAGTAGAAGAAAAGTTGTTAATTGATAAAGTGATATACATATTGAATATTAAAATATATATGAATATTAAAATATAGTAATTATTGGTTCGGTTCCAAAATAACTGAATTAATGACCATTGGGTTTGGTTCAATTCAGAGCCGTGCATGAAAAAGAAAAAAATGAACCATTTTAATTGGTTGGTTCGGATTTTCAAATTCATCGAATTATTGGTTCGAGTCTTGCGACCCTAAACTTTTTCGAAGAACATGGTAGCTTTGATACCTTTCCTGGCTAAAAATATTTTTTAAAAAAATATAAACTTTAAAAAGTCAATAACAATATCTGAACCAATTAAAATTGGTTTGGTTTGATTCGGTTCGAACATGAAAATATTAAAATATATATATATAATATAAAAAAATATTGAATTATACATACATTAAAATATAAGTATATAAAACTCAAAACACCAAGAACATGACAACTCTAATTTTACTGTTTATCAATTTATGATTGGTTGACAGTGTAAAAAAACTTTACACTGTCAGTGTATACAAATAAATTCAAAAAAAAAGTATTAGCAAAAAAAAATTATTAGGAAAAAAAAATTAACAAATTAAGGAAAACATAAAAAAAAAATTAAAACTTAAAAAAATAAAAACAAATTTTTTTTAAAAAAAGTAAAAAAATTAAACAAAAATAAAAAATAAACGTAAAAAAAGTAAAAAAAAAAAAATTAAAGTTTTATTTTTTAAAAAGTATTTTTTTAAAAAAAAATATTTTTTTTAAGAAAAATAAAAAAAGACAAAAAATCCTAGTTCTGACATGTGTATGTACAGAAAATTGTCTATCCAATTGGAGTTTCTATCAATAAGTTGCTTAACTCAAAAATATTCTCCCTCTCTCTTCGATATTACATATTCTCTCTCCTACATTTACACACACATATATTAAGCAACCCATAAGGAAAGGTTTCTTATATAAGCAACTTTCTTCAGTTTTAAGCAACCCAAAATCATATGTGGCACATTAAAATAATATTTTATTGTTAAGCAACCTCTAAACAACTCCCATTGGAAATGCTCTTAGTGATTATTTTTATAGATTTTAAAGAAAAGCAGAAGCATATCTATGTTTGTTTACAACCATAAAAATCATTTTTTTTAAAAGTAGTTTGTTATAAAAAAATGATTTTTTCCAAGAGCTAATGAAAGTTGTTTTTCTTTTTCATTTTAATCAAAAAAATAATTCTTTTATGCTTTTCATTATTTTCAAGAAAAAGCAATCACACAAAGAGTGTTAGGGGTGGACAAAGACCCGACACCCAAACCGAAATCGAAAAAACGAGTTCAAAAAACAATGGGTGGTTGGGTGGGTCGGGTCGGCCGTCGGATCATCGGGTTTCAAAGCTCAGTCTCAGTCGGCTTGATTCGGGCGGGTGCGGATCTATGAAATCATTTCCATCGGTGTCCGGCAACCGACCGACCTGAAGCAAGGGGAGAAAGGTGATTGAACAGGGCTCGGGGGAGAGATGAGGAGCGAGAGACGAGTCTGAGAAGGCTGAGGGTCAGAAGTGATAGGAGCCGTCATTTTTCTGCTTCATGAGAATGAGAAGATGAGAAAGATGTAAGGTTTTTAGCAGGGTCAGAAGTGAGGAGCCGCCATTTTTATGTTTCGTAAGTGAGAAGATGAGAAGGTAAAGTTAAGGTTTTTAGGTTTTCAAGGTATTAGGAAAAAAAAGGTAAACAAAGAAATATTGGGCCCAAAAACTTAGGGCATGTTTGCTTTGTTTCAGTTTCCTGTTTTCAGAAATAATTACAAAACTGTCACCTTGTTTTTATTCTGTTTCCTGTTTTTAGAAATTTGTACAGGAAACGGTGAATATAGAAAAAAATTGTTTTCGGTGTTTCCTGTACAAATTTCTAAAAACGGGAAACAAAATGAAAACAAGGTGACAGTTTTGTAATTATTTCTGAAAACAGGAAATGAAAACTGGAAACAAAACAAAGAAGCCCTTAAGTTGTCTATTATGCCGCGTGCCATTTTCGGATTTTAAATGGCCCGGTAGCCCACACCAATTTTTCATTTTCAGATATTGATCCATTCTATTATTCTATTAGGACTTAGAGTGTGTTTGGGAAAGTTGAAAAAAAAAAGATTATGATGTTAATCTGTTTTCAAATAATCGATTATTGTGATAATCAATTATAATCAGAATCAGTTTTTATTTGGGTATGTTTGCTGAAAAGCTATTTTAAGATAATCTATTTCGTTTGGGTGATATAAAAATAATCACTTTTACATAGTAAATTACGAAAAATGGTTTGAAGATATGTGTTTATAATATTTGTTTTTCTTTTAACATTAGATTTTCTAATATCTTGTCTTCAAAGTTTTATTTATTTAAAAAAAAATTCTAACTTTTTTTTCCCTTGATTATGGAAAACATGTACAAATATATTGTTTTTTTCTCTTTCCTGACGACATTAGCCTTATCAGATTAAAGTCACCATGTTCATCTGGTTCACAAAGTAAGGTAGAAACCCAAGACCATCTCTTTAGCTGCCAATCAATCCATTCAGGAAGAGCATCATTTGACAACTCTTCCCTCAAAAGACAATTTACACAGGGACACTGTCTAGATAAACTAATCTCAGATGGAAGTTCCCAAGCATAAAAGATGTTTTACCCAAATGAAAAATAAGGAAAAAAAAACTAAGGAGAAAAAACAGAACTAGGCAGATCACAGATCCAGAAACATGCAGGGGAGAATAAACGAACCATAGAACCGAACCCCACACGACTATGGCGGCGGCGGCCGGCAACGACAAGCACGACAAACCAGGAGAAGTTTGGCGGCGATCACAGACAAGGGGAGCAACGTTCCAGTTGCATGTATGAAAGATGAAACAAGATTATTGATGAGGTTTGGTTAAGGAAGGTGAAGTAGGTTATTACGGGGACATCACGGAATAAGCCAAAAGAATTTAATCAAACCGCTCACAGAGGCGGCTTATCATGAAACAACTGAAATTCTCATAAAACAACGTTTTTAAGATTTAATTTTTTTTTCCCAAACACAGCTTAATGAATGGAAAGCAGTTGAAAGAGGAGAAAATAATTTTTCCCAAACATATACTAAAAGTTTTAAAAAATGATTATTTAGTTAAAAAATAAGTTTTTTATAACAACCTCTTAGAATGTGTTTATTATGGTTTATTTTGCTAAAAAATCATTTTATTAACTGAATAATTATTTTTTAAAATTTTTAGTGTGTTTATTTTTACATTTGAAAATAATGAAAATCATGAAAAAATCATTTCCAGGATTAAAATGAAAAACAATTTTCACCGGTTTTTGAAAAAAAATCAATTTTTATAACTAACTACTTTTTAAAAAAATGATTTTGTTTATTGTACACAATCACAAATCTTTTTCTATTTTTCTTTAAATTTTTAAAAATAATAATTAAATTATTTTATATCAAAATAATTTATTTTTTAATCTTAAACAATCGGGTTTTAAATTTAATGCAGTAAAGTGTAAACAGTGCCACGCGTAGGCACCTCAAAGCGGAATTGGAAAATTGAAATTTTCACCAAATACTTGTAATCACACCCGTGCTAAGTACGGGTCCTGAAAATCAGAAACAGTTAATTAATTTTTGAATATATTTTTAAGAAATTTTGTAAAAGTCTTTGTGAATTATTATTTACTAATATGGTAAGGGTGAGATGAAAGTTATATCTAGACAAAATAAATTCAAATCGTACAATTAAAGATTTCAGAGGACATAAATAAGGATGTGACTCATAACTCATAAGATCGTGAGTTTGAATTAATCCCACCGTTGATGTGAGGATCTTGTTGGTGGGTAATTTGTAAGTACCTCTATAAGCGCTCTTTGAGCCATGAGACCTGCCCTGACCCTGATGAGCCCTCGAGACCCAACTCACCTAAACTTTTGTTAATAAAAAAAACGAAAATTGAATAACTGAATATTATGATTTCAGAGGATTTGTACAATTATATTGAATTAAGTTAGCAGTTATATTTCGAACATCAAATTAAAGATAAAAAAACTAAAATTGAAGAAATAGCTTGAAGCATAGATTAACAAAAAAAAGCATATAAGAGCAATTTGTTGGAACCAAAGTGGTTTTGGTTTATTTAATCTATAGGTTTTGATGTTAACAAAATGATTAAATTTGCTTGGCAAAGTGTTAGTTGATATCTAATAAGTGATTTCAGAATATCCAAAATAATATAAGGTATACAATGCTTGGACTCTTGCAAAGAGTTATCCATCCAAAAGTCATTTAAATTGTTTTAATCGTTAAGTAGACGGCTAACTATAATTCAGTAGACGTCCACAGTGCCACATTATTGGACGGAATTTCTCTAAAAACTTAGCAAGTCCAAAGACTTGTATGGACGAGTGTTTCTGCCACATCAGTGGGCGAGAAGAATAAAACCTTGTGTAGACGCGTTCTAAAACTGAGTGCCTGTAGACGGTTCTACATCTTCTATATCTTTACTACCTTGAATGTGATTTAATGCAATCTGGACCACATTGAATTTATTTCAAATGATTGATATTTATTTCAAAGGAATATATGTTCTTTATAATTGTTTTATCTGGTTAATGCCTTGCTCCTTTGTAAGAAAATTCAAGTACTATCAAGGAAATACAAAAGGCAAATAGTACAATTGGAATTGCAAAACGATCTGTACGATGACAACTTTATTGCTGGACAAAAGCTGGGTTATACACAAAGGAGGAAAGAAAGTTTTTAAGGTACAATTGCTCAGGACGGTGAGCCTCCATTTTGTGTTTTTCTGATAACCAATGATGCTTTTCAACACCGTCAAAATCAAGCTATCAGTCTCAACGGATATCATGCATTTAATGCTATCTCTATAACGAGACTATTCAAATAACCGTTGAAGATTTGCAAGAGAAGCTGAAGACCACTATATATAGAAGGTCTCAAGCTAAAGAACAACTTTTGCCATCCGAACATTTGCAAGATATTCAAAGCTCATATTCCCTTTGTAAAGCAAAAGTCTGTAATTATTAAGGTTGAATATTTGTAAAAATATTCAGTATATCTTAAACCTTCATACCCTCACATATAGTGAGTTAGAAAGATCTTAGAAAAATCCCTGTGATTGAATTAGAGCCTGAAGAGGCTTGGCGAGAAAGCAATACTTGTAGCATGGAGAGGTGTAGAATACTTGTTGTAGAAACTATTTGGAAATAGTGGAGAAAATCCTTCAAGTAGAAGAGACTGGACGTAGCTCTTAGTTGGAAGAGAATGAACCAGGATAAAATACCCGGGTGAATTTTCTATCCCCTATCTTTTACAGTTTTATTTATTTATACTAACTATGAGATTTGATTTTGGTTTTGTTAATCTTTTAAAAATGATTTCTTGTGTGTTTAAACTTTTTATCTTCTGCTTGTGAAAATGTTTCTCAAAAAGGGTTTTTGCGAAAATAATTAACAAACACAATTCAACCCCCCTTATTGTGTTTTTTCATGCCAACTTCACAATTATGAATCATACTAATGTTATGGATCCGTGCAAATGTACGGGTAATTTTCCATTAAATGGAAAACACATTAAATAAGTGAGAATTTAATTTATTTTTTATTCAAATTTTCATAAAAAATCACATGGACATTGTAAAAGTATATAATGATAAATGATAACTTTTCAAAGACTTAATAGTAAATTAGTAATACTAATGTCATGCTTAATATATTCGATTTTAAGAAAAAAATATTTCTATACTACATTTGTTTTTTCTTTTTATTGTAATATTACTAGTTCATAAAATGGAGTAACATGGAACACACTTAATATTTATTAACAATGTAATTGTTGTAGGGAAATAATTTTCAACTTCTAGGTTCCACCAAAATAGAAAAAATCGAAGATTCAGTTTCACAAAATTGTAAATCCCGAAAATTTGGATTAGTTAAAGAGATATTGGTCCCACCTCAAAGAACCACGCAATAGAAAAAGTTAAAAAAAAAAAGACTTCAAAGCAAAATAAAAGAGTATACATATATTTTCATTAAGTTAACAACACATAGAGTACTTGGGAATTCACCACAACATTACATTCAGAACTTCCGTTTGGGTAGGGATGACAATTTGTACCCTATCCATTGGGTACCTACAAAAATTACCCATGGTGGGTAGGGTAATTACCCGCACACTGGGTAAGAGTCAGGGTACGGGTAATTATCCGAAAATTTGAATAGGTATGGGTGCGGGTACGGGTACTATGGTACCCACCCCGCACCGCACCGCACCCGCACACACACAAACATATATATATATATATATGTATATATATATATATATATGTATGTATGTATATGTATATATAATTATTTTATTTATTTATATTACTAATATATATAATTTTAACTATAATACAATATTTAAAACCAAAATTAATCTAAAGATTTTTAACTTACTAAACCTAGTTGTATCTATAATTCCTTTTTGGATGTTTTTATTATTTAAATATTTTGATTTGTAATGTTTTATGAATAGATTTAAAAGACCTTTAAATATTTTTGAATTGTTATAACGTTTCTTTTGTTGTTTATTGTTTTTTCATGGTTAAAGTGCAGGTAATGGGTGCGGGTATGAGTACTTAGGTACCCGGAGAATACGGGTAAGGGTGTTAAAGTTGCTACCCACACGGGTACGGATAATTTTTTCAAATACGGGTGCTATAGTACCATACCCATTAGCATCCCTACATTTGGGTCATAGTTATGGAACTGGAAATTTGTGTAATAAGTTCCAAAAACATAAGCCAACACATAATATACATACCAATATAGTATTAAATTTTGGTATCAAGTGAACATAAAATAACTCAATAATAGCATAAAAAATAATGTAGCCAAGTGAGGAACATGTCTCAATGTCTTCAGCCTATAAAGATTTCGACCCTGAATCAATAGGGGGTGAAGATAAGGGAAAAACTTTTATTCATTGCTCCAGAGTACTTCAATCAGTACGAAAACAGGATAATGTGCATCTTTATTTGGATATAACAAAAAAATGTGTGTGATTTACTTCAATTTGGAAGAAAGAAAGAATGCTTCAAAGATAGCCTAGTGATTTAACAAATGACAAATTAAATTGTTATTGAAGGAATGATATGCTAGCGAAATGGAAATAAAAAAGTAATTTACACCAGTAATTGAAACAATTTTTTTAATAATTATCTTATGTATTGTGTATTTACTGAGATAACATATGTTGTCTAACAAAGGGTGTGCAACCATATGTCATGAATTCTTATGGATAAAAAAACATCACCTTTCATTATTAATTATTAGATATTTAAATCGTTGAACCAATCAAAAATCCATAACACGTGAGGTATACTTTGTGGGACAACAAATATTAACCCATATTTATTTGGCTTTTTTACTGTTGGAGTTAGCAATTGATAGGATTGTTAAAATGGAGTCAACCTAATGTCATGTGCCTACTCTATTAACTTATGTCCAAATTTTATCTTCTATCTTTTTTTAATCTTTTTTTTTTTATACCTTTTTTCATTTCTATTAAGGGTGTTCATCAACTGATCCAAATCGCAAAAATCGAGCCGAAAAATCGAAAACTGAAAAATCATTTTTTTACATTGGATTGGATCGGATTTTAGACCCCTTAGTGAAAACCAATCCAATCAAAACCGATCTATTATATACATATACTATTTTTTTTGAAATTATAGTATTACTTGTAGCGACCAAAAAGAAAACTTATTTTTCTTTTAGAGAATAAACATGGAGTCGCCACCAACTTTATTTAATTTCCGGAAAGTTGAAAAACCCTTTAAAAAGAACTTTGGGTTTGGGAGTCGATTACGTCTAGGGAAGGCATGGAGACTTAACTCCATGGCACCCTATAACATCCATAAAAATGGTTACCCAAAATTAGTTGTGTAAATTATTAATAACTTTGAAAATATTTGTTTTACCCCGAAGATCATTTAAAGGGGAAAAAATCATTTTTAATTTTAAGATATATATTTTTTCAATTAGTTTTATATTTGTGAAATTTTTTTATTAAACCTAAATGAGGTTGAACATGGCACGTAGGTCCACATGGCAACCTCTAAATATAAAGGATTGAGCATGATACTTGCCATAGAGCAAACATCACACTAACTCATTCAGTTTCAATATCCATGGATTTTATTTTCATCATAAATAGAGACACAAAAATAAGAATGTCAAGAGAAATTCATGAATAATATCAATAAAGAGAACAAGGATTACCAAATGAGAGCAGAATAACAATGATTTTGCTTTCTCTCAGCAGTAAAATTTTAAGATCAAAACCCTTACATTTCAGTTTCACTGACTCTTTCGACTCTTTCTTCTTCTGGAAACTTGGAACCACTCTAATGACAGAGAAAAAAAAAGACACTCAAACCTTATCTCTTTTTCTTCACAAAGAAGACATCGGATAAAAATCTCTTTCTTCCTCTCTCTTCTTCCCTTTGTCCTCTCTGATTTTTCCTTCCTCCCTTTATTCGTATCTCCCCATCTGTCCTTTTATAGATGGAGGAGAGGGCTTAATGCTTCTCCTTACCCAACGGCTTCAAGGTTGGTTTCACGAAATCCGGAGCTTGGGCGGTTATGAGCAGAGATCGCGCGTGTCCAGATGGAGGTGGCGCGAGCAGAGGAAAGGAGGCGATTTGATGTGAAGGTTGCGTTTTTGGAAAGAGAAGGAAGTGTAATGCGGTTAAGATAGTGGAGGAGATGAGGGAGAAGAAGGACCCATGGGTAAAGGAGGTGTAGGGGCGGTTGGAAGTGTGGGAGGAGGAAGCGAGGTCTTGTCTGATATGTAAAATAGGGTTTTTTAGGGTTAAGAGAGGTAACTCAATCTCCTTTCTTCTCTTTTTGCTGATTGTTCTTTTCTCCTTCTTTCCTTCCTCCTTTCTTCATTATTTTCTTCTTCTTCTTCTTTCTTTATTTTTTAGTCTCCAGTCTGAAAATAAAATTGCAGTGGACGGAGCTTCCCCGTCCAATTAGAAAATTAAGTATGCAATGGACGGGACCTCCGCGTCCAACAGAAAATTACGTATACAATGGACGAGACCTCCCTGTCCAATAGAAAAGTGAGTATGCAATGGACAGGACCTCCGCGTCCAACAAAAAAGTAAGTATGCAATGGACGGGACCTCCCCGTCCAACATAAAAGTAAGTATGCAATGGACGGGACCTCCGCTTCCAACAGAAAATTAAGTATGCAATGGACGGGACCTCCCCGTCCAATAGAAAAGTAAGTATGCAATGGACGGAACCTCCGCATCCAACACAAAATTAAATATGCAATGGACGGAACTTCCTCGTCCAATCATTATTTTCTTTTTCTTCTTTCTTTCTTCACCATTATTTTCAGTCTCCCTGATGAAATATAATAACATAATAATAAAATTAGAATAGAATAAAATGAAGACGAACAAAAATGGGTGTTCACATTACTCATACTTAAGCAATATTTTTCATACTTTTATGATCTCATTCTCTTTAATATTTTTTGTTGAAATGATATATATGAGATTATTTAGAATAAATGTTAATGTCTTAAAGTTAAATTTTGTTAAAAGTTTTATGAATAACATATATATACTTGATTGAGTAAACATAAAAAAAAGTAATCAATTAAGTAAATTTAAAAATAAATAGGTACAATTTATTTGTAGTTGATTCAAGAAGAAGAATATGATAAATGAGAGTAGATATAAATAATTAACATAAAAATTATTTAACATAGAAGAACGTGTTAAAAAATATCACTAATTATTTTTTCTCATACTCCTAAAATTTTGTCAAGAATTCTCTAGAATTTTCCTCACTCATCATCAAATCAAATAATGGTTAAGGAACAAATAGTTGTTGTCTTTCATAAATGTTCAATTATTCTAGTATAGAGAGGTTAAAATAAGTGTCGGACACCCTATACTAGCTCTTTTTAGAGTGTGTTTGGGAAAGATTATTTTCCCCTATTTCAACTGTTTTTTAGCTTAAAGACTATTTCATAGTTAATCTATCATGTTTGTCATTTTGCTTAAATTTTTAAAAAAAGATTTTCTTAGGGAAAAAAAGTTATTGTACGCCATCTAGTGTTTTTTAGTTTAAGATTGTTGTGATTTGATTATTTTTCATTCTCAAAACTCTCTTCCCTGTTTACCCCACAAAACTAACTTCTAAACAAATATTATTAAATTATATAAATAACTTCATACTATTTTTCATAATTTATTATATAAAAGTGATTTTTTTGCACCACCCAAACGAAATAGATTATCTTAAATCGCTTTTCAGCAAACAGACCCAAACAAAAACAAGTTCTGATTATAATTGATTATACAAAAATTGATTATCAGCATAATCTTTTTTTTAGCTTTCCCAAACATACTCTTAATTGATTTATCTTTTGTCCACGATTAAATAAGAAGAAAGAATATTTGACATAAGAAAAAAATAAAATATGACAAAAACAAAAATATCCAATCCAACCCAAAACGTAATTAATTGGATTGGATATTTTTTTAATAATAAAATAAACCGATCCAACCGTATGTCCTTTTTATCATTGGATTAGATGACTTTTTAACTTCAACCCGTCCAATCCAATCTACGGCCATCCGTAATTTCTATTGCTTAATATTTTTTCTGTTTCACTTGATTATTCACTTGTGATAACATATAAACATGGTCACTACTAACACTTTTTATCTACAACCGGTCAAATGGAAGTTTTATCTACATTGAAAGAAAAGATTTGTTAGTTTTTTAAAACATAAATTATTTCTCACAAATAAAATATTCAAACATTTACCCACCAAATTATAGTTGTAATTAACCCAGGATGCCCACTGTATCAAATAAGGGATCCAGTTTTCACTGTAGATCCCCTAATGACGACACATATCCTCTTTTTTTTAATATATATATATATATATATATATATATTTAAAAATAAATTTTTTCTAAACTTAATTTTTTCAAAGGTTTTTTGTAACTTTTTTTATAATTAGACATTTTTAAAAAAAAAATCTATTTAAAAAACATTTCAATCAAAAACATTTATTTTATTTAAAAAATTATTTTCAAAATTAAAAAATTGTTTGATTAAAAAAAATTATAAATTTTTTATCACTTTTTTTAAACTTTTTTCAATTTTTTTTAAAAAATATTTATTTATTTTTAAAAAAAATCAAAACATTTATTTTATCATTAAATACTTATTTTTTAATTTTAGCAAATTGTTTATATAAAAGAATACTAAAAAAAAGAACTTTTTGTTTAAAATATTTTTTAAAATTTATATTTTCTATTAAAAAAAATTTACCTTTCAAAAAAAAATTTGATTATTTTTTTAAATTAACAATTTTTTTAATTAAAAAAAGTTGAAATTTTTTAATTAAATTTTTTTATTAAAAATATATAAAAAAAATTTATTTAAAAACATTGTTAAATTTTAAAAAACATTTTTTATTTAAAAAATTGTTAATTTAAAAACATTTATTTTTTGAAAAAATATTAAAAACACTTTTTATTTAAAAATTGTTAAAATAAAAACATTTATTTTATTTTAAAAAAATATTAAAAACATTATTGATTTCAAAACATTGTTAAATTAAAAGCATTTTTTATTTAAAAACATGGTTAAATAAAAACATTTTTTTAATAAAATTTTTTTTTTTAAATTAAAAAATTTGTTTAATTAAATTTTTTTTTTACTTTTATGTAATAAAGTTTTTTCTTTTGTCTTCTTTTAATTTAACTTTTGCCTTTTATTGAAAACATTTATTATTTATTACTATTTGGGTTCATTATCTGGTGAACATGTTGCAGCTTTGGAGTCATTTGATGCTGTAGATCGGGATGGCAATCCGGACCCTACCCGCCGGGTACCCGTAAAAAATACATACGATGGGTAAGGTAAAAAACCGTTTTTTGGATATGGGTATGTGCACGGGCACGGGTAATTACCCGCAAATCTAAGAGGGTATGGGTCTGGGCACGGGTACCTTCGTACCCACCCCGCCCCATACCCGCGTGTGTGTATATATATATATATATTAAGTTTGGAATTAGGATGACTTTTCGAACCCAAAGCCTTTTATCTCTGAAAAAGGCGCATTTGATATAAACAAAATCTTAATCTAACAACTTGTACTATCCCTTGACACACCTTTTCATTAGCCTTTTCTGAATGCTGATTATATACGGGGAGAAATAAAGAAGTTTTTATAAACTTGGTGAATTAACCAGAACATATGTAAAAATAATGCCAACTTTCTCAAATATTTATACCACATATAGATTTGATCATATAAAGGATAGAGCATTAATACTAAATACAAAGGACCATTATATATATATATATGTGTGTGTGTGTGTGTGTGTGTGTGTGTGTGTGTGTGTGTGTGTGTGTGTTAATAATCTTATTTGTAACAATTTTCTTAGATGGTTATAACTCATTTGTCAATGATACCAATGACATACAATCAAAGTCTGAGTTGGATAATACTTGGAAGAGAAGGTATTGCCTAGGAGTGCTACATTTGATATACTTGGATGGTGGAAAACAAATGGGATCAAGTTTCCAACATTGCAAAAAATTGCAAAGTATATTTTGGCTATCCCAATTTCTTCTGTTTCTTCCGAATCTACTTTTAGAACAGGAGGTAGATTGTTGAGTCCTCATCCTTCTAGACTTCATGAGAATACTTTGGAGGCGCTTATGTGTGCACAAAGCTGGATAAAGCATGATAAGGAATGTAATGAATGTTGCATTAATATATTTGTTTAATGAAATTTGTGTGTAGTCTAACCATTAATTTAATTTTTTTGTTCTAGTTTCTATTGGTACAATTGGACCAAAGCAATATTTACACATGAAAGACAAACACTTACGGTCTTTTCAAGACTCTCATTCAAAAGATGAGGTAAGATAATGTAACAATTTGTTATTAATTATTGCTTTACAAGTTTATAATGTATAACTAATAACTAATAACTAATATAATGTATGTTTTATTTTACAGATTTTGGACAACATCGACAACATCAGCTCGGGGATTACAACTTGATGAATTTATTGTTTTGGATGCTTATTGTTATTTACTTGTTTTGAATATTTTACATGTTTTTATTTAGTATAATACACTGATTTATAATGTTTCATGAATACATTCGAAATATCGTTGGATGGTTTTTAAATAAGTCACGATCTTTTGTTATTTATTTGCTTTTTTAGTTAAAGTGCGGGTAATGGGTGCAAGTGCGGGTACTTAGGTACCCACAGGGTACGAGTAAGGTACTAGGTTGCTACCCACGATGGTACGGGTCCGGGTAATTTTTTCAAATGCGGGTATGGGGACGGGTACTATAGTACCCTACCCAAACCCTACCCATTACCATCCCTAGCTGTAGCCAAATGACGAAGTGACACGTGTCTCGGCCTGGTCCCGCCTAAAATTTGCTCCTCGCGTTTCGACTAATTTAACAAATTAATATTATTTTTATTTGATATTAATTAAATTACCAAATGTTTTTTATTAAAAAAATAACTTTTTTAAATTTTTTTAATTGACAATTTTTTTTATTAAAAAATTATTATAAACATTGTTAAATTAAAAAATAACAAATTTTTTTTATTTAAAACATTGTTAAATAAAAAACATTTATTTTATTTTAAAAAATATTTAAAACATTTTTTATTTAAAAACATTTATTTTATTTAAAAAAAAGCATCATGATTTCAAAACATTGTTAAATAAAAAAAATTTATTTAAAAACATTGTTAAATAAAAATTTATATTAATTAAAAAATTTATTTTTTAAATTAAAATAATTTGTTTAATTTAAAAAATGTATTTTTTTTAAACCTTTACTTTTATGTAATAAATTTTTTTTATTTTGTCTGCTTTTAATCTAACTTCTGTCTTTTATTGCAAACATTTATTATTTATTACTATTTGGGATCATTATTTGGGGAACGTGTGGCAGCTTTGAAGCCATATGGTGTTGTAGCCGAATGACGAAGTGACACGTGTCTCGATCGGGTCCCACCTAAAATTTCCTCCTCCTATTTCGACTAATTTAACAAATTAATATTATTTTTTATTGATGTTATTTAATCTGGTGCAAACAATGGAGAACATTAGTTTACTGTACACCAACCTAGTAGTCACACGTGTCACTGGTGGAGCACATAAATATTTTTGCATTTTTGTCTTTTTTTTAAAGTTCAATGGGTAACAAGTTTTTACTGTATACGAATGAAATTTTGACACGTGTCACATGTGGGGCTCACACATATTTTTTGTTATTATTCAATTTTTTTAATATTAAATATACTAAATGTTTTATTAATTTTTGTATCATTTATTCTAGAGCCTTCTCCTTTTTGTACCATTGTTATAACTAATTGGTTAAATTATACCTTTTTAATGTTTG
The DNA here is from genome assembly GCA_030762895.1 of Sophora flavescens. Lineage (NCBI taxonomy): Eukaryota > Viridiplantae > Streptophyta > Magnoliopsida > Fabales > Fabaceae > Sophora > Sophora flavescens. The sequence goes on from CM061066.1 coordinate 178,717,493, forward strand.
ATATTTATTCTTTATTTTTTATTTTTAGTTCCTTCTTGAGACATGGTGTAGCTTAGGAATTGCCCCAGCTTTTGACCATCTTGTCACCCTAGATGAATTGGATGACAACACGTGTTCGTGGCGGGTCCCAGCTCTAATTTTGTGGTTTTGGTTTTGCTGTGTTTAACAATTTAAATATTAATTTTTTTAAAAATTATAATTTGTTTAAATTATATTGTGTCATGCTTGTACTGTAGACGAATAGGCGGATGCCACGTGTCATGAGCCTCTTCCATTATAATTTTTTGGCCTGTTGATTTTTTATAATAAAAAATATTTACATAATTATTTTAATTATTGTATTAATATTTATTTTATGGCCTTCTTTTTTTCATTTTTTTTAAAATTTTAACCTTGCATTTACTGTGGACGAATAAACCGGCGACACGTGTCATGGGTCTGGTCGACATATATTTCTGTCCTCTGGCATTTTTTTAATAATAGTTACTTACTTAATTAATTGAATTATTGTATTATTTATTTTAGGGCCTTCTCTTAAAATACATTTATACCATGCTTTTGTTGCGGACGAATAAATCGAAACCGACGAGATGTGTCACGGGTGGATCCACATATTATTTCAGCCTAATGATTTTTTTAATAATAAATATTTAATTAATTGTTTTAATTATTGTAATATTTGTTCTGGGACCTTCTCTTAAAATAAATTTGTAGCATTATTTTGTTGCGGACAAATAAATCGGTGACACGTGTCATGGGTGGGTCCACGTATAATTTTAACCTAAAGAATTTTTTTAATAATAAAAATTTAATTAATTGTTTTAATTATCATAACATTTATTCTGGGGCCTTATCTTAAAATAAATTTCTACCATGATTTTTCCCGTGGACGAAGAAAACGGCGACACGTGTCACGGGTGGATTCACATATAATTTCAACCTAATGAAATTTTCGTCCTCTAGAATTTTGTTAAAAATAATTATTTAATTAATTATTTTAGTTATTGTATTATTTATTCTAGGCCCTTTTCTTAAAATAAATTTATAGCATGATTTTACTTTGGATGATTAAACGGGCGACTCATGTCACGGGTGGGGCCCACATATATTTTCATTCTCTGAGTTTTTTAATAATAATTATTTCATTAATTATTTTAATCATTGTATTATTTATGCTAGGGCATTTTGTTACAATAAATTTGTAATATGATTTTTACTGTGGACGAATAAAAGCAGGCGACACTTGTCATGGACGGGTCCACATAAAATTTCACCCTCTGCCTTTTTTTAATAATAAATATTTAATTAATTATTTTAGTTTTTGTATTATTTATTCTAGGGACTCATGTTTTTTATTAATTTTTTATTTGAGTTGTTGTTTTCTAACGGAGTTTTGAGTATCTGTCACTGTATAGCGACATGTGTCAATAGCGGATATGTAAACTATGTTTAGTTGTTTTTTTTAAAATTTAAATTAATTATTTAATTATTATTAATTGATTAGTTAAATAACCTATTAATTATTGTCTTTTATTCTTGGTTCTTCTCCTTTTCAGCTACTTATTGAATATACGAATCCAGCTGTTGTACATAATAGTATATTGAATATAGGAATCCACCTAGATTCCTCCTTTTCATCTAACGGATACCCGTGCGTCTTGCACGGACAACTATATAAAGTAAAAGAAAATGTTAGTTTGACTTTGAATATAATAAAATTAAAAAGAGTTTAATTGATGTATACTGTCAGCGTAAAGTTTTTTACACTATCAACCAATTAGAAATCATAGTTTGAATGACTTTTAAGGTGGTTAGGATAAGAGTCAAAGATTTTTAATGATTTATCAATTTCTGATTGGTTGACAGTATAAAAAATCTTTACACTCTCAATATATATCAATTAAATCCAATTAAAAAATTTAAAAATAAATACACTCTTAAATAATTAAATTACGTTACCTCAAAAAAATAAAAATAAAAAATAAATCACATTAAATTTTTTAAAAAATGAATATACCACTACATCACCTTTTAAATAAACTTGTCCGAAGTGTTAAAAGCTAAACAAAGCGATTGCAAAAACGTCTGGTATAGAGTTCGGACGAGAAGAGAAGAGATGAGAGCTGAGGCCGATGTGTAGGGCCCACATAGTCATATATACATAGCCAGCCACCTCCTTCTACCTTCTTCTTGTAAGGCCGAAACAACAATCATTGTATCAGTTGCGAGAAAGAGAGAGAGAGGGAGAAAGAAAGGTGATATTATTATATTATAAATTAATTAATTAATTAATAATATAATAATATTAGGTGCCCCTGTAATTCCCATGGAACCCAAGTCCCAACCTTCAGGTTCGTTCCTTGATATCCTTTCCCTTCCACTTTCAATTTCAGATTCATTTTCCTCAATCAATTTCAACTTTGTCGGTTAGGTTAGGTTAGGTTAGGTTATCCCCTTTTTATTTTCATTCATCAATTACATATTTCTTTTACTTTTTATACATATATTAATATAATATAATATAATTGCCAATAAATCTCAAATTGAGTTGTTAGTTCAATCGTGTTTCGATTATATCTAATTTATTTCACAAGATTGTTATTCTTGAAGGCACAATTTTCTGTTATCTGCTCATTTCCCAAAACCTAATACAGCCTAAAATCACCTAATGCACACACCTTATTGAACAGTGAACAGTTAAGCATACTCCAATTTCTTTCATATCTGATATGATAAGATAAGAATCACTTGGTATATGGAATTTGCAGTAGAACCTTTACAAATTACAGTTAATTATCCAACAGTTTGCCATCTTGGTTTTTGATGGTGTAAATAAATTTGGGTTGCAGCAAATAGTCCTCCACCAAAACCGTGGGAGCAAGCAGGTTCCTCATCTGGCCCAGCACCTTTTAAACCCCCATCAGGTGGTAACACAAGTGATGTAGTTGAAGCTTCAGGGACTGCCAAACCTGGGGAAATTGTTACTACTTCTGATAGGAACGCAACTGTCAACAGGAATGCTCTTGCGAGGCCTGTTCCCACAAGGCCATGGGATAACAATTATGGAAATACCAGCTATGGAGGTCACTTTTGTTGTTTTGTGTTGCTTTTGACATTATCCTTGTTCGCCTGTTTTGACGGATCCTTTTGTTTTTCTTAAAATCTGCAGGTTATGGTTCTACCATGAATTATAATTCTGGATATGGATCTGGAATGTATGGATCTTCTTATGGTGGGGTGGGAGGAGGGTTGTATGGTGGAGGAGGAATGTATGGCAACAGTATGTACAGAGGAGGAGGATATGGTGGTGGCCTTTATGGGTCGTCTGGGTTGTATGGAGGTGGAATGTATAACAGTGGTTTGGGGGGTCCGATGGGTGGTTATGGCATGGGTGGCGGTCCTTATGGAGATCAAGATCCCAATAATCCTTACGGTGCCCCTCCATCCCCGCCAGGATTTTGGATTTCTGCCCTACGTGTGGTGAGCCATATGATACCTTGGCTAACTTATTTTGTCTTCGTACAATGGAGTCAATGGACATTGTTTCTCCCATCTTGGGCCACTAAGTCTAGGTGTGTGTTTGGTCTCCCGATGGAATGGTCCAAGCGGCACCCGTTTGGGAGACACACTATAGATCGTTAAGTCACATATAATTCTTTACCACTGACAACTTATTTCATATTGTGATAGTTTGTGGCTCTAGTTCAAATTCTCGTTAATATTTGTGCAAAAAGAATCTGAATCTCATGTGTAACCATTTATTCCCTCTCCTTTAACCCTTTGGATTTTTTTTTAACATGAATATGATTTTTTGTTGAAAACTTTGCTTTGCATAATGTTGAACTTGTTCCCCTTTAATGACAGATGCAAGGTGTGGTTAACTTCTTTGGTCGGATATCAATACTCATAGACCAGAACACACAGGCTTTCCATTTGTTCATGACTGCACTTCTCCAGGTTTTGTGTTCATCATTTTGTTTCCATTTTATGTTATTTTTTTTGTTGCTAATTGAGTACCCAGCTCCTATGTCTGTTTGAGGATAGGAGTTTACGTGAAAAATTAAATCACATGCTCCAGTTGTGTGTTGAGTTGCTGTGAATTTTTTGCTTTGAGGATTAGTCATGCATAATTGATTTCGCCATTTCAGAAGTTTTTTTGGGAGAAATCAATTTTTTTTCCATATGATTGTCTTAAAAAAGTGCTCAGTTAAATTGTTCTCCTTTGCGCTTTATCAGAAATCACTTTTTGGTGTCAAATTATGGAGAAGGGTATACACATGATATGTTGTCTTTGAATAAAAAAATTTAGGCATAGTTTGGTCATGTTGATGAATGATTGCATGTCATGACCTTACAAAATCAGAAGCAAGTGCCTACCTGCTTTTCCAAAACACTATATATTAATCATGACCGATCAATTTAATTGAAGTACACATTCATGGATGTGTAATTTCAAAGGAACGCACTTAGTGCACCTTTTGTGATATTTATTTTTGTATAGTAGTTAGCTGATCTGGTTTCATTGTTTTCTTTTTTGTTAGAAATAATGTAAATAAATAGGGTGATTTTATAGTATCATGTAAATATAGAAAATAGGATAACGTTGATATTTTGTATTAATTATGATTCATTATAAATAGCAGAGCTCCGATGTGTAACATACACGGATTCTATCATTCTTTTGTCCTCTTGTTTACTCTCTTTCTCAATATGGTATCTAGAGCCTAACAAGAGGCAACCCTAATCCGTGCCTACCTGGTGGACCTAGAGGCAACCCTAATCCGTGCCTACCTGGTGGACCTACTGCCCATCGGTGAAATTTTTTCTGCAAAACCGTATCCTCCTTCCGGTTTTGCACGCTTTTTGGTAGCCGTGTTCTCCTTCCGGCGTCCCTTCCGTCCGGCCGGCCTCGCCATCGATCGCTCTCGCCCAACCACCAGGCCATCGCTCTCCGTCGTCGCCAGGCCACCATCTGCCGCCTTCCGACACCATTTCCGGTGACGACCCAACAGTTCGAATCGTCGACCGCCGATCTGTTCGACCGGCCAAACCTCGCCTCCAGACTCCGTCGGACGCACCCCCACGCGCCATTCACCTCCCTGTTTCTCCACTGCACGCGCCTTACTGTCAGTCGCGCGTGACGGCGTTTCCGGCAGCGGTTCCGGTCGCTGTTTACTGCGCCAGACTCGCCGGTCATCCCTTGTCCCATATTTGTCCTCAGTTTGCGATTCGGTGCCCCGTCACTCATCCTTTTTGCCCGGACAGCATTCTTGGGACTTGTTTCTCTCTCTTCTCCGCCCAAACATGGCTTCTGTCAGCACCACACGACTCACCCATGAAGATTTTTTGAGGTGGTTCAATGAATGCCAGCCCTCGGGTCTCACTACTCCACAGGCCGCCTATTTTGATTTCTTGAAGTCGTTGCGGGGAGCACCCGACCTCATGTTCCACTATCTCCAGTTGTGCACACTTTGGTAATTTCGTAGCTTGTCTCTCCCAATCGCCTTCCATTGGTCCCCGGGTTCTTGATTCCGTGCCACCGATCACATCTCGGGTAATAAATCCTTGTTTTCTACACTTTCTACCGCTTTGTTATTTACCTACAGTCACCTTAGCAAATGGTTCCCAAACACAGTCGAAAGGGGTAGGTACTACTCATCCTCTTCCCTCCTTGTCAGTCGATTCCGTACTATATGTTCTAGGTCTCCGTTTAATTTGCTTTCTATTAGTCGCTTAACTCGCTCTCTTGATTGTGTCTAAAGACTCTTTTTCTGCAGGACCGGAGTTCAGGTCGGATGATTGGCGTCGGATGTGAGTCTAACGGTCTATACCATCTCCCTAACCACCCTCATATATATGCACTGCCAAAGATTCCCCTCTTATGATACATGCTCAACTAGGTCACCCTAGCCTCGCAAAGTTACAAAAATTGGTGCCCAGTCTATCCAAGTAATCTATTTTGTCTTGTGAGTCTTGTCAACTTGGGAAACATACTCGTAGTTCCTTCCCTAGTCGAGTCCATAGTCGAGCTAAGTCTCCTTTTGCCCTGGTCCATTCTGATGTCTGGGGTCCTAGTTGTACTGCATCAACTTTGGGGTCCAAATACTTTGTTACATTTATTGATGACTACTCGCGTTGTACTCGGTTATTTTTGATGAAAAATAGGTCTGAATTGTTCTCCATTTTCCAGCAATTTTACCATGAGATAAAAACACAGTTTGGTGTTCCTATTCATACTCTGCGAAGTGATAATGCTCGTGAATATTTATCTTAATCATTTCAAACCTTTATGGCTTCAAATGGCATTCTTCACCAAACATCATGTGCTCATACCCCTCAACAAAATGGGGTTGCCGAGCGTAAGAATCGCCACCTTGTTGAAACCACTAGGACTCTATTAATCCATGGCAATGTTTCTTTTCGATTCTGGGGGATGCTGTTCTTACTACTTGTTATCTCATAAATCGGATGCCTTTCTCTGTTCTTGATAACCAAGGACCCCATTCTGTGTTATTTCCCAATCAGCCTCTACATCCCTTGCCACCTCGAGTCTTTGGGTCTACTTGTTTTGTCCATAATCTTGCTCCTGGTCTTGATAAATTGTCTGCTAAGTCTCTCAAATGTGCCTTTTTAGGTTACCATCGATCTCAAAAGGGTTACTGTTGTTATTCACCTACTCTGTGCAAGTATCTAGTCTCAGCTAATGTGACCTTCTTTGAGTCTGTTCATTTCTTTGGACCTACTTCCACACCCGAGTCTATCTCAGACACCTTACCTCTCCTTTCTGTCTCAGTTGAGTACCTTCCACCTGTGATGCCCCAGGTTCAAGACAATCCCCAGGTTCAAGAAAATCCTGCTCCTCCTCGTCCTTTCCAGGTTTATCATCGTCGGCAGCCTCCACCTCCTGCACAAGTTACTCCACCTCCAGCACCTGTGCCTCCACCTCCAGTGCCGATGCCTCCACTTATAGCTCCTGTGGACTCTCTTCCGACTCCACCTCATCCACCTGCTCCGGCCCAACCTCCCGCACTTGATCTTCCTATTGCACTCAGAAAAGGTATACGGTCCACTCGTAATCCTTCTCCTCATTATGTTACTTTAAGCTATCATCGTCTGTCGTCTTCGCATTTTGCTTGTCTTTCTTCCTTGTCTTCTATATTTATTCCAAAGACTGCGGGTGCAACTCTTTCTCATCCTGGGTGGCGTCAAGCTATGGTTGAAGAAATGTGTGCCCTTCAGAGCAGTGGGACTTGGGACCTTGTTCCTCTTCCTCCAGGGAAGTCAGTTGTTGGATGTCGGTGGATCTTTACAGTTAAAGTTGGTCCTGAAGGTCAGGTTGATCGCCTTAAGGCACGACTAGTTGCTAAAGGTTATACACGGGTCTTTGGGTTGGATTATGGGGACACATTTTCCCTGGTGGCAAAAATGGCTTTTGTTCGCATGTTTTTATCTACGGCTGCTATTCGCCAATGGCCTCTTCACCAACTTGATATTAAGAATGCTTTTCTCCATGGTGATCTAAATGAAGAAGTTTATATGGAGCAACCTCCTGGATTTGTTGCTCAGGGGGAGTCTTCAGGACTTGTTCGTCGACTTTGTAAATCTCTATATGGGCTCAAACAGTCTCCTAGAGCTTGGTTTAGCAGATTTAGCAATGTTGTTCAACAGTTTGGTATGACTCGAAGTGAGGCAGATCATTCGGTCTTCTATCGTCATTCAAGCACAAGTTGTATTTACTTGGTTGTGTATGTTGACGACATTGTCTTTACAGGAAGTGATCATCATGGCATTGCTCAAATAAAGCAACATCGTTGTCACCACTTTCAGACAAAGGATCTTGGTAGGCTTCGATACTTCTTGGGGATAGAGGTGGTCCAAGGATGGCATTGTAATTTCTTAGAGGAAACATGCCATGGACATTCTTGAGGAAACAGGTTTGATGAATGCTAAACCAGTTGACACTCCTATGGATCCTAATGCCAAGCTCCTACCAAATCAGGGGGAGCCACTTTCAGATCCAGAGAGATACAGAAGATTGGCAGGCAAGCTAAATTATCTCACTGTCACTCGCCCAGATGTCTCCTTCGCTGTTAGTGTGGTAAGCCAGTTTCTTAAGTCACCTTGTGAAGGACATTGGGATGTCGTAATCCGAATCTTGAAGTACATTAAAGCAGCTCCAGGAACTGGTCTTGTCTATGAAAACAAGGGTCATACTCGAGTTGTGGGATATTCAGATGCCGATTGGGCGGGCTCTCCTACTGATAGGAGATCCACTTCCGGGTATTGTATCTTCATTGGGGGCAACCTTATTTCATGGAAAAGTAAGAAGCAGAATGTTGTTACGAGGTCAAGTGCCGAAGCAGAATATCGAGCCATGACATTGGCTACTTGTGAACTCATATGGCTCAAACAGTTACTTCAGGAGCTTAGATTTGGGGAGGTCACTCCGATGACACTCATCTGTGATAACCAAGCTGCACTACATATTGCCTCAAATCCAGTATTTCATGAGAGGACTAAGCACATTGAGATAGATTGTCATTTTATTAGAGAGAAGATTTTATCTGGAGACATCACTACTAGCTTTGTTAGTTCAAATGATCAATTGGCAGATGTTTTCACCAAGTCTTTGAGGGGTCCTCGTATAAGCTACATATGTAACAAGCTTGGTGCATATGATTTATATGCTCCAGCTTGAGGGGGGAGTGTTAGAAATAATGTAAATAAATAGGGTGATTTCATAGTATCATGTAAATATAGAAAATAGGATAGCATTGATATTTTGTATTAATTATGATTCATTATAAATAGCAGAGCTCCGATGTGTAACATACACGGATTCTATCATTCTTTTGCCCTCTTGTTTATTCTCTTTCTCAACACTTTTCACATTGCGCATTGCACATTGCCAAATCTAGGAGTCCACTCTATAGTACTTGCATTTTATCAAGTGTTATGAATATAGTTTAATTTTATATGGTTACTTGGTCTCTTTTGGCTTTTGCAGCTTTTCGATCGCTCTGGTGTATTGTATGGAGAGCTAGCTAGATTTGTGTTGCGGTTGCTTGGGATTAAAACTAAGCTGAAGAAGGTTAACCCAACAGGTCCAAATGGACAGCCATTGCCTTTACCACACAATTCCTCTGGACATGTGAACTATATTGAAGGAGCAAAGGCTGCTCCAAGTGGTTCTTGGGACAATGTTTGGGGAAATGATGCCAGTCAATGATGTGGTAGATTTATTTTGCTTAAAGATTGCGTCCAAATATAGTTAAAAGAAGAAACACCACCATTCCAAATGAAGTCATCTATATCCTGAAGCTGCAGAAGTCATTCATATCCTGGATTTTCAGTTCAGTTTGCTGTTTTTCTTTGCTTGTATCTGTTCTTGATTTTACTGGAATCTGGATCTTCTGGTAATAAGATACCATCACTGCATTATACCTTGCTGCAGGATACTATTTGCTGCATAGATGCATTATTTTGTAAGAAGAATGTAATTTTGCATACCTGTGTAACTTTTTGGGGCCATAGATTACGTTTCTTTTCAAGTACTGTTAAGTGTGAACTGCAAACATTCGTCAAATTTGCTTTTACATATGGATCTACTTAACATGTAGGTATAGTTATCGAGTTTGAGTTAAATTTTACTTCCATCACTGGTATAGAAAAGTATAAAATTGGGTTCTTAATTCTGTGGGTATACACATCTCATCGGAAATATGATTTATGGCCCCAAACTATGAACAACAACGGGCCATAGAATTGCATAAGTACAACTCATTGAATTTAACCTAAAATATTATTTAATAAAGTATATGTCAAATCTCAGCACTTGAAAATATTATTCTTAGAGTATACTGAAATTCTTCTGTAGCAAGAGGTAATGGCTGAAAAGTGAAAACCAGCGAACCAAAGTGATGTTTGAAAAATTTCATGCAAATAACTGGTGGCAAGCATAAATGTTTTGCAAATTAACTTAAAGAACTCACTCCTTGAATCCATTTAAAGCCATTCTGTAAAATTGCTAGCCCTTGCATCATCATCGGCAAGCAGGGCCCGGCCCTCGCCTAAAGCCACTAAGGCCACCAATCAAAATAATTATATTTTAAAAATATAGAAATTTATAATAAAGATATATTTTTATAATAAAAAAATATTTTTTAATAAAATATTATTATTGATTTTAAAAATGTTTCATTTCAAATTTTGCTTTAAGTCTAAAAATATGTTATGTTAGCCTTGATCTGAAGTTCTTTTTTGGACTGCATGGATCTGGTTCCATAATTCACGTAGCCACGTGAGAATTTTAAATTTTGAGAATACCTAAACATAAAACATATAATTTTAAATCGCCATGTCTAGCATGAAAATTAATAGTTGCTTAAAGTTATATCACGAATATAATATGTTATAGAATGGCAAATGCTATTGATATTTGAAATTATCTATTCAAACGTTTTGGTTCCCGAGAGTATCTTCGCACGTAATTGCGTAGACCAATCTATTGAGTCGGGTAGGATCATAAGGGTGAAAAACTCTCCCTGATTTTTAATGTTGTTGCATTCGATTCATACTTTATATCATAATTTTAATTTTATAAAAGAGCTTAATTTCTATGCAGTGTACATGATTTTTACACAAACATCCGATAATATCTTGAGAAATCAGTATCTTTATTATTTCTCTCTCTTAATTATTAAAATAAAAGCACAAATATCAAAATATTAATGAACGTCAGTGTAAAAAAATTTACAGTGGCAGTGCATACTACTTTAATCCTCGAGTTTGATTTCTATGCATTGTCATTTGTCAATGTAAAGGATTTTTACGTTGACATCCAATTATATCTTGACAAACTAACATTATTATTATTTCTCTCTTAATAATTAAAATAAAAACAAACATTTCAAAATAGCAGTGGAGGTAAGTATAAAATAAATTTTATACTGAAAGTGTATGTATACCACTTTTTTTTTTTTTGGTGTGTGTTAGTGTATGTATCCCACTTTAATCCTTCTGAAAACACGTAATAAAGAATAGAAAATGGAATAAACGAAGCGATGAGATGGAAAAACGAATAAGCATGATTAGTAGAAAAAAGAAAAGAAAAGGAATGCTTTGTTGCTGTTCACAGATGTTATTTTTGTAAGTAATGATCACGAAGCTTGCACTTGCTAGTCACTAGTTCTGAAATCAAGTGTCAGTAATCATAAGCAAAAAACAGAACGAGGTTGTTGCCTGTGGAGATATGAAGAACGACGACGACAACAACCGGGAACAACATAAGCAGAATAAAGACACCACCATAGGAATCCTAGATTCCCGATTCAATCAGACCCTCAGAAATGTTCAAGGGTATCCTTCTTCTTCCCCCCAAAATTCTCGTTTCTTCTGTCAACTTACTTGCTTGTAATATTTCTTCAGATTTCAGAAAAACTCGTGATCTCGAGAATTACGCTGCCTGATTCGTTGATCTTCACCTGTTAATGATTTTCTTCGTGGGATTTGGAAAACCCATCTGAAATTTTTATTTTTTACATTAAGATCACGATTTCTGATGGATGAAATTCTAGGACATGTTAGGAATTATTTTTGTGCGTTTGATAGAATCCAATATTTTGAATGTTTATGTGATCCGTGGTAGCAAAATTGATGGCTTCTTTTCATTAGTGTTCTCATTCATTGATTGCTTGGAAATGCTGGGTAGTGTGAGCTGGGAAACATGTAGATTCTTGAGCAAGGTTTTAATCCATTTCCAATTATGAATTTTATATTTGTAGCTGATTTTTTTTTTTTTAGCAGTTAAGCTTAAATTGGGGTTTATATCTTGCATTAGCAGAATTGAGATTTCACGTTTCATTTTTCTTACCCTTTAGTGGATTGATTAATTGAACAAGACTTTTTTTTTCCTTTTAAATTTATTAATTTGGTTTCACCTACAATGGGAAGCAAGCATATAGGTCAGATACAATTGATTGAAATTTGTTTTCTTTCTTCATCAAGGTTACTCAAAGGTCGTAGCATTCCTGGTAAAATATTATTGAGCCAGAGGGTAGACCTGCCAGATAACTCAAATTTATACTCACCAACTTTCAAAAGGAGCATGTCATACAATGATACTGGCACAAGTGATCACACATCTGAGACAGGAGAGGTGTTTTTAGCATTCATATTTTGTAATTATATCATCTCATATATCTCTATAAAACAGTTGGGTAACAATTTATCAAGTGAGACTTCTGTTCTTAACACAGGAGGAAGTTCAGAGTACAAGCAAATCAATCGGCACTCCCAATGAGAATAAGTTAAAAATATCAACCTCCCCAGTAGAGAACTCATCTGAAGAAGTCCGGAAATCTTCCATCGGTGCCAGAGCTACAGATTCCGCAAGAGTTATGAAGTTCACTAAGGTGCTTTCCGGGACAATGGTTATATTAGGTATTTAACTTTATTTCTATTATCTTTTATGTCACTGATTGACTTGTTCGTCATTACTCCTATATGGCCACATCCAATTATGGAAGTATCATTTGTAAATCTAAGCTGTGTGTTCAAACATACTCATGATATGGTTGCCTTTGCCTTTAGATATTTTTGGTGGCAAGGTTCAAAAGGAATTGCAAGACAAACTGGGTATACTGACACGTCTTGCCAATAATGCTTTGGTATAATTAAACAACAAAAATGTCCATATGCTTTTTTCTATTTCCAAATGATTGTTGGTTTATATGCAATTATGCATAAACATTTGATAATAAATATATACTCTTATCACAACAAGAAGCCTTAACCCACAAATAAAAAGTTAACTACTGGAGTGTCTTTCATGCCCTTGATTGTTGGCCCAAAGTGCGGTTCATTGTCAAGCATCTAATATTCATGTTTAATTACTCTGTATAGTACTTGTGCATCAATAATATCTATTTAGTTTTCCGTTTTTCAGTGATGATGCACACCTTATATTTCTTCATTTGAATCTATATTGTAGAGAAGTTGCGTGAGTTAGCTTGGAGTGGTGTTCCAGATTATATGCGTCCTACAGTGTGGAGACTTCTCTTGGTAAGATTTATGATCTTCAGCTATTTCTCTTGCTCAAGCCCATGTTTTCATGATAGCTCAGTCACAAGAAGCACGATAACAATAAAGTTTGGAGTTCAGATCAGAATTTACTAGAGTATGTACTTTGTTGTTTTATTTTGGTGATATCTGAAATTAAAAAAGAAAAAAATCATCAAGGGTGGGGTTAGAGTTAGAGATTTTGATACTGCCTATATGAAAATTGTTTAGAAACAAAACCACACAGAAGATTTTAGAAAATAAATATAAGGAGCATTTCCCTATGTACAATAATTTTTATTTAACATGTTTTCTATGCATAGTTTCTTTTCTTCTTGGAAATTTAAAGATTAACTGGAAACAGGGATATGCACCACCTAATTCAGATAGAAGGGAGGGAGTTTTGAGAAGGAAGCGTCTTGAGTATCTTGAATGTGTTTCTCAGTGTTATGATATTCCTGATACAGAACGCTCAGATGATGAGATCAACATGCTTCGTCAGGTATTAACTATTATGTAATAACATAATATATGTCTATCTGGATTTTTTGTGACAATAAGTTTCTTTTTTAACTGTTTGCATTGCATGTTTGTTAGATTGCTGTTGATTGTCCAAGAACTGTACCCGATGTTCCATTCTTCCAGCAGCTGCAAGTTCAGAAATCATTGGAGCGTATTCTTTACACGTGGTTAGATATTTCAGTTACCCTGGTTTTTGGGCCTGATATTTTTCTTAGCCTGGTGTTCTTTGTTGTTAATGATTTTTCTGAGGTAAAGAATGGCTCTTTGCTAGGCTAAGAAAGTTATAGAACTTTTAGGTGGGATTTCTACTTGCTTTTTGGGTACTGTACTCTATCTAGTCTGAAATAGTTAGCAGATGAAGTTATTGCCATAGGTTAGCGTATGCTGTGTAGCCTTTATTGTAATCCTTGATAGTTAAGCTCCAGTAAATTGCTACATATGATGGATTAACTTAATTGATTTTCATATTGAACCTAGATATGGTTCTGTTTAATGTACCCAATGATAGACATAGTGTTTCCCTTCTAGAAATGGTTTCAGTGTTAGAAATAAGATGGTGTGAATTACCATATGATGCATATTTTTGCACTTTCAGAAGATGCTGAAAATAATTGCTCTGTTCTTATGTACCTTTTTTTTAGCAGCATTTTATAGCAATAACTTAGGAAAAGAGAATAGGACAAAGAAGCTAGGGCCACCATGGACCTTTATGATCTAGCCTTCTCATTTTATGTGCCTCATGCAGATATCAGTTTGATACTCTGGAGGTCTTTATTTCTCGATCATCCTACTAAATATGTGTTTATTTTACTTATATTGTTTCCTGATCTTCTGCCAGGGCCATTCGGCATCCTGCAAGTGGTTATGTTCAGGGGATAAATGATCTAGTTACGCCGTTTTTAGTTGTTTTCCTATCAGAATACTTAGAAGGGAGTATAGATAATTGGTCAATGTCGGATTTATCTTCAGATAAAATCTCTAATATAGAGGCTGACTGCTATTGGTGCTTGTCAAAGTTGCTTGATGGTATGCAAGACCATTACACATTTGCTCAGCCAGGGATTCAAAGGCTTGTTTTTAAGTTGAAGGAATTGGTCAGGAGAATCGATGGTAACCTTTTTTCTCAGGCCTTTTGTTTTTCATCAAGTATCTCCATAATTGCATGAATGAACATAAATGCCTCACTTTTGCATATGGATTTGGATCTGTATTAATTTTACCAAACTTTCTAATTTTTTTGTTTGTCACATTATTATTCGTATTTCTCCAAACACAATCTGATGTTCCGTAGTGAAACTTTTGAGCTGCACCAGAGCCTGTCTCAAGCCATATGGAGCATCAGGGACTGGAATTTCTTCAATTTGCTTTCCGCTGGTTCAATTGTCTTCTAATCCGTGAGGTTTGCTCTGAAAAACTTTTATTTTATTTTTCTTAACAGGTACAATAGTTTTGTTTTCTCATGAACAACTTCATAGATAATTGATAAAGTAATTGAATATTAAGTCTCTTGGGCTTTAAAGTTTGATGGGGGGAAATGGGCTGCAATAAAGTTGGTATGATTCTATGTTTATGTTAAGTCTGATGTCTGATTTATGTTATCAGATACCCTTCCATCTTGTCACACGCCTTTGGGACACATATCTAGCTGAAGGAGATGCCTTACCAGACTTCCTTGTGTATATATTTGCTAGTTTTCTTCTAACGGTGAGCTAGCATGCTTTGGCCTTTTCACTAATATAATCTATTTGAATTAAATTTCATCTTGTAGCCAAGATGACGAGGAATAGTATTCATTGGTCAATTTTTTAATGCATCTTTCCCCCCTCTGGTACATTTCAGTAGATAAAATAGTATGATTTGCAATTTTGTTTGCTAGAAATCAAACTTGTCTTTTGCACCACTTTATACCGTCTCAGAAATGCCTTTGTAGAGATATCATTCTGTAACATTATGACATAGACATTGCTTAAATCAAATGGGTACTTTTCATTGCATCATGACAATTACCACTGAACAGTGAACATAGTTCTGTTTTTTTTTTGTTATCTGCAGTTTTACTACCCTACAATCTTGCATCATTGCATGCCAGTTTATTGATGATTATGGTTGATGTCTTATACAGTTAATTAAGATAATTCATTTGTGCTGGATTCTTATTTTTCCATTTTGGGGAGTTGTTGTATGCAATGCTAAAATCCTATTGTCCATTATC
The DNA here is from genome assembly GCA_030762895.1 of Sophora flavescens. Taxonomy (NCBI): domain Eukaryota; kingdom Viridiplantae; phylum Streptophyta; class Magnoliopsida; order Fabales; family Fabaceae; genus Sophora; species Sophora flavescens. The sequence continues at coordinate 178,733,286 of CM061066.1, forward strand.
AACCAATACATTGGTTCCATTTAGCATGCCAAGTTGTACAAGCTTCCAGCATGTTTCTGTGCAGCACCTTGCATTTTCTTTTTTGTTTTTAAATGTTCTTATTGTTACTGCTAGGGTCTAGGAGGGGATGTTATTCTATTATGTGCATTAAAGTGCATTGAAGTAAGTTAGTGGAGAATGCAATTCTACCATCCTAGCTATAATTTAAGGCTATTCCCTGATTTTCTTTAGCCATTTACACGTTCTTTTTTGGTTTTCTTTTATATTTTAAGTATGGTTGCTTTGGATTATTTACATGTTTAATGATTATGTAGTAGATAGTGAATATTCTCTAATGTTGTTTTATCAGTGGTCGGACAAACTCCAAAAGCTTGATTTCCAAGAGTTGGTAATGTTCCTTCAACACCTTCCAACTCAGAACTGGAGTGACCAGGAGCTTGAGATGGTGCTTTCCCGTGCATTTATGTGGCACAGCATGTTCAACAACTCTCCTAGCCATTTAGCTACCTGAGCAAGCATTTGTGATTTTCTGTTTTTTCTCCCTCTTTCAAACAGACTTTTTGCCCCGTTTAGTATGTGGTGTTTTTTTTTTAATAGATGAACTGATTTTTTCAACAAATTTTTGCATGTACCCTGCCTTGTAATATCTTGTAAAGGAGACGTAATCATTAACAGGAGACATAAAGAGCCTATTTTTGTTGTATCAACTTTAAATTTTTAAAATATATTCTATTAATATCAGCAATAAGGGGTTATAAGATTGACTTGGTGGTTGGTGGTTGGGGGGTGGGGGGGAGTTAAGGAGTGGGCCGTGGAGTGATAAGGAGGTTGTTAGCACGACACTTAGAGAGTTAGCATAATAGTTTGTTAGTTTGTTTTTATCCTTTAGTATCTGATAGTTTCATCTTCTTTATATTAATCTACTCTTATCTTTTGTATATAAGGGAGATTTGTTTTTAAATGTGAAAGTACGACCGTATCAGTTTGAGTAAAATAGAAAACAACATTGAATAATGTTTCTTTTCTCACCTTAACTTTTATGGTATCATATTTAAAAGGTTAATTGTGAGTTGAGAGAAACTTTGGCTACTATGGCCGATTCTGGTACAAGCGGGGGTGATGGTTCTGAGAGTCAAATTTCACAATCAACCTCCACAATTGTACTCGCTGCACAAAACACTGGTAGTGTGTCTCTTCAGATTACTACTCATAAACTCTCTGGAAAAAAATTTTGTTCAATGGTCTCGCTCGGTTCCATTGGTGATTCGCGGCAAAGGAAGGTTTGGTTATTTGGATGATTCCATCAAGAAACCGGATGTTAAGGATCCAATGTTTTCAAATTGGGAGATTCAAAACTCTAAGGTCATGGCTTGGCTGATTCATTCAATGGAGGATAGCATAGGTGATACTTACTTGTTCTATACCACTGCAAAGGAGATCTGGGATGCCGTCAAGTTGGCATATTCTGATTCGGAAGATTCATCACAAATTTTTGAACTTCGGGATCGTGCTCGTAATTTACGACAGGGGGAGCTGTCTGTAACCTAGTATTTCACTGCTTTAAAGAAGGTATGGCAAGAACTTGACTCTTTTCGCATTTGTCATTGGAATGATACTGTTGATGGAGCCCAGTATAATAAGATGTTAACACCAAGGTTTTCAAAACCGGCCCGGACCGACCGGTCCGACCGGGTTAACTGGGAACTGTGACCTTGGCCGATCCGGTTTACAGGGAAAACCATCCCTGTACTGAACCAGTGTAAAAACCGGTAAAACCGGTAAAACCGGTCATAACCGGTAGTGGACCAGCCTGAACCGGTTTCCTAAAAAAAAAATTAGTATAAAAGGGTTCGGGTCATCCTAGCGAAAACCCAATTCTTTTGTTTTTTAACATATGTGGGCTGGTTGTAGATTTTGGGTTGGTTTTCCCTATGAAGATGATTTTAACATATATCTTTATATTTATTTAGTTTAATTTCAAAATAAAAAAAAATTGTGCTTAATAATTTTAGTTGTTATGTTGTTTTTTTGTTTAATATTGTTACAAATATTATATTAAAAATTAAAATAATATTATTTAATTATAACCGGTTCAACCACGGTTCAACCACGGTTGGACCATTGAACCTCGAACCGCTGCCTTCACCGATTCGATGGCCGGTCCGGTTTTGTAAACCTTGGTTAACACATGACAGAATATGTGATTTTCTTGCTGGTTTGAACCGTGAGCTCGATGATGTTCGTGGTTGTATCTTTGCCACAAAACCTTTACCGGGCGTTGATGCAGTTTTTTCTGAGGTTCGTCGAGAAGAGAGTCGGAAACGTGTCATGCTTGGCAGTCCCTCTTTGTCTCATGTGGAGGCCTCAGCACTTGCTGTTCAGAGCAATGAAAATAAAAAGAAGTCTCAATCTTGTTGTGATCACTGTCAACGTCCTTATCATACTAAGGAAACCTGTTGGGAGCTTCATGGTAAACCAGCGAATTGGGTGCCTCGAGGAGCAAGAGGGAAAGAAGGAAAAGGCTTTCAGGCTACAAGTGAGTCAGACTCCACGAAATCCTCCTATCCAGTTCCTTTTTTGAAAGACCATATGGATCAGCTCTGTAAACTTCTCGTTGGTAACAACAGTTCTGGTAATTCGGTGGTGGCACAAAAAGGTACTTCTTTGTCTGCCACTAGTAGCTTCCCTACAAAAGGTGAGTTGTGGATTATTGACTCTGGCGCTTCCGATCATATGACTGGTTGTAGACAATTGTTTTCTTCCTATCTTCCTAATCTTGGTAGTCATAAAGTTAAGATTGCTGATGGATCTTTTTCAGAAGTCGTTGGAATTGGATCTATATGCTTAAGTCCTACTATTACACTTCATTCTGTTTTACATGTCCCCAACTTAACTTGCAATCTTCTTTCTATTAGTAAACTCACAAATGATTTGAAGTGTGAAGTTAAATTTATGCTATCTACTTGTGTGTTTTAGGACCTGTCTTCGGGGAAGATGATTGGGAAAGAATAATGGTTATGTCAGTTGTCATGTTCATGCTGATGCCAGTCTCTCCTCCATGACTCTAGAACAACAAATAATGGTTCTGCATTTTAGGCTACGACATCCAAATTTTTTGTATTTGAAACAATTGTTTCCTCCTTTGTTCCACAATAAAATTGACTTTCAATGTGAAATTTGTCAGTTAGCCAAACATAAAAGATATTTTCTTCCACCTGTTTCCTATACACCATCCCAACCATTTCTTTTAATTCACAGCGATATTTGGGGTCCTCTCGTATCACGAGCTTAAATAATAAAAAATGGTTTATTACGTTCATTGACGATCATACTCGTGTTTGTTGGGTGTATTTACTCAAAGAAAAATCCGAGACAGAACAAATTTTTCAAAACTTCTACTCCATGATCAAGACGCAATTTAATGCCACTGTTAAAATTTTGCGTAGTGATAATGGAACATAATATTTTAATTCTGTTCTTGGTAACTTTCTTAATCAAAATGGTATTATTCACCAAAGTTCTTGTGTTAATACACCTAAACAGAATGGCATTTCAGAACGTAAGAATCGCCATCTTTTGGAAGTAGCTCGGTCACTTATGTTTCAATCCAATGTTCCGAATTTTTTTTGGGGAGATGCTATTCTCACGACCTGTTTCTTAATCAACCGTATGCCCAGTAAAACTTTGAACTTTCAAACACCTCTGGAAGTTCTTTCTAAGTCATATCCAGATTACCGTTTCTTTTTCGAATTGGATTTGAAAATTTTTGGTTGTACCTATTTTGTTCATAATTGTGATTCAAATCGCAGTAAATTGGATCCTCGAGCCTACAAGTGTATTTTCTTAGGTCATTCTTCTACACAAAAGGGATATCGTTGCTATTCACCAGAAAAAAAGAAATACTTTGTATCTAGAGATGTACATTTTTTTTTAAAAATCAACCTTTTTATGAAAATCCCATATTAATTTCATCTAAGGAGTCTCTCTCTGATTTTCCTAAACGGTCGACCCCGCATTCTTCAACTTGGGATATTTTTTGGGATTTTCCTCCTAATCTGGAAATATCTTAACCTGATATCCCACCTAAACCACCCTAATCTTCTCCTGCTATCACAACAAATTTGACCCAACCTCCTCTATCCGAACCCGAACCTTCTTTTTCACCTCAACAGTCTTGTCAATCTGTCCCACAAAATTCGTCCCAGGCTTCTAAAAGTCAAAAACCATCGACAATGTCTCCTCTAATGGAACACGGAATCCAATCTCCCCTGTGAAGTTGGTCCATACAAACACAAGAATGGGGGGTTGAATTGTGTTTGTTAATTATTTTCGCAAAAACCCTTTTGAACAACTTTTTCACAAGCAGAAGATAAAAAGATTAAGCACACAAGAAATCCTTTTTAAAAGATCAACAAAAGCAATATCAAAACCCCACAGTTAGTATAAGCAAATAAAACTGAAGAGTTTAGGGATAGAAAATTCACACAAGATATTTTATCATGGTTCACTCTCTTCCAACCAAGAGCTACGTCCAGTCCCTTCAACTTGAAGGATTTTTCCACTATTTCTCCAAATAGATTACACAGCAAGTATTCAACACCTCTTCAGGCTACAAGTATTCCTTTCTTACCAAGCCTCTTCAGGCTCTAACTCTATCACAGAGATTTAAAAGTTGATCTTCTTAACTCACTAAGTGTGAGAGTATGACAGTTTAAGATCAGTTGAATATTACAACAATATTCAAACTAAAAGATTACAAACTTTTGCTTTCGAAAGAATGAAAGAATAAGAGCTTGTTTTCACAAGAATTGTATTGGCAGAAGTTGGGCTCGCAAAAGTTATTCTTCAGTATCTAAGGTCTTCTACTTATATAGTGACCTTCTTCCGCTCTTGTAGTTCTTCAACGGTTACTTTGACTAATCCCGTTTAGAGATAGCATTTAATGCTTGATATCCGTTGTGACTGATAGCTTGATTTTGGCGAGTTGAAAAGTACCATTGGTTATCAGAAAATCACAAAATGGAGGCTCACTGTTCTGAGCAATTGTACCTTAAAAACTTTCTTTCCTCCTTTGTGTATAAACCAGCTTTTGTTCAGCAATAAAGTTGTCATCGTACAAATCGTTTTACAAATCCAATTGTACTATTTACTTTTGGTATTACCTTGATAGTACTATGAATTTTCTCACAAGGAACAAGATGTTAATAATCATAAAGAACATATATTCCTTTGAAATAAATATCAATCATTTGAAATAAATTCATTGTGGATCATATTGCATTAAATCATATTCAAGGTAGTAAAGATATAAAACATATATAGCCGTCTACTTAGTTTTAAGAAAGCATCTATACAAGATTCTAATTCTGCTCGTCCACTGATGTGGCAGAAGCGCTCGTCCACTAAAGTGGTAGAAGCGCTCGTCTACTAAAGTGTTCGAAGTGCTCGTCCACTGAATTGACAGAAGCGCTCGTCTACTAATAAGGTAGAGGCGTTCGTCCACACAAGTCTTTGGACTTGCTAAGTCCTTAGAGAAACTCCGTCCAGTGACGTGACATATGGATGTCTACTGAATTTTAGTTAGACAATATGACTGTATACTTGAGTTTTAAGGATAGCACTCGTCTGCTGACGTGACAGGATGGATGCGCTTATTTTCAAGTCTTTGGACTTGCTATATCTAACAAGTTATTTAGGTATTCATTTATAGCCTCATCCACTTTAGAAAACCAATCTACTTTATCAATTAAATTATAAATAGTTTAAATAACCTTTGGACGGGTAATTCTTTGTACGAGTCCAAGCATTGTATACCTTATATTATTTGAATATTCCTGCATAAACTGAACTCACTTGTTAGATCTCAACTAACACTTTGTCAAGCAAATTTAATCCTTTTGTTAACATCAAAACTTAGAGATTATTAAATCCAAAACCACTTTGGTTCCAACAATCTCCCCCTTTTTGATGATGACAAAAACTGATTAAATTTAAATAGCAAAGTCTAAGAGAGCTTGCAAGGCTACCCTTAAGACAAGGCATTCAAATATTTAAGCAGACTAACAAAAATGTACAAACACTTACCATACTTAGAATCCATATAAACACAAGTATCAGAGTAAATAATATAAGTAAAGCAGATCAATGCAAATGCAAACATGTAAGTTCTTTTCAACAACTGACTTTATATATATTTTTACATATAGGTGCTTTTCAACAACTGACTTAATTTATAATTTTCTTTATTTTCCTTTCTCCCCCTTTTTGTCATCAGCCAAAAAGGTAAAAAAGGAGTGGACCATCATTGTCAGCAAAATACAATAAGAAAGAAGAAATTCTAAGAAGAAGGAGGTGGTGGAGGGGGTTGGTTTGGATTTTGATTCTTTTGAAATTCCATTAGCAAGGCCAACATTTGAGTCACCATGGCATTTGTAGGGGCCAAGGTGTCTTGCGCTTGCTTTTGCACTCTTTCTTCAATTTTTTGTGCCATCTGCTCAGTCCTCTCTTCAACAATCTTTCCAACCTTATCATCAACAATTCTTCCAATGACGTCTTCAAGATTGGATGGCAAAGATAATTGTCTTGAGCTTTCAGCAGAGTCGGAGATAGTGTCTTGAGTTTGGGCTGGAGGATGAACCATAGCAAGAGCTAATGGTTGAGAAGATGCCTTAGCAGACTTAGCACCATGCTTAGAAGCACATAACTCATCAGACTGTTCTGTCAAAGTTGGCTCAACAGTAGCAACAGCATCAGGTAGAGGAGTTGAAGGCTCAGAAACAGGTTTGGAAAGGATTTCTACATTCAGTTCAAGGCCTTTCACAATTAATTCTTCAGATGTATGCTCAGAGGATGAAGTTGAAGCTGTGGCAAAAGCATATTGTATAACTGACTCATGGATATCCTTTGCCCATCTGATAGGGTAGACAAACTCCACATTTCTGCTATTGATAGGAAGTCCCCAGAGGTCTTTATATATCATGTACCTAAAGTGTGAGAGTTCACACTTTCCTCTGACCTTGGGAATATTTGCCTTTTCTTTATCAATCAATCCAGAGGAAGAAGCCTTTCTGGTGCAGTGAATAAGGTGGGATTGCCATAAAGCACCTGCGTAGTTAGCCTCATTGACCATATAAATTGGCAAAGATTGAATGTAATCCATCTGTGAGTGGTCAAAGGGCTCATAATTTAGATCCAGCATGATGTCTTCAACAACTGGCATCTTTCCTTTGTGCCTTGGATGCTTCCTGTCCTTGTTTAGATCAATCATTGTCAATCTAGGACAGATTTTGTAGGGCATAACACCAAAAATTGTAGACGTGGAGTGTCTTAACCAGGTGGGAGGGACAAATAGTGCAGCTCTGTCTGCTCTGAAGTGGCTGAATTCCCATTTCAGCATCTCATACACCAGTGTGTCCACAAACTGGTCAACAGCAGCTCCATATATACTTGGATGTTTGAAAGTCATCCATTTTACAGTCTGATCCATGACAAAAGGAATTTACCTGGAGGATCTGGCTCTTTTCTCAAGAACACTTCCAAGATTTTTCTTGTTTGGATCTGTATGCCAGTCAGATATGATAACTCTTTCTACTCCATCAGTGAAAGGTTTAAGAGGTGGAAGTTTCACTAAGTTGGGGTAGATTTTCTTGGTAGGAAATCTTTGTTGGGGAAGGTGAGTGAGGAGAGGTCCATGGTCATTGAACATTTCAGAAGGGAATGGGCCAGAAGGAGTGTGGGGTTCAGGGTTGACCTAGCAAGGATAGATGTTGAGGGGTTCAAACTCATACTCAGCCAATGGGTACCATTTTGTTAGAATGAGTTCTGGTTCTTGTGGAATGGTGTGGAAGAGTATTTTCCATTCTCTTTGTACTTTGGTCCAATTTTCAGATTGACCAGCATAGAGAGTGAAAGAGGGAATTAAGGGTGGAAATAAGGTTTTCAAGGGTTTTGGAAAGTGGGCTTCAATGGTAATGCTGTTATCTATATGTGGTAGTGGTGAGGGTGGTGAGTGTGGCAGGGTAGGAACATAAGCATTATTCACATCATATGGAGCAGAGAAATTATCATCAAGAGTTGTCAAATTTGATACTAATTCATCTACTGCTGACCTAACAAGATCATTAGCAGAGATTACTACCTCAGAAGTCAAAGTTGTTCTAGCCCTCTTTGCTGGTTGCCTTTTCTTCTTAGCAATTGGACCAGCAACAGATCTTGCTTTTTAAGAATAGTAGCAATAAGGAGTTCATCATCATCTTCATCTTCAGACATGATGACTTTTCTTTCCCTTTTTGGTGCAGATGGACGAACCGCACCAGAAGATACAAGGGGGTCAATCCTCTAGTAGTCCTCTTGGGAAGGGGTTGCCTCACAGCCACTGTTTTTCTCTTGGTTCCTTTCTTCAAACCAAGAATTGCAGCTTCGTTGGCTTGAAGAGTTTCTTCCTTAACCTTCATCCTCTCTTCAAGCTTTGCCAACTCCACTTGCTTGTAAGTGCTGAGTTGCATGCCACTGAGATTTACTCGGCCAAAGTCTACAGCTTGCAATCCTTTCTCACGAAGGATTCTTTCTTGTTCATCCTTCGGCTTTGCACTTAGAACATCGTACAAGCCTTGTTGCTTGAGAATTTTTGACAAGAGATGGGTGAAGGTAATGTGAGAGGCGGATTCTCTATTGGTAATGGCATCCTTGAAGAAATGAAATAGGATCCATGGAAGGTTAATCTTGGTTTCAAAAACCAGATGACACAGGCAGAATTTGTGAAGAGCTGATAAATTGTCCTTGAAGCCAATCTTATGCAACACTACTTTATTCAGAATCTGGTGAGGAATCCTGATGTGATATTTCATTTCAGATGATTTCCAAGAATGATTTCTCACGCTGTCTTGCCTCATAAGGGTAACAACAATTGTTTCTGGACCACCTAGGTCTTCTTCCCAGTTTTCAGTGAAGACTAATCTTTCTTGAGCACAAGCAATGGTATCAGAGATGGTTTTCTATGATACTATCACTTTCCTTCCTAGCACAAATCCAACAACTTCTGTTTCAGAGATCTTCGGTCTCCTCCAGAATTCCCTTATCAAGTTAGGATACGCCGAGACCTTTCCAAGAAGATTCCATCCCAACCAGCAGCATTGATGGACTTACTCACATCCAAGTTGTATTCTCTTAAAATTCCGAAGTTGAAGTGGTGTTCCACGGATATGGACATCGTATCAGTTGCAAAAGCAGGCATGGAAGCAGTGGTTGAAGCCATTGTTGAGTAAGAAGAGTTTTGGAAGAACAAGGGAGACAGAGAGTTCGAAAGATTGAGAGAGAGAGGTTGATGATGAAGAGATGCGAAAAGATTTTTAGAGGGAAAGAGGTTACTTTTAAATATTTCTGAAAACCAACAGTTTCCAAAAGAAGATAATGACAAGACATGTCATTAAGTGTAAAACGGCGTTGGTAATCTTGGAACCGTAAAAAGGTCTTGATGGGATTGATGAGAGTTGCTGACTCAGCAAGGAAAGAGAAGAGTTTTATATAAAGTGTACAAGAAAAAACTAATATAATCAATAAATGTGTGTATAGACGAGTCCACACAAGACTAAGAGTGGATGTGGAAAGACATAGGTAGTGAACGCGTAGAATCCACTTGCTCTGGACGTCATGACTAGTGGACGTGCAGAGAAAACATGCAATGGACGACCAATAAACAATAAATATACTAGCTCAGTCCACATACAACATATTCAAATGCTTTCTTATAAAGATAAATCTGTCCTCAGAAAGAGGTTTAGTAAAGATATCTGCCCATTGGTGGTCAGTATCTACAAATTGAATATCAAACACCTTTTTGCACATAATCCTTAATAAAATGATGTTTAATCTCTATGTGCTTAGCTCTAGAATACAATATTGGATTCTTAGATAAATTGATTGTAGCAGTATTATCACACATAAGTGGAATACTACTTACAAATACGTTGTAGTCCTCCAATTGGTGTTTGATCCATAGAAGTTGTGAGCAGCAACTTGCAGCTGATATGTATTCTACTTCAGCAGTTGATAGAGCAATGGTACTTTACCTTTTGCTTGACCATGATACTAGGTTAGCTCCAATGAAGTGACATCCTCCACTGGTGCTTTTTCTTTCAATTCTATCTCCAGCATAGTCAGCATCACAAAAGCCAACTAATCTGTAATCATCATTTTTCTTAAAGCACAAACCCAGATTAGTAGTACCTTTTAAATATCTAAATATTATTTTAATTGCTGAGAGATGAGACTCTCTAGGATCAGATTGAAAACGAGCGTATAAGCAAACAGTGAACATTATATCAGGTCTAGACGCAGTTAGATATAAAAGAGATCCTATCATACCATTATATACCTTTTGGTCTACCTTTTTCTCTTTATCATCTTTGTTCAGTATTTGTCGCGACCGTCCCGTCCGGGCCTCGCGAAAAGATGGTAAAAACAGGGGAGTCGCCACTAAATTTTTTATTGGGAAAATCTTGGAAAACCCAATTATTTAAAGGTAAACTGGTCTAAAAAAAGAGAGAGAGATGAGTCCGGGAGTCGGTTACGAGTAGGGAATGTGTTAGCACCCCACATCGCCCGTTTAAAAAACATACCTCAAGTTAATTGAACAAAAAAACATTTTAATAACCTTTTAAATATTTATTTTACCCCAAAAATTATTTACAAAAAAGAATTATTTTTAACTTTTAATATTTTAAATTTTTATTATTATTTTTTTAAATTTATTGTTTATAAAAACTAAATGAGGTTGAACATGGCACATGAGTCCACAGGGTAACCTCAAATCTAAGGGACTGAACATGGCACCGTGTCCACAGAGCATCCCTAAAAATAGAAAAGTTTAATTATTTTGATTAATTATTTTAACATAAAAAGAGACAAAAAAAAAGAGGAAAATTTAGTTTTGGCTTGATAAGATGATTTATCTTGCTCCTACGTATTCCCGGGTGCGATGGGAAACTCAAAGCCACGTAGTTCTTATAGAAAATGTTTGGTTGGTTGATTGATTTTAATTTTTGGTAAAGATTTGATTGTGGAAATGATTTTGAAAACGCATTTTATTTTAAAATTAATCCACTCATGCACATGGTTCAAGATAGCAGTGCTATACGATAAACCCTTACAATTCGTACAGCACTTGAGGATGAAAAAAATCATACACCAACGTCATAGATTGTTGCGTGAATTCAAAAAGATATTTATTTCATAAAAATTGTTAAAATTTGTTAAGAGAGCAAATTGAAAATATTTATTATTTTTAACAAAATGGAATTCACTTTTGCACAAGGTTAAAGATAGCTAGGCTATACGATAGACCCTTACAATTCATACAACACTTGAGGATGAAAAATCATCCATCAACGTTGTAGATTGTTGCGTGAATTAAAAAAGATTTATATATATATATATATATATATATATATATATATATATATATATATATATATATATACATATCTACTCTTTGAAAAGATACATTTTTATGAGGTAATAACAAAAAAAACTTGGATCCAATTATGGAACTCCCATAATCAGAAAGCCCTTTTTTGAATCTTTATTTTTATTTTTTATTTTTTTCTCATTAAAATTTGCTGTTGGACCAACATCCAAGCCCACATGCCTTACCCTAAGACTAAAACCAACACACAAAAAAATGATAATTAAAAAACTGAAATAAATGAAAAAAAGGGAGTATTAAAAAGAACAATAGAACAAGAGTAGGTTTCTGCCTTCTGGTCTATTCCTTACTCAAAATAGAAAGGGATTGGGACTGAGCAAGCAATGGGCGGCGACGGAGGCAGTGAGAGGCAGCTCGTGCTGGTCTGGGCAACCGAGACGGCGACGGATCAGTGCGAAGGTGCTGTTCGTGACTTGCAGCTGAGGGTGGAAGTGAAGCTCGCGGCGGCTCGTGCGGAGCAGATCAGATAGCGAAGCTGCAGGCGGCGCTCATGGCGGCAGCAGTAAATGGCTGAAGAGGATGGTTGGGTTCAGATCTAGTTGGTTCGCGTTTTGAAAGGGGAACCTGTGTCTAATGGTTCGCAACGGTGACGAAGGCGGCGGATGAGCTTGGTATCGCGCAGGGGTTCGTTGCTGCGTCTGGGGTGACGCGGCGGAGTAGAGGTCATGAACGATGGCGAGGTGCGAGACCGCTCGCGTGTGTTCCAAAAGATCCTTCATGTACCTCCTCAATTATTCGTTTAGCTTCTTTTGTGTCAACGCACCTCAACAACACCATGTCATGATTTCTTTTGTAGAGAATACCTCCATCTAAATAGAAACCCATTGCGAGTCTTCTTAGGGTTCTTTTGTCATTTTCTGAAGTGCCCGGAGGGTATTCCCTTCTTTGGATGAAGCATTTGATGTCATGGTACCACGATTTTTTATCAGACTCTTCCTCTATCACTTGACAATATGCAGGGTGATCACGACTTTCTATTTTGATGAGTGGTAGGTTCCTCTCGTCACTTACTTTGAACATCGAGGACAAAGTAGACAACGCGTCAGCTAATTGGTTATCTTCTCGGGGAATATGGTGAAATGTGACTTCATCAAACTTCTCAATGAAACCTTTGATGTAATCATGGTACGGGATTAACTTGGCATTTAGGGTTTCCCATTCCCCTCTTAGCTGGTGGATGACTAATGTAGAGTCCCCATATACCTCCAGTATCCTTGCTTTTGACTCTATTGCTGCCAGGATCCCTAGTGCACAAGCTTCGTATTCGGCTATATTGTTTGTACAATCGAAGCAGAGTATCGCAGTGACAGGGAAATAATCATTTTCTGGTGAGATTAAAATTGCCTCGATTCCGTGTCCTAATGCATTAGAAGCTCCATCAAATAACAAGATCCACTTTTCTTTTCCCAGTGATTGCTCACGATCAAACAAAGCCATTATATCTTCATCTGGGAAATTACATTGCATCGATCCATAATCTTCTACTGGCTGATTGGCTAGATATTTTGCAAGAGCGCTACCTTTTACTGCCTTCTGGGTGACATAGACTATGTTGTATTCTGATAGCAGGACTTGCCAACGAGCAATTCTTCCAGTCAGAGCAGGCTTATCAAAGATATACTTGATTGGATCCATTTTGGACACCAACCAGGTAGTATAACACAACATGTAATGCCTCAAACGGCGAGCAGCCCATGCCAAAGCACAACAAGTACGTTCTAGCAGTGAGTAGTTGGCTTCACAACTGGTGAACTTCTTACTTAGATAATAGATGGCATGTTCCTTTCTTCCCGATTCACCGTGTTGCCCCAGTACGCAACCCATAGATTCACCTAGCACAGTCAAATACATGATGAGAGGTCTTCCTGGCACCGGGGGAACCAAGACTGGAGGCTCTTGTAGGTACTGTTTGATCTTCTCAAAAGCTTTTTGACAATCTTCATTCCATGTAACTGCCTGATTTTTGCACAGCAGTTTGAAGATTTGTTCACATGTCGCTGTTAATTGGGAGATGAATTGGGCAATGTAGTTCAATCTTCCTAAAAACCCACGAACTTCCTTCTCCGTTTGAGGTGCTGGCATGTCGATGATTGCTCGAACCTTTTCAGGATCAACCTCTATTCCTCTTTGACTAACAATGAACCCCAGAAGCTTGCCAGATTTCACTCCAAAAGCGCATTTGGATGGATTCAATCGGAGCTTAAACTTTCTTAACCGCTCAAAAAGTTTCTGCAGATTATCAACATGGTCATCTTCGGATCTGGACTTGGCGATCATGTCATCTACATAAACTTCTATCTCCTTATGCATCATGTCATGGAATAAAGCCACCATAGCCCGCTGATATGTTGCCCCGGCAATTTTGAAGCCAAAGGGCATAACCTTGTAGCAAAAGGTTCCCCATAAAGTGACAAATGTAGTTTTCTCCATATCTTCAGGTGCCATCTTGATCTGATTATATCCTGAGAATCCATCCATGAAAGAGAATAATGCATGCTGAGCAGTATTATCTACAAGAACATCAATGTGAGGCAGAGGAAAGTCATCTTTTGGGCTAGCTCTGTTCAGATCTCGATAGTCAACACACATTCGAACCTTTCCATCTTTCTTGGGAACAGGAACGATGTTAGCAACCCATTGAGGGTACTTTACAACTTCTAGGAAACCTGCATCCAGTTGTTTCTTGACCTCCTCCTTGATCTTTAAAGACAGTTCTGCTTTCATCCTTCGTAGCTTCTGCTTTACTGGAGGACACTCCGGCTTTAATGGCAATTTGTGTTCTGCTACACTGGGGTCTAACCCTGGCATGTCTTGGTACGACCATGCAAAAACATCTTTATAATCCATCAACCTGATCAACCTGTTTCGCTCCTTTTCTTTCAGGGAAAGGTCAATCTTGACCTCTTTTTTTTCATCTTTGATTCCCAAATTGATTAGTTCACTCGGCTCTTCATGGGGCTGAATATCCCTGGCTTCTTGTTCTACCAATCTCAATAGTTCAGGGGGAACTTCCCTGTCATCATCAACAACCTCCTCAGCATGATCAACAGAATAGTCAAAATTGTATGATGAGTTACTAACACTGTCGTTTTTAAGAGAGTCACTTTTAGATTTGCATTTTGGTAATTATCAGGGAGAGATGAATGAATAAAGGATAAAGACGAGAAACTGCATTTATTGGTGAGGAATGGTGAACAAAAACGAAAGTAAAAAAAGAGAGAGATAACAACACAAGATACTAAATGCATGCATTTAGTGATAAGTCATATTGAAACAGAAACAAGTAAGCCCATTACAACAAAATTCCTAAAGCCTTGGGCAGAGCTAAAGGATAAGCATTACAAAATTACTTTGAAAAAGACTCTATGGTCTTAGGGAACTCAATGATCTCCCAATTGTTGAGCTCTGTATCTGGGGAACATGGATACACCAGATTGGCACCATGATCGGAAGCTCTATCGAAGGTCACAGATAGGAACCCTTTCAGCCTCGTATTCACGATTTTCCAGCCGAGCCACCCTCTTTCTTTTCTTCTCTTCTATAACCCTCATCTTGTCGACCTTGGTGGGTTTGTATCCCAACCCAAACCTGTCCTTGTTCTCAGTGAGCATGAGGATGTCAGCTACACCTTGGATATTCTTCCCCAAACCGCTTCCAGGTTGGTATCCTCCTTCGAGCATAACCTTGGCCATCATAATTGACGCTTTAGATGACTGAGGTTTCAAGAGTGGAGCTCCTTCCCCAACATAAGTGGCATTGGCAATTTCAAGAGACTGGAAGGCGATCTCGAGAGCTTCCTCGGCAGCTTCAATGTAAGGGGTTGTTGATGGCTTACTTATTAACATATCCTTCTCTCCCGAAACAATTATCAACTTACTATCAACGATGAACTTCACCTTCTGGTGCAATGTGGAAGGTACAGCTCCAGACGAATGGATCCATGGTCATCCTAGGAGACAACTGTAAGTTGGTGTGATATCCATTACCTGGAAGAGTACTTCAAAGGTGCAAGGGCCAATCTGAATGGGCAATTCAATTTCTCCCATGACTTCCCTTCGGGAGCCATCGAAAGCTCTTACAATCATTGTGCTCGGCTTCATATGAGTTCCATCGAAAGGCAACTTTGCCAGTGTTGATTTTGGCATTACATTCAAAGAAGATCCATTATCAATGAGAACCCTAGCCATGACATGATCTCGACACTTCACAAAAATGTGCAACGCCTTGTTGTGCCCCATACCTTCAGCTGGTATTTCATCATCGGTGAAAGTGACATAATTATCAGCGACGATGTTACCTACAATGTTATCGAGCTTATCAACTGTAATGTCATGGGAGACATGAGCTTGATTTAACACCTTCATCAGTACTCTACTATGTGGTTCAGAGTTCATCAATAGAGACAAAAGAGATATCCGAGCCGGAGTTCGATTTAACTGATCCACAACCCTATATTCACTCTGCTTGATGAACTTCAAGAATTCACTGACTTCTTCGTCAGATACCTCCTTTTTACCCCCGTTTGCTTCGTTGTTATCTAGAATTCCTTCCACCTTCTATTTCCCCTTGCGATCCTTTCCTTCCTTTTCTGTTTCTTCCCTTCGCAATACCTTCGGAGTGTAAATGCAACCACTCCTAGTCATTCCACCAATTCATGAAATGTTGGTAACCACGGTAGTCCCGTCGGAAGGATTGGGTTGAACCTGCATCTCATATTTCCATGGTACCGCTTTGGTGTCCTTGTAAGGGAGAGGACTTGGAACTCGGATGACGATTGGTGTTGGCCCACTTGGAACCGGCAAAGGTTTCTTCTCAGTATAGTATATCACCACTGGTTTCGAAGTGACTTGCTCAGGAACTGGTTGAGGATTAACCATAACAGTAAAAGGGGTTATCTTAATTGGGGTTGGGGAAATTGTAGATTTAGTAACCATATTAATGGCATACCCATTTGATTCACAACCAATTAAGATAATCTTCATGTCTATTAACTGCTGCACAACTTGCCGAAACTCTGCACAGTTTTCAATCGAATGCCCCATATTCCCGTCGAAGTCACACCTTATCCCTCCATCGAGAGCCTTTTCTTCCATGACTGGGATTTGGATCAATCCGCCTTTGCACATCTCTCTGAAACAACTCTCATAGGAGTCCTAACATCGGCCACTTTACTCTTGAGAGTATGTTCTAAGAAGCTTTCAATGGCATTGACTCCCGAACTCCCATGATTTGGCATAGGACCCTGTGCCACATTTGGAGCATCCTTCTGAAAGCTCAACCATTTGGAATTAATCTGGTCTTGCACCTTAAACTTCAAAGCTTTACAACTCTCGGTGGAATGACCTGTGGCCCCATCGTGATATTCACATTAAGCATTTGGGTCATACCACTTTGGATAAGGAGGGTCTATTGGTCTTGTCGGGATAGGAGTTAGCACGGATTTGCTCACAAGTTGGCGGAATAGTTCAGTGTAGGTCATGGGTATCGGGTCAAAACGCACCGGCTTTCTTTCCGAGTTATACGGTGGTCTTGTTTGGTTGGTGTTTGGGTTTGGACTTAGGGGTTGAACAATTTGAGGTGGCATGGTAGGGTGTGTTTGAGGCTGAGAAGGGTATGATGGTTGGTAAGGAGCCATCTATTGAGGCTTTGGAAATTGTGAGGTGGCAGCGATGTATGGCTGGTTGACTTGGTGATATGGAGGTGGTTGGTAATATGGGGCGTATTGGGCTTGGAAGGCGGGTGTTTGGTTCGGTCTCCATTGGTTCGGATTCTTTTGTTCAAAGGTTACTGCATGTGCTTCTCCCTCTTTCTTTTTCACAAACGGGGCTTTCTTTGGGCCGTTCCCTACTGAAGTCTCGGTGATCTTGCCATTCCTCATTACACTTTCAATTCTCTCACCGATGATGACCATGTCAGAAAAGTTTGATGACACACTCCCAATCATCCTATCATAGAAGGGTGACTGGAGTGTATCAATGAACATTGCTACGATTTCTTTCTCGGCTAATGGAGGCTCCACCTGAGCAGCCGGTTCCCTCCATCGTTGTGCATACTCTTTGAAAGTCTCTACGCCCATTTTTGACATATTTTGGAGTTTCATTCTATCGGGAGCCATGTCAACATTGTACTTATACTGCTTCAGGAATGCATCTGCTAGATCTTTGAAGGATCGGATGTGTGCCCGTTCGATATGCGTGTACCAATTTGAAGCTGCGCCAGTTAAACTGTCTTGGAAGAAGTGAATCAAGAGCTTATCATCTTGGGTATATGATGACATCTTCCTAACATACATGGTCAAATGGTTTTTGGGACAAGTGGTTCCCCGATATTTGTCAAAATCGGGCACCTTAAATTTCGGAGGAATTACAACATTTGGCACCAGACAAAGTTTCGAGGCATCCCGAAGACCATAACTATTTACCCCTTCAATGGCCCGTAATCTTTCCTCTAGTATTTCCAACTTTTCTTTAGATTGGGAATTCCCTCCCGACTGATTCATTGGAGTTTCTCCATACATATTATGGGGAAATGAATATGGCATGGAGGAGAAACCGAAGTTTGGCATCATTTGAGCCCCCTGGGGTCCATAATGTAGGGTGTATTGTGGGGGCTTTGGATTGACAGAAGGTGTCATTATCGGGGTGTTACCATCTGTAGGGTTGACAGTTTGTGTTTGCGGTATTTCGACAGCATTAGTGGGGGTTTGTGTCTGAGTGATATGTTCGGAGTTTTGAATGCCATCTTGTGGGCTGGGGGCTATTGGTGGCACAAATCCACGAGGCAAACCGTATGGAGGATTGTTCGGGTCAAATGAAAGATGAGTTTGGTTGCTTGGATAAATAGTGAGAGGCATCATGACCCCCAGTTAGTTGAAGCCTTGAATTGGAATCTGAGAAAAACCGGACGGGATGAGAGGTGTGGCTGGATGTCCTTAGTTCGAGGCTGGAGTGTTCTCCTCTGTGTTCTTTTCCTTCTGCATTGCTTGTAGGATCTCCATCATCTTAGTCATCCGATCCTTGATTTGATTGACTTCGTCCCTGATCTTTTGGACTTCTTCTAGTTCATCCGCCATGGCCCTTGCCTGTGATCGAGTGCGATAAGGGTGTCTTGGAGCAATTGTTCATAAGAGTCACACTGTTTTGATCAAAACAAAAAGTAAGAACATGACGAAAAAAGTAAAAGCTTTAGTGAAAACCACCTTTGGAGTTATTAATTTTTTATTTTTTTATTTTGTTTTTTTGTTTTTTTTTATTATTATTTTTGAGTTAACTCCTTGTGACTGACAAGAGATGGTTCCTCCATCCCACACAGAGAGCATTGTGCTCATAAGATGAAATGGATTTGACAACAAATCTGGGGGAAAAACATCTCTCCACAATAGATGTTGTCTTAAACACACTAGCAATGTGAATTCTGAATTGAGACATCCTGACCTACCCTTTGCGCAGAAGGAAGAATCTTATAAGGTAAAGATGTAGTTGACAACATACTAAAGGGAGACCGTGCTCCACGATAGGTGTCGTCGCAAGTCAAGTGTAAGAGTTGGAGTGCGAAGGAATCATAGAGGCAAGGACAGATTTCATTAAAAGTTCCTCAAAGCAGTACATAGATCGGGATTACATCATGTGAAATCATAATTTTCAACATTGTTACAACCTTTCATCCTAGAGTCAATAGCTTAGGTCTCTTTCTTTTTAGCCCTCGAGCAAACCCTCCACACATTTGCATAAAATCATCCAATTCAGAAGGGAGACGAAGCATGGGGTCTGCACAGATTTGTTGTTCTGCCTTCTCAAAGCTTCGGACAAAATTCGAAACGCAATGGCTTAGATCCAAACTCATGCTCACATATCTCTTTTTCCATATGTCAATATCTATCCCTCGCTATCGTGCTTCTTCTCTCCACCATTTTACGACATTCATTGCTTGAACCACGTGGTCATGATAATGTTTTGCCGAGGTCCACCCTAAATCGCACTGCTTCTTGATCTTGACCATTAGGATATTCAGTTCTTTGACCTTTTGTACCAATTCATCAGTCATCCTACTTTGTGCACAAATTTGCTTCTATAAGTTGCTATTGACTCCCCTTTGTCGATCAACCTCCACCTCCAATGACTTTCTCATACCTTCTTGGTGGACGACTTTTTATTCTAACTAACGCTTTTCTTTTCTTAGCCGATTCCTCTCAGTTGTCAAGGACAATACTTTACTTTCAAGATTCTGGACCTTAGCCATGATGCTTGGTGAGACATTGTCTGTATTCTTCTGGACTCTTGAGGTTGTGGAGATATCTGCACTCAAATCTTTTAAGTGTTCATTTTCCTTTGCTAACTTCTCACAACGCTTCTGTCCAATGGCTATTTTTAACTCGACATCTTGCTTTTGTTGTTCCATTTCCTTCATTTTTACTTCTAGAACTTTCAGCTGTTCTGCCATTTGAGTTACCAAAGGGGAGTAATCTTTACCTTTCGTACTTTCTGCAGGAATGTTGACGGGACCTTTCCTTGACTTTCTCCATGCTTCATATTCTAAGACAATGATTAGGATTGGTCGGCCCAATTGTGCTCTCCATGCCATCTTCACATCTTTCCATGCATTTCTAACTGCTTTTGCTAACAACTTGGTATTCTTTCCATCCTCGTACCGAAAACAGCATCTGTCGAGTTGTTCTTCTCTTGGCACGGTTTGCGTCCAACAAAGTTGTCGTAAGACTATGGCGGGCGTGTAGGATATGCATCCTCTTGGGCCCATCAAAGGAGCATTGGGATAGTCACCACAACTATAAATGATATCTTACCCCTGCTGACCTTCGTACCATGGGCATACCCACTTACAAGAGTCCTTTTCCACTTTGTCAAACTCGCTCTTCCATTCCTCTTCATTTAGCTGTCTTATAGGGATGTTATGGAAGCCTTAGTGGATCTGAATGGTGGTTAATATGACCTTTTGTATACATGTGAGTCATGGCCCACACATAGAGCAACTGTGCACAACATCAGAGATTCCCCTTTGAATGCCGCTGGCAAAATTCTAGAGTCAAAAGCGTTTCAGCTAACACTGCCGGCACGGGGTTTTTCTTTCTTTCTACTGTGAAGAATACATCCATTGCCGCTTGATCTATCATGTCTAGTGCTGATGGAAATAGAACCAAACCATATATTGTTAGCGCCAATACCCTCTCAAAGGTTTCCCAATCTTGCCGATCCATTCATTTCCTCAAATGATTTTCAAGAAGAGTTCGGGTCAACCCTCGCGAGTTTGAGTGCCCGGTCAACTTCACATCATTTTCAGGAAGCCCTAGTAACCCTACTACGCTTTTAGTGGTCAAGTATTGCCCCAAGTGAAAGTACACGACGGGGTTTTTCTGCATCGGCAACCTTAACAGGCAAGCATATTCTTCAATGGTGGGAGTAATGTCCATGTTTGGCAATTCAAAACATCTGAGGTGGGGGTTCCAATACTGACACAAAGCACTCAAAGCAGCAGTCTCGACCGGTATGAAAATTAGGTCCAAGATCCTTCCATACTTCTTGGTGAAGCTTCTTTGACGTTCTTGAGGCAATGATTTGCTCAAATCTTTCAGATTCTCTAGTGAATTCAATATCACCTTGGAGCTCTTGGTGGTGGGAGCATTGCTATTGTGTCTGACTTTTTCCATCTCTTGTAATCAAAGGTGTTATCTTAAACCAAATTATCTGTGGAGGGAAATTTTACTTTGTTAATAACATTTGGAAAGCAAATTTACTTATGCATGAGAGTGTAACAAAATGCATGAATGACATATTAACAACGCATGACTTAAAGTACTACATGCACGAGCATACAATGAATAATAATGAGTGTAACATGATGCATGAATGAATGGCATATTAAGGCGTCTGTGGAATGCATGCATAAAATCATTATGATGCATGAGATATAAATGTGATTATTCATGTCCCAGAAAAAAGGTGGAATGTGCTCCCCTTTTGTCCTACATGGGTCATATCCTAAGGTTTGAACTTCTGAGGTCAAGACCCTATTTTGGTAGGCTACTAATGGCATCTTAGGTGCATGAATTCCAGGACAGATATAGACCCCTAAACATATGGTCCCCGGATTACTCTCATCTAAAAATGAGGACCCGAATCCATGAACCTCACCACAGGGACCGAAAAGTCACAATATGGCAGTCCATGTTCCGATAGCAATCCGAGCGGGAGAATCAATGTCTGTCAGGGACATAAAAGCATCACAATAACATTAC
Organism: Sophora flavescens; assembly: GCA_030762895.1. Taxonomy (NCBI): domain Eukaryota; kingdom Viridiplantae; phylum Streptophyta; class Magnoliopsida; order Fabales; family Fabaceae; genus Sophora; species Sophora flavescens. The sequence continues at coordinate 178,755,017 of CM061066.1, forward strand.
TGAAGCCCCTTCTAATCTTATGGCATTCCAAGACTCGGGTATAGAGCCCAAAAGTTTGTGAATATGTGATGGTGATGTGTGTGCTAGGAGCAAGCAAACCTGCACAAAACCTAAAAACTAACCCCCAAACTTGCAAAAGAACAGCCAACATTTAAAAGAGTTTTCTACCCTAGGGTTGTGTAACGCCCTTCATTACATTAGTAACCCAAATTAATTTCAATAATAATCCTTCAAAACATTTAATTAAAAAACACAAGTCAAAATTTTTTTCTCAAATAACTAAGTATGAATATACCTCGTACTAAATAAAATAATAGTATTTACAAAGTATTGAAAAATATCATTAAATCCTATCATTTGAATAAAAACTAAAAGCCTCAAAACCGAGCGTCTAATTACAATCTTAGAAAAATAGTATGTAAACCAAAGAACGTCGTCCGCATAATACTCCAAACCATACTACATTACTAACCAACTAGCTAATCAAAGATAACTCTTCAGATCTCTGGATCCTCAACAACGATGTCCTCGGGCTCTGAAAACAACACTTATAATGAGATATAAAATCCCAGTGCACAACGATACATTTATAAAATGTTTCGAAAATAGTGTTGTTCTCAGCCGGTGCGGTAACCAGAAAAACTGTCTATGGTATCCGTTAATTTCCCAAAATAATATATAAAAAATACTTTTAATAACAACAAAAAATTCATCAAGTCAAATGCATATAGCATAAGGTCAACTAGTCTCAATGCATCACATTCCACATATCAAGTAAATTCTAAATTAATCCAAGTGGCTCGAAGGCCTCATAACTAAACTGGTCTCTTGCCAGCATGCCATAAATCTCACACATCACATGACAATGGCATCCCATTGCCCACCCCTACTCATGAGGAATGTTTCGATGTCACCCTCCTGTCGGGGAAATTTCTATTTCGATACCTCTCATGTGCACATGGCGGTATTTCTCTCTTTTCGACACCCCAACGTGTGGTGGTGTTACTTTCGATACCCCTTTTTAGGCGGTATTGCTCTTTTTCGACATCCCAATTATATGGGGATGTTACTTTCAATACCCCATTATGGTGGTATTACTTTTCGATACCCCTATCATAAGTGGTATTGCGGCAAACATCATACAACATATTATAGCTCAAATATGTCATGTCTCATGCATGTAACAAACTATTTCCCTCAATTTTAAACATATAAACTTCCACCAACAACAAACAATCATGAATATCACAACACATCATACATGAATAAGCACGTTACGACATCAATTGATCAATTAATTCCCCTTTTAAACAAAACCCCAATTTTAGAATTTGTTACTAACAATATGCATCAAGTGAATTAAAGACTCCCAAAACCACATGGTAATCTCTTATCAACAAAAACAATCATATATACCATGGAAAGGGTTCATAAAAACTATTGTTACTCACCTCTTGAAGACCTCCAAATAGCTCTAAGCGTTTCCTACTGCGAATCCTAACGTTTGCCAAGAGTTATCATCATCTTCCTCTTCCTAGACTCCCTCTTCCACAACTATCTCTTCTTAATCCTTGAATTTCTTCTCTTCTTAGCCGTTTGTGAGTTTCTAGGTGTAATTAGGATTCAAAAACGCACCCTAAGAGTGTTAAGATTCTATTTATAGAGCCCCCAATAGCCCAAAACGTGTAAAACGCGCTAAGCCCGCTTACTCTGCATATGGTGTTGTATTTCGCACATATCTTGAGTTATAGACATTCAAAAATTATAAATTTTATATCGTTGTAAAGATAAAAGAATTGTCTACAACTGTTATGAAGACCATAAAATATGAAACCGGTGTTTAGATAGTCAAAATGTGGATAGAATTTAAAATAACGATTCTGGCGCTGGAACATGAATAGTGTGTACGAATTTGGTCATAACTTGAGATACAAGAATCCAATTTGGACGAATTTGGTGTCTTTGGAAAGCTAAGAGACAGGGCTATATTTCTTATATAGATCTCGGATTCAAAAAAGTTCTCTTTGATTACAAAATATCCGTCTGAAGTTAGGTATCTAGTCATATTATGCGAAATTGGGCTTAAAACACTCAAACTATCTATTTATAATGGGTAACACATCATGGGCCTTGATATGCTTATGTTTCCTATCATTATTGCCGCAATAATTTAGTCAAGGGCAGGTTCTTATCCTTATTTTTATTTTATTTTTTTAAAATCAATTTTACATTATTGTGGAACCCACTGGATTTTTATTATAAAGAAAACAATTATAATAAACTTTTATACTACCCTTTTTTTATTAAAATAATTATATTTGAAATTTTAGGATGTTACATTTCTCCTCACCTTAGAGAATTTCGTCCCCGAAATTCATCGCATACTCACACACATATTGTAACATATGCTGAAAACCAAACATAAGGTTACCTTACCTTAAACAACAAGATCTGGGTATTGACATAAGGTTACCTTACCTTAAACAACAAGATCTTTGTGCCCTTGTCCAAGATTTGGCTAGGCCTAGGCTTATAGATCAAATTATCCTTCAATTGTAAAGACTCAGGAGCTATCACATGAGGCTCATCAGGTACATATTTTCTAAGTTGTGACACATGGAAAACATCATGAAGATTTGCCAATTTTGGCAGAAGAGCCAATTGGTAAGCAACGGGAACGACTCTTTTGAGAATTAGGAAAGGTCCCATGAAACAAAGAGTCAGTTTTCTGAATGACATTGACCTCCCATTCCAAAACTTAAGAGTGCCTCTCAAGATTACATGTTCCTCTTCCTAAAATTCTAAATGCTTTCTTTTCTTGTCGACATAACACTTTTTATCTATTCTGCGCAATACGCATCTTTCCCTCAATTGTTAATCCTAATTGCGGTCTCTTTGATTAAACCTGATCTTAACAATATCTTCTCACCTACTTCGCACTATCATAAAAGGGTATCTACATTCCTAATCACATCATTAATATATATATATATATAGTCATTAAATATTCCACCAGATAATAAATGTACAATTCATGGCCCCTTAACTTAAAAAGAAATTTTAATTTTAAAATGAAGTCAATAATAACATTTATATAATAAAATCATGCACTTAAGCATTTGTTTCTATCCATCCGCCTATAATTAGAACACATTCACTTGCATTTCATCTTTATAAGCATTCTCACAAATTAAATTTAACAAACAATCCATAAAAGAAATTGATGTAATATTTTATATCATCCACACGTAGACATAATATCTCTTACGAACTCTATACCAAATTTCTTATATTCTACACAGAACTGAGGAATTTTATAAATTTTATAAATAAAGAAATGTGAAGCAGTAGCACGTTCACATACTAATTTTTAGCTATCCCAAAATGATAATTTCAAAAGAGGAAGAAATAGTTTCACTTTATGTTGATAAGAAGATCTTACTAAAAAAAATATGTGATAACAAAATGGAAAATAATGTTTAACAAAATTACAATTAAACTGTGCAGACATTATGCAAAAACAACTGTAAAAATTAACACAACAATAGTATAAGAAACCAATTCAATCTCGATCCTTGAGTAGGCACATACAAATAAGAAATAACATTTTTTTCACTTTTTGTTAAGAAATATAAGTTTGTTAGGATTAGACATGCCATTAATCTATATGGAAAACAAATCATAGGAGAATATCAATCGCGATTAATACTTTGTCACTTGATAAGCAATTTGAAATTTCAAGGAAAGTGATCCTCTAAAAATTATATAACAAAATTATAACATTATAATAAAATTTGAACATATATATTAAATTCTTTAATCTCACTTCCATTTTTATTCCCGTCCACTAATACTTCTTTAAATCTTGATGCTTCTTGGTTATTCCTAGACACATGGTTAACGTTCTTTTATATGTCTCTTCTAACATTTTTTCCCTCTAAGGCTCCCCTCCTTAGGGACAATGATCCTATTCTTAAACAACATTGCACCATTATTATATAACACATAATTCTCTTGATCCAAAAGAGATTTCAAATCCTAGTTTAAAAACTACACTCGCTTAATCTATTTTCTAAGGTCACTACAAATTTTCAACCTATTCAATTCCAAGTTTTAACCCTTAAAAAGATATCCAAATTCATGTCTCTAGACTCTTCTATTAGGTTCATCTCTTGCAACTTCAAGTTAGGCTTGTGCGGAAATTTCCTACTCCGAGTATCGACCACTGCATTAGCCTTTCTCGGACTATACTTCAACTCAAAATTATAGTTCCTAAGAAAATTCATCCACTTTCTTTGCCTTATTTTTAACTCTTCGTCTATGTCTCTGTCTCTATATCTTAACCATCGTTTAAGGCTCTACTGATCATAAAAAACTTCAAGTTGTATCCTATACAAGAGATTTTCCCTTCCTAATCAGCTTGGTGAGAGGTAAGGCTAGTCTAGAGAACTCATTTATAACTTCCTATAATACTTCTCCAATTCTAGGAAACTTCTCACACTTGTCATTGCCTTAGGCTTCTCTCACCATATCCCTGCATCTACTTTACTAGAATCAACCACTACTCTACTCCATTGATCTAAGCTCATCTATCCTAGGTAAAAGATACCTATCCATAATAGTTACTTTGTTCAATTGCATATTGCTCACATATAACCTCATACTCCAATAATTTTTTTCCCACTAAAATCACTCAAAAGTTATTACAAAATCAAGCATATTTTTTACCATTGACTAAAGTGGAATTTGACTCATACTATAATTAAAAAAATTAATTAGGATCCGATAAAAATCACTACAGAGTGAAGCCATGTGTCAGTATACATGAGCAAATTGTGATTCCAAATAAGTCTAATTTGAATTTGGCAAAGTGAAACTAATTCAAACGTTAGTGACTTGACAAAGTGAAGCAATGCTTCCAAATATGAAATAGAAAAATGAATTCAAGTGAGATTTGCGACTTTGCCATCAAACAAAAAGGAAAAGTTAATTCAAGTAGCGTAAACACAAATGAGACAGGACTGCATATTTTGTACGAAAATAAAACTAAGGAGCCACATATACACCACAACAAAAGAAACAAAACCACAATTAAAAGAATCTTAAAAAAAATTAAAAAAAATCAAATTAATTCATCAAATAACATTAAAACATTTTAAGAATCCCAAATTAATAATTAAGAATTTCAAAACCTCGATTCTTCATATTAAACAAATATACAAGTGAAAACCTCAATTTCCACATTAAAAAAAATTAAAACAAATTAAGAGATCACGTCCTTCAATAATTCAATCCATTAAGGTTTTAAGAAAGTGTTTTACTCACATGCTATGAGTATTATTGTCACGTCACTATAAATTCCCACCTTACCAGAAAACTAGAGTATGTATCGATCCTTGAGTTTTCTCAACTAAGCACTTATTAGAAGAAACAACCAATACAATAAGGGTTGACACCGAAGAAAAATCGATAGACATTGGTTGTGAAGAGATATAAAAAACAAAAATAGTTCTATTAGAGTACTTTATGACAACGAGTCTAAAGGACCATCACTCCTTACCAAGAATAGCATCTAACCCAGACATAGATAACAAATAAGATCGAAGGCATAAGGCACGTCCCGATGCGCAAGAAAACAATTTAAACAAGAACTGGAAGAAATAAGATTATCCCCCATAGAAGTAGAAACACGTGGATCAAAGGACAAAAGAAAGATAGGTAACTCCAAATTTCACACATGAAGGATATATAAAAGAATGTGTTGCTCCTGAATCAACAATAGAGTAACTTTTCTGCTGTACGAATTGAAGAAATTCAGTCTCCTTCGGATCTAAGCTGCCTCGGAATGATGGTGGGTTGTTCTTCTTGAATTCGGAAAGTCACACGTGCTAAGGGTCCTAGGTTGCCACCACTCCATTAGTGGTTGGCCTCCATTCCCATTCAGTTGACGGAGAGTCCCCGCCTGCGCTTGCATAACTCTGGCTATACAATCCAAAGCTGGTGCAAGTGCAAGTTCGTCCATCGCCTATTAATCGCCATAAATCTGCTCACTACCCATGAAATACTGGGTTGATCAGGTCCAATATCCCAAAGAATAACATGCAACATTTATAACTCTAACAAGCATCCTATGCGCCTAAGTTTTGTTTTATAAAAGTCCCAATGCCACAGTCCGATTTAGAATCGAACTGCTCTGATACCATAAATGAAACGCCCTTCGTTACATTAGTAACCCAAATTAATTTCAATAAAAATCCTTTAAAACATTTAATTAAAAAACACAAGTCATAAATTTTTTCTCAAATAACTAAGTATGAAAATATCCCATACTAAATAAAATAATAGTATTTACAAAGTATTGAAAAATATCATTAAATCCAATCATTTGAATAAAAACTAAAAGCCTCAAAACCGGGCGTCTAATTTCAATCTGAGAAAAATAGTATGTAAACCAAAGAACGTCGTCCGCATAACACTCCAAACCATACTACATTACTAACCAACTAGCTAATCAAAGATAACTCTTCAGATCTCTGGATCCTCAACAACGATGTCCTCGGGCTCTGAAAACAACACTTATAATGAGATATAAAATCCCAGTGCACAACAATACATTTATAAAATGTTTCAAAAATAGTGTTGTTCTCAGCCGGTGCGGTAACCAAAAAAACTGTCCATGGTATCCGTTATTTTTATATAAGTAGTGTGAAAAGCCTCAGAATGAATTTTGCTATCCCAACTAGGTTGGCACCACAAAACCATCCATCAAAAGCCTCACACTACACTTTATTAAATAAGCAAGGAAGAATACAAAAAAAGGAGAACATGGTGGGACGTGTTACCCAAACCCATGCAAAGAGAAAATACATCAAGAAAATCTGTATCTGGGCAAACTAAGCCTATCTCTAACAAAATCCTCTCTGATAAAGGGAGGAATTGTATCCCACCAAATAAATCCCGGATTGTGTATGCCATGATTGGCTAACTTATCCGCACAGTGGTTCCCTTCCCTATAAATATGAGTAACTTGGCAAGAAAGATCCCTAGCTACTACCATACAGTTTCTCCACCTTGTTTGAAGACGCCATGGAACTAAGCTCTGGTTATTAAAAGCCTTCAATACCAAAATTGAATCAGTTGCAATCCAAAGATTAAACCAACCTCTATTGTGAGCTATTTCTATAGCATGCATAGCAGCTGATATTTCAGCTGCAAGTGATGATGAATTACCTAAGTTGCAAGAGAAGCAGCCAAGTGCAGCCGCATTGTGGCCTCTAAAGATACCCCCACATGCGGATGGACCGGGGGAACCATGGGCTGCACCATCAATGTTACATTTAGTCCAATTGCATGGAGGAGAGTGCCAAATAACTTCTGTAATCTTTGGAGACTTTCTGTAGTGGCAGTCAAGGCTAAAGTTCTTGAGAATAACCAGCTCATTAACCGAATTAAACATTGCACCACTTGCCAGATTTCCTGAGAGCCAAACAGCTGAAGTTACCAAATTTTGAGCAGCTTCTATACCGAGTAACTTATTGTCAAACCTGCACTTGTTTCTTGTTGTCCAAACTACCCAGATTACATGAATAACAACAGCTAGTGATACTTCATTGACTTGAGGGCTATTTCCTCTACATACCAAGAACATGTTCTCTATAGATGAGTGATCTATTGTGTGTAACAGTCTTGAACTCAACCAACCCCACAGAGCAGCTGCATAACTGCAGGTAAGGAACAGATGGGAAGAAGATTCCTCAGCTGAGCCACACAAGCTGCACATTGAGGCCAAGGTGTATCCCCTTCTCCTTATATTTTCATCTGTTGGCATTTTGTGATGGAAAAGTCTCCAAACTAGAAATGATCTAGAGGGAGGAATTGCCCTGGACCAAATTTGTGAGAATCCTGGAGCAAGGTTTCTTATAGGGTTAAGTAAAAGGAATGCATCCTTGAAGGTGAGAAGACCATTTGCTGCACTGTCCCACACCAATCTATCCTCACAAGGCTCGATGGGAATGTGAGTTTGGCAGACCTTGTCCATTATGCTAGGGAAGTGATCTTGCGCAGCGATGAAGGAATGTTCCGTAAATTATCAACAATGAAATCAGAAACCTTGGCAGATAAATCCTGCTGCCAATGAGATGGAATATTCATCAGGTTTGCCAGAGGCTCGGGCAACCACTTGTCTGTCCAAAAGTTAACAGAGTGGCCATTTCCTATTAACCAAGAAGAATGCTCTTTAATCATAGGAAACCAGACCTTTAAAGCAGGCCATAAGGAAGAACTAACATGATGAGTAATAGGCATTGAACTTCTGAGAAATCTTGCTTTTAGGAACTTGGCCCACTGCTCATTTGAAGAGGTCACTTCCCAGCAAAGCTTCAACATAGAGACCTCATTAATGGCTCTAAGAGACCTAAGACCAAGACCACCATCTTCCACAGAAGAACAGACAGTTTTCCAGGCCTCAGTTATATGCTTCCTTTTGTGAATGTCTCCAGACCAAACAAAATTTCTGATCCAACCATCCAGCTGCTTTAACAGTGAGGCAGGCAACTTGTAGATGTGAAAGCTGTAAGATAGAGTACCTTGAATCACTGAGTTAACAAGCTGCACTCTTCCCATGATAGATAGGAGAGAACCTTTCCAAGAGGCCAGCTTTCCTTTAATTCTGTCTAAGGTAGGCTGCAGATATAGAGCTTTTGGTTTCCCTTTGAAGAGAGGAACACCAAGGTAGTAAAAAGGGAGAGAACTCTTTGGAAATCTCAAGAAACTGCTCAGTTCATCCACTCTTCTAGAGGACATTGACCCTGCATAAAATCTGCACTTCTCAAGACTAAGGACTTGACCAGAAGCTTGTCCATAATTCTCAAACAGTTGCATAAGATGTCTAAGGTTAGCTTTGGATCCTTTGCAGAAAACCATAATGTCATCAGCATAAAGGATGTGGCTAGGAGTAGGAAAATCCTTAGGACTAGCCATGTGCTGTAACTTGCCCAACTCAACCAATCTAGAGATCCCTCTGCTTAGTACTTCTTCATCCAAACAAAAGAGGAGAGGAGAAAGAGGGTCTCCTTGCCTTACTCCTCTTTTACAAGTGAAATAACCAACTGAGAGGCCATTAACTGAAATAGAAAGATGAGCAGACTTCAAAATAGTATGAATCCAAGAGCAGAATTGTTGATTGAATCCGAAGGAGTGCAGAACTCTCAAAAGAAAATTCCAGTCCAAGGTGTCAAAAGCCTTTTTGATATCAAATTTCAAGGCAATATTGCCTCCAAACACCTTTTTGTTCAACATGTTTACTGCCTCTGAGGCAATACAAATGCATTCTGAGATATGCCTTCCTCTAATGAAACCTCTTTGCTCGGGGGAGATGATTTTTGGCATGATTCCAGCAAGCCTATCAGCTAACACTTTTGTGATCACCTTAAACTGAAAATTTGCAAGAGCAATAGGCCTGTAATTCTCAATCCTGTCAGCACCAACAAACTTGGGGATGAGGACAACCCTGTTTGAATTCAGATTTGGAAGAATCCAGCCCTCTCTAAAGAATTGCACAATTGAGTTGTGGACATCATTCCCAACAATGTCCCAGAATGAATGATAAAAGCTTCCTCCAAAACCATCCGGGCCTGGGGCACTATTCCTGTCTAAATTGAAAACAACATTCTTAACCTCCTCGAATGTTGGAATATTAGTGAGCATCACATTATCTTGAGCAGAGACCAAGGGAGGGATGACTGTATCAATAATGTCATTGTGCACACAAAAATTATCTGAGGCATATAAAGTCTGATAGAAGCCTAGGACATGATCCTCAATTGCCCTTTGATTATCCAAGACAGAATTTCCAACTTTAAGAATGGACATTGGACTCGAAGCACTTCTAATTTTTGTTACCTTGTGGAAAAAGCCAGAATTTCTATCACCTTCAGCAAACCAGCTCAATCTAGCCTTTTCTCTCCAAAATAATATATAAAAAAATACTTTTAATAACAACAAAAATTTCATCAAGTCAAATGCATATAGCTTAAGGTCAACTCGTCTCAATGCATCACATTCCACATACCAAGTAAATTCTAAATTAATCTAAGTGGCTCGAAGGCCTCATAACTAAACTGGTCTCTTGCCAGCATGCCATAAATCTCACACATCACATGACAATAGCGTCCCATTGCCCACCCCTACTCATGAGGAATCTTTCGATGTCACCCTCCTGTCGGGGACATTTCTATTTCATACCTCCCATGTGCACATGGCGGTATTTCTCCCTTTTCGACACCCCAACGTGTGGCGGTGTTACTTTCGATACCCCTTTTTAGGCGGTATTGCTCTTTTTCGACATCCCAATTATTTGGGGATGTTACTTTCGATACCCCATTACGGTGGTATTACTTTTCGATACCCCTATCATAAGTGGTATTGCGGCAAACATCATACAACATATTATAGCTCAAATATGTCATGTCTCATGCATGTAACAAACTATTTCCCTCAATTTTAAACATATAAACTTCCACCAACAACAAACAATCATGAATATCACAACACATCATACATGAATAAGCACGTTACGACATCAATTGATCAATTAATTCCCCTTTTAAACAAAACCCCAATTTTAGAATTTAGGTTACTAACAATATGCATCAAGTGAATTAAAGACTCCCAAAACCACATGGTAATCACTTATCAACAAAAACAATCATATATACCATGGAAAGGGTTCATAAAAACTATTGTTACTCACCTCTTGAAGACCTCCAAATAGCTCTAAGCATTTCCTACTGCGAATCCTAACGTTTGCCAAGAGTTATCATCATCTTCCTCTTCCTAGACTCCCTCTTCCACAGCTATCTCTTCTTAATCCTTGAATTTCTTCTCTTAGCCGTTTGAGTTTCTAGGTGTAATTAGGGTTCAAAAACGCACCCTAAGAGTGTTAAGATTCTATTTATAGAGCCCCCATTAGCCCAAAACGTGTAAAAACGCGCTAAGCCCGCTTACTCTGCATATGATACGGTATTTCGCAAATATCTTGAGTTATAGACATTCAAAAATTATAAATTTTATATCGTTGGAAAGATAAAAGAACTGTATACAACTGTTGTGAAGACCACAAAATCTGAAACCGACGTTTAGATAGTCAAAACGTGGATAAAATTTAAAAAAACGGTTCTGACGCTGGAACATGAATAATGTGTACGAATTTGGTCATAACTTGAGCTACAAGAATCCAATTTGGACGAATTTGGTGTCTTTGGAAAGCTAAGAGACAGGGATATATTTCTTATGCAGATCCCGGATTCAAACAAGTTCTCTTTAGTTACGAAATATCCGTTTGAAGTTAGGTATCTAGTCATATTATGCGAAATTGGGCTTAAAACACTCAAACTATCTATTTATAATGGATAACACAGCATGGGCCTTGATATTCTTATGTTTCCTATCATTGTTGCCGCAATAATTTAGTCCAAGGTAGGTTATTATCCTTATTTTTATTTTATTTTTTAAAATCAATTTTACATTATTGTGGAACCCATTGGATTTTTATTATAAAGAAAACAATTATAATAAACTCTTATACTACCCTTTTTTTATTAAAATAATTATATTTGAATTTTTAGGATGTTATAGGTTGCAAGATTATATAAAGACATTTATAAGAGCATATAATACTATATACAAAAATATAAAACAAAGAGGGGTAAAACTAATATTTTCAAATCTATTAAAAAAATTGCACAACCAACTGTAATAGGCCTGACCCTCAAAAGTCTCCAGTGGAGTCGCCAGCTGTCGCGACCGTCCCGTCCGGGCCTCGCGAAAAGATGGTAGAAACAGGGGAGTCACCACTAAAATTTTTATTGGAAAAATCTTAGAAAACCCAATTATTTAATGGTAAACTGGTCTAAAAAAAGAGAGAGGTGAGTCCGGGAGTCGGTTACGAGTAGGGAAGGAGTTAGCACCCCACATCGCCCGTTTAAAAAACGGTATCTCAAGTTAATTGTGCAAAAAAACATTTTAATAACCTTTTAAATATTTATTTTACCCCAAAAATTATTTACAAGAAAGAATTATTTTTAACTTTTAATATTTTAAATTTTTATTATTTTTTTATTTTTAAATTTATTGTTTATAAAAACTAAATGAGGTTGAACATGGCATATGAGTCCACAGGGTAACCTCAAATCTAAGGGATTGAACATGGCACCGTGTCCATAGAGCATCCTTAAAAATAGAAAAGTTTAATTATTTTGATTAATTATTTTAATATAAAAAGAGATACAAAAAAAGGAAAATTTAGTTTTGGCTTGACAAGATGATTTATCTTGCTCCTACGTATTCCCGGGTGCGATGGGAAACTCAAAGACACGTAGTTCTTATAGAAAATGTTTGGTTGGTTGATTGATTTTAATTTTCGGTAAAGATTTGATTGTGGAAATGATTTTGAAAACACATTTTATTTTAAAATTAATCCACTCATGCACAAGGTTCAAGATAGCAGTGCTATACGATAAACCCTTACAATTCGTACAACACTTGAGGATGAAAAAATCATACATCAACGTCATAGATTTTTGCGTGAATTCAAAAAGATATTTATTTCATAAAAATTGTTAAAATTTGTTAAGAGAGCAAATTGAAAATATTTATTAGTTTTAACAATATGGAATTCACTTTTGCACAAGGTTAAAGATAGCTAGGCTATACGATAAACCCTTACAATTCATACAACACTTGAGGATGAAAAATCATACATCAATGTTGTAGATTGTTGCGTGAATTAAAAAAGATTATATATATATATATATATATATATATATATATATACATACACATATCTACTCTTTGAAAAGATACATTTTTATGATGTAATAACAAAAAAAACTTGGATCCAATTATGGAAGGCCCATAATCATAAAATCCTTTTTTGAATCTTTGTTTTGTTTGTTTTTATTTTTTATTTTTTTCTCATTAAAATTTGCTGTTGGACCAACAGCTAAGCCCACATGTCTTACCCTAAGACTAAAACCAACACACAAAAAAATGATAATTAAAAAACTGAAATAAATGAAAAAAAGGGAGTATTAAAAAGAACAATAGAACCAGAGTAGGTTTCTGCCTTCTGGTCTATTCCTTACTCAAAACAGAAAGGGATTGGGACTGAACAAGCAATGGGCGGCGATGGAGGCAGCTCGTGGTGGTCTGGGCAACCGAGACGGCGACGGATCAGTGCAAAGGTGTTGTTCGTGACTCGCGGCGGTGAGGGTGGACGTGGAGCTCGAGGGGGCTCGCGCGGAGCAAATCAGACAGCGAAGCTGCGGGCGGCGCCCATGGCGGTGACAGTAAATGGCTGAAGAGGATGATTGGGTTCAGATCTAGTTGGTTCGCATTTTGAAAGGGGAACCTGTGTCTAATGGTTCGCGACGGTGATGGAGGCGGCGGATGAGCTTGGAATCACGCAGGGGTTCGTTGCTGCGTCTGGGGTGATGCGGCGGAGTAGGGGTCATGAACGATGGCGAGGTGCGAGACGACGCGGACGACAGCGAGTAGTGCGGCGACGGTGGCGAATAACAGGCAGAGGCTCTGTTTTTTGTGGATCTTCTTCTTTTGTTATTATTATTATTATTATTATTTTGTGTGGGATAATGGTATAGGAGAGGTCTTGGAGGTGATGATATTGGTGACTATGGTGCTAAGGCTCTAAAGTGAAAGTGATGACATGGAGAGAGTAAGGATTCTCTTTTTTTTTCGGACCTCCCCCCCTTTTTTTTCTACTGTGAATTTCTAATTGCTATTTAAAGAGGAGGGAAAATTGAAGATCCCCTCTATTTTTGATCTTGGGACCAGCTTAATGGAATGTTGCAGTGGTTAAACCATGCTCTGGTCTTCCTTCAATTTCCATTTTTATGTCCATTTTCTCTGATCAAGGCACACCTCTTTCCCAAGCTCTGAATATTAACTAAAAAAAGGATTATGATCTCTTGAGCTTTTTGGGGAGGAGTGTTTTGACGGTTGAAGCATGTACTAGCCCCCACCCTACTGCTATTCTGATGTGTTCAAAAGTGACTTTGTATGTTGGTTAAAGACAGGGACTCTAGAAGAAGAAGTCGTTGCAGGAAAGAGAGAGGGAGGACTCAGGCATTTCTTTTTTGTTTTTCTTCTTTTTGCCTTCTTGTTTTTTTTAATTTGATAATAAAGAAATCAGACAATTTTCTTTAGTCAACTGTTGGGCTTATTACCAAAAGGTTAACTGTTGGGCCAAAATGAAGTGGGCTAGATGATGGACTAAAAAAAATCTTGTAACAAAACAAAATGGGTTAATAACATAAACACAATTTTTGATTTATTATTTTTTTATTATTTCTTTTTAATTTTCTTCAAAATATTAATTAAAAGGATAAAATTCCCGGACGAAATTAGGTGTTCACAGTATTGAAGTGGGATGCATAGGGGTATTTATTGGTTTGCAATCATCCATCTTAAACTTCTTTAGAAGTTCCTTTGTATACTTAGTCTGGTGGATGTACACCTCGTCCATAGACTGTTTAACATGAAGTCCAAGGAAGAATTTGAGTTCTCCCATCATGCTCATTTCAAATTCTTTTTGCATTAACTTAGAGAATTCCTTGCACAGATATTCATTAGTAGCACCGAAAATGATATCATCAACATAAATCTGTACTATAATGAAATCTGACTTAATAGAATTTCTAAATAGAGTTGTGTCTACTTTTCCTCTGTTAAAACCATTTTCCATTAGAAACGAACTTAACCTATCATACCAAGCTCTAGGAGCTTGCTTAAGACAACACTTTCTTAAGCTTATAAACATGTTCAGGGTGATTTGTATTTTCAAAGCCTGGAGGCTGCATGACATATACTTCTTCATTAATAAACCCATTTAAGAAGACAATTTTAACATCCATTTGAAAAAGCATAAAGCTATGATGTGCAGCAAATGATATTAAAATTCTTATAGCTTCTAGTCTAGCAACTGGTGTAAAAGTTTCAGTGTAGTCTATGCCTTCTTCTTGAGAGCAGCCTTGAGCAACAAGTCTTGCCTTGTTTCTCACAACCTTATCATCTTCATCAAGCTTGTTTCTGTAGAACCACTTTGTTCCAATGACTGACTTGTCTTCAGGCAGGGGTACAAGCGTCCAGACTTCACTTCTCTCAAACTGATTTAGCTCTTCTTGCATAGCAAGAATCCATCCATCACTAGTGCAAAATATGCTTTTAACATCGGAGATTCCACATCGGTTTCACAAAAACCGATGTGTAAAACGAGGCGGTGGAATTTTTGAAATTAAAAGCAAAGGATTCCACATCGATTTCATAATCAACAGATGTGTGAATATTTTCCACATCGGTTGTATTTTAACCGATGTCTAAAATTAAAACAAAAAAATTTAAAATTTAAAATTTAAAATTTTTATCTTTCCACATCGGTTCTTTTAGAACCGATGTCTAATATATAGATTAACCACATCGGTTGTATTATAACCGATGTATAAAATTAAAAAATTTTATCTTTCCACATCGGTTCCTATTGAACCGATGTCTAATATATAGTAACCACATTGGTTTAAATATAACCGATGTCATAAATTAAAAAAAATGAAAATTTAAATTAAATCGTAAGTTTCTGCATCGGTTACTAGAGAACCGATGTGAAATATGACTAACCACATTGGTTTTTGGACAACTGATGTGTAATATTTGACAAAACCCTACTTTTTGTTTCTATTTTCATTCCCTCCATCTGTCACGCGCCCTTTTCCTTTGTTTTTGCTCTGCTCTTCCATTCCTTTGTTTTTCATTCCCTCCCTTGTTTTGTGCTCGTCACTTCGTCCCCATCTCTCTCATTGCTCTGTGCTCGCCGTCCCTCACTGCTTCGCCGCCGCCTCCCATCTCTGTCTCTCCCTGCTGCTCGCCGGTCTCCGCTGCTTCTGCTTCTGGTGAGAGTGCATGCTTATTTACTTGTTTTGTTGTTGTTACTATGAGATGTTGAGAACTTGGATTCGGTTATTACTACTTGTTAGTGTTTTGTCCCTTTTTACTTTGAGGTCTTGTGGTTTGGATCTGAGCAGTTCTAGTATTTTGAGGCCTCTATGTTTTGTTTATTTAATGAAATGTTTGACATTATTACTGGTAATATTTCTTGCATTCTGTTTTGGTTTTAATTTTATTTTACTGGTAATGTTTTACTTGCTTGTTATTCAGATGCTACGATACTTTGTTGTAGCAAGATATTAGTCTCTGTGTGGCGATCTCTTAAGCACTAGAGACTTCGAGTGTTCAAAGAGATTATTTTATAATTTGGTAGATCTTAAGAGTTTCTGGTCTATTGTAGAAGTTAGTCATTTACATTTCGCTTGCCTTTTTAGAAGCTGTGTTTTAACTGTAATATGCACCAAAAATACATGGCAGGAAGGGAAACTTTGTGTTTTCTTAAGGAGAATAAAGGATATATATAGTTTTTGATTGAATATATATGATGGCCTGATGGATTTAGTTTTTTTCTTCATTTTCTTTGCTTCCTGCCTGAATAGCCATAGCTCTTCGCTACTCATTTTCTTATATGATCTTTTGGTCTTAAATAAGCTAACACTGTATTTTTCATGCTTTGATTTTAGACTCTACGTGAGGGGCACAATCCTTGGATACAAAAGGTAAGAGCTTCTTGCCCATAGTAGTTTTACCAATTTTGTATTTTATATCGTCTTGTGTATGGATGCTGGGAAATTGAGAGTTGAGATTCATGGAGAGAAGCATTTAAGATTATACTTTCGCGGGTTTTGTCAAGTCATTTGGTTTATGATGAGGCAATGTTATTTTTTTAGATCCAAATCAAACCTGTAACTATGGCTTGGGTTTGACCACTTGGAGTCCACTTGCATGTGGTGTGCCAACAGGAAAATACAAGAAAGGAGTTATACCAGCAGATAGCCGCTTTGCATTGGAAAATTACAAAGTAAGGTTTGATTTCCATCGTTTTGGCTGAAAAGCTTTCATTGGAGTTTTAATGTATTTGCTTGAAAATTTATTTGATTCGAGAATATGCCCACAATAATTAGCAATGCCTTAGTTTCTCGTTTGAGATGCAATACTAGTGAGCACACGTGTACATGCTTAATGTACCGCTCATTTTATTGGATCTTGAATTGTCCAAAGTTGGACAGTTTGGGAAAAAACTTTTTCTTCATTCAGTTAAAACAGTTATTCATTGATTCTAATGTTATATACTTGATGAAAGTTCGGATTGAGACATTTCCTTTCGTTCTCCGGGTGCATACTTTATCATGGTGGATGTCATCGCGTTCAAGTCGTGTACGTCGGAGACCGAAGGGAAATGCTGCCGAAATTCCGTCGAGTATAAGCATGAGAGTTAAGGACTAACTGTTAACCGAATGTTGAAAAAGTTTCTTCTCGAATGGGATAGGGTCATACCCTGTCATAAGAAGTGGTTGATGAATATGTTGGACTAAGTACGAAGTTATTGGTTTTAGTCATGGATCACGGTTGGATGAATGCTAGATGGACAAGTGATGAGTATGAGAATGGAGTGGAAGATTTTCTACGGTTTACAAAAACAAATGCTCCTGATAGTGGTAACGGAATGTTTTATTGTCCTTGTGTTAATTGTTTGAATGAGAGACGACTAGAAGCTGAGGAGATACGTGATCATCTTATTTGTGAGGGGATTTGCAAGAGTTATACAACATGGATATGTCATGGTGAATCGTTAGATAGGCCGAGGGTGTCAGATAGAGAGGAAGTTGATGACGTGGATATGGACGATGGACTAGAGGACATGATCCGTGATGTTGGGCAAGAGTCTTTTTGGCGCCACATGTGTATGATACTTTGTGCAATGATGCGGAAGTGGCTTTGTATCCGGGGTGCACTAATTTCACACGGTTGTCAGTAGTGTTAAGATTGTTCAATGTGAAGGTGAGAAATGGGTGGAGCGATAAAAGCTTTACCGAATTGCTTGAGTCGTTGAAAAACATGCTTCTAGAAGGTAACAGATTGCCATCTCGAAATTATGAGGCGAAGAAGATATTGTGTCCGATGGGTATAGAGTATAATAAAATACACGCTTGCTCCAATGATTGCATATTGTCCAGGAAAGAGTTTGAAGAGATGCACGAGTGCCCCAGGTGTGGGGTATCACGCTACAAAGTGA
This sequence comes from Sophora flavescens, assembly GCA_030762895.1. Lineage (NCBI taxonomy): Eukaryota > Viridiplantae > Streptophyta > Magnoliopsida > Fabales > Fabaceae > Sophora > Sophora flavescens. The sequence goes on from CM061066.1 coordinate 178,773,210, forward strand.
AGGATGGTGATTCTAGTTGTGATGTGGTCACCAAAGGTCCTCATGCGAAGGTGTTATGGTATCTTCCCGTGATTCAGCGGTTCAAGCGATTGTTTAATAATGTAAATGACGCAAAGAACATTAGATGACATGAAGATGAGAGGAAGTGTGATGGACAGATTCGCCATCCGGCCGATTCTTTGCAATGGAAGAGAATTGATAGTTTGTTTCCGGATTTCGGCAATGAGCCCTGAAACCTCAGGCTTGGACTTGTTACCGATGGAATGAATCCATATGGAAACTTAAGTAGTATTCATAGTTCATGGCCTGTTCTCCTGGTAATTTACAACATGTCTCCTTGGTTGTGCATGAAGCGCAAATACATTATGTTAAGTATGATGATTTTGGGTCCTAAACAGCCAAGAAATGATATTGATGTTTATCTGAGTCCCTTGATTGAAGACTTGAGAATGTTGTGGAATGAAGGCGTTGACGTGATCGACGGGTATTGCCGTGAGACATTCAGATTGCGTGCCATGTTATTTTGCACCATCAATGACTTTCCAGCATATGGGAACCTGTGTGGGTATAGTGTTAAGGGGCATAAAACATGTCCAATATGTGAAGAAGGTATATGTTACCATCAACTGCAACATGGAAGGAAGACAGTTTACCTTGGGCATCGGAGATTTCTCCGACGTAATCATCCTTATCGTAGATTGAGAAAAGCTTTCAATGGACTTCCGGAGAATGAAATTGCTCCGGTGGCCTTGACTGGAGAGCAAGTTTATGAAAGGGTGAACAACACTAATGTTATCTATGGGAAGACCCAGAAGAAGGCTACCGAGAAGAAAATATGGAACAAGAGGTCGATCTTCTTTGATCTTCCATACTGGTGCAAGCTTGATGTAAGACATTGTATTGATGTGATGCATGTGGAGAAAAATGTGTGTGAGAGTTTAATCGGAACGCTTCTCAACATTCAAGGCAAGACAAAGGATGGTGTGAATGCTCATTTGGATCTAGTTGCGATGGGTATACGAGAGCTGTTAGCTCCACATAAAGTGGGGGATAAGAAGACTTATTTGCCCCCAACATGTTATACTTTATCAAAAAAAGAGGAAATAAGTTTCCGTGAATGTCTATGGGGAGTCAAAGTGCCACAGGGTTACTCTTCAAATATCAAAAGACTTGTCTCAATGAAAGATCTCAAATTAGTTGGCTTAAAGTCTCATGATTGTCATGTCTTGATGCAACAACTACTACCGGTGGCCATTTGTGACATCTTGCCTAAAAAAGTCAGACATGCCATTACTAGGTTATGCTTATTCTTCAATGCTATATGTAGCAAGGTCATTGACACTAAAAAGTTGTATGACTTGGAAAATGAGGCATCCATTATCTTGTGCCAATTGGAGATATATTTTCCACCTTCATTTTTTGACAGCATGGTTCATTTGATTGTTCATCTAGTGAGGGAGATTAGATTGTGCGGCCCCATTTATTTAAGGTGGATGTACCCGGTTGAGCGATACATGAAGATCTTGAAAGGATATATGAAGAATCCACACCATCCCGAAGCATCTATTGTTGAAAGGTATGTTGCAGAAGAAGCTATTGAGTTTTGTACAGACTGCATGTCAGAAGCGGAACCTGTAGAGCTTCCGAAGTCTCGTCACGAAGGAAGATATGATGGTAAGGGTCCACGAGGTATCACTGTTAAGAGCATGGATCGGGAGGAAGTGCTTCAAGCACATTTGTATATATTGAATAACACTGATGAGGTTGAACCATACTTATGTGAGCACAAAAGCATCATCAATGAAACTTACCCTAGAATGAATGAAAAATGGTGTTTGAACAAGCATAACAAGACTTTCTTGAACTGGTTTAAAGAAAAAATTGCAAAGGATGGTATTGCTTTTGATACATTAAAATGGCTAACACAGGGGCCTAACTTTGATGTCATATGCTGGAGTGGGTACGATATCAATAAGTTTTCCTTCTATACAAAGTCTCAGGATGACAAAAGTACTATGCAAAACAGTGGGGTTATGGTCGTCGCTGAGTCCAAGCATTTCTCTAGTTCGAAAGATAAAAACCCTATTATGGCATCCTTTTCATACTTTGGAATCATTGAAGAGATATGGGAGGTTGATTACACGAAGTTTAGAGTACCTGTTTTTAAATGTCAGTGGGTCGACAGTAACAATGGTGTGCAAATCGATGAGTTAGGATTAAAATTGGTGGACTTTAATAAGGTAGGTAACAAAGAAGAGTCTTTCATCATGGCATCCCAAGAAAAACAAGTGTTTTATATCCATGATCCTTCTAACAAAAGGTGGTCAGTGGTTCTCCAGGGAAAAAACATGTATAATGGTAGTGAGGGAAATCAAGATTCAACTCTTGATATTTCTGATACTCCTTCTTTCTCAACACGGGTGCCTAATTTCAATGAGGAAAATGAAGTGGCTGATGTACACGCTACTCGTAATGATCACCAAGAAGGGTTATGGGAGAACTTTACTAATTGACCATAATGTAAGTTTAGTTTGAGTTATGTTTAAAGTCATATTATATGTCTACGTTGATATTTATAAGTTATGTTTATGTACGTTTATCGATATTTATAAGTTATGTTTGATATTTATCCTGACATACTAACAAGTTTTTTTTTGTTTAAACAGGTATACATGGCTGATCCTAAGGATATCCCTCGTTCATGCAGCGGGTCAGAGACCCCGTCTACGGGTAGAAAGGGTAGACGTGCCACACAAATGAGGAATTTGACTGCCAACCGTGGTTCAAATCAAAGGATAAGAATCGACTTTGATAATAACCTCAATTCTATTGGGCCAATGGCAGAGCAGTTTAACAGTTTTGTGGTGACCCTGGCTTTTTTTTATTTATCAAAATGGCATGCAAAGCATCACTGTAATGGCAATCATCCCAACTAGGTTGGCACCAATACCACTACCAATCATCTGCAGCACGCCAAAATATTATTAAAAGAAAGGAAAAGAAAGAGGAGTACAAAAGCATGGGGGGACCAAACCAAAACCCATGCAAGGAAACAAAAGATCTATTTAAACCTATAGTTGGGCAGACCCCACCTATTACAGAAGAAATCATACCTAATAAAGCTAGGTATCAAATTCCACCAGGTAAAACATTTAGAAGACACACCAAAGTTAGCCAACTTGTCGGCACAATGGTTAGCTTCTCTAAAAATATGAGTAATTCTAAAATTGAAATTAGAAGTCAAAACCAAGCAATTTTTCCACAAAACCCTGAGCTTCCAAGGAATTGCCTCAGGGTTGGAGAAAGCATGAACCACCATTACAGAGTCACACTCCATCCAGAGGTTTATCCAACCCTTAGACTGAGCTGTTTGAAGAGCAGTCATAGCAGCTTGCAATTCGGCAGAAAAAGAGTCGGTGATACCATAGTATTCAGCAAAGCAACCTAAGACGGCACCACTTTTGTCCCTAAAAATCGCTCCCCCACCAGCATGACCCGGGAGCCCTTTAGCTGCTCCATCAGTATTGACCTTGATCCAGCCACAGCAAGGAGGAATCTAGTCCACCTTTGTTATGACAGGAGCCTTTTCAGGTGAATGGAGATACCAAGCTTCATGAGAATTTTGGCTTCCTCAGCAACATAATGCATAGAGTGTTTTGTTAAATTACCTGAGAGGGCTATGGAAGCCTTAACCATGCTAATAGCAGCTCGGACTGAAACTTTCCTGTCATCAAATTTCAGCCTGTTTCTAGCAAACCAGATGATCCAGATGATGTTGGTTATGGCTGCCAACAATACATCTTTGAGTTGAAGCCCCCAGGGCCTATTGCAGATGGAAAGTGCAGACTGGATAGAGGAAAAATCGAGCTGCACTCCAGCAATGTTGATGAACCAGTCCCAAAGCTGTTTTGCATAAGAGCATTGGAAGAACAAATGGTCTTGAGATTCTGCTGTGGCGACCTTTGCTAGAAGCAAGCCTAGTATCAGCGGATGTGAAGGATCGGATATGGGAGAGTATTATGGTATCTATACTTTTACGTCATGTGTTTGTCTGTATCTACTTTATTTTAATATTATTAATACCATACAGTAATTTGTTGATTCTTTTGGTGTTAATGTAGCTCACCTTTGACATACCGGATACGACGGATATGAAGAAGCGTTTGATAAAGTATGTTGGTGAGCGTTGGAGGGCTTTTAAGGTCGACCTGGGCAGATACTATGTATTCAATCCAACATGTAGAAAGAACCCACTTGAGGTGTACCCATTTCTTGACCAGGTGACGTGGGATCACTTTGTTTAGAGCCGACATGATCCCAGCTTTCAGGTTAACTTATTTGATTTGTCTCTAAATTTATGTAATTTCATTAATTTTATTTACTTATGTAATTTAGTTGTCTTCTATTTATAATAGGAGAAGAGGAAAAAGGGGCAGGAAAACCAAAGCAAGAATGTCTACCCCCATGTACTGTCTCGTGGGGGATATAAAAAACTTGGTTAGATAATGGTGGAAGAGGAAAAGAAAGCATTTCAGGAAGCAGCATCTCAGGCGGATCCTAACACTGAAAATCATCCAGAAGTTGTTGATCCACCTCCACCCCCACGCCATCGTAAATGGAAGAGGGCTTGACAAAGAAATACGGGACAATATACATCTGAGGAGGCCCACCAAGTAGCTGAGAAGAGTATAAGTATAGTTTGAATTGTAATTGTCATTTTAACATTGTTACCGAATTGTAATGTGACCTGATATTTTATATGTTATAGGATGCCTTGGACGAGCAGGTAACCCAAGGAACCTTTGTTCCTAGAGGACGCGATGATATCTTAGTTGCTGCCATCGGTAAACCAGATCACCCGGACCATGTCATTGGTGTTGGATGGGGTGTCGACATTCGCCAATACCATGGTTCATCTTCACACCAATGCCTCATGGATGTTGATGCAGATAGAGCACGACTAAAACAGGAGATTGCAGCTGAGCTTAGACAGGAGATGGCCGAGCAGTTTGCCCAGCAGCTGGTAATATTGACTTCTATGTCCCTGCAGATGACAGGTGTCCAACCCTCTGTCCATGTGAGCACTAAGGGCTCATGTGATCCTCCTCATCAGCCTGAAAATGATGATGATGGTGATGATGATGATGATGATGATAATGATGACGACCCTGATAGGTGTGAGCTGTATGTTGATAATCATCATGATCGCCGCTTAGTGGCATTGGGGAGGGCACATAATAACTTCGATAATACCATACACCATCGTTTATTATCGGATGATCAGGTGAGGGTCGTTGTTGAGATTATTCGAGATGCTGATGCTCGAGTCCCTGTGCGCACTGAGGAGGTTCAAACAGTGGGTCAGGCCCCCGGTAACTTCATCCCCTGGCCAAGAAGACTGGTCAGCTTTCTTGTTGCATCTGAGGTATTCAGTTAGTTGTGTTTTTCTATATTCATAGTTGAAATTATTTATTATTGTTTAAAGATAATGCTTTATTTTTATTTGTTTTAGGATGTTGGAAATGATATTCTGCCTAAAAGGTCGGATCCAGGAAGACCAGAGATGTCTGCTCCTGCCAAGGTATTCATTTGACCATTTAATTAATTACGAATGAAAATAACTTATCTATGATTACTAATATATATCTTTGTTGTTTAGGGGATCGACAAAGGGGCACCTGGTGATGTTTTTAAACTTCTGGCTATACAGGTTGTGACCATGGAGAATGATGCAGCTTTGATAAGGTTGGAATATGATGCCAGTCCAGGTGATGAACTGTATATCCCAAAGAAGGAACTTATGGAGATTGTACTCGATAAAGAAATGGCTAGTTCTGCACACCTATCGTTATGGTGCACGTAAGTATATTTTATTTATAATTTAAGTAATTAAATTTTAAATACTATGATAATTAACATGTTTTTTCAATATATTAGGTATCTGCTTCGTATGTTAATTGATCAGGGTAATCTCACCCTTTATGAGTTCATTGACCCCATGTTCATTCAGGGTGATGTTCTCCTAGCATCAGAAGACCTGGTCACCACCATACGTGATATACTTACCTGAGACGATCATCAATTCTACCTTGAGCCTTATCTCAATAAGTAAGTACCAGTTATTTAATTATAACTATATATGACTTAGTCACTAATTGTTCCACAAATACAGCAAGCATTGGCAACTGTTGATCTTGTACCCTCGAATGAATGTCGTGGTCTTCTTCTGCTCAATGGGAAATAAGTCGGTGAATGAACTGAAGATGATCATGGAAACGTAAGCATTAAAATACTTTATAATCAGTAATGCAGTTGTTTTAATTATCTGAAATCTATTAGATATACTTTAATTAATGTTTATTTTGTAATGATAGTTCTATTAATGCAAACCACATGTTGCGTGGTGAAAGGCGTCGGGCTATTAGATGGATTATTCCTAACGTAAGATATTTATTAGTTCAAACGCTTCAAATGCAGTGAGTATAATTATTGATTTCTATTTAATTCCTCATATTCTAATTGGGTTTCATTTGTACGTAGTCCCATATACAACGTGGATCATGGGAATGTGGATACTATGTGATGAAGTGGATGGTCGAAATTATCTCCTCCAGGATCACTGAAAGATGGCACGAGGTAAATGTTAATTGGTAACAATTAGAAGTAACAGTTATAGATTCGTTATATGTTTTATGTTAGTTTATTACTTGAAAGATATAATCTTTTGTCCGATTAAACTTGCAGATATTCAACAATCCGACTCCATTATCTGATGCCGACATCAATAACATAAGGAGGCGTTAGGCAACTTTCTTTCTTGAAGTGTACCGACCATAGTTTGTATGTAGTTAGTTTAAAAACTTATCATGTACTAGCTATATTGTACTTTTGACTGATATATATTTTGATATGGAATCTATAATATATCATGTAGCTTTTTGGTTTCTAATTATCTTTGTTGTCTGAATGTAATTGAACATATGTATTGTTCGTAATAAATTCAGTATATATTAATTTAGTGTGTTTTTGTTGTACAAAAGTGATTGTGTTGAGAATATTTAGAATATGTTATACTTGTATTGATCTGGATTACTCAAACAGGGGAAATGAATGATAGAAATGTAAAAAGAGTTTTTTTTTAAAAAATGAGATTTTTCACATCGGTTATACAAAAACCGATGTGGAAAGTTCACTTTTCACATGGGTTATTAAAAAACCGATGTGGAAAGTTCACTTTTCACATTGGTTATATTTAAAACCGATGTGGAAAGTGATATTTCCACATCGGTTTTATGATAACCCATGTGAAAAATGAACTTTCCACATCGGTTATATAGAAAACCGATGTTAAAAGTATACTTTAGACATCGGTTTTAAAACCAATGTAAAAAGTATCAATAAACAACATCGGTCGTTTCAACATCAGTTTGAAAACCGATGTGAAAAGTCAAAAATAACCGATGTGGAATCCTTTTCTGCACTAGTGCATCGTCTAGTAGAGCTATGTCCACTGTCTTCGGTTCACATTCAGAGACAAGAGCAGAATCACTTTGTTCTCTGAAGGTTGACCTAGTTCTTAGCTTGTCATTGCGGTCACCCATGATTTGATCTTGAGGATGGTAATTTCCGAAATACCAAGATTTCTGAGCATTTTCCTATTGAGAGATAGAAGTTTCAGGTTGTTGTTGAGAAGTGTCGTCTACTTGGATATCAGTCTTGATTTCTGGTTTCTCTCCTGAAATGTTTAGACTGAGTATGCAAAAGCTTCATCTAGCTCTGATAGATCCTTACCAGGCTATTTGTCATCAAATTTCACATGAATACATTCTTCTATAACTAAAGTTCTAGAATTATAAACTCTAAAGTCTTTTGAAGTTTCAGAAAATCCTAGAAGGATTCCATTATCCACTTCAGCATCAAATTTACCAGGTTGATCTTTTGTATTCAAAATATAACATTTACATCCGAAAGGGTGAAAGTATGAAATGTTAGGTTTTCTACCTTTCCACAATTCATAAGGAGTCTTATTTGGAATAGGTCTGATGTATATTCTGTTTTGAATGTAGCAGGCAGTGTTCACAGCTTCAGCCCATAAGTGCTTAGGGACAGAATTGTCATTGAGCATAGTCCTAGCCATCTCTTGAAGAGATCTGTTCTTTCTCTCTACCACACCATTTTGCTGTGGTGTTCTTGGTATTGAGAAGTTGTGTTGAATACCACTTTCTTCACAAATCTCATGGAATAACTCATTGACAAATTCTCCCCCATGGTCACTTCTAATTGAAGCTATACACATGTCTTTTTCATTATGTACACGTTTGCAGAATACAGAAAAGACCTTGAATGACTCATCCTTGTGAGCAAGAAACATAACCCACGTCCATCTAGTGTAGTCGTCTACTATGACAAGACCATATTTCTTTCCACTAATAGAAGCAGTCCTTGTTGGACCAAAGAGATCAAGGTGTAGTAACTCTAGTGGTCTGTTGGTACTAACAACATTCTTAGATTCAAAGGAACCTTTGACTTGTTTTCCCTTCTGACATGCATCACGGAGAGCATCAGATTTGAAACTAAGGTTTGGTAGTCCTCTTACAAGGTTATGCTTTTTTAGTTTTGAGATTAATCTCAAACTTGCATGACCTAAACTTTTGTGTCAAATCCATTGCTCATCCTCAATGGACACTAGACATGACACACTTTGATTTGAGAGGTCCTCTAAGTCAATCTTATATATATTGTTTTGCCTCTGGACTGTGAACAAGAGTGATCCATCAGCTTTCTTGACAAAACACATATTCTTATTAAATGAAACAGCAAACCCACTATCACATAATTGACTAATGCTAAGCAAATTGTGTTTAAGACCATTTACTAACAGAACATTATCAATGGAGGGAAAATGATGTTTACCAATTTTACATATACCAATGATCTTTCCTTTTTGATTTCCTCCAAAGGTGACCCAGCCACCATCTTTGGGTCTAAGGTCTTGGAACATATACCTTTCTCCTGTCATGTGTCGTGAGCATCCACTGTCCAAGTACCAGGACTTCTGTTTCTTTCATGTTGTTAAGCAGATCTGCAACAGGGATTATCTTATCTTTAGGTACCCAAATTGACTTGGTTCCTTTCTTGTTAGTGATCATAGGTTGAGAATGCTTTGCATGCTTGTTATGTATGCATTTAGATGACACATGCCCACTTTTTCCACATACTTTGCGGGAAGTATTGGACGGGCTTTATTTTGACTTAGTATGCTGTGGACGAGCTTTAAAAGCCTTATATTGTGTATGCACTTTTGGTTTATTCAGAGATGCATCTTGCTTCTCTTTATCATAACCAATGCCAGATTTGTCATGTGGTGATCTAGAATATCTTAATATAAGATTTAATTTATCTGAGCTACCAACCATTTTTGATAGAGAGTCTGTCAAGTATGTCACATATTATTTCAGTTTTTCAACTTCACAAGAGCTATTAGACTTACACTTAGTCTTGTCAGTCAGACAAGCATTTTTTGATTTTAATGTTTCATTCTCATCCCTAAGGTTTTGATTTTCTGTGCAGACCTTATCATAGTCTCTAGAAAGTTTAATAACTTCTTTTTGAGACTCTATACTCTTTAGATAGTATGCATGATTCATGCAGCAATTCATCAAAAACAGTTTGAAGAGTGGATGGATCAGATTCTATTACCTCAGCATCAGTGAATTCACTTTCTGATCCAGTGTCAGCCATGAAGCAAATGTTCGCTTCTTCTACTGCTTCATTAAGTTCAAACTCATGAACTTTTAATAACCTCAGAAGCTCTTCCAGAGAAAGTATTCAGATTCTTTGCTTCCTGGATAGCATTTACCTTAGGTCTCCACTGCTTTGAGAGACTTCTCAAAATTTTTCTCACATGATCTCTATTTTCATAGACCTTTCCAAGAGACCTGAGACTGTTGGTGATTGTTTGGAATCTTCCAAACATCTGGTCTATGGTTTCATGATCAGCCATCTTGAATAGCTCATCCTAGTGAACCAGCATGCTTATCTTTGATTCCTTTACTTGTGAGGAACCTTCATGAGCTAGTGCAAGAGTATCCCAGATTTCTTTAGCTGTGTTGTAACTATGAACCTTGTCATGTTCAGATATGGTGATAGCACACATGAGATAGTGCTTAGCTTTCAAGTTTAGTTGATGTTGGCTTTTCGGCTCTTGAGTCCATTCAGCTCTAGGCACTGCAGCTCCAGCTTCACTCCTTGACTCAGTGTAGCCATTTTCAATTAGTTTCCAGATATCAGCATTCTCTGCATCCAAGAATGCCATCATCCTCTTTTTCCAATAATCATAATCAGTTCCATCGAAGAGAGGAGGTCTGTTGATAGCTTGTCCTTCTGCATCCATGATTGTAGGATCGTAATGCCTAAGCACTTGTTAGATGCTCAACCCTGTCAAGGCTGAGCTCTGATACCAACTGAAGTTGGCACAGGAAAACACAAGAAGGGGGCTTGAATTGTGTTTGTTAATTATTTTCGCAAAAACCCTTTTGAACAACTTTTTCACAAGCAGAAGATAAAAAGATTAAGCACACAAGAAATCTTTTTTAAAAGATCAACGAAAGCAATATCAAAACGCCATAGTTAGTATAAGCAAATAAAACTGAAGAGTTTAGGGATAGAAAATTCACAAAGAGATTTTATCCTGGTTCACTCTCTTCCAACCAAGAGCTACGTCCAGTACCTTCGACTTGAAGGATTTTTCCACTATTTCTCCAAATAGATTACACAGCAAGTATACTTGAGAAACTCCGTCCAGTGACGTGACATATGGACGTCTACTGAATTTTAGTTAGACAATATGACTGTATACTTGAGTTTTAAGGATAGCACTTGTCTGCTGACATGGCAAGATGAATGCGCTTATTTTCAAGTCTCTGGACTTGCTATACCTAACAAGTTATTTAGGTATTCATTTATAGCCCCGTCCACTTTAGAAAACCAGTCTAATTTATCAATTAAATTATAAACAGTTTAAATAACCTTTGGACGGGTAATTCTTTGTACGAGTCCAAGCATTGTATACCTTATATTATTTTGAATATTCCTGCATAAACTGAACTCACTTGTTAGATCTCAACTAACACTCTGTCAAGCAAATTTAATCCTTTTGTTAACATCAAAACTTAGAGATTATAAACCACTTTGGTTCCGACACCCTGCCATTATCCATTGCTTCAGTTATTATTCCACCGAATCTTAGCCTTCCTACAAAATCGGTCACTCCAATTCCCAGCCAACAACAATTGACTTATCCCACTGAACCAATCCTTTCCTTAAATCCATCAATTTCCAACTCTAATTCTGGTCATCAGGATTTGCCATTATCTCAATTTTCAAATTCGAATGCTCTTCCTTCTCCACAGAAATCACCCCCTATCCATCCACCCAAATTACCCGATTCCCAATTTAATCCACCTAAGTCAAATTCAAAAATTTTGGATGTACCTGGACCTTTAATTCAGAATGTCCATTCGGCAGGGGGGAGAGAATAGAGTGCCTCTTCTTCATTATTATCATAAGAGGTTTAAAAACAAGGAGATAAATTCTCCCTTAACTGCAGAACTAAATTCTCAAGTGATTAATCTGGTTCTGACTTGTCAACCTCAATCTTCAACCTCAAATACAAGTATTGATATCATATTGACTGATTTGGATGTTCCCATTACCTTGAGAAAAAGAAATAGATCATGTACATCTCATCCTATTTCAAACTTTGTGCAATATGATCATCTTTCTAGTTCAGTTAAGACTCTAGTTGCAAACTTGGTTGAACTAAAAATACCAAACAAGGTGGAGGAAGCCTGGCAACAACATGAATGGAGACCGGCTATTATGGAAGAGATGCAAGCTCTCAAAAAAAATCAGACATGGGAAATTGTACAACGGCCTATGGAACAAATTCTTGTTGGGTGCAAATGGGTCTTTACTGTCAAATACAAGGCAGATGGATCTGTAGACCGTTATAAGGCCAGGGTGGTTACTAAGGGATATACGCAAACATATGGTATTGATTATCATGAGACTTTTGCTCCAGTTGCAAAAATCAATACAATTCGAGTTCTCTTATCTTTAACAGCTAATTTGGAATGGCCTCTACATCAATTGGACGTAAAAAACACGTTCTTAAATGGTGATCTTACAGAAGAGGTTTATATGGATTTGCCACCCGGTTTTGATGAAAAAAAGAATTGTGGAAAGGTTTGTCAACTGAGAAAGGCATTATATGGATTAAAGCAGTCTCCAAGGGCATGGTTCGATTGATTCGCCAAAGCTGTTAAAGGAGAAGGATATAAGTAGGCTCGTGGAGATCATACTCTGTTGTTTAAGCATAAGGATGGTAAGATTGCATTAATTATTGTCTATGTGGATGATACAATCGTAACAGGGGATGATTTAGAAGAAATTCAACTGCTAAAGAAACAATTGGTGCAGGACTTTGAAATGAAGGATTTGGGGAATTTGAGATATTTTTTAGGCATGGAAATAGCCAAGAATCAAACAGGTATTTCAGTTTGTCAAAGAAAATATGTTTTGGACTTATTGAAAGAAACCGGTATGATGGGGTGCAAACTAGTGGAAACTCCTGTTGATCCTAATGAGAAATTGGATTCAAATTCTGATACAAGTCCAGTTGATAAGGGAAGATATGAACGCTTGGTTGGAAGATTGTTCTATTTATCGCATACAAGACCTGACATCGCTTTTGTAGTCAGCCGTGTAAGTCAGTATATGCATTCACCTAATGAAGATCATATGAATACAGTCTATCGAATTCTTAAATACTTAAAGGGAACTCCTGGAAGAGGTTTATTCTTCAAAAAAAAAAATGAAGAACGATCGCTACAAATTTACACAGATGCTGATTGGGCAGGTTCTGTTAGTGATCGGAGGTCTACATCAGGTTATTACTCTTTTTTGTGGGGCAACCTGGTGACTTGGCGAAGTAAAAAACAACCAGTGGTGGCCAGAAGTAGTGCGGAAGCAGATTTGAGATCAGTTGCTCATGGAGTATGTGAAGTTCTATGGCTCAAATTGCTTTTGGAAGAACTAAAAGTTGGCTTAAAGATGCCTTTGAAGATGTTGCGTGACAATAAGGCAGCAATCGATATCTCTCACAATCCAGTGCATCATGATCGAACCAAGCATGTGGAAGTGGATAGACACTTCATCAAAGAAAAGATAGATGATGGAACTCTTTGCATGTTATATGTGCCTACTTCAAAGCAAACAACAAACATTCTAACCAAAGGGCTTCACAAACCAGTCTTTGAGAAATTGATTGACAAGCTGGGAATGCACAACTTGTATTTATCAACTTGAGAGGGAGTGTTAGTACGACAGTTAGAGAGTTAGCATAATAGTTTGTTAGTTTGTTTTTATCCTTTAGTATCTGGAAGTTTTATCTTCTTTATCATATATCTCCTCTTATCTTTTGTATATAAGGGAGATTTGTTTTTAAATGTAAAAGTACGATTGTATCAGTTTGAGTAAAATAGAAAACAACATTGAATAATGTTTCTTTCCTCACCTTAACTTTTAGAGGTTGAAGGTTAAAACCCACTCACTAACAAATACTAACATTAACACTAACATTTGCCTATAAAAAAAAATAATATCAGCAATCAATGATAGTTATTTTCCATTTCCTTTTAATAGACAATTTCTTGTCTGGACTCATGCATAGTTAATGATTATTTTAAGTAAATAATCATATACATAAATCATTTTAGAACATGTGTAGAAACTCACACAACTCGTACGAATGCATGGGTAACTAAGTAGTTATGGAAATGATTTGATATGATTTTGTTTGGATAAACAACTTAATTACGCGTTTATTTAAACTTCTTGAAATAAGCTAAAAATATCTTATTTTTATAAACTAATTTGACAAGTTTATTATAATATGCTAAATGAATTTATATGAAGATATTAAACTATTTGGATAAGTTTTTTATCGTAAACTATTTTCATAAACTCAAATAAATTCGTCCAAAACACCTTTAATGCGCCAATGCCATAATTCTTAGATGTTTTTGCTCCACTTGTTGAATGAATTTATCAGGAAAAACTCTACATACTCAGTTGTCACTCAGCACACTCCTCTTTCAAAGTGGCGGGTAATGTGGTTGGATGGGTTGTTAAAGTATAAACAATGGACTCTCACCCTGCTGCATTAACGACACCAACTACACTCACCACCTTCCCACCTTTCTCTACTCTTCATTATATTATATCATAATATTAAACATAAAATAATAATAGTCATAAAAATATCTGATTTTTAAATTATTATGTTGCGTCTGATTTTTGTTTTGCCATTCATTTATATGCATCTCATGTTTGTTTTTGTTTTTTTTTTTTGATAATCGGGGCTAACGCCCAAACAAACTAAACAACCCTTTCAAAAAGGGTGTCAGAGAAATGGTCAAAACAAGCAACAGACAGGAACGGGGGCACCTGGTTAAAAGTGAAAACGCTCCAACTAATATGATGCCCATAATCAGCTAGGATATCCGCACAGCGATTAGCTTCTCTAATCAGTGAAAGAATTAATCAACGCCTTTAAATAAAAAACTAGAGGCTCACACGGGTGGAGGGGATCGCAGTCATCATCCAGGAGCTGCAGAGCACTACTAGAGTCAGCCTCAATAATAATCTTTGGGATTGTATCATTCCCACACCCTTACTTAGCTCTGACAACCTTGACCCACAAATCTTCTTTCTTGTTAATCAAGCTTCATCATATTAGTTGTATTGACCAATGCCAAGACCCGAACTAAATGCATCTTCTTCTTATCGCTGGTCCTTCCCCAAACAAAGCCCCGACATTTTTTATCAAGCTCGCTGCAAATAGAGTTTGGTACCTTAGATGTTTGCATAACCTAGCTTGGCAAGGCTGCTAGCACTGACTTGGTGAGACTCATTCTCCCAGCCATCGACAGCGCATTACTCTTCCAACTACTAAGTCTCTGCGTGGCTTTGTCAAGAAGAAAATGGTAAGTTTGCTTAGTCACTCTACCATGATGAATCCACACCCCGAGCTATTCTCCTATTGAGCTGCACATTAGCGGAAAAGAAGATACAAGTCTTCTCATATCTTCTTAGTCGTGGAAAACAATTATCAGCTTCATAATAAAATATTTGCCCGTAATTAAAAATAATTATAAGTTTTAAGATAATTCATTAATCATATAATGAACTGAATTAATCAAATATTTACATATGATTAATCAAAAATATGAGTACTCAAAAAAGCTAAATATTCTTAAAATAAAAAAAGATGAATCACTGTTCATATATATAATATAATTGTCGATATGATATCAGAATAACGTTAGAATGACATTATTGTATTCGTAACCTTCATCATCAAATGTAAGACTGGACAACTTGGTCCGACTCGACCGGAACCCGAATAAATCGGAGGGCATTTTGAGCGTGCGGGCGGTTGACGGCGGGTCGGCGGGCCATCGGTTTGAAGAAACAGAGTTAGGCGGGTGACGGCGGTCGGGCTCGGTTCCAAAAATTTCAAACTGTCAGTCAGTGACCGAACCCGACCGACGTAAGAGAAAAAGAGAGAGAGAGACGAGGGGAGGGCAGCCGCATAGAGAAACATAGATGGAGATGGAGATGAAGGGAGGGCAGCCACAAAGAGAAACACAGATGGAGACAAAGATTGCGGTGTGCGTGAGCCGCATGATGGTGTGAGCAGTGGAGATGGAGGCTGAGAAGGCTGAGGGTTGCGCAAAGAGAAACTGAGATGAAGACTGGAGCTAGACCACCAAAGACAGAAAGTGAGAAAGGTTTAGCTAATGTTTTTAGGGTTTCTTATTAGGTAATAGAAAATAAGAGTAAAAAACTATTGAGCCCAACTGAAATGGGCCAAAATAATTATCCCCCCACCAACAGTGCGTTATTGGGTCTCTTTTTCCCAACTCTTTGCTGTTTGAAAACCCTAGTAACAAGTATTGCTCAGTGCTCCCTAGTTCCTATCGACCATCACTGCATCTTCTTCTCACAATGGACAGTCACAGCCTGAGTCTTTCTCTTTCTATTTCGCATCACTTGTCTTTCTCTTCTCACAAGGTGCGATGTTACTTCTCGCCAGTCCTCTTCTTATACCTTGCATGTTTTTTCCTTTGAAGTCCAAATCTTTTCCATCATTTTTCTTTGTTGAAAGATGAATTTCCTTCTAACCCATTCCACCTGCCCGCCATCCGACCAAACCGACCACCCAACGAGCGGAGATGGGTTCCATATTTTCCTCTTCGGGTTGATTCGGATTGGGCCCGAATCCGACCAAACCCGACTGCTGTTCAGCCCTAGTCAAATGGTTTACTAAAAAAAAGTTTGAAGCTTGGCTAGGCTGCTTTGCACCAAAGATCACTTCTCATTCTAAAAGAAGAGCCATGTTTGATTTGCTATTATTCAGATTTTGTGTCATCTGAATAGCCAACTTAAGGAAGAGGAAAAGAGAAATCATTTTTTTAAAAATAAAATGAAAGAGTACAGTGGGTTTCACGTTTGATATGTTCTTGATTGATTGTGCTTCAGAGTGATATGCAAGACTTGTGCCCATACAAGATTTGGCCACACCTTCGACTAAAATCCTACTGAATTTTCTGATTGTTATAGACAATAAATTTTTGGCTGCCAATATCTTCATCTGATTTGTTTACCCGTCATTTTCACGCTTGCATGGTACCCTTTACCAGCTGACTAAGCTCTCGAAGAAGGATGCCATGATCCTAAAGCAAGCCAATGTCTTAACTGCAACTTATACAATACTATAAGCATATAATAAATTTAACGGCAATTAAACTGATACGGCAGCAACCTCATGGCTGCAGACATGTCTCAAGGGTTAGGAGAATCGGTAGTAAGTAAAAGTAAATGTTGCATAGTATTAAGGAGGTAAAACAAGGGGTCAATCTGAGTTAAGATATTACACAACCAAAACCTAAGAAACACTACAAGATCATAAAAGTATATCCCAGAATGAGCCCAGCTTGCATGGAATATATAAATTAGCCTTCATGGAATCTTCCCATCAGCTGCAGATGTCGTCATTCAAAAGTTCCCAAGCCATCCACTAAGTTTATTCTTTTCAGGCAAGGTGTGGACTTGCCAAGAATGCAGTCTGCCAAGCCATCAATAATCCCGTCCCTTGTATGGCATTTCCTGTAAATTAAGAATATTTAGTTCCCAGAAAGTTAAGCGCACAAGTTACCCAAAAATATACAATGGATGACAGCTAAGATTGTTCAAATTCTGTTCAGAAGCCTAGGTGAAGAAAAGTCATTTTCCACCATAGTTACCAGGAAGAATGTCCAACGTGCATGATACATAAGATGGAGCATTAAGCATAAGTATTTAAGTTATTGAATAGCTGATTTTATCATTTATCTTTCCACAATGCAAACGACACCAGAGGTGAGATATAGAATTACAGCGTATACATATCACTATGAGTAAAGAAATTTTTAACTAACTGCCAAAAATAAAGAAATTATGAGTAAAGTGAATCCTTACAGGTAAGTAACCTGGCATGTATACAGCTTGCCTAGGATGACCAAGAAGCTGTCCATACTGCAATTAGATATTAAGCAATTACCCTAAAGCATCAAAATTCACGTAACAGTCACCAGTTTGATGCTACAAGTGATATCCTTACCTGTGGCCCATTTGGATGAAAATATGCTTGAGATGGCATTTGTGCTACCTGCGGATTGTATATGATAGGTTGTGGCCCAGCAAAAGTAGGTCCAATCTGCAAAAACATATCAACATAATCAAATTTGTATTTTGTAAACAGAACCAAGGCAGAAAGAAGATTAGTAAGTAGACCCAAACAAATCTGCATAGACTCCTTTGTAAAAAATTTAAACATAACTCTATCAAGCACAACCATAATATCAAAATTAAAGCTCCCTATCAGAAAATTGAGGAATTTTCCTTTATATAAATTAATTAGCTACCTGAAAATTACATCATATTAATTAGCTACCAAAAATTACAATTGTATCATCTGATCCATAGAGCCCAACCCCACCTAGCGGGAAAATGCTTTGGTGGTGGTTGTTAAAACACCATAAGATTATCTACCACACTGGTAGTTGTCATAAACGCAACACACAACATAATATATTGTGACAGTGATTGTGCAGTGACTAGGTCAATCTTATAAAATTAAGGAGTGCCCTCTCAGTACTAGTTATAGATTTAAAATAAAAAGTATTAAATGGTTAAAATAAAAAATATTAAATGAAAAGGTAGAAGAAATCCCAATCTGAGTAAAAAGCATTTAACACTTTCTTCTTGAAGTAATTAAATTATTTATTCATGAAATAATATTTTAACGGAGGGTACAAGGTATTAAATATTTCTTAATAGTATCCTAAGAACATTGGTTAACTGCACCCATAAAATATAAGTTCCAAGGATAGTACATAGCACCATGGCTCAAATACCACGAGGCTTTCTAGAAGAGCTAGTCTTAGATATCCTGCCAGTTAGATCCTGTTACCCAACAGCAAGAGATTGTCCCAAATTATAGTCTCCAGCTTTTGAACCAATATAAAAAATTACTGACATTCTTTTTTTTTTGCATACCAAAACTCATCAGGAAGTTTACAGTTCTGAACAATGATAACAAATGTCGAATGATATCAGACCAGCACCCTCAACACTAACAACACTAGTATATAAAAGTATATCATATGTCCCAATCCCATCTGATATCAGTCCACTACAGAGTACATAAATTTTCTAGCCATAGCAGGGAAGAATATGTATCTTTATGATTTTGGAAAAACAAAAAGATTAAATACTCCTATAGTATACAGATATCATAAACCAGAAATAAGCAGTAATAATTTAAATAGAAACTACCAAATTTCTGAAACATAGGTTTTGATGGAAAACCAAGCATATGCTTGGGAGCTAATAAAAAATATAGTATGATAATAAATTCAAGCTGCCTCTCATGTATGGGATCTGTGGCCAGATGAAAACCCTATACACGAACTAGGGTAGAGTTAAAATTGAAAAATGTAATTCAATACATATTTTCCTTGCTGGAGATTAAAGAATACATGAACATGGAATACTTACTCCAATACCCACGGGCATGCCTGACACATTTGGTATAGTAGTTACATTAGTTGGAAAATAGAAGGAAGCATCAGACACAGGGGTGGGAGGCCGAATAGGTGCTTGAGATGGAATAAAACTCTTTGCATTAGGGTTGAGCTTGAATTCCTTACAACATGGAAGGGAAAACAAAAACGAGAAGGTCAGAGACATGTCAGTAATATAAAAGACCAAAATAAGTTAGTGAAATATTCCTTTTTTTAAAAAAGTCCGTCTTGAACTTTCACACCTTTGCATTGGGATTGAGAGTCGATTTTTCAGAAGACAATGAACCAACTGATGAACTTGGAGATAAACCAGGAGCAGAAGATGCTGCCACACCTACCACAGATTTTGTAACAGATGATGTCCCACGTGAATTTACAAACTCCGTTTCCCCGTTCGCTTTGCTAGATTCTGAACCCTCAGTTAAATCCCCAGGTGATGCTGTCTTCTTCTCATGACCCTTTGATGAAGTAAGAGATGAAGGGGCATACGAGGTGGCATTAGGAGATAATACCCCTTTATCGGAGCCATCTTTCTTCAAGTAGAGTGATGCCTTTGAATCTGCACTAAAATTTGCTAGGATCAGACAAAAACATATGTTCATAGAAGCAGCTTATAAAATTAAGTTTTGAACGTAAATGAGAGCTTCCGTTCAGAAGTACTTGTGGGTACTAACTGAAAGCTTTGTCACTTCCTTTATAATAAGCAGAACAACACCAAGGAAAAATTTCACAAATAAAATTTTGAAGAAAGCTTAGAAAAAAAATAATCACAAACCCTCAGATTTGGACAAATGAACATCCTCAGCTTGCTGCATCAATTAAAGAAAATAAAAATGAGATTTGGGAGTGTTAGAACTAATAGCAATCACATGTACATATTTATGTAGACACAAGCTTGAGTAGTAATGCTGAAACTTCAACTCACTATCTGATTCTCTTCTTTAGTATTACCATTGCCTCCATGTAGATCACTAACCAAGTTCTCCTGAAACCTGTAAGGTTGTTTGATAAGAGAATTCATAATAAAGCTGATATTTATGTTTTTATGTCAAGAAATCCCCATCTTCAGGGAAACAATATAAATCATTACAGAGGAAACAAGTAATTATATACAGAAGAGAAAAAGGCAACAAAAACCTGCTTTCCACATCCGAAGATGAGTAGCTTTTGCCAGGGAGTTCAGATGCTGACTGCTTAGCAAGATCATAAGAACCAGAGCGGCTTAAATCCACACCAGTACTTGACTGAAACGGTTGTGGGTGCTCCTGCACACACAAGTGCATGAAGTATTATGCTGAATTTAGAAAGTAAAATAATTTGTAAGAGGAAAGGAAGGCGTGGCAAATGAAAGGAGGGGAAGGAGAAAGCAAAAGCTTGGAAAAAGAAACTTTTGAAACCAGCATTCTTCCAGACAAGGCAATCTATAATTCTCAGTATTGATGTTAAAGCTGTACCTATTTCAAAAGCATAATGAGACTCGGAATTTTTAGCACACTTCCAAACAGAATACATTTATGAACATATATGAAACTCAAAAAAAAAAGTAATAGTCATGTGCCTGGTTATTTGTTTTTCTAAAGGATATTTTGCCAATCCAGTAGTTTTTAAGGTTGTGTGAATCAGAAGTTCAGAACATTTTACATGACTTCTATCTCATCAAATTAGTTTATCTCACTCATAGTTTGAAGTTTCCAGGAAAAAAAAATTCCCCCGGGTTGAAATACCAGTAACATTACATACAGCATCACTACATCAGTTATCCAGTAACATCATTAACTTCCAGAAAAGCAAACATGTCTTTAGTCCCAACAATAACCATGGTTTTTAAACCCAGACCGGAACGGCCAGCCGGATCAGATTAATTGTAAATCGGTCTGTCTGCCGGTCCGGCCATGCCCTCAGAACCTATAAAGTTGGGCAGTGGAGCCAGTCCAAATCTTTTCTGGCAAAATGTCACAAATCTTACAAAGTTCTGCCGCAGGGAACACCCCTAGTTAACAAGGTTGTGTTTGTTGGAAATATTCCTTCCTAATTTGGAATATCCCAGATCCCTTGTTTTAAGGGATTAAATCCTGTTATTTTTAGTTTGGTTAATAGCCCATTATTGCTGTTGATGGTATTTCCTTTTATGTTTTTTATTCTTTGAATTCCTAGTTGATAATGTTTAAGAATTAGCGTTTAATCTGTTTCTTTTTTTTTTTTCTGCTCCTGGTTTCTCGCCTCTTGGCTGACCTTGAGGTATTTATGTACAGACGCACATGCTTATCTATATAAATTTTGCAAAAATGCTACTCCATCCTTAACTTTAAGATTCTTAATATTGTACAATGCTTTATCATTTTACAGTCATAGTGTTATGTTCACTTTCATTTTACAATGTGATGAATTTTTTTCATAGATCAATTTAATCATACTAAATATTTTTCATACATTACAATGATTTTACCTATAAATTAAATATATGTATATTATATTTTACAAACTATCATATATTGACAAAAATTAAATTTAAATTTATATAATATATACGCGCACACACACACAAAACCCAAGTTCGAACCCGGTTGGACCTTAAAACCTTGAACCTCTCGTTTTTCCAGTTCAAAGATCAGTCCAATTTTGAAAACATGGCTAATAACACTCACTCTGACTCAAAATACTCTTAGTTTGGGTAAAGCTGCTGTATTATTCCTCTGAGAATACTGATAGGTGAGTTATCAATACCAGTGTGATAGATTTACAGTAAAGACAGACAGAAAAGAAATATAGATAACACAGCATATTCGAGAGCCCTTGCAGTCTTCCTCACTATGCTCTACTAATTTCCGTACCCCTCCATTTTTCCTCCCTCTGCTTTTATTTTCATACAGGTCAACTACTCCTCCCAAATTCCCTCGATTGGCTCCTGAAAATACGTTACTAGCAATCTGTTATATTAAGAGGCCGGGATTCTGTGTTTTTTTCTGATAAATACCTTAGTAATAGGCGGTTTCCTAACAAATAATAATTAAAAATACAGAACCACAATATAGAAGCAGAGCATGAGAGAACAAATCAGTGCCTTTATGTAACCAAGTTTTCCAAATGCAAGTAAATCTAAAAGAAATTACTAAAATCAGGAATGCAAAACAATATGGTAGTATTCAATCACGAGAAAGGACAAGCCAGTGTCCTCCGATGTGACAAATGATTGAGAATTATTAAATGCCACACTTTTAGTTATTAAATAAATAATGGAATTAGGAGATACCGCAGAGGAGGAATTTCCCACTGTTCGAGCTCCATCATTGCCTCTTCCACTGCTTATTTCACCAGGCCTCTTAATGACCGAACCAAATATACCACCAAAGGTATCAGAATTGTGTGAATCAAACATGTCCTCATTTTCATCATATCCACTATCATCAACACCTTTACCCCTATAGACTGAAGAGAATTTAGTTTCTTCATCAATATCGAAGTTTTCATGTAAGTGAAGGCCTCTTTCCTGTTGAGAAAAATCATAGTTTGAGGTATTTAAATAGACAATTAAATTGAAAAATGCAGAAATTAACAGGGGGTAAAGAAAAATAAGAACAAGAAAAGTATTGAATCCACACAAACCTCTGCAAGATGAAGATCTTGGGTTTCCTCACCCTCAATTTCTCTGGCTATTCTTAAAGCTTGTTTTTCCAATTCTCTCATCTGAGGCCCTTTTTCAAGCTTTGTTGTATAGAGTTCCTCGTTGAATGTGCTTTTTACACCAAACAATGTCTCATTTGTTTCAAACTGATCCCATCCCCTGAAAAAAATTACCAAAAAAATGCCAACATAAAACAAAATGGATAAGCTGTGAAGAAATTGAAATAAGTAAAAAAGATAGAGAAAACTTGTATATAAAATAATGATAGTATTATAGTAACAATTTCATATAGACAATCAAAACTCTTTTAATATGATAGTACTGGATCAAGAATTAGAAAGAATATGCAGAAATATGGTGATATTGTTCAGAAATGGTTTTGTATCAGTGTGATAACAGAACAGAGATACAAAGATAGAATAGAACCTGTAGGATATTTGAGAGATCCTACTCCTCTCCCACTCTCCAATTTCTCCTCAAAATCCACATACACTCTCAACAGACCCCTCCCTCTTGTTTATATTCAACTATACTCACTTGTAGTTAACATTGGGTGCGATAATTATGAATAACAACTTCTAGAAAGATATGAATAACAGATGCTCGGGCATCTAACAATACTCCCCCCAAACATTAACCTTGTCATCACCACTGAAAATAGGGATTTCGAGCTTCCTCCATTTCTCTTCCCTCTGATCGTCATCTTTCTCCCCTATCGTTTCTTCCTCCTCGTTACTATGGGTTCCGTTGTTGTTGCTGTGGTTACTGTTGGAACTTTGTTGTAGGAGAGCCAAAATCGCATCAAATTGCTTTCGAGTTTCTGATTTCTGTTCCTCCATGATTCGCCTCAGTTCTTGGCGATCACGGCGATCGTCATCGCGATCTTGTCTCAGCTCTTCCATTCCGCGCTCAAGAACTTCAATTCTTGATTCCATTCTTCTCGTATGGACCATGTACCACTCCCAGAAAAGAGCTTTGATACCAGTTGATAGGAATCAAATGTTATTACTATAGAAAAAGGATAATTCCCTGAATTACACTATAAGATTACATAACTTTGAGGGTCTGCACCTCCCAAATGCCCTAAGACCCCAATTCCACTCAATTCACAAGATATCCTCTCTCTCATTCTCTTCTCGTATTTATAGACAAACTAAGTAACTAACTCTAATTAACTGCTACTAACTGCTTTATTAATAACAAAGGCCCATTAAGGCCCACATCTAACAAGTTGATAGGAATCAAATGTTATTACTATAGAAAATAGGGATAATTCCCTGAATTACACTACAAGATTACAGGACTTTGAGGGTCTGCACCTCCCAAATGCCCTAAGACCCCAATTCCACTCAATTCACAAGATATCCTCTCTCTCATTCTCTTCTCGTATTTATAGACAAACTAAGTAACTAACTCTAATTAACTGCTACTAACTGCTTTATTAATAACAAAGGCCCATTAAGGCCCACATCTAACAATACTCCCCCCCTAAACATTCACCTTGTCCTCAACGTGAATAGCAAGTTTTCCCGGGTCCCACTGTTTGAAGCCTGTCACTCCAGATGCTATACTTGTATGTTGCTTCTGCCCCTTTTGATTTAATGTTGCCTTATCACCAAGAGCAATGTTCTTCAAGATATTGGGCTGAAGCCCAATATGAAAATAATTCTGATAATTGGGCTTAATATGGCATGAACTTTGATAGGGAATTTCCCTAATTTCTACAGTAATAACAGTTGGTTCCTATCACCTTTCTACGACGAAGCTCCATGAGAAGAATTCCCTGATTTGGAGACAGCATATTGAGGCAGAGCTCAAAGCAAATCGTTTGGAGAGATTTGTTGTGTCCTCGAATTCTTGATCGTTACCTCACCAAACTCAGCCGTGAACTGGGAGGAGTAAGATCACCACCTCTTCTCTTGGCTCCTCACTTCTCTCTCCGACTCGATTCTTACTCACATAGTCGGATGTGTGCACTCTTCGCAATAGGCGGGTGAGTTGCACGATCATTTCAAATCACAGACCAAGGCTCGGAGTCGTCATCTCCGATCTGAGCTTTGGAGCACCACGCAAGGTGGTAGGTCTATCTCAGACTACCTGCTTCGAATCAAGGCCATTGCCGATTTGTTTGTTTCCATCAGCAATCCAATTTCACCACAAGAGTGATCCTTGAAGGCCTTCCCAGAGAGCATGAACCACCTCTTATGGCCATGGAAAGTCGCGTTGAGCTGCATTCCATTGCTGAGGTTGAGTCGCTGCTTATGATGCATGATCTAGCGGAGAAAGATAACAATCTGAAATCTACCACTTACAGCGCGACTCTTATTTTTAAGAAACTTCATTTAGTAGACTAATACAAAAGCTACATACTGTTGTCTCCAGGCGAGCTTCTAAGTTTAAAGAAGAATAAAGGCAACTAATAAGCATGCATGTGGTTGTCAAAGTTCCAATAAAAGAGATAATTCTGCTGTACATAAATTTTATTTTATTAAGGTAAGGATAACAAGAGAAATAATAAGTTAAAAGAACCTATTCCAAGGGCCATCAAAGATATTTTCCAGTTCAGGGCATTGAGGATCATCTTCATCAGGTACCCAGGGTTTTAGTTCTCTCCCTAGCTCAACATGACGGGATTGAGATATTAGTGAGTCAACCATGATTTCCTGATGCATGTCATGGTGAGATTCACTAGGTAGGCCATCCATAGTAACAGCAACACCCTGCCATGATTGGCGCACCAAAAATATCATCAGCAAAATAAGTTGCCAATGTGTCAAAAGCAACTTCACCAGTTCACCTAATCTTAAAATTAAAACTTTTCCAATTCCAATGAATACCATGTAGCATCCTAATAACAACTCACAAAATTGTGAATTTTGAACAAAGTAACTACCAATATTCTCCAAGTACATTGCAAATACTTGAAAAGTAGCGAACCTTTGCTATGACTTGTACAAGTTCCTTGGCAGGTATAATTAAGATCTTTGAAGGAGCCTTGCTGACAACTTCTACACCAGACTTCTGCCCTCGCAAAGAACCATCCTTGATTAAGCGAGCCATTTTCAAAATGATTCCTAGAAGAATAGTAATGATGATGTAAGAAGTAAACAAAGTCAAATTCTCTATGACCTATAAAAATAACAACGAAACAGGAAGCAGGAATCAATTCAATCAGTGACAGAGAACAACCTGATCAAATTTAAATAAAACAACAACTCCTATAATTAAAAAAATCTTAGTAAAATTAGATAAATCCTCAAATTACCAAGAATAAGAAACCAATTATTCATAGAAAAAATAATTATCCTAAATAACATGCTTATCCATCCTGCATCAGTTGGCTGTGCAATAATACAAAAATGTAGTATTCAAAATCACCAAAATCAATAAAAAGAATATACAACATACCAAAATCTTTGTCAGCATTTGTTGCATGGAATATTCCAGAGTATATTGATCCATTTTTCACCTGAACTTCCACCTGGTGCCCAATAAGGCATGTTGTTACATATACTAGTCGATCATGTGAAGGACTTTCACAAATACCACCTTTACTGCCAGTCACTGCACCTATAACAACAATTATCAGCAAAGACAACATAAGCAACACTGCGACAAAGAAAATAACAAATTATTCAGCTCAGAAGTTCACCTGTACTTGCTAATCTGCTGGCATTTAATTTTCCAGGAGGGATCTTATTTTCTGATTTCATTAACCCTTCTCTTTCAGACTTTCGACGGCCATATCCATTGGATGATTTAGGATGCCCAGCTTGTTGCAAATTCATCCTCACTTACAGTCCCTGCAGTGCTTAGAAAATCAATTTACAGGGTACATTCTACAAAAGATGGAAAAAGAAAGAATAAAAATATGTTCGTGAAACAATAATCCCCAAAGACATCAGTTAAGATTACGACATAGTTTAAAACTCAGACCAGTGATCAACTCGGCCAAGGTTTTAAGTCAATGGATCACCCGTTTGACTAGTGAATCACTGGTCAAACCACATAAAATAAAATAATTACATAAATATTTAATATTAATAAAGCTTTATATACAGATGATACACTTGGTCAATAAAATTTATAATTTCTTCTACTTTTCTTGTTATGATGTGGTGGGCTTTTGGCACAATACTAAATTACTAATTCAGATTCAAAGGCCATCCATAAAATAATAAAGCACACTTTCCCATCCTTGCAAGCTTCAGCTTGGTATTTAGCAGGGTGCAACCAGCACTTCGAGCCCATCATAAAAATAGATAATTCGAGCAAAAAAATAGAAAAACCTAAAACCGTATTGTTTGAAAAATACAAGAGAATCAACTAGGGTTTCAGACATTAATTCTCTCATCTTGTTGGCCACTGGCCCCCTCAAGGTTCTACTCCTCACACTGTTTGTTTTTTGGCCTTCTCACCCTTCTTATTTTCTGCCATGCTCTGCAGCCTCAAGGTTGCCATTGAAGGACTTGCAGCAAGCTTCGCACCTTCAACACTACCAACTCCACAAGCTAACAATGGCGGCTCTATTGCACTTGGACTCTGGCCTTCGCTTCCTCCACTTGGCCATTTCACCGAGTATGTTCTAAACCAGCCGAGTCAAACTGATTAGCACCAGTTTGATTAGATTTTCAATATAATTGGAAGCTCACACCGGTCAAGTGACTGGTTCATTGGTCGAACCAATCGGTATCAACAAGTTTTAAAACATGATTTACAAGGCAGAAAGTTATGAAATGAATATTTTTGGCGGAGGGGGTTGGCCTATTTGCATCTCCAAGCTGATTTTCTCAAAAAACATAACAAAACAGAGCCAGCAATTGTTAATGGAAAGACTCTTTAAACAGGGTTGTCAATGCTATATGGTGGCCAAGGCTGCAAGCTTAAAATGTGCCTTAATTTTATGGCTGATTACAAAGTTAAAGCAAGGTGCCTTGCTAAAATGATGTAAAATTAAATAAACACATTGCATGAAGTAAATAAAAAGATATCATGTTTAATATAACAACAAACATAATAATAAACTTTTCAAGCAAATTAACTTATCATAAAGGACAAGTGAACAACATAAAGTGTCATAAACTAAAATATCAAAGTACTCAAAAGTGCCACATAGGATTGAAGGCTAACATAGAGTACATCTCTATATACACCTTGATCCTTGATTAGATTCTTGAAAGAAATGCAGCTAAGGGAGGTTCCTTTCTCAGTTTTGGGTCCCCACTCATATTAGGCATCCTCGCTACAATGCCACCATATCTGTGGCATTTATTGCTAGTAAGATTATTTTTATTTAAATTTTCATTTATTTCAAATACTTTATGACAGAGAAAATTTAGAACAATGTCCCTCATTTGCATAGTAGTTAATTGTTGATCGCAGCACAGAACAGCAATCCTCAAAAACATTATAGTAGTATAGTGGATTCTGGAGCGACCACTATACAGAAAATACAGAAAATAGTGGAAACAATTAAAAGTTTCAAATTTTATAAAATATACATAATTCACAAATTTGATAGATAATTAATACTATTATAATACATTATAAATGTATTACTTAAATAAGTGGTGATAATTAATAAATGATTTTTAATAATAATACTATTATAATAAATATCAACACAAAGAGCCAACAACCAAAAAGCATAGAGTTAATAAAAGGATATGGACTGTAAACCATTTAACGTAAGCAAAGGGCCAAGAAAAAGTATATGAGCCATAAGCCATTTAAAGTGCCATGAATGCCAAGTCTTAAAACTCGCAAGATATAAAGACACGGCAAAAAAGGAAGAGAAAAAGGCAAAAGACTAACAAAAATAAAGACAAAAAAAAAAAGTTGGCTGTGTTGCATCTGAAACAGAGGAAGCCATTCGAAATAAAGAAAAACAGTGGGCTTGTATGGAAAGCTAGTGGTTTGACCAAAAAAGGAGCGGGCTTGGTTGGAAAAGGAGGTGGTTTGACTGAAAAAACGGGTGAGCTTGGCCAGACAATCTGCCGGGATTCCTCCGGAAATGGGGGACTACAGAACAGAGAAGTACCTAATGGAAGTAGATGCGGCTCCTCTCTCTGTTCAGGATGCGAGGCTGCGAACGGCCGGAAAGCTACTGCCTTCTGGTGTGGCAGAGTCCCTCCCCACCCACTATTGAATACTCTGCTTATTTGTATGATTGATTACATTGAAGCCTCTCTTTAATGATAATTTCAGATTCTTAGGGTGTTCGCTATGGTAAATATTATTTATAGTTCCTCGAACAGAAAGAAGTCCTTCTTTCAGGTCCTCTTTGGCAGGCTATTGCTCCTTCAAGGGTGAAAACCATTATCCGGATAGTAGTTATAACTGGACCAATACTTCAGAATTTTGACATAAATATATAATTAAATTATAGAATTGAAGACAGCAGAGGAAATCCAATGAAGAGCAATATAAAGCACTGAGATATAAATTGAAAAACAAATTGCCTACCTCTATGACTTTGATCACAAACTAATCACTTGATTCCAAAACAGGTTTAACATATGAGCCCGACGGGATGATTCATGTGGAGAAGACAACGGAGGGAAAAATCAGTGACTGAGAGACAGAGAGGTGGAGAGGTGCAGAAGGTTGGGGAGAGGGAGCCTTTCTTTCTCTCTGAGCTATCAAGAGTGGTTTTTGAGCTTTTAAAGAGAGGCATAAAATGGGGGGGACAGAAAAGTCAAGTTTACCATTCACTTTTTTTTTTTTTCAATAATGTTAAACTTTTACAATTTTGATAAGCTAAAGAATATATGAAATTTATTATCCATGTTGGAAGTGACATAAATGCAAATTTCCAAAGAGTGGATGTAATAATCAATACACAGCCTATTTTAAATCAAAATGAAATAGGGATATTAACTCTTTTTGTGGTTGTTGAAAGTCTCACATTGACTAGGATATGGCCTAAGTGATTATAAAGCTCGGACAATCCTCACCTTACAAGCCGGTTTTATGGAGTTGAGTTAGGTCTAAAGCCCAAATTTAAGATGGTATCAGAGCCTATCCTAGATCCGTTATTGGGCCAAGATCTATGTTATCCCACCCGCATTTGTCCACGATCCAGATGTCTAGTCCAGGACATGAGGGGGGGTGTTGAGATCCCTATTATTCCACCTATATCAGTCTAAGCTTCAGATGTCCAATCCTGAGCGTGAGGGGGTGTTGAAAGTCCCACATCGACTAGAGATATGGCCTAAGTAGTACTTATAAAGCTTGAGCAATCCTCACCTTACAAGTCGGTTTTGTGCGGTTGAGTTAGGCCTAAAGCCCAAATTTAAAATTGTTGAGATTCCCACATCGACTACAGATATGGCCAAAATAGTGTTTATAAGGCTTGGGCAATCCTCACCTTACAAGCCGGTTTTGCGGGGTTGAATTAGGCCTAAAGCCCAAATTTTAAGATGGTATCAGAACCTATCTTAGATCTATTATTGGGCAAAGATCTCTATTATTCCATCCGCATTAGTCCACGCTCCAAATGTCCAGTCCTGAGCGTGGGGGTGTTAAGATCCCTATTATTCCACCCGCATCAATCCACGCTTCAGATGTTCAGTCCTGAGCGTGAGGGGGGGTGTTAAGCACATCGACTGGAGATATGTCATAAATATTGTTTATAAGGCTTGGGCAATCCTCACTTTACAAGTCGGTTTTGTGGGGATGAGTTAGGCCTAAAGCTAAAATTCTAAGAATGGTTATAACAGTAAAGTTATGTTTCATTCATTTGTGCAAAACTCAAACATTGCATGTTATTAATTATTATTTTTTGGAAAGCAATTTAATTAAAGATAGATCAAGTATAATTGTAAATAAATCTCTTGAGCATTAATCTTATTTTTTTATTTTCTGAATAACTAAGGGCCTGATTGGGTTGTTCATTGTTTCCTGTTTTCATTTTCTATTTTTAGAAATAATTATAACAAATATCATTATAAAACTATCACATTGTTTTCATTATGTTTCCTGTTTTCAAATTGTTTTCACTGTTTCCTGTACAAGTCTTTGGAAACAGGAAATATAATTAAAAAAAGCAACAGTTTTATAATGATTTTTATTATAATTATTCTTGAATCAGGAAATGAAAACAAGAAACAAAAAATAAACCAAATAGGCCCTAAAATATGTTTGTATGATTGTACATCTGTAAAGATATATACAACAAAGTACTAACAATAATTGAATCTGTGAATGTAAAAGCTCAATAATTAAAAATAAACATGTTAACTTTCATGTCAAAATGTAGGGATTAGCATTCATCCTATTGCTATGATCACTAGTACATCCTTGAATATCTTATATTAGATTTTAGATTTAGAAATATTTAAGCTACATATTTTTAACTTGCAATTACAATAAACCATAAATTTGTAATAAAGTACTAATGAGCTCCTTCCAAATTACGATATAAATCTATCAAAATTCATAGAGCTTCAAATTTTAAAAACTTACCCGCGATTGTAACTGGCATTTTTAACTGGCATCTTGTGATGCTTACATGACATGTATTAAAATAAATGAACAACTGGATCAAAATATATTTACATAGTGACCTGTTCACACTTCACACTATCATAGTGTGAACAGTGAAGAATAAATATAAACAACAAACAGTCTGGCTCAATGGAAAACTTGAGGTTGAGGAAGGAAAATACCATTCCAATACCCTTAGTACTAACTGTTATTTCCAAATGGTATTTAGTGGCGCTTACATCAATGCGTATCAAAATAAACAAACAAATGGATCAGGATAAATTTGTTTTTAATTTATAAATAAATAAAAAATACTGTTATTAGATGAGAAGAAGTGCATAAATTTGTATAGTATCAAAAGTTAGTAAAGAGTAACCAACAAACAATTCTTGCTCCATGGGAAACTCAAGGTTTCGAGAGGGGAATTACCCTGTTACCCTTTCATCTTCTCACATTCCAACCACAGCCCCAAAGTCCTAATGCTACCCTCACTTCCTTATTCCCAAGACCAGTTCTAAACAAAATCCTACATCACCTCTAACCGGAATCCTATATTTCCAGCCTAGCACATCCTACAAGTAAAAATGAACTTTTTCTTTTA
The DNA here is from genome assembly GCA_030762895.1 of Sophora flavescens. Taxonomy (NCBI): domain Eukaryota; kingdom Viridiplantae; phylum Streptophyta; class Magnoliopsida; order Fabales; family Fabaceae; genus Sophora; species Sophora flavescens. Next base: position 178,805,110 of record CM061066.1, read on the forward strand.
ATAAACAATGCAAGGCTTTTAAAAAATCGAGCAAATTAATTACATGAAAAAAAAAATGAAAGATACATAAAGCACTTTGACAGTGGTTCGCATATTAGATTCTGGGAGGAATCGGATTACAGACACAGGCGGTAACCTTCTCTGTTCCGGTACCCCAACTCATTTACATAAGGCATCCAACCTACATTGCCACCCTATTTGCAGCTTTTATTGCTTGCAGGCTTATAACATTTATTGAAATTTTCATTATTTCAAAACCTAAAAGTCCTATATTTGTATGATTGATCATATCGAAGCTTCTCTGTATGAACAGATTCGTATGGTGTTAACTATTAACTATTAACTATGGCAAATCTTATTTACAGTTCCTCAAACAGAAATAAATCCATCTTAAAGATCCTCTTTGGGAATCTATGGCTCCTTCTAAGGCAAAAACACAAAATTGCAAATCAGATTCAACAGCATCAACAATTACATAAAAAAAATATAAACAGCTAACACAGAGGATTCAAGAGAGTTCACAACGAGAAGCAACACAGAGCACTTAGAAATGAATTCAAAAAGGAATCGCACACCTGTATGAGATTGATTAGAATATAATTGGTCGATTCCAGTAGTGGTTGAAGAGATAAGCTGAAGATGCGAGCGTGTGGGTGTCGGTTAGGGATTGGGTGATGAATGAAGGGGCTGCTTAGGTTGGAGGATGAAGGGGCCGGAGAATGCGACGGAGACAGGGACCGAAGCGGCGGAGAAGGGTGGGGAGGTTTGGGTTCCCTCGGCGTGATCGAGAGAGAGAGTGGTTTTTGAGATTTTGAAGGAAAGCTGCAAAAACAATGAGCGAGCGAGACAGAGAATGCGTTATGAAGCAGAAATGCCCAAAACCAAATAAGAAATTATCTCCTGTATCACGTCTATCCTGCGCTCTCTTCTATTTCCTTTTTTTTTTTTGAAAAAAAAATTAAAGTATATTTTGGTCCTATATGCAGCAAAAAAAAAAATTATCTGTCCTTATATGTACGTGTGTGTTTGGATGAGCGTTTGACAAATGTGATTTTGGATAGAATTGATTTTGTAGAATTGATTTTAATAAAATTGAGTTTGAAGTGAAGTGATTTATGTTTGGATGTTTTTATTTTAAAAGTAGGTTTGATATAAAACTTAGTGTAATTTAAGGTTAGAAATCACGTTTGGGCCATAAGCTACAAATTCCTGCTTTGGGTTGAAAGTGATTTTGGGGCTAGAAGCAATTTACAACCATGGAAGCCAAACATCATTATTTTCAGTCAAATTACATTTGACCACTGGAGAAGTACTTTGGAGGATCTTCACCACCAAACCAAACACACACGTATAGATTTCTAATTAGACCCTTATTATTTATTGTTATTACAACATTGTTTGTTGGAGTTGATTAAATTGAGGAACCAAATTAAAAATGGTCATCACTTATATGAACCAAACATATATTTTTGTGATCCTATATGTTATATAATCATTTTCATTTTAATCTTTATATATGATAATTATTTTTAATTTTGTCTCTATATTTTAAATTCAACAAAAAGTATTTTAACAAAAATAAACATGAGGTTTTATCAAAAAATAATAATAATAATAAGCATGAGGTCCAAATTGAAAATAATTTGACCGAGAATCTGAATTGGAAAGCTTTTACGTATAAGTATCAACATATGACTAGTTGAAGAGTAGCAATGGCAATGGGCAGGTTTGAGTAGGGTACTACAGTATCCGTTCTCATACCTGTATTTAAAAAAATCACTCATACCTGAATCCATACTCACATGGGTAGCAACTTTAGTATCCTTATCCGTATTATCTGGGTACCTAAGTACTTGTACCTGTTACCCGCACTTTAATCGTGAAAAAAGAATAGATAACAAAAAAACATTATAACAATTAAAAAATGATTCAAATGTCTTTTAAATCTACTTATAAACATTACAAATCAAAATATTTAAATAAATAAAAACATTCAAAAAAGAATTATAGATGTAACTTGGTTTAGAAAGTTAAGAATCTTTAGAATAATTTTAGTTTTAATATTTGTATTATAGTTAAAATTATATATATTAGTAATATAAATAAAAAATTAATAATTATATATACATATAGATATGTATGGGTGCGGGGTGGGTGTCATAGTATCCGTATAGTATCCATACCCATTCAAATTTGTAGGTAATTATTAGTATCCGGACTACCCATCGGGAATAATCTTTTCGAGTACCCTGGATACAAATTGCCATGTAGCAATGTGGCTGTCTCTCTATGCCTTCTATTTACTAGCTCCCATATGAATTTCGTTAAATAAAAAAAGTGTATTATTATAGAATATTAAAAAGAATATATTATTGTCATTCCTCAAGATCATGAGTGGAATTTGGACCAATATCAATTTTACTTCTAAAATATTTGCATTGGATTTTACCAAAAAAAATTTTTTTGCATTGGATGCATTTGTTAATTTTGTATTTTAAATTTGTATTTTTTGTTAGCAATTCTCGAACATTTTTAAGGCTTAAAGATCCGTAATTTACACATGTTATGCTTGTCCTCGCGAGTGAAAAAATGTTAATTTTTTTATAAGACAAAATATCAATAAAAAATACTACCTAAAAGTCACCAATTGATCCAAAATAAGATATTACAAAATATCAACAAATAAATCTTTTGGTTAGATGCTTCATTGATGCTTATGTTACCAAAGTAACATTTTAAAAATAAAAGACTCTCATCAAACAACAATATTTAAATGTCATAAAAAACACAAAATACTTCATAAAAGTCACTAATTGATCTAGTGTAAGATGTGAGAATAGAATTTTAATAATTTACTTCATACTTCTTAAGGTCAATCCAGACCCGTCCCTAACCCGACGTCGGGTTACAAAGTGGGATGCGGATTCGTCCCTTCTCTTCTGTGGGTCAGGGTCAGACCCGACCCGAACCACGGGTTGGGACAGATTCTATGATCGGGTCGGATTTTTCACACACGTAGAAGTGGTCGGGTTTTGGAGAAAATTTAGATTGAATCAATCAAATAAGATTAGGTTTTGAGAATTTTGGTTGGGCAACCAACACAATGGAGAACAAGTTGGTTCGAGTCAGATAATTGGGTTGTAAAAGCTTATTGGAATACCTCAACTGAATTGAGTCAAGTAATGGAGTTGAAGATACGGGCAAAGGAGGTAAAAAGAGTGATTGGATTATAAAAAAACTCAAAAAAAACAACAAATCTTGTCTAGTAATACAGCAAAACAGAATTCCAATTTATTTACAAGTACAGAAATTAAATTACAAATTTTTAAAATAAAAAGGACTATCTAAAATTATTCACAAGATATTTCGAGACTGAATTAACCTTATTATTATCATCCAGATAAACCAAGGAAAATAGAGACAACAACGCCAAGGGAGTATGCCCCAATCGCGGTGCCAATGAACTGGCCACCGGCGCGAGAAACGGCTCCGATTCCGGCGATACCAGCGACACCAACAGGAACCCGCAAGAGAAGCGCTTTGGAAGCTCCGGACAAGACAGCATCAGTGTAGAGCCGAAGAGCCCATGCTTTGAAGACGACGGGTCCGAGCAGATCCCGATCGCCGGAGACGGTGTCGCGGAGGGCGGAGTCAACCTGGGAGCGTTCGGGGGGCGTTGGGACCCACTTCTGGATCAGCGTCTGTTGCTGCGAGAGGAGGGTGTGAAGTTGATCGGAAGCGGATTTCAGTTGGTAAGGGAACACTCCTTCGAAGGCATGCTGCGTCAGAGAGAGGCAGTGAGAGAAAGCTGAGTCGCATGCTGAGTCAAATTGGGACGAGTTCGTCAGAGACTTCTCCACTCGCTTTGAAGCCGATAACCCCATTTTTGCTTTTTAGCTCTTATCAGTTCAGTTCACTCCCGTTGCTTCTTTGATTTACATGTCATGAGATGGATGGGCCTCTTGGGCTTTTTGTCGTTGGGCTATACACGAGAGGCCAGGCCCATATTAACAAGTTTATACTAGGTTATTTATAGGAGAAGGCCAACACTTGGCACTGATGTAATCATTGGAGTGTGATGTGTATTTCAGACCGAGACTCACACTTTCTTCTTCTAAGCCTACAAGTTTCAAGGCACAAGACATGCACACCTTCTTCTTATATAGCAATACCCTTTTCTAGTTCCTCTCTAATTCTCCCAATTTCCAAGGTTTGTCTCTTCCCTTCTTCCTTTCCTTGTTGTTTCTTTTCTCTTTACTTTTCTTTTGTTTGGAGAAGGTTGTTTTTTTTCTTCACTTGATATGGTTGTGAATCTATAAAAGGGCAGCATTTGGATGGTACTGATGTTAGACAAACAGTGGGTTCTCTCGTTATGGTTAGGACTTCTATATGCTGACGCATACTTTGTTGTTATTTTTGGCTTTTTTTTGTATGTGTGTGTGCATTGCTTTTTCTTAAGGTTATACGCTCGTGAATGAATCCTAAAAGTAGTGTTTTTGAAACAAATTATTAACTTTCTCATTATTGGTCTACCTTTGTAATTCAATGAAGTCCAAATTCCATGCTCCTATTTGATTTTAGAGAAGGGAAGTCCAAGGAAAAGGGAAATGCACAAATACAAGGGAAAACAATTTTGAAGAGTTGTCTCTTGGAACATTTCTGTTAGGTATTGTTAGTTAAGTAGTTAGTTAGTTAGTTAATTGGTTAGTGAGTGGGTAGGGAGATAGTTAGGAGAATGTTGCCTATAAATAAGAGGGAGATTGAGAGAGGAGGGTATCTTGTGAATTGAATAGGAATTGGGGCATTGGGAGGTGCAAACCCTCGAAGTTGATCAAATGTTAACTCATGGTTCCTCTGATCTTCTATGTCAAGTACTTACCTTATAGGAGATTTTGAATGCCCTTGTTCATATACATAATGTTTTTTTTCCTCCCACAAAACCTCTATTCTCCATTACACAAGCATTAGTGTTTTCTGAAAATGCACATGCACGTTCAAGGGTTTATGCCCACTGTCCAAACACAAGTAGTCTAAATTGCTTCTAAACTAGTTGCTATCTAAACTTGTTTGTCCCTAGTATGTGCTTGTAGAAACTGACATGTTCATTTACATTTTGGTATGCTTACTACATTATTCCAAACTCTCAAAAGTCCATATTTATGTTGCTACTAAGAACTGCAATGACAATCTGGTAGGTAAATGTGATAAAGCTGAAGCCAAATCCAGGTTTCTCATTTCTTTTTTTGTTTTCTACTTTCAGAAGTTAAGTGAATTGCTATTCGAAAGAGGTATTACGCCTTGAGTCATAGTGGAAAACAATGAAGTGCTTATGTGAGAAAGGCTCTGGTCTATGTTCTGTTCATTCAACATCCCCTTATATTATTGGATGCCAATCATGGGGGACTTCTGAATCTGATGTCCAAAAACCATCTTTGTCCAAAAGTTTGGGCTTGAAAGTGGATGTTCTGCCACAAGAGCAAGCCACTGAGTTTTCAATTTCAAGAACTGGATTCATCTTCAACTCAACCAACTGGTCAATCTTATCCTGAAGTCAGTTCAGCACAATCAGGTTTTGAATTGAAACCCGGCCTAAATATAATTCTGAATATTTGGGCTTATTGACTGGTGTTTTGTCATTTCTTTCTGCTCTTGGTATTTATATTTCCTACTGTGAGGCTGCAGAAGTACTCTGTATAGTAACAGAAATGAAATGAAGTAATACAAGTATATGATTGTGATCCTCTTTTTAAGCAGTATCTCCTCACTTAACACAGCTGTTGGATAAAAATTATATCCATATATAATACAAGTTTTTCTTCCAAAAGTAATATTTGCATTAGATAGCTTAATCAGTACCAGAAAACTTATATCAAACATCCGGGCTTGTTACTTCATAACCATATTGATGAGTATTTGATTTACTTTGTATATTAGTTCAAATTCCTATCCAGCATAGCAATTCTTCTGCTGCAGGTCTTATCTGGTCTTCTGTTGGGATTAAGGATTTTGCCTTGGCTCCTCCACTAGTGGATCACAGCCAATCACTTGTAAGTAGATATATCCTAGAGTTTTTGTGGATGAAAGATATATGCAGATAGTTTTCTTAAATTTGGGTTTCAGGCTCATATTGCAATCCAATATGCCGATCCTTGCTATACTGGCCTACTAGCTGCTGCATATGGGCCACAATCTAAGATAAATTAGTAGAGATTGTTCAATTTTTTTTTAATTACTGTCTGCTTGTTTCACCTTGTCTCCACTCCAGCATATTGAGATTCAGCATAAAATAAAAAATAATCTTATTAGTTATGACTGACTTTTCATGGCATCAGGATTTATGGTTTATAGAAAGTATTCTATTTATATATCTGATATAAATGAGGCTATAATTATTGCACACCTTCTTAGTTTTGAATGAGTTTGGTAGGATGGTATTTTCTTCTTATTTTTGTTGAGAGTGGTCTTTGTACTATTATGTAATTGACTTACAAATTGGGTTAAGGCCTTTATGGGAAAGCTTTCTATTAAAATTATATATAGGTTCGTTTTGAAATGGAATGATTTATGACCAAATCCTTCAAGAGAATTTGAAATAGATGTAAATAGATGCTAGGAGTAAATGTTGTGGAGAGTAAAATCATTCAAGAGTTCATGCTCTCTGTAGCTTTTCATTTTTTCACAGCCTTCAGAATCTTTCAACCAGTAAGTAATCCATGCTTTCATAAATTTTGAAGATTTGTTGTGCTACCAATAATTTTCCAGTGTTGCAGATGCTCATTGTTCATAAAGTTGGTCTGAAGTATCTTTCCATTTAGATTGTTTGAGATAGCTAGATTGTTTATATTTAAGCCGTTTTGAACAGAGAAAATTGTTTGTAAAATAATCTGAGTTGTTTGACAAACAATTTCAGCATTATGATACGAGTTTAAGCTTATTTTTCCTCTCAAAACTCTTTCACTGCCCTTCTCAACGATTGGAAATTAATGAGCAATAAGAATGCAAGTAACGCGTCTGTAACACCAATTTCTCCCAGGCTTCTGTATGTACTCTTCTACTGTCTATGACCCCACTTCACCAAAATGCAAGTAACGCTTCTGTACTTCACCTTCACTTTTGTCTCCTTTAATCCTTTTAACTTCTATTTATTTAATTTGTTGTCTCGTTTTAACTTTCATATTGATATTTTATGTTGTCTATGACTCGAATATCTTTATTTATTATTTATCACTCATTCCTTAATAACATTTTAGTATTTTACATTTTGTGAAATGCACTAATAATAATATATATTTATCAATTTGACATGTTTTCATAAACATGAAAAAATATTGCTTATAATAGAAAAATAGTTGATGATAAACATGATAAAAATTACATGTCAAAGAAAGTGGGTTCTCTATCTATACTAGGGGCATATTGTGCTATTCAAGCTTCAAGTCTACGGATTTTTCATATGATGTGTTACATAAAGCCATGACATTTATAATTAGTTTAGTAGTTACAAACTTGTATCATCAAGATGAACTCTGAAATACATACCATCAAAATCTGACCAGATTGATCATGCCCAGCTAATGGGAACTGCTCCTGTTGGAAATCCTCTGCCCCTTGATCTTAAAGAACCCATATATGTGAATTCAAAACAGTACCATGCTATTCTGAGGCGTAGACAGTTTAGAGCAAAACATGAAGCATAAAACAAATTCATAAAAGATAGGAAAGTAAGTAAATCTCTGTTTCCTCTACTGTCTAAGATCAATTTCTAATTAAACCATGCTGAGAATATTGTTGTGCTTGTGCAGCCATATCTTCACGAGTCCCGCCATGTACATGCATTAAAGAGAGCTAGAGGTGCCGGCGGATGCTTTGTCGATGTTAAGAAGCTTTAAGAATCAAAGGTTACTTCAGCAGACCATGGGTTAGATGTTTCCGCCCGGACTTGTTTGAATCTGAGTGGAAATATGGCAGAACCTAAAATGCATAGAGATGGTGCTTCCACCACCATCTTTTCTGATGTCACATATGCATCTATGTGGTAACCCTTCTCACCACGTTGGAAGGGATATGCAGGACTAAACATCATGGTAGTTATATTCTTCATCATTCAGATGGAGACCACTGCTTGTGTTGCTTTTGGGAAGTCATCCTTGGCTCATATATATGTTGTGTTACTATTGTTTATGTTTATCTTCCGGGACAATTTGGATGGTCCAGATTTTGCCACTTGGGTGGTGCACCACTACACCACTTTGGTGGGTGGTGCACCTTAGACAGCACCTTCTTCTTAACTAGGTGCAATAAAGAGCAAGTTCCTTTTCGTGGCATGGCAAACGCAACCATGCAATTTTTTATTTTGGAAGTGCATGTGAAGGAACATTATTTTGGCAGGTTGGAGGGTTCCAACTTCCAATATTGGGGTTTATGAAAATCAGGAGGGTTATCATTCTGGGCAGTTGGTGTTGTTGGAGGAGAAACAAGTTTGCTGAGAAATTCGGGGCCATGTTAGATTTGCTGCAACAATATGAAAAGCACATCCAGAAACCAAAATATACAAGTTCTTGTCGTCCAAAGTAAAAGCAACAGAATTCAACACATACTCCTAACTTGTATTCAATCATGCAAGTTCAGCTAATCTCACTAGCACAGTTACTTATATTTTAGTTGACTTATAGTTACTCCAATGAGAATCAATTCTTGGCGGATAGAAGAAACATAAGAATTTTTTTTTTGGTAAAAAGAAGAAACATAAGAATTGATTTTTACTAGTTTACACTATTGAAATAAGATGATGTGACATTTATGTGTAAGAACAATTGTTTATAGAAACAATAGGTTTTTATATAAGAACCCAATAAAAAGTCATAAAAAAATAGAGAAAAATAAGAACTAATTTTTATTAGATTGTATTATTTGAGTGAAATAGTGATGAGTTATTTGAAGTAATATAAAATAAATAGATTGTATGATATGAGTGAAATAGTGAAGAGTTATTTGAAGTAATATAAAATAAAAAGTGGTGAGGTGATATAGTAGGGTCTATAAAAGGAGAATTTTTTTTTTTTGGTAAACATGTTATAGGCACGAAGTATCTACCATCGTTAGCAGTGACTAATCTCCGTCGGGAAATCTATTGTGTACATAAGATGGGTTCTCTCCCGACGAGGTTTTTTTATACACAAGAGTCAGGATTCGATAAAAGGAGAATTTAAACCACTTCAATGAATTACACAATTAAAAATAATGAAAAAAATTAAATTATTTGTCTCATAAAAATATTTTTTTTGGTAACCATGACATAGGTACAAAGTATCCACTACCGTTAACAGTGACTAATCTCCGTCGGGGAACCTGGTGGGTACATAATGTGGGTTCTCCTCTTCAAATCAGATTTTCTTCATATATAAGAGTCATATCATTTGCTTAAGGTGTTCAATTCTCTTAACACTTAAACTAATCATATGTCTCGAAAAAATATTTGAGCATGTATTATTGAATGATAATATGAAAATAAAAATAAAATTGCTGACAGGGATATGAAAGACATGAGATCCTTGCAACTGATGTAACTGCTTACGCTTAGGCTCTGTCAAAAAAAATGTGACTGGTTGGGCCCCACAGATTGCAATCACTGCAAATATATAATTAATAAATAAAAAGATTAAAAAGAGAAATAGGTGGAAAGTAAATGAATTAAAACTAAATTTGGCAATTGACATCCGTCCATCCACATTCCACGTCAATGTCATAATTTAATTGTGGTGGATCTGAGCACATCCTGTTCTTATCCTACTTCATACTATTATTCAACAAAATTCAAATAAATAAAAATTCATATATTAGTTATTTAATACATGGAAATTTTAACCCCGGCGGAATCAAAGTTAAAAGCTAAAACCCATTTTTTTCTTCTTAAAAAGAGTGAGCTAAATATAAAGCTACTTATTTTCCGTAGAGAAAGAGAAAGAAACGCAAACATAACCGGCGACTGCGTTCTCTCCCTCTCGCTCCCAGACTCTCGGTTATTGTTTGTCAATTAATTAAAATTAAATTGTGTTTGTGATGCAACAAGATAAGAGAAAGAGTGTGTGAAGTGAAATTGCGTAAAACGACAGCGTTTGCTGACCAATCTGAGCTGAGAGAGAATGGAGGGGCGAGGTCGGTCGGTGGAAGAGGTTTTCGAGGATTTCAGAGGCCGAAGAGCTGCCGTCATCAAAGCCCTTACCACCGGTCCGTTATTATTCATTCAATCAATTCCTTTTTTTCTTTTTCTTTTTCTTTTTTTCCTAAACCAAAATTATCATTATTATTAATTAATAATAATCTGAAGAGCAATTACTGTACGAATTCGATGCAGCATTCCAATGACCAACAACACCACCTCATTTTCAATTTCTGATTTTAGGTTTTCTTAATTTTATTTTTTATGCGGTAACAGAGGAGATGGTTCTTCTTTTTAATATTTATTTTCATTTTAAAGTTCCTATTCCTATTATAATGAAGGTTTTGCTAATTCTTTTTTAACTTTTTTATGGGTTGCTGATGATGTTGCAGATGTTACAGATTTCTTCAACCAATGTGATCCTGGTGAGTCACGCCTTAACACTTTCTTTCCAAATATCATTTTGTTTATTTTTTAGGGCTTTCAGTTGCCCCTTTTTTAAAACAGTGTAAAACTAAATACTAACACACACTTAATATTCAATGACATGACATATATTTGTGCAAAGTATCAAATTGTTATTAACAAATTTTTATACGAGACACTAAAATTACTACTAATTATATTCTAAATTTTATTAGCATACCTTATAATTCAAAAGATATTGATAAAATTTAACGTATGTTTACTTTGTTCCAGTAATCGTTGTCTTCTATGATTAGATATTCAACCATGCTGTAAACTTTGGAGGTACAATAGGCATTGGGATTTGGGAAAATGACACTAAGCCGATAGGGGTTGGTGGTATTGTGCAATGTTTTCCCAGTTATTGGTTACTCTGTTGTAAAAGTGTGATTATAAAATCCTTGTTATTGACTGACCTTGAGGGGAATACATTTGCATCGCCCTCACCAGTGTCATTCTCCCATAGACATTCTTGTTTTGTTACCCTAGCCGCAGAGCTAGGATGATATCAATGCTTGATACTTCTCAAAACCCGCATTAAATTTTTTCGGGAGTAAAGATATTATGGACTTCTGTCTGCAATTAAAAAATATACTGTAAAGGTTGAATTTCAAATTATTTTATCCATATTAAATTGCTTTGCTTTGTAGCCATTTTATTCTTTGTATAAATTTTATATGACAGTTATTCTATTCTTTCAGAGAAGGAGAATTTGTGCTTATATGGATTACCTAATGAGCAGTGGGAAGTAAATTTACCTGTTGAAGAAGTTCCTCCAGAGCTTCCTGAGCCTGTGCTGGGCATTAACTTTGCTAGGGATGGCATGCAAGAAAAAGACTGGTTATCTTTAGTTGCTGTTCATAGTGATACATGGTTACTTGGCCTTGCCTTCTATTTTGGAGCCAGATTTGGGTTTGATAAAGCTGATAGGTATATCTTACTCTGAGCACAACTCTTATCTGAAGTTAACTTGTAATTTTATATGCTTATAAATCATTGCTGAAGGAATTGCCCACCTTGGAGGGGGGCAAAGATCTTGATGCACATAAAATAACATATTTAGCATTTTCTTCCCAAATTAGCATTTTCATATCTACTGAGTAGTGATTACTGATAATCTTAAGCTAGTGCAAGGAGGAAAAGTTGGAGTTTTATATTGATTACGATGTGAATCATAGATCCCTATCAAGTGGTCTTTTTATTTAGCAGCCATGAATAATGTTCTCTCAGTCACCACTTAACAATCTGTATTTTTTCTAGATAATTGGTAATGTTGGGATGTGTTTCTTATGCATCCCATCTACTCATGATTTCGCATTTGTAATGCAGGAAACGACTATTCAATATGATGAACGAGCTACCAACAATATTTGAAGTCGTTACTGGTACAGCAAAGAAACAAGTTAAAGAGAAGTCTTCAGTTTCAAACAACAGTGGCAGCAAATCCAAGTCCAGCTCTAAAGCGGTAAATAATATTTTCCTCTGCATACACACCCACTCACAAATAAATTCATTTGTATATACATACTTGTCTCTGTATTGCAGTGAAAAAATAATGTTGGTTTTCAGATGTAGGCTGTTTGTAGATACAAACCCTCTTTAACATTTAAGTCCCTGAAGTAAAGGAGATGATTTTTGTGTCAGGGGTGTTATGTCTAGATATGGGAATGTTAAAAGAGATTTTCGAAATGTTGGTGAAAGAATGTATTACATACGCATTAAAATCTATATAACTATCTTCATGAGTTAACTCTAGTAACATATTGGTTAGTATTATCAGAATTTTTAATATTTTATTTATCTATACTGAATTGCTAACATATATGCCTTTGTTAGGAGTTTGGCATCATGGTATCTGCAGCATATTCTATTAATCTATCCTTGGCCTTGCTTATCGTGTATTATTTTTTATTTTGCTTGCACATTCAAATGAACAATTAAATAAGATGAAAAAATTGATTGCATCAGTTAATTCTTGCAAACTCGTTGTACCTATAAGATGAAATTTGATCTTGAGAGTTATGGCTGGCAAATGAGTATTGAACTTTTGATAAGCTCCCTATCTGTTTGGTTTTATAACTGCTATCCCCTCCCAATAAGAGATGAAGACATAAAAGGATAGTAAAGGATCTGAATTTGTATATTATGTTCTCTGGTTGTTATTTTGAATTCAGCATCTAGAGTGTGGAGAGGTTATATCATATCTGACTTGAATAGGTGGTTTTATCACGTTTGTGGATCTCTTTTACTCCTTAGATAGTTTGCTTTCTCATCTAACTGTTGGCTGGTGGTGCAGAGAGCTCCTGAAACTCAGGTTAGGCAGTCGAAGCAATTGGAACCAAAAGATGAGGACGAAGGACTGGAAGAGCAGGATGAAGATGAACATGGGGATACCTTGTGCGGGGCATGCGGGGAGAATTATGGTACTGATGAGTTCTGGATTTGCTGTGACATTTGTGAGAAGTGGTTCCATGGAAAATGTGTGAAGATCACTCCTGCTAGGGCGGAGCATATCAAGCAATACAAGTGCCCATCATGCAGTAACAAGAGAGCTCGCTAAGCAAGTTTCCATCGTTTCCATCATGGACAAGCTTTGTTGGAGTCTTTACTGATATGGTTAATTTGCTTTTCTTTCTAGGTGCTGTTGATGAATAGTTTTCTGTTTGACATGCAGGTTTCTTTTCTAGTTTGTAGGACTTGTTTTGTGTTAGTTTTGTTGTCGCCTGCATGCATTTGATGCCTTCTTGGGTTTATTATCTGTAGTTCAAGCATTGTTGTCTCGGGAATTTTAAGTTGATGGAACCTGGGCAAAGGCTTCGTACAAGTGTGATTGGAATCACAATCTCCTTGACCACCTAAATCTTATGGAAAAGGACCATATTAAATCACATCTTAGTTAAGGTGCACGCCCCAAATGAATGGGAACATTTTAGCATATATTATTTTTTTAGTCGCTTTCGAGTGTCGAGGGAAGCAATGTTCTGAAGTCTAGGGACCGGGATTCGCTCCAGCGGCAGCGCTCCTGCCGCTGCGCTGGGCCATCGGATCGTCCTTCTGGGAGCAGGAGCAGCTGGCCCCACCCTCCACTTCGCAGCTGGACCGTCGGATCTTGCAGGAGCATCGTTGGATGGGAGCAGCAATAGGGAGTCAATCCGTTTTGGAAGTCTAGTGCTTTTCATCCCGTCAAGCCAGATTCTGTGCAGTAATGCAGACAATAAGAGCGTAAAACATAATCACGTGTCTAAACATGGCACAAATCGATAGAGGCTGATCATGCCATCAAACAACCTGAACAAGAGAATGATATCTGCACATGTAACGTGCATGGTGTAGAGAATCTGAGTCCGTCTAGTGAGAACGTTTGAGTGAATTTAATATAGGCTTAATTTAAATCAGAAATAAGTTGTAGGTCAGATGACAAATTAAGTGTTATGCGAGTTCGCTTACATATATGTTGTATAGATTATTAAAACCTACTAGAAGTACCTACTGTCCATGGTATGCCCCAGCGGTATCGATCGCACGCTCAAACAGGAAACCATATAATCTTTCATCGATAATCCAGAGCTTAATTACATATATTGAACAGATGCCCAATTGAGAAGTGGATAGTCTCTAGTTTTTTCCTCCCTCTCAATCCTCTGGATAATTTGGGTTTTTATCTTCTGGCTGGCAATTTTTTTATGAGAAGTCAGCCTCACTGTTTTTTAACTAATTTTATATTTTATATATCCAAAATGAAAGGCGGAGGGGGGTAGTGTCAACTATTAAGGCTCTGTTTGTTTGAGATTGTGTAGGACGCTCAACACATGAACGCAGATTTTCATTCACATGAATGCAGAGACCAAACTCAGGAATCTAAGCCTCCTTCCTGCATTTGGATCAAGACACGTTAGTTTTACCCTAGGTCTTTGATTCTATTTATATAAAAGAAATTAAAAATACTCAACCTATAAAAATGAGCAAGATAAATGAATTGCATTTGCCAGTGTAAATAGTAATTCATTTTAAATGTTTAACTTTTTACATGGATTTTAAATTAATTTTAAAAATGACAGGTTTTTGAAATACGGCATATGAAATGATTCATGTAAAGAACGATATTTTCAATGCTCAGTTCTTATTAAGAAAACTTGTAGAGCTAAACTTGGATAAAATATTAATTTTAATCTGTGACGATTCTTAAGCGTACAAGGACATTTGCAAAATAGACAACATAGGGCCACTATGTGATTAACATGTTAAATAAATGATACTCTACTTCCAGCTTCAGGTCCACCATCCACCTAACAATTAACATGCTGGTACTTGATAGCGCCACCATTCAATTAATGTTATCCATTTCCAGATAGAAACAAATACCTTAAAGTCGTTTCCACTTCCCACTAACCAGCATTATTCTAGAGTAGAAAATTGCTATAAGATTCCGAAGGCTCATCAGTGGCTGCTATACCTAACTCCCAAAATTCTTGTTTGAAAAACCTCAATGAGTATATCAAGATTCAATCTGAAAACTGCAAGCTGTATACAATATTGAGATCTAAAGGATCTTTAGGTTTCAGAGTTACTAATTAAGTCAGCTAGATGCTATTCAATTTGAAAACTATAGGATATTTCAAGTTTGAAACCACGGTATCTCAAGATTATATAAACAAATTTCCAAAACAAGTATAATTAGGAAAATAAAGTCAAACTTCCACAATAGATAAGAAGCATATGCATAATATCAATGGTGAATAAAAGAAATATAGTTGTTAGAACTTGTAGATTTTTTATTATCAAAATATATATATAAGATGAGCTACAATGACTTAGCAGTCATGCTGGCTAGGAAAAGTAGGAAAAAAAAGCCAGAAAAAGAAGAAACAAAAGATAAGTTGAAAGAAAATAAGGGCATAGTTTAGACTAAAGAAACAAAAAGAGGAGAAAACGTCTTCTCCTTTTCTCTCTTTTTTTTTTCTCTCTTTTGTTGCTATGATCCTGCCCTTGGTCTTGGTCATGTCAAAACCTCTTGATTCTTCGTGGAAAGTCGTTTTAGGAACTCATAAGTAGTGATCATTGTTGTTGCAGACATTGACATTGAAGCCCAACGAGGTCCCAACCCTCTGTAACATGCCATCCAACCACCTTCCTTAACCAAATTCCTCACTGTCTGCATAGCTGTGGGTCCTCTACGCCCATTCTCATCACCATCCAAGACCTGAAGTCTTGTCTTGATTGTATCCAATGGCATGGTAATTAAAGCAGACATGCCACCTGCCATTGCTGCACTGACTCCCTGAACTGCCATCACTGTTTTTGAATCAGGCCTCAATTCATTAGGTGCACTAGTAGTATCACTCCTCTCATCATCTTTCTTGCACAAGTAGTATCCAACACCACCCCAAACCAGCCTTTGTGCAACAGAATATGAAGCCCACCAAACTGCATTTGAAGGTGCATATGTCAAAATTGATATCCCAAAACCTCTATACAATCCCCTAGGGCCATCAGTCTTAAGAATCTTCCTAAAGGCATCAATCCCATTCATATATTGACGCGGCCGCAGTGGTGTAGAGCCCTTTGGATGACTAGAATCAGGACCACCTTGAACCATCAACCTCTGGCTGACAACATCAACTGGGGTCCACACAAGTTGAGCTGCCATGGCTGCACTCAAGCCTGCAGCTGCATTTGCAACTGTCGCAGCAGCTGGTTCTGCTAGGCCTAAACTAACAGTAGCACTACCTACATTACTCTTTGTAACCTCTAGAGCAGCCATATATAAAGCTCTAGCAGGGATTGTACCCAACAAAGAGGTCCCAAATCCTCTGTACAATGCTCTAAAACCCTCATTCCTAATCACTGAAAATGCAGTTTTGATGCAAGAAACTTGGGATTGAGCTACTTGCTGACGGGTTTTCAACACAACAACAGGGTAGAGAGTTGCTGAAACACCAGAGAAAAGTGCTGCACCAAGGAAGAAAAACCTAGATTTATCAAGCATTTTCCAATCAATATCTGCAGGGACTTGAACCTCTTTACCCGATCCTTCCTCTGCAGCACCCAAGTTCATTTTCGCCACTTTGACAGAAATCCAATTGAATCCAACAAAAACCCAGAGAGGATTCAGAATCAAAATCTGATTTTTCCTTCAAATTCCAACGATCCTCGTCATCTAAAATTACAAACCCTAACTGTACAAACTAAACGACACAGCAAGTTAAAACGGGAAAATCAAAGGGAAGAGGAAAAAAAAAAAAAAAGAAACTTATACTATAGGAGCTGTACAATTGGGATTGGGGGATAGAATAAATCACATATGTTACAAAATTGAAAGGGGAATAAAAATGGAGGAGGAAATGAAATGAATCAAGGGATGAAAAAGGGTTTTTTTCGCTTGTGGAAGCAGGTATTGGATTGAACGTGAGGTAAGATGAATAGATCTAACATTTCTAAATCAACAAAACAGAGAGAGGGTATTATTGGTATTACAGCGCAGTCGTACCGGAAAACCCATCCTCATCGCCGGCGACGGAAAAAAGAGAGAGAGAACAGAGAACTGAGAATCGCCAAAGAGAGAGAAAGTGATGAGGTTATAGAGATAGAAAATTATGGATGGGCAACCGGAATCGCAGGGGATGTGGGGCTTTGTTTGGAATGATTGATAACGACAGAAGAAGGGAGGAGCTGTGTATTGTGTGGGGTGCACAACTGACACGTGTTGGTTATAGATTAGGAGTAGGTTAATGACGTGGTAAGTCTTATCCATCGCGTCCTGGCCTGCAGTTGTAATCACCTGCGTTTCGTACTTTCTAATTCTTTGATTCATCAACTAAGTTATATCCTGCCACGTGGTAACTGTTTTTAATTTAGTTAAAAAAACTGTTTATATTTATCCGTCATTTTAAAAAAATGAATTTAATTTATATATACTACTATCGATGTAATGATTTTTTATACTATCAACCTATCAAAAATTGTCACATAAATTAAAATATTTCAATCTTATCCTAATCACCTAAAAAATTATTTATATCATGATTTCTGATTAATCGACAATGTAAAAATTTTTATACTGATAATACATAGCAATTAAACTCTTAGAAAATTGTGTTTACTTATGTAACCCTTTGAAATCATATTGATATTTTTCTGTTTGGTTTGCTAAATCTGCTAGAGTATAGCGGATAGCTTATAGCGGATGGAAAAATAGTTCTGTTTGGTAAGCGTTTTTAAAATTAGCGTATAGTGTTTTTTCACTAACGTACAACGTTTTTTCCATACACTACTTGAAGTAGCGTTTGAGTTTATAACGTATAGCTTATCATTTTTCTTCCATTTTTATCTCTGCTATCTTAATTAAATTATTCACTTATCCTTAGCTAATAAAAATAAAATATTAATCATTAACATAATATATAAATGAGAACTAGTTTCACTATTTACATTTATATTTAAGACAAAAAATCGAGAGTATATTTTTATCTATAAAAATAAATTTAGATAAAAATCATATCGGTGTATAATTTATTTTAATATTTTTATTATTCCATTTTATTTATTAAAAATAATTGAAGCTAAATTAATATTAAAATTAAAAATTAAAATTTAATTTTAAAACAATAAATAATTTAAAATAAATTAAAGTGTTAAAAGTGGTAATTATTTTAAATTAAATGATATAAATAATATATATATATAATTTATATAAAAAATACAAACATATCATTTTATGTTATTTTACATTTATCAGCTAGTTCAATAGCTAATTTTATCAAACATTTCAAATCCAATCTACTAGCCAATCCGCTATCCGCTAGTTTTTACCGAACAGAGTCATAATCTCAACAGCTCCCCAAATAGCAAATAGCTTCTTTTTTTTTTATGAAGAAAATTTTAGATTTGGAAAAGGCACATCCCTTATAAGACCAAGAAATACTATCAATATAGCAATGAAACTAATTACTATTCATCCTATAAAATGTATTTTCATTATCACATAAATGTAATTATGTTACAAATCGAGAGAGAATATAAAGAGACTGAAAATAATATTTGGTATTCTCTAAGAGAGGTTTCAATTTATTTATAGTCTTAGAATTATAATCTATGAAATAATTGAATAACTTTTTTTAACTGAATTTTGCATAACTTTTAAAATATTTAATGCTTGTGGTTGCATCATAAGAGTAAGTTACTCAGCTACATCACCAATCAAAAGTTGAAGGTGTTAGCTTAAATAACAATTTTTCTAATCTATAAAATATTGTACATATTAAGAAATTAAAAAATAGAAATATTATGTTGGAAAAAATAATTTTTATATTTTTAAGAAATTGAATATCCAATTTTTAACACAACATTTCTATTTTTCATTTTTTAACACATGTAATGTTAAAGAGGATAAAAAAAATTCAAAATAATAAAACTTTTAAAATTCATCCTGAACTCTTGAAATTAAATCTGGCCTTCGTCTTTCTGCTCCTCTCGCGTGTGAAAGACTTATTTATCAATTGAAATCTTAAAGATTTCGTTGATCAATTATTTAAGCTTTTTGCCTTGCCCCTCTCGCTTAAGATAAGGTGTGGTGATCCCTTTGTCTCCTTCATAGTTTGGTCCAATAAGTCCATAAAAAACATATATAACAATTATTTAGAGCCCTTATCAAAGAATCAAGAGATAACCCTCTGACTCACTTGGTTGAGCAGGTTGAGCTTGTTGGAAAGAATCCGAGTTCAAATCCCATATAACACATATCTTTGGGAAAGAGTGAAGAATCTTGACTGTGATTAAGCACCCGAGTGAAGATTAATCTCATAACGGGTCCAAAAAATATAAGTTTTGTGGGATACTCCTTAGACACACTGGCAAGCTAAAGGCCCAATTACGATGAGTTCCAACCATTCAAGAATCAAGAGATAGAAAGCTTACATGTTAAATAACAACCTTTTTACACCCAAACAATATTAACAATTTTTAAACTTTTTAATATATTAAATATATCACTTTTTAATAAAAAAATTTGATCTTTGATTCTTTAATATATCACTTTACAGTTAAGAAGGTAAGTATCTCATATTTGCCTGATCAAACAATAACAATCCCCGGGGTTGGGGTAACTCAACTGGTTTGAGCTAAGGATATAAAGAGTTGAAAGAGTTTGAGGTCCATGGTTCAAACCCTGACAAAAGAGAAAAAAAATAACATAACCACTAATATACTAACATTTGCCTATAAAAAAAAACAATAACAATCTGCTAACAGGAGTTGACACATCTGGTAGATTTCCCATGTTGTGCAAAATATCACAGCACGCCAATATTATCTGGATCCTGCTAACCAATATCTTTAGGACATTGATCACCGTGTATCATTTCTTGATAGTTAGTTATAACACTTTCTAACGAAAATTTACCTCTTTATCTGTGTGCACTACAATGATTAACATTTGTCATATTATTTTGCACTATAAAAAGGAAAGTTATCCAAATTTATAGTACATACAACGTTACTCAAATTATAGATGTACGGCTTGTTTCTTGTAATGTGACATATGGTAGGCTTGCATTAAGCTCCTTAAAAGTAAGTTGGGGTGAAATGACCAAATAAGGGGTGCATTTTTCTTTAATTAGTTAAACTACAGTGAGATATCAATTTTCTTTAATTAATTAAGAATGAGTATACACTTTTTCATTTTATACTCAAACACATTTTAAAAGAGTTTAATCCTTCAAACCTTATATATTTCTCTTAGCATTTTTGTTATTCCTATTTAATGCGTGAGATAAAGTTTAATGAGACGTGAATTTCGAAAACAAATTTGGAGGATTTTAAGACAAATTTACTTATGGGTAGGGGTCAAAGGGAAAGTTTCTAATTCATGTTTGGGATAAAAATGCCAGCCTGGCGAAGACAATCCAAAATCGATCTTAGTGGGTAAAAACTAAAAACCCACCAATAAATGACTTATAACTTTACAGTACTCATTACTCAATATATATTGCTTTAATTCGATACAAGTCACAAAAGCCACAACCAAAACAACAAAGAAAAAACATGTGAAAACCAAGAAATGAAGCACAACTTCTCAACACACTATACTGCTTTAGTTATACTTGTACACAAGTCACTACAGCCACAATCCAGACAACCAAGAAAGCACTATTATTTCTCATTTCTCAACACTTTTATTGATTCAAAATCATAAACATAGTTCTCCCAAAGCAGGGGCTATCCCATTATTGTTTTACCCTTCCATGCGGATGCTGCACCTGATTGATTCCCCTTTCAGCATGTATTCAAATGATTTGTTAATCTCAGAAAATGGAACCGAGTGAGTAATGAATTTCTCCAGTTCTAGCTCCTGCAATATCAACACGGTCAAATTTGCAACATAAATAAGAAAGAGGACACTATAATAGTTTCCTAGAAGATCATTTTGAATCTGTATATACACATGCTTACCTTATTCATGTACTTTTCTACAACAGCCGGAAGGTCAGTGAGAGGTTTGTAGTTTCCATAGAAGGTACCCTTAATTGTCCTCTCAGACAAGAAATTGATAGCATGAGTTTTAAATACATCATCATTTTTTGGCAAACCAACAAGTACAGCAACACCCCAACCCTGAGAAGAGGCATTTAAATTGCAACATTAACAAGTTGCTTAACAAGTAATGTTCTAGCAACAAGAAGAGCAGCTATTGGTTTTAAATAAGTACATCATGAACACATTCAAATGCTGCGATCGAGGCTTCAATGCTTCCAGTACATTCAACAGCACGATCAACTCCTCCATTAGTCATTTCAACAATTACCTATCCATCCACCGATAAAATAGAATTACTGAAAATTAATGAAACTGTAACTATTTGTGGATCTATGGTAATTAAACATCACTGAATTTGTTTTTTGAACTAACCTGCTGCACAGGTTTGTCATGATCTTTTGGGTTCACAAAGTCAGTGACTCCAAATTTTTTGGCTGCCAGTATAATAAAAGCAGAAACTATTATTAGTACATAAATAACAAAACATAATTAGCAGCACATGTTGAATCTTAAGACACCGACTCACTGAGTAATAACAAAATCTACCTTGTCCAAATCTGCTGGAAATTATATCAACCCCAATGATTCTTGATGCACCAGAAATCCTTGCTCCTTCAGCAGCCTAAATATGCAGAGTACAAAGAACAGCTCAAAGTTACATTTTCTTTTATTTGTTGATATTGGCTAAGTATATGAAATTCACAATAAAGCAAACTAGACAATATACAGCAAGGCCAACAGCTCCCAATCCAAAGATAGCAACAGAAGAACCAGGCTTCGGTTTCGCCACATTTATAGTAGCACCAAGTCCTACAAGCATGAACAAAATTGATATAGAATGATACTAAATAATTGGCATTGTTATTGACTCGTGAATAGATAAATGGTCCTCCACATTTTGACTTATCCAACAACCACACTTGAATCTTGCCAAATTATGGCTGAATTATGCCAAAAAAATGGCTTGTAGACTGTAAGCACATTGATTTATACATAAAAAGAGAATCACCTAGCTTGTTTGAAGACCCGGATTCCCTGCGGTCACTTTATATTTCCTAAAAATCATGTACGAATTTTAGATTCGTGCACGATTTCTGTTTAGATCATAGTATAGGTGACTGTAAGGAATCCAAATTCCTTGTTTGATACATAATTTACCAGCACTATATATAATTAACTCCAAGGTAGGGATCTTCCAAACCTGTGCAGAATCCACAACTGAGAATACAAACTTTGTCAAGTGGGGCAGCAGGGTTGATCTTTGCAACACATTTAGCATGGACAACAGTGTATTCACTAAAAGTAGAGGTTCCCAGAAAGTGATATATGGGATGTCCATTTTTGGAGAATCTTGATTGACCATCACTGAGCATAACAGCCTATCAGTGTTGACCCTGAGTAGGTCACATAGGTTGCTCTCTTCTGACTTACAATGTGGGCATTCCCCACATTCTCCAGTAAATACAGGGAGGGCATGGTCTCCTGGTTTGAGATGAGTCACACCCTCACCTATGCTCTCCACAATCCTAATTAAATAACATCACAATCACAACAATATCCAATGAGTACTTGCTCAAGTAATAATTAACAATCTAATGATGACGAGTGTCCTGTTTAATTAATTTGTGATATCATGTTTTAAAATGCCCTTTATTTATTAATGCATTTCTTAGATTGAACTTTATATTTAACAAAAGGTATTGAATATGTAAATATAGCTTTCTGTTATATCAGTTTTTGGTTAGTTAGGATTTATTCATATTTGGATAAGATTAAGTTTGTTGGTTTATCACCTTGACTTAGTCTTCTTTCTGTTTTTGTATAGCTCTATATAAAGAGCTGATCTCTCCTCTTGTATTCAATTAATCAACAATTAATGCAATACAATATTTTGATATTCTTCAATCTCTTTCTTCTTATTTCATAATATGGTATCAGCTTCCTATTGATATCATCATCAAAGCTTCGGCAAAGCACTCTCAATCCTTCCTTTTTCAATGGCCGAAGAACCTGCTGTTGAAACATTAGCCACTGACAATTCTTCTTCCACCACTAATGGCTCCAATCAAGCCACTGATCCCTCCCTAAACCCGGTTAGCCCTTACTACTTACATCCAGGAGAAAATCCTGGTTATGTCCTTGTTCATCCTCCTCTCAATGGTGACAACTACTACCATTGGAGTAAAGCTATGCATCGAGCCCTCTCTTCAAAGAATAAATTGAAATTTGTCGATGGTGCCATTTCCAAACCTTCCATCAATGATCCTCTCTTTGATTCTTGGGAAAGATGCAATAGTATTGTTGTATCTTGGATCACTCGCACACTTTCACCTCAGATTTCACAGAGTACCATTTGTTTTGACAATGCTAGGGATCTTTGGCTTAACCTTGAGGTGAGATTCACTAAAGGCAACCACTTCAAAATGTCTAACTTGCTGCAAGAATTACACTCAATGAAGCGAGGTGATCGATCACTTTCAACCTTCTTTACTAAAATGAAGATTCTCTGGGATGAGCTTGAATTCCTTAGGCCAACACCAAGCTGTTCTTGCACTGTTCAATGCACCTGCAGCCTCAGTCAATCAGTCACAGATTACAAAGATAAAGAACATGTTATATGTTTCTTGAAAGGCTTAAATGTTTCTTTTGAATATGTAACAACTCAAATCCTTCTTATGAATCCCCTTCCTTCTATCACTAAGGCCTACTCCTTAGTTATTCAACAAGAAAAGTCTCAATCCTCGTCTGGAAATGATTCTACACCCTTTGCTGCAACATATACTCAAGGCAAAAGCAACAACAATCAGGGTAGAGGTCGAGGCAGAAATTCAAACAGATCAAACATGCAATGCAATCATTGTAACAGGACTAACCACATAGTAGACAACTGCTACTTCAAACATGGTTTTCTTTTGGCTACAAAACTAGATCTCAAGGGTCTAACTCTGCTATGCAAATGTCAACAGTCTCAGGAGAACCTATTCTCAACCCTATTCCCTCTACTCCCAATGATTCTGCATTACCTTTAACTTGAGATGAATCCTCTTCTGGAAATGATTCTACACCCTTTGCTGCAACATATACTCAAGGCAGAAGCAACAACAATCAGGGTAGAGGTCGAGGCGGAAATTCAAACAGATCAAACATGCAATGCAATCATTGTAACAGGACTAACCACACAGTAGACAACTGCTACTTCAAACATGGTTTTCCTCCGGGCTACAAAACTAGATCTCAAGGGTCTAACTCTGCTATGCAAATGTCAACAGTCTCAGGAGAACCTATTCTCAATCCTATTCCCTCCGCTCCCAATGATTCTGCATTACCTTTAACTCGAGATGACTTCAAATATTTGGTCTCCCTCCTGCAATCTTCCAAGATTGACAATCATGCCTCGGTGAGTTCAAACACCAAATCTCCTATCCCTGATTCTTCCTCTCACACTGTATCCTGTGTCACAAAACCAGGTAAATCTTGCTCTTTCTATTCTTCTTGGATTCTAGATACTCGTGCATCTGATCATGTATGCCCTTTTCTTCAATTCTTTCATTCTTACCATCCTATTTCCCCTATCATTGGTAAATTACCTAATGGTGCTACTTATATCTCCAATCATTCATGCACAGTATATTTGACTCCTTCCTTAGTCTTACATGATGTATTACATATTCCTGGTTTTCAATTCAATTTGATTTCTGTCAACAAATTAACTATCTCTCTTAATTGCCAATTCCTCTTCTCACATGTTTCTTGCCTTATACAGGATGTATCTACCATGAAGATGATTGGACATGCTGAAGTCAACAACAACCTATACATACTCCAGCATGATCCTTCCTCTAGCCCTTCTAATGACACTTCTGTTTCTTCTGTTGATAAAGTACAAACTACTAATAGTCTTAATGATTTTTTTTGATTTGTGGCATTTTAGGTTAGGCCACCCCTCTTCTGCTGTAATTGACAGATTGTGTATGCAATTTCCATATATTCGTTTTAATAAAAGACTTGCTTGTGATTCTTGTCAAATGGCAAAACAATCCAAATTACCTTTTCCCTCTAGTCATACTCAGATAGCAAAACCTTTTGACCTCTTACATATGGATATTTGGGGTCCCTTACATATAACTTCTATTCAAGGTCATAAATATTTTTTAACCATCGTTGATGATTTTACTAGACATACATGGCTTTATCTTATGCACTCTAAAGCTGAAACAAGATCCTGCATCACTTCTTTTTTTAACATCATTCATACTCAATTTAATGCTAAGGTTAAAATTGTTAGATCCGATAATGGTGCTGAATTTCAAATGCATTCTTTCTTTTCTTCTCTTGGCATCATTCATCAAACTAGTTGTGTTGAGACACCTCAACAAAATTCCATTGTGGAAAGGAAACATAGGCATTTGCTTAATGTCACTAGAGCCCTTATGTTTGAATCTAACCTGCCTAAAACCTTCTGGTCATATGCTGTTTCACATTCAGTTTTCCTTATTAACAGATTGCCTACACCTGTGTTAAATCATAAAACTTTGTATGAATTGTTACATGGTGTTCCTCCTACCTTTCTTGATATTAAAGTATTTGGATGGTTATCTTATGCTTTTACTTTACTGCAACATAGAAAGAAATTGGATCCAAGGGCTAGGAAATGCCTATTTCTTGGATACAAGTATGGCACCAAAGGGTATTTACTTTACGATCTGCAAACTAGAGAAATTTTTCTCTAGAAATGCTATCTTTTTTGAGTCTATTTTCCCTTACCAATCTGCTTCTACTCAGATCCCTTCTCATGATCAGGATACTTTTATGCAACAAGAATATCAATTTTTATTTGATACTTCTAGACCTATTACTCTGGATTCTTCTGTTGCACACAATGTTCCCACTCAATCTTCTGTTACAGAACCTATGACTGCAACTCCTGAAATTGTTATCCCTCCTCATACTGCATCTGCTCCTGCAACAATTGCTGACACTTCAGTGCCTTCAATCACAGATTTTGTTCCTGCAGCACCTGAACCAGTCATACTTCAGCCAAGAAGATCAACCATACAAGCCAAAACACCTTCTTACTTACAGGATTTCCATTGCAATTCTATTTCTGCTAACTCATCTTTTTCTTCTCCTTTATATCCTCTGTCTTCTGTTCTATCTTATAATAAACTATCTCCATCTCATTTACACTTTATTTTATCTATCTCATCTCAGGTTGAACCTACCTCATACAAACAGGTCATCCAACATCCCAATTGGATCAAGGCTATGCATTCTGAAATTCAAGCCTTAGAACAAAACTCTACTTGGACTGTTACAGACCTTCCCCCTGGTAAAACTCCTATTGGATGTAGGTGGGTCTATAGAACCAAATAACACTCTAATGGAACCATTGAGGGATTCAAAGCTGGATTAGTGGCCAAAGGTTTCACTCAAGTAGAAGGGATTGACTTCTTTGAGACCTATTCTCCTGTGGCCAAGCTAACAACTATCAGGCTTTTATTGGCCATTGCATCTTCTCAAAATTGGTACATTCAACAATTAGATGTACACAATGCCTTTCTTCATGGTGATTTAACTGAAGAAGTCTACATGACCTTGCCTCCTGGTTACCCTTCCTCTAATTCAAAACAAGTTTGCAAACTACAAAAATCAATTTATGGTTTAAGGCAGTCCAGCTTTCAACATTTCTTCTATCAAATGGCTTTATTCAGTCACCTTCTGATCATTCTTTTTTCATTAAACACTCTAGTAACTCTTCACAACTCTCACTACTAGAAAACTTGAATTTTCAGACAGAATTTTCAGACGGATTTCACACGGATTTGTTATTTTTTATATTTTCCTTGATTTATTTTACATCCGTCTGAAATCCGTCCGAAAATTTCAGACGGATTTCACACGGATTTGTTATTATGAAATCCGTCCGAAAATTTCAGATGGATTTCACACGGATTTGTTATTTATCTTACATCCGTATGAAATCCGTCCGAAAATTTCAGACGGATTTGTTATTTTTTATATTTTCCTTGATTTATCTTACAGCCGTCTGAAATCCGTCCGAAAATTTCAGACGGATTTCACACGGATTTGTTATTTATCTTACATCCGTATGAAATCCGTCCGAAAATTTATACATCCGTCTGAAATCCATCCGAAAATTTCAGATGGATTTCACACGGATTTGTTTTTTTTTATATTTTCCTTGATTTATCTTACATCCGTCTTAAATCCGTCCTAAAATTTCAGACAGATTTCACACGGATTTGTTATTTTTATATTTTCCTTGATTTATCTTACATCCGTCTGAAATCTGTCCGAAAATCGGAGATTAAATTTTGGACCGAGTATTTTCTTAGTTGATCAGTTCAACTATTTATCTTTACTCTAATTTGAATTTCGAAAACATATATTTATCAATCTTTATTTTTAGATTCCAAAAAGTAAAAACATTTATTTTAGGTTTAATATTTATCACTCATTTTATACCCACTAATACTTTAATAAGAAATTTTCTCTCCTCTATGTGTAACCCGTAACCCCCCTCTCTTTTCTTTCTTTCTTTCTTTCTTTCTTTCTCTCTTCTTCTTCTTCCCCCCTTCAACTTCCATCTCCCCTCTTGCTCCAAAACCAGACCAGCCCCTCCACCATGACTAGTCGTCACGCCACACACGAACACGAAGACGCGACCACCATGTAGCGGGTTCGGTCACCGCTGCTCTGCACGCGTAGGATCGTTTGGTTTCGTGACCATCGCAGGGAGCTTTCCGGTCGTCGCTAAATCGCCGTTCGATGGCCGTTCAACTGCGCCTGACATGGGAGAGGACAATCGCGCTGTAGAACTCGTGGAACCGCGCTGTAACGGAGCTCCGTCGCGCCTCCATCACTGCCGCCGCGCCGGTCGACTCTGTCAGCCACCATGCCATCTTCCTCTTCTTCCTTGGGTAAGTGTTTACCCCTAATTTTTCTAGTTTCAAAAATCCTCAAATCAGTTTGCAAACCCTAACTCTAGCTCTTTGATTTCATACTGTGATTTGAAATTAAAACTTGTTTTTATGCAATTGGGGTTGCGAATTGGTGTTTCCCTTAACCAATTTTATCATTCTTTAGTTAAAATGAGTTATCCCCAAATTTATTTTGAAACCCTAACTTTTCATCTTACTTTAATCATGAAATTAGTTCAGTTTTAGTACAATTGGGACTTGTAATTAATGGGTTCTAAGGTTAATTTTATGATTTTCTATTTGAACCTTACTTGATTTAAAGTATTATGAATTATATATATATATATATATATATGTGTGTGTGTGTTGAATTGTCATTACCTGATATTTATGCTTTAGTCATTGTACTTACTATTGAACCTTTTTACTCATAGGCTGTTGAGGTTACTAATGATATACTAAAGATTAAACAAGATATAGATGCTGAACTTTTTGGTGAAGATCAAAGTTGGGGCCATGCAGAAAGCAATGTAAGTGTCTTTTCTGTCTTCTAATTATATTTATAACTTTTCTAAGAACCCTAAATCCTCTTTCATCCCAATTTTAAGTTGATCGGTGAAGTTGATTACGATTGATTGATTTTTGGTGAACATACTTGTATCATATAGAGACTTGTGAATAATTATAAGAAGATGCTTGTGTTTGTATGTCATACTGATACACTTTTTCTTTTGATTGGTGCAATTAAATGCTCTCTTTCATGGTTTTTTATGTGATAATTTTACAATAATAAGCTCAAATCTTCTATTAGTTTTTTATGGCAACCCTGGTTTGCTATGCATCAAAATCAAACTGGACATGCGATGTAATCATTACCACTTAAATTGATATCTTAATTGATGGAGATTTTATCTTGGTAATTAAACTTTTTTGGCTTTTCTCGTGTTTCTTTATCTGGTGGTTATCAATGTAGCCTCATATCCTTTTATCCTTTTATCAATGTAGCACCTATTATGGTAGAGATGGTAGAATCTTATGTTATGTAGTTTAGCCATGTGAGGAGAAGACCATGAGAAACCGCACTAAAAAGAGTAGAGAGTATCTTAATGTGATGGTGTCCATTATGTGAGTACAAGCCAAATGGTTTGAATATCCATATTTTCTATCTTGTTATTTAAATTAGTTATAATGTCTATTATCTTGTTACAGTGTGATGAATGCTTTCTCGGAAGGACTCACTATCTTTTATTTGATTATAGTAACTTCCTTCTCGTTTATGATGGTGGCCACGAATTAATCAATGACGATGATGATTAGATGACAACGACGATGATATGATGATGAGGAGGAGATGATGGATGATGTGCTAGATGAAGATGAAGAGTTTAGTGATCAAAGTAACAGTGAGGAATAAATTTATGCCTTTGATGTTTGTAATGATATTTTAATGCTTCGAATTTTAATATATCATTCTTGTATTTCAAGATACTTTGTGTTTTTGTTTATTTTGAAGCTTGATACTTGTCTAGAGTGGTACCTTAATAATAATTATTTTTTATTATATTATATTAGATTCCAAGTCCATGTACCTAATTTGGTATGCATAATTATTTAAGTTTGGCCCTTTTTATTAATAAACATGATTTGTTTATCAAAAAAATATTATTTAAATATGATTATCTAATCCGTGGGAAATCTGTCCAAAATAATATCATAACATTCGTCTGAAATCCGTCCAGAATTTGCATGAATAGCAATATTGAATCCGTCTGAAATTCGTCCGAAATTAAGCCCAATATAACTAAAATTCAGACTTTTGTGTTTGTCCGAAATCTGTCTGGAACTAATTTCGGACGGAATTTCGGATAGAATTTTCAATTTGCAACTGGGCTTTTTCGAACGAGGGATGTTCCGTCTGAAATCCGTCCGAAATTAATTATCCGTCCCAAATCCGTGGGAAAAGTGTCCAAATTCCGTCTGAAATCCGTCCGAAAATAACAATTTTCTAGTAGTGTCTTTTAGTATATGTAGATGATCTCTTAATATCTGGTAATGACCTTCATGCTATCAACTCTCTCAAATCTTCCTTAAATGCTCAGTTTAAAATTAAAGATTTAGGTGATTTAAAATATTTTCTTGGCTTAGAGGTCTCAAGATCAAAACTAGGAATTCACCTAAGCCAAAGAAAATATGCTTTGGACTTATTAACTGATTGTGGTTTGTTGGCTTCTAAACCAGTGTCAACTCCCATTATCAAAGGCACCAAGTTATCACAACAAGGAGGAGAATCTTTGATTGATCCCAGCATCTACAGAAGATTAATTGGCAGGCTGATCGACCTCACCAATACTAGACCCGATATAACCTTCCCTGTCCAACAGCTCAGTCAATTCATGAGCAGTCCAACCTCTATTCACTATGATGCTGCAATTTGAATACTCAAATACATCAAACTCTCTCCTGCTCAGGGTCTCCTATTTCTAGCCAACTCTTCTTTACAACTAAAGGCTTTTAGTGATTCGGATTGGGGAAGCTGTGTTGACACCCAAAAATCTGTCACAGGGTACTGCATATTCTTAGGAAACTCTTTAATATCATGGAAGTCTAAAAAGCAGTCTACTGTTTCAAAGTCTTCATCAGAGGCTGAATATAGAGCCTTAGCATCCACTGTGTGTGAACTACAATGGCTAACCTACCTTCTTCAGGATTTCAAGCTTCCTTTCATTCAACCTGCATTGCTATACTGTGATAGTCAATCGGCTAGGCATATTGCTGCCAACTCTTCCTTCCATGAAAGGACTAAACATATTGAACTCGATTGCCATATAGTGAGACAGAAACTTCAGGAAAAATTATTTCAACTTCTACCTATTCCTACCTCCAATCAACTTGCAGACATTTTTACTAAAGCATTTGATCCTACTCCCTTTAATCATTTTCTATCCAAGCTTAGAGTCCTTGATATATGTTCTCCAGCTTGTGGGGGTATTGAATATGTAAATATATCTTTCTGTTATATCAGTTTTTGGTTAGTTAGGATTTATTCATATTTGGATAAGATTAAGTTTGTTGGTTTATCACCTTGACTTAGTATTCTTTCTGTCTTTGTATAGCTCTATATAAAGAGCTGATCTCTCCTCTTGTATTCAATTAATCAACAATTAATGCAATACAATATTTTGATATTCTTCAATCTCTTTCTTCTTATTTCATAATAAAAGGTATTTTAAGAAAATGAAAAAAAACATTTAAAGCCGAAGATGAGTGATAACAATATTAAAATAAAAGTAGCAATAGATCATACTCTTAGTCCCTCTAAGGTGAGAAGTTTATTAATGAAATGTTCTTGCTACATTCTTCTTTTGATTCTTTTATCTTTTTAGCATTGCATGGACTAGTCATTGATAACATGTTGATCTTAGAAGAATAGAATTTAACCATGTCAATAATAAATCGTCTTAGAAGAATAATATATTTGAACACAGAAAAACAGACGAGTACTCAAGCCAAGAAGAAAAGAATCATAAAATAAAGTTTATGATTTGCATAAAATCTTCTACCCTGCAGCTTCGTGACCAAGTATACGGGGAAACAACAAATTCTGGCCCTGAAATGGAAACAAAATAATCTCAGGTTGGACGCTGAGTACTGATGACGCAAAATAATATCAAATATGAATTCACAAGAAATAGAAAGAAATTCTACCTTACTTCAAAAATATATCAAACTAGATGTATTTTAATGAAAAATATATGCATTTAATATCTTAAAAGTTTAAAATAATCAATAATTTTTTAAAATAAATTTGATGATTCAATTAAAAAAATCATAAATACATTTAAACATCATGTGTCCGAAGGATTAAATCCTAATTAAAAAGTGGATAGAATTTTTTTTTTCAATCTAATTATAAATGCTTCCGTACGTTTCATAAAGTTTATGCTTTTTTTCAATATTTTTTTTTAGAAATAATAATGATAAGAGTTAAATATTTTTAATAATGTCACGTTATAAATTAAATTTAATATATTTGGTAGGAAAGCGAAAGATGGTAAACGTGAGGACAAAAATGAACATAGGACAAACATATAAATGTACTGTCACACGATAATTTTTAAAAAGTTTTTTTTTTAGTTTAAAAATATGATTCATTGTTAGTGTGATTGTGACTAAATTAAGAATTAATATTAAAATAGTATGCAAATTTTATTCACAAATAAAAAATATTTAGGTGTACAATATGATATCAATATTGATGAAAAATGTACACATGATGGTCGTGTTAGAGAGATATAAATACAAGTTTTAGCATGCATGAGTTCATCGTGATTGATTATAGGATCTATTAATTACAATTTAAAAGTTTTGTATCTTTCTTTCTCAAATACCTTGTTTCATGAAAATCGTAGAGGATAAATCCATGTAAAAGGAAACGGATGGCCCTCTTGTATAACATGGTGGTATGTTAGAAAGATATAAATACATGTGCTTATCATGATTGGTTATAGAGTTCATTAGCTGCATTTTAAAAATTTATATCTTCATTCTCCAATATGATTATATCTTGTTTTGTTAAACGAATATGTGATCTAAATCATGTAAAAGGAAATAGATCATCTCTGGTAACATGATGTTGGGTGGGTCACTCCTAAGTGGGTCCCGCATTAGTTTAAAAAGACAAAATAAAAATAAAACTTGCCGATGGCCCAAGCCCAAGTGACATTTGAAAAAAAGGGCTTGAAATAAAGAAAGCAGGTGTGTGTGTGACTACTGTGCATGAGAAAAAAGTAAAGAAAAAGAGTAACAAAGAGAGGGACGAGAACGATGCAGGGAGGAGAAGAAAAATAGGAACTTTGTGCTCTTCATTAGATGGGTAAATTCTTTTCACTTTCTATGAAATTTTAGTATGTTGTTGCTAGTGTTTAGTGTTATATTTTGATATCATTATATTATTGGTTTGCCTTCTCTTTGAGCTGAGTTGTTATACCCATTGTTGTGGGGTTTCTCTCTTGTTGCTTGCTTGTATCCACCTTTTGGGTGATGTACTGTTGATTTGGTATTCCTTGGTATTTCTAGGAAGACTTGGTGTACCCATTATTATTTATAGTGGAAGTTTTTGCTGGACTTGGTCTCGTGGTTTTTATCCCTATACTGGGGAGATTTCCACGTCAAAAATTGTGGTGTCATTCTATTTATTTTTCTGCCATTGATACTATCTTATGGAAGAATATTTTTGTTGTGCCTATTTATTTACACAGGTGAAGGAAAAAAATATTTGCTTCATTAGAGATTGTTATCTCTAGCTTTTTCCCCAACAAAGTGGTATCTGTTAAGTCTCTAAAATGTCTGATGTGCATTTCCCTAAGTTTTTATGAGAACTAAACATTGGTTAATGATTTAATTAACCTTCATATTGGTTGCTAACCTATCTATCGAGTGTGCAGATTAAATAATTGAAACGCACGTCCAACACTGTAGTGATTGAAGCTCACGTCCATCGCAAATGTTTGAAGCGCACGTCCAAAACGCAAGAGAAAGAAACTTGCGTCCATCAAAGTACCAGAAGGCCGCGTCCACTAAAAGTATCAGAAGACCGCATCCACTAAAAGTATCAGAAGGCCGCGTCCACTAAAGGTATCAGAATTATCCGTCTACTAACGTGGCACTTGGAGCGCGTCCATCAAAGTATCATAAAAGTCCGTCCAGTGAGGTATCAGAATTATCCGTCCAATGACGTGGCACTTGGAGCTCGTCCATTAACGTATCAGAATAGCGCATCCATTAAAGTATCAGAACAGCGCGTCCATTAAAGTATCAGAATGGCTCGTCCAATGACGTGGCAAAAGACTCTCGTCCACTAGAGTAACTGAGACTCTCGTCCACTAGAGTAACTGAGACTCGTCCACTAGAGTAACTGAGACTCTCGTCCACTAGAGTAACTGAGACCCGTCCACTAAAGTAACAAAGACTCTCGTCCACTAAAGGTGACAGAAGCGCTCGTCCACTAGTCTTTGGACTTCCTGAGTCCTTAATATGGAGCTCATCTACTAGCCCGAATGAAAACTCAAATGACTAGATAGACGTGATTATTTTCAAGATGGAAGCACTTATCTTATGAACGTAAATTCTCTAAGGATTATCAGAATCTTAGTTCAAGAATCAGAAATAGACTTGAAGCCTCCTCTCCTACTCAGTTTCACGATTATCAAGAAAAGTCAGAAGACTACTCTCTCAAGCAACCTTGGATAATCTAAAAGAATGCTTCCAACATGCTTTATTCTACAAAAAAGGGAGTGTACTCAGCAAAGTACAAAAAACTCTCTGCCCAACTCTGACATGGCTGTATCTCGATGCATAAAGCCATGATCCTACATGTTAAGAGTACAACCAACGTTCCTATTGCATTTAATGAAGTTCTGCTTGAAGCCAACATCTGAGGAGATGTCTCTAACGGATCCTAAATGTTTGAGACCATAAATACAGAAGTCATTGAAGATGAAGAACGAGAGAATACACACTGCATTAAAATGCCATTACACTGCTCATTAATTCTTTTATTCTTTCATTATGTATTCTTCAAACATTTGAAGTTATTACGCAGACTTTCCTAGACTTCACATTTAAACCACTCTCTGAGTGTTAGTGAAAAATCTGCTTGTGAGAAGTTGTATATTTACAAACCCAATCTCTCAAACAAACCTAAGTGAGCCTGAAGAGGCTAGGTGTGAAAACAATGCTTGTCTTGAGCCTGAAGAGGCTAGGTGTGCAAATAATACTTGAGTCTGTAACCTTATCAGTTATAGTGGATAAATCTTGGTGCTGCCAAGAACTGGACGTAGCTCTTTGATTTAAAGAGTGAACCAGGATAAATCACCGTGTCAATCTCTCTTCCCTTAAACTTTTTAATTGCTTTAGTTTTCTTGCGTCCATCAAGTGGTGTGTTTGCAATAGTCACCCGTCCATCTTGTATTCTTCCACTCGTCCAAAGCTAGCTTTCTGTTTGCGAAAAGATTTCAGCTTTGCTTAAATTCTGATAAACATAATTCAACCCCCCCTCCTCGTGTTTATAGTTGTCTATTTCAGTTGGTATCAAAGCTCAGCCTCTGGGTTGAGCATCTAACAGTGTAGAGGTAAAAGGTCCTGAAGAATAGACATGACGGCTGGAGCTAGTTCAAGTGGAAGTCATCAGACTGAAGGAGCTTCCCTAACCAGACCTCCTTACTTCAATGGAGAAAACTACAACTACTGGAAGGATAGATTTCAATGGTTCATTCTATCCACAAACTCTGATCTTTGGGATGTCATCACAGATGGTTCATTCATTCCCAAGAATGATGATAACACTGACAAACCAAAAGCTCAGTGGATTGCTGCAGAAAAATCACAATGGGAGCTGAACCACAAAGCCAGATACAACATCATTTGTGCGCTCAATCCGAAGGAGTTCAAGAAGGTATGTGCCTGTGACTCTGCAAAAGAAATATGGGATACTGATTTTGAAGAAGAAGTGTATGTTAAACAACCCCCTGGTTTTGAGGATACTGATAAACCAGATCATGTTTTCAAACTTAAAAAGGCATTATATGGTTTGAAACAAACACCTAGAGCATGGTATGATAGACTCAGTTCTTTTCTCATGCATAATGATTTTACTAGAGGACAAGTAGACACTACTTTGTTCAAAAAATGCTTTAAAGAGGACTTTATTATAGTTCAAATATATGTTGATGATATTATTTTTGGAGCAACTAATGAAAAGCTGTGCAAGGAATTTTCAAGTCTAATGCAAGCTGAATTTGAGATGAGCATGATAGGAGAATTGAAGTTCTTCCTTGGATTACAAATCAAGCAAACAAGTGATGGAATTTACATTCATTAACAAAAATATACCAAGGAGATACTCAAGAAATAAAAAATGGAAAATGCAAATCCCATGAAAACCCCTATGCAACCCAATGCAAAACTAAGCAAAGATTATGAAGGTAAAAAGGTAGATCAAACT
Organism: Sophora flavescens; assembly: GCA_030762895.1. Lineage (NCBI taxonomy): Eukaryota > Viridiplantae > Streptophyta > Magnoliopsida > Fabales > Fabaceae > Sophora > Sophora flavescens. The sequence continues at coordinate 178,841,207 of CM061066.1, forward strand.
GTCTACAGAGGTATGATTGGCTCTCTACTGTACTTAACTTCAACCAGACCTGACATTCAATTTAGTGTCTGTATGTGTGCTAGATTCCAATCTGATCCTAGAGAATCTCATCTTAAGGCTGTAAAAAGAATATTTAGATATTTGCTTGGAACTACTAATCTTGGTTTGCTGTATTTAAGATCAAAAGAATACAGATTAGTGGGATATTGTGATGCTGATTTTGCTGGAGATAGAATAGAAATAAAAAGCACTAGTTGAGGATGTCACTTCATTGGAGCAAGTTTAGTCTCATGGTCAAGCAAGAGGCAGACAACCATTGCCTTGTCTACTGCTGAAGCAGAATACATCTCTGCTGCTAGTTGCTGCTCTCAACTCTTATGGGTAAAACATCAACTTGAGGATTACTCTATTTATGAACATAACATATCTGTATGGTGTGATAATTCTAGTGTTATATGCTTAACTAAAAATCCAATTCAGCATTCTAAGGCTAAGCATATTGAAATCAAACATCATTTCATTAGGGATTATGTTCAAAAATGCATCTTTGATATTAAGTTTGTTAAAACTGAAAATCAATGGACTGATATTTTCACTAAACCCCTCGCAGAAGATAGGTTTTTATTTATTAGAGATAATCTAAACATGCATTGCATTGTTCAATGACATGTATGAATGTTAACGAATCTATGCTAAATCTGTCATTACTCCTATATACATGTTCTTTCAACTAAGCATTAGCTCAGGGGGAGTAATGATAAAATAATTTAAGTGGAATATGTCTAATATGCTTGCTGCATTACTATGATTTTCTTCACATGATATCTTGCCCTTAACATATCACATAAATAAAACTTGATAGCCTTTTTTTATGTTGACAAAAGGGGGAGAAAGGGAGAAATGAATAGGGAGAATGGGAGAAATGAAAATGGGAGAATGGGAGGATGGGAGGATGAATATGATATAACCTGTTCGCTTAAGAAAATTTTCAACCGGTCTGATATATGCTATTTTCCTTGTTGATATTTTCTGAGGTTCATTAAATCATCTCAATGTTTGTCATCATAACAAAAGGGGAGATTGTTAAGTCTCTAAAATGTCTGATGTGCATTTCCCTAAGTTTTGATGAGAACTAAACATTGGTTAATGATTTAATTAACCTTCATATTGGTTGCTAACCTATCTATCGAGTGTGCAGATTAAATAATTGAAACGCACGTCCAACACTGTAGTGACTGAAGCTCACGTCCATCGCAAATGTTTGAAGCGCACGTCCAAAACGCAAGAGAAAGAAACTTGCGTCCATTAAAGTATCAGAAGGTCGCGTCCACTAAAAGTATCAGAAGGCCGCGTCCACTAAAGGTATCAGAATTATCCGTCTACTAACGTGGCACTTGGAGCGAGTCCATCAAAGTATCAGAAAAGTCCGTCCAGTGAGGTATCAGAATTATCCGTCCAATGACGTGGCACTTGGAGCTCGTGCATTAAAGTATCAGAATAGCGCATCCATTAAAGTATCAGAACAGCGCGTCCATTAAAGTATCAGAATGGCTCGTCCAATGACGTGACAAAAGACTATCATCCACTAGAGTAACTGAGACTCTCGTCCACTAGAGTAACTGAGAATCTCGTCCACTAGTGTAACTGAGACTCTCGTCCACTAGAGTAACTGAGACTCTCGTCCACTAAAGTAACAAAGACTCTCGTCCACTAAAGGTGACAGAAGCGCTTGTCCACTAGTCTTTGGACTTGCTGAGTCCTTAATATGGAGCTCATCTACTATCCTGAATGAAAACTCAAATGACTAGATAGACGTGATTATTTTCAAGATGGAAGCACTTATCTTATGAACGCAAATTCTCTAAGGATTATCAGAATCTTAGTTCAAGAATCAGAAAGAGACTTGAAGCCTTCTCTCCTACTCAGTTTCACGGTTATCAAGAAAAGTCAGAAGACTACTCTCTCAAGCAACCTTGGATAATCTAAAAGAATGCTTCCAACATGCTTTATTCCACAAAAAAGGAGAGTGTACTCAGCAAAGTACAAAAAGCTCTCTGCCCAACTCTGACATGGCTGTATCTCGATGCATAAAGCCATGATCCTACATGTTAGAGTACAGCCAACGTTCCTATTGCATTAATGGCAGCTCAGAACGACTCTATTGCATTAATGGGTGCTCAGAACGACTATTGCATTTAATGAAGTTCTGCTTGAAGCCAACATCTGAGGAGATGTCTCTAATGGATCCTAAATGTTTGAAGACCATAAATACAGAAGTCATTAAAGATGAAGAACGAGAGAATACACACTGCATTAAAACGCCATTACTCTGCTCATTAATTCTTTTATTCTGTATTCTTCAAACATTTGAAGTTATTACGCAGACTTTCCTAGACTTCACATTTAAACCACTCTCTGAGTGTTAGTGAAAGATCTGCTTGTGAGAAGTTGTATTTTTACAAACCCAATCTCTCAAACAAACCTAAGTGAGCCTGAAGAGGCTAGGTGTGAAAACAATACTTGTCTTGAGCCTGAAGAGGCTAGGTGTGCAAATAATACTTGAGTCTGTAACCTTATCAACTATAGTCGATAAATCTTGGTGCTGCCAAGGACTGGACGTAGCTCTTTGATTTGAAGAGTGAACCAGGATAAATCACCATGTCAATCTCTCTTCCCTTAAACTCTTTAATTGCTTTAGTTTTCTTGCGTCCATCAAGTGGTGTGTTTGCAATAGTCAACCGTCCATCCTGTATTCTTCCACTCGTCCAAAGCTAGCTTTCTGTTTGCGAAAAGATTTCATCTTTGCTTAAATTCTGATAAACACAATTCAACCCCCTTCTCATGTTTATAGTTGTCTATTTCAGTATCTAGAGCTTAGGTTGTTCTATACTGTGCATTTAAATGGAGGAAAATCAAGTGTCAAATATGATTAAGCCGAACTCTACAAATTATACACTTTGGAAGACCAAAGACTTGTATGATCCCATTGAGGGAGACACTGCTCAACCCAAGGATAAAAATGAAAGTGAATGGAAGAAGATGAATAGAAAATCACTTGCTTTGATTAGGCAGTGGCTGGATTTGAGTATATATCCTCGTGTAGACACAGAAACGGATGCCCAGAAAATGTGGAAGAAGTTGACCGAGCTGTATGAGCGGAAGAATGTACAAAATAAAGCATTTCTGATACGGAAGCTGGTGAATATGAAATACAAAGAAGGGGATTCAATGGCAAAGCATATGAGTATTTTTCAGAATACCGTGAATCAGTTGGCAGCAACGGATATTAAATTAGATGATGAGTTACAAGCTTTGTTGTTGCTTAGTTCCTTGCTTGACGGTTGGGAAATTCTGGTTGTCACATTGACTAATTCAGCTCCTAATGGGAAGTTGACAATGTCAATGGTAAAAGAGAGCGTGATAAATGAAGAAACTAGAAGAAAGGAGCGTGGTTTGATTGTTACCTCCACTCAGTCAGAAGCACTAGTTGCAGAGTCACAGGGGAGAAGCCAAATCATACAGTTCCATAAGCATGAAAAATCTGACATTCATAGCAAGTCAAGAAGCAAGTCCAGGACTAGAAAAGAAGTGACATGTTATCATTGTGGCAAGGTGGGACATATAAAAAGACAATGCAGGTTCCTAAAGACAGAGAAGTCAAGGGAAATAGATATAGACAAAGAGAAGAAAAATGATAAAGACACAACTGCAGTTGCATCTGATAATGACGTTTACATTGTTTGTGATGATAATTCTATAAATCTAGCATGTCATGATTCCAGTTGGATTGTTGATTCTGGAGCCTCATACCATGTCACTCCTAGGCGTGATTTCTTCTCATCTTATACTGCTGGTGATTTTGGCACAGTTAAAATGGGAAATGAAGGGGTATGTAAAATTGTTGGTATAGGAGATGTTTGGATTGAAACTAGTATTGAGTGCAAGCTGCAATTGAAGAATGTTAGACATGTTCCAGATATCCATCTCAACTTGATTTCTGTTAAAGCCTTGGACATTGAGGGTTATCATACTTACTTTGGTGGTGGCATGTGCAAGCTCACCAAAGGGTCACTAGTGGTGGCAAATGAAGAAAACTCCACTACTCTCTACAGGACGCCTGTAAAGTTAAGCAAGGAGGAGGTGAATGCAGTTGAAGATATTTCTACTGAGTTGTGGCATATGCGCCTTGGTCACTTGAGTGAGAAAGAACTCAACATCCTTGCCAAGAAAAACTCTCTTCCTATGAAAGGTACACCTTTAAATACTTGCTCTCATTGTTTTGTTTGAAAACAACATAGAATTTCATTTCGTAGTTCTGGTCCTTATAGGAGGCCCAATGTCTTGATTTAGTTCACACCGATGTTTGCATTATGGATTGTAAGTCTCTTGGTGGTGCCTCATATTTTGTTACTTTTATTGATGATCACTCAGAAAAGTGTGGGCTTTTGCTTTGAAATCTAAAGACCAGGTACTTGGTGTCTTCAAGCACTTTCATGCAAGTGTTGAATGAGAAAAAGGAAGCAAGTTGAAGTGTGTCCGAGCAGATAATGGTGGTGAATACAAGGGTCCGTTTGAAGAATATTGCAAAGAACATGGAATCAGGCTTGAGAAGACAGTTCCAAAGACGCCTCAACATAATGGAGTTGCGGAGAGAATGAACCGTACCATTAATGACAGAATCGGGTGTATGCTCTCTCATGCAAAATTACCCAAATCCTTTTAGGGTGAAGCAATGACAACTGCAGTGGATTTGACCAACCTTTCTCCTTCTGTGCCACTAGATGGTGATGTTCCAAACAGAGTATGGACAGGGAAAGATATCTCTTATAATCATTTGAGAGTGTTTGGCTGCAGGACTTTTATTCACATTCCAAGAGATGAGAGGTCCAAGCTTGATGGAAAATCCAAACAGTGTGTCTTCTTGGGTTTTGGTCTTGAAGAGTTTGGTTATAGACTCTGGGATCCAGCTGATAGGAAAATTATTAGAAGTCGGGATGTGATATTTCTTGAAGACCAAACCATTGAAGATTTTGAGAAAGTTGAGAAACAGAAACTAGTTGCCAGAAGTCATATTGATGTTTCGCCTAAACCCCTTACTGGAACTTTTGTTGATAAGGGAGATATACAGGTAGATGATGGGAATGCAACTGATGACCCTGCACCTCACCATGATGAACCAGTTGAAGAGGTTCCATTTGAGCCACTAGTTGAGCCTCAGTTGAGAATATCTACTAGAGAGCGGCATGCTTCCCAAAGATACACTCCACATGAGTATGTGATGATCACTGAGGGTGGAGAGACACAAAGCTATGAAGAGGCCATTGTAAATGAGCACAAGAGAGACTGGTTGAAGGCCATACAAGAGGAAATGAATTCCTTGCATGAGAATCACACATTTGAATTGGTGAAGTTGTCTAAGGGTAGGAAAGCACTCAAGAACAAGTGGGTGTTCAAGTTGAAATCAGAAGAGAATAGCTCCCAACCAAGGTATAAAGCAAGATTGGTTGTGAGAGGCTTCAATTAGAGGAAAGGTATTGAATTTGAAGAAATTTTCTCACCTGTGGCGAAGATGTCCTCTATTCTGGTTGTGCTTGGACTAGCAGTTAGCTTAAACTTAGAGGTTGAACAACTTGATGTAAAGACGGTTTTCCTTCGTGGTGATTTGGAGGAGGAAATTTATATGGAGCAACCTGAAGGCTTCAAGATCAAAGGAAAGGAGCAGCTTGTGTGCAAGTTGAAGAAAAGTTTGTATGGACTCAAGCAAGCACCAAGGCAATGGTATAAGAAATTTGATTCTTTCATGGAGAAACATGGTTATAGTAAAACCACTTCAAATCATTGTGTATTTGAAAAGAAATTCCCTGATGATGATTTTATTATCCTCTTGCTATATGTGGATGACATGTTGATTGTTGGTCATGACACTAAGAAGATTGATTATTTGAAGAAAGATTTAAGCAAGTCCTTTGCCATGAAGGACTTGGGTCCTGCAAAGCAAATTCTTGGCACGAGAATTACTCGTGACAGGAAGAATGGTAAATTGTGGTTGTCTCAACATAAGTATATTGAGAAGGTATTAGAGAGGTTTAACATGAGCAATTCCAAACCTGTTAGTACTCCACTTGCAAGTCATTTCAAGTTGAGCTCTCAACAATGCCCTACAAGTGAGAAAGACAAAGAAGAGATGAAGAAGGTTCCTTATGCATCCGCGGTTGGTAGTTCGTTGTATGCTATGGTATGCACAAGGCCGGATATTGCTTATGCTGTTGGAGTAATTAGTCGTTTTCTCTCTAATCCTGGTAGAGACCACTGGCAAGCAGTAAAGTGGATTTTCAGGTATCTCAGAGGAACTTCTAGAGTATGTTTATGCTTTGGGAGTGGTCAACCCGTGTTAGATGGCTACACGGAGGCAGATATGGCTGGTGATGTTGATTCTAGAAAATATACTTCTGGACACTTGACGACTTTTGCAGGGGGAGTGGTGTCTTGGCAATCAAAATTACAAAAATTTGTTGCTTTGTCTACAACTGAGGCTGAGTATATTGCCATTACTGAAGCTTCTAAAGAACTTTTGTGGATGAAGAAATTGCTACAAGAGTTGGGCCTCAAGAAAGAGAAGTTTGTGTTATTTTGTGACAGTCAGAGTGCAATCCATCTCAGCAAGAACCCGACTTTTCATTCCAGGTCAAAGCACATTGAGGTGCGGTATCATTGGATACGAAAGGCGCTAGAGATGAAAGCATTTTCACTTGAAAAGATCCATACTGATGAAAATGGTTCAGATATGATGACAAAGACCTTGCCCATGACAAAGTTGATTTGTTGCAGAAAGAAGGCGGGCTTGGTCTAGCAGTATCTTCCCACTTGAGTCGTGAGGGGAAGATTTGTTGGGTGGGTCACTTCTAAGTGGGTCCCACATTAGTTTAAAAAGAAAAAATAAAAATAAAACTGCCAATGGCCCAAGCCCAAGTGGCATTTGAAAAAAAAGGTTTGAAATAAAGAAAGCAAGTGTGTGACTACTGTGCGTGAGAAACAAGGAAAGAAAGAGAGTAACAGAGAGAGGGACGAGAACAACACGGGGATGAGAAGAAAAATAAGAACTTTGTGCTCTTCATTAGATGGATAAATTCTTTCCATTTTCTATGAAATTTTAGTAGGTTGTTCTTGGTGTTGAGAGTAATATTTTGATATCATTATATTGTTGATTTGTCTTTTCTTTGAGCTGAGTTGTTATACCCATTGTTGTGGGGTTTCTCTCTTGTTGCTTGCTTGTATCCATCTTTTGGGCGACGTACCGTTGATTTGGTGTTCCCTAGTACTTCTAGGAAGACTTGGTGTACCCATTATTATTTATAGTGGAAGTTTTTGCTGGATTTAGTCCCGTGGTTTTTATTCCTATATTGGGAAGTTTTTCACGTTAAAAATTGTGATGTCATTGCTATTTATTTTTCTGCCATTGATATTATCCTGTGGGAGAATATTTTTGTTGTACCTATTTATTTATACACGTAAAGAAAAAAAATATTTGCTTCATTAGAGATTATTATCTGACTTTTTTCCCAACACATCATGACCAATGTTAGACAAATATAGACACAACTTTTAGTGGTAGTTATAAGGTGACATGATGATTTGTAGGAAGGGAAATAAGGTTTGTAGTGATAAGATAAAGATCATCTGTTCAACTCCTCCACTAACATAACAATGGCATGAATTTACCATGATTATAAGACTCTCTAATTATATTTTAAAAAAATTGTATCTTTCTTTCCCCGATAAAATTATAGGAAAATCCTATTTTTTTTAAAACATAAGAGGATCTGGATCCTAAAACAAGCACCTTAGCTTCCCAGAAGTAAACATCAGAACGACAAAGAGAGGTGTAGAGGATCTTCAAGCGAACTTCGCCAGCCTGTGGTGGGGCTACCTCTACTTCTTCAATCACTAGTGCCTTCCCTGCTTCCCGTGCTACCGCAGCTATATATATTTCATGAATCATGAGCGGCAACTACCACAGTTAGAACCACAGTCCATATATCCATATACTAATTAATTACAAAATCCAACAACAACAATAATCATAATAACAAATTAATACAAACAGTTAAAAGAAAAAAAATCATGTTCTCTCTAACTTCAAACTTTTTCCATTCTCTCTACACATAATCGCGTACCACCATTAGAGGGGGTGGTTTCGAGTATTTTTGGCCTGAAATTACCCTTTACTTTGTTTTCACTCCCCTTTTTATCTAAATAAATGGTTTTTCCACATAAATCTGGGTTTTTTTCTCGTGTTTTTCGTTGTCTGTGTGCGCGGTATTGTTGTTCATTATCTTGGTAAGGCGTTGTTTGGTTTCCGTCTTGGTGCGGTGTTCGTTTGATTCAAATTGACAGATCTTCTATCAATTACAGATTTGATCAAGAATTGGGCGTCAATATTACAGATCCGGAGACATAGGTATTCCGGTGACTTTGACTTTGTCACTTTTGATAGGTATTTTGATTTTGTCGTGTCATGTTATTAACTTGGATGCTGTGAGTTTATTCGCAGATTTATCCTTTTCGATTTTTAGCGATGTTGGATTTGTATTGTTTTCGATATATTTTATCCATGAATGAATACTTTTTAGTAAAAAAAAACAATTTAATAACTAACATTAAGGGTGCGTTTGATTTGCAAAAAGTATCAGGACAGACCGTATAGCACAGGACAAATCCTTAAGTTACAGGACAATTCTTGTACGTTGTTTGTATAATTATATATAGAGAGGAGAGAGAAAGTGATAAAGAGGAGAAGGGGAGAGAGAGCAGGGAGAGAGAGAGGGGAGAGAGAGAGAGGAGGAAGGGAGAGAGATGTAAGGATAATTTTATCTTTTGTTAGCCCGTTCATGGGACAACTTTTTGACCCATGGTTTGGTGGGGATAAAATTTTGGATTTTTGTCATGTCTCTTATCCTTTTTTATCATGTCCCCTGACCACTATTCAGATTAAACAGGGGACAAAATTTTTTGTGCTGTACAGTCCCCTAAATTTTTACAAATCAAATGCATCATAAGTCAATCTAAGTTTCTTTTTTTTAGCTAGCTAAATACGTTTGAAACAAAAAAAAAAACTCATACTAACACCGTAACGAAAAATGAAAAAAAAAGTATAACCAAAAGATTAGTAAAAGAATGATAAGATTTTAAGATTGATGAGCAGTCATGCATGCATTGCTAACCTTTGCACTTGATGATCTGACCAGCTTTGCTAGACATGGCTCCTGAATCCTGATGAATATTAGGAGGATATATATATTTATGTGAGTGTGTGTGGAAGAAGAGCAGAAAAAAGTCACACAAGGGTGAGAAGGAAAACGAGGAAGCAGAAGGTTCTGGTGTCTTGAATTTGGCTGAGAGCGCTTCGATAATTTAGCGAGTGAGGAAAGCACCAGAGGGTTATATATATATATATATATTAAAGATGCAAGGTGATGTGATGAGTCTGGACATGTGGCCTCAATTAATGGACATGTGGCCTCAATTAGTAGAATAGCACAGGAGTAAACACCATATTGTTGTCTGAAATTGTGAAGTGGTATCAATATGATTCCTAAAATTATCGAAATTATAAATTAGTTCCTGAAATTATAAAATGATGATCAACTTAGTCCCTCCGTTAAAAATCATATGGATTAAGTTGATATTAAGTTTGCAGTGTCAGAAACTTAATTGATATTAAGTAAGTAAAATGAGGGATCAAATTGATATTAATTTATTATTCAGGGATTCTTTTAGAATTTCAATAATTCCAATGACCAATTTGATACTACTTCATAATTTCAAGATCTAATTGGGTGTTTACTCAATAGTGAAAAGGATAAGGATGTGAGAGATTTAATTCATAGAATATGTTGAATGAACGTGAAGAAAGAAGTTAGAGGTTAAGCTGGCGTTTGGAAGAGCTTATTTAAGCTCCTTTTAACTTATCTGATGACATAAGCTCTTATGCAGTGTGTTTGACAGAGCTTATAAAAATAACTTATGTCATCCCAAAAGGAGTTTTTGACTTATTTTCATAAGTCACTGGGAGAAGCTTATGGAATTATCATAAGAGCTTATGCACTAAACACCCTCTCCGTGTTTTTCACTATTTGAATCATCTCATGCCCCTTTCTTTCTTTTTCTTTCTTTAAGCACTTATTGCATAAGCTCTTCTGCGATAAGGTCTTAGATGATAAGTTTTTAATTAAGTTATTTACCCAAACGCACCATAATTTCTTTTCTCTTTTGAATAGATGATAATGTAGAATGCATTTGTTTTCTATCATTTTTTATCTGATATATCTTTTTCATATTTATGCTATCCCTATCGTTAGGCTTTGTTTTTAATAAACTTCGCAAGAGAACAAGGTTGGAAACCATCCTCTTACAAAAGATCAAAGGAAGAAAAGGAACGATAGAAACAGAGCATTACATTTGGCAGATACAAACTGGTCGGATGAGACGGCGGACACTCTATCAAGGAAATCAGGCTGGGGCACGGATGCTAAGCTGTCGGTAGACTCCGACTTCTTGCGGGAATTATAATTTACTTGCTGTTGTTTCTAACACTTTAATTTCGATACATTTTTCAATTTAAATTTTTTTCTATCATCAATCAATTTACAATTACAAATATTATTTTATGTATGATTTTTGAGGTAATTTGGGTAAGAATTTAATATTTTAGTGATGTAAAAATTTATAGTTAATAAATAAATCCATTCTGTGATATATATCAATAATAAAGAGCATTTTCTATTAAAAGTTAAAACCTCTGTCTATGGGTGTTCATCAACTGATTCAAACCGATTTAAACCGTAAAAACCGAATTGAAAAATCGAAAACCGAATAAATCGAAAATCGAAAATCGAAAAAATCGAAAACCGAAAAGCCGCAATTCTTTATTGGATTGGATCGAATTTTGGATCCTCTAGTGAAATCAAATACAATCCAATCCAAACCGATCTATTATATACATATACTAGTATTCTTGAAATTATAGTATTACTCAAATTTAAACATTGTTTTTCATACTTTGATGTCCCTAATTCTCTTTAATATTTTTGTTGGAATGACATATACGAGACTATTTAGAATAAACATTAATGTCTTGAAGTTATATTTTGCTAAAAAATTTGATGCATAACATATATATACCTGATTGAGTAAACATGAAAAATGTGAAATCAATTAAGTAAGTTTGAAAAATAACTAGTTACAATTTATCTATAGTAGATTGAAGGGAAAAAAAATAGGATAAGTAAAAGTAAATATAGAGAATTAACATAAAAGAACGTGTTAAAAAAATATCAATAGTTATTTTTTCTCAAACTTCCAAATTAAAATGAGGGTTATCCTTTGTCCATTATTAAATAAGTAGGAAGGACACTTGGCATAAGAAAAAAGTAAAGTATGACAAGGATCGAATTATCCAATTCAATCCAAACCGTATTTAATTGGATCGGATCGGATATTTTTTAGGAAGCAAACCAATCCAATACAAACCGCCTGTTGTTTTTATCATTGGATCGGATGGTTTTTTAACTCAAAACCGATCCAGTCCAATCCGCGAACACCCCTACCTCTATCCAGTCAAACGTGTTTGCGTATTGGATTGGATCGGTTTCCGATCCAATGACGAAAACAATGTGCGGTTTAGATTGGATCGGTTTGCTTTCGTAAAAAAATACGATAAAATCAGATACAGTTTGGATTGAATTGGATAATTCGATTTTTGTCATACTTTATTTTTTTTCTTATGTCAAGTGTCATTTTTACTTATTTAATAGTAGACAAAAGATAAGATTCATTTAAGTAAACTAGTTTAAGGTGTCCACGAATACTTATTTTAACAACTCTTTATATTAGAACGGTAGAACCTTTATGAAAGACATCAACTATTTGTTCCTTATTAACCATTATTTGATTTGATGATGAGGGAAGACAATTCTAGAGAGTTTTTGGCAATATTTTAATTTGGGAGTTTGAGAAAAAATAATTATTGATATTTTTTAACACGTTCTTTTATATTAAATGTTCTTTTATGTTAATTCTCTATGTCTACTCTCACTTATCCTATTTTTTTCCTTGAATCGGCTACAAATAAATTATAGCTAATTATTTTTCAAATTTACTTAGTTGATTTCCTATTTTTGATATTTACTCAATCAAGTATATATATGTTATGCATCAAAACTTTTAGCAAATATAGCTTCAAGACATTAATATTCTAATAATCTCATATATGTCATTCCAACAAAAGTATTAAAGAGAACGAGGGACATAAAAGTATGAAAAACAATGCTCAAGTATGAGTAATACTATAATTTAAAAAATATTAGTATATGTATATAAAAGATCGGTTTGGATTGGATTGGATTTCACTAGAGGATCCAAAATCCGATCCAATCCAATGAAAAAATGCGATTTTTTGGGTTTTCGGTTTTTACGGTTTGAATCGGTTTGGATCATTTGATGAACACCCCTATCGTCCATCACAATGAAATAGTGATAGCTCATAGCTCACTTAGATGTTTAAGTTTAATTTATCTAAATGTAAACATTGTCATAACTTATAAGAGTATCTCTGATGGGAGTTGTTTAGGAGTTGCTTAATAATAAAATGTTATTATGATGTGACACATATGATTTTGGGTTGCTTAAAATTGGAGAGAGTTGCTTAATTTATGAGTTGCTTAAGATTTGTATGGGTAAATGTAAGAGAGAGAATATGAAATGTTGAAGAGAGTGAGAGAATATTTGTGACTTAAGCAACTTGTTAACAGAATTCTCATTGGAGTAGAAATTGTTTGGTTTGCTTAAAATTGAAGTGACCCACTTAAAGGGATAAAATGATTTTTTTTTTAATAGGCATAAAGTGAGTTGCTTATATGAAGAGCATTGGAGATGCTCTAAACGTCTAATTGTTTTAAATAATTTTGAACATAACCCAGTGCTCAAGTGAGCGTTTGAAGAAAGCTTCAAAATTGAGCTTCCCAAAAAAGTGTTTTGGAACATCCAATTTCACCACTTGTGTTCAAATAAATTTTAACCAAACAGGCTCTTAGTCATCTGGCGTTAACGTTATATTATGTAAGGTAACATTTGACCCCACTTTTTTTGGACTTAAAAGTTATTTTAAAATTATAAGTAAAAAATAAGAGCTTTAAAATTAAAGCTAAAACGGTTGGTGGATTCTAGTAGGAGTGAGAGTGGGACGGGTTGGGACGGGTTATGTTTGTCCCTTACCCGGCCCTAAACATTGATAGGGTGAATTCTTTGAACCCAAACTCGTCCCTTGACCCGAAGGAACCCGATCATACGCGGGTTGGTTTAAGGCCAAGTCTAAATGAGACGAAATCGGGTTGACCCGAAGTTAAATAAAATCTTTGTAAATTAAATTTCTGTGAGTATAATTTTTTTTTTATAAGCCAAAATATCAGAAAAAGATGCTACATAAAAGTCATCAATTGATCTCGTGTCATCAAATAGATCCCAAACTGGATGTTACAAAATATCAACAAATAGATCCTTTGTTGGATGCTTTCTTGATACTCGTGTTATCAAAGCCACATTGTTAAAACATATGATACTTTCATCAATCAGGATTCTTTCAATGTTACAAAAGCAACAAAATACTTTCTAAAAGCCACCAACTGGGTTAGTGCAAGACATGAGATATGCGAGTTAAAGTTTAGTAATTTACTTCAAACTTATTAGTGATCGTGCGTGAAACGTGAGCTAAGGAGGGATAAAAGTAAAAGTAGATTTTTATTATATGGGACGGGTTGGATAACCCGAAGGTCAACTCGAACCTATCCCTGACCCGACGTCAGGTCACTAAATGGGACGCGGTTCATCCATTCTCTTCTGCGGGTTAGGGTCAGACCCGACCCGAACACTACGGATTGGGACGAGTTCTAGGGTTAGGCCTGGTTTTGCACACCCCTAGATTCTAGCATGAAGATTGTGTTTTTATGGGTACACCTAAATAATCTTTTATTTTTATTTTTATTTTTATTTTTAATTAGAAAAGTCATTTCTACCCTTATCTATCTCCTTCAGTGCAACCTCCACCACCACCACCACCACCACCACCACCACCGACACTTGCCACCCTACCACCGCCCTCAACCTCTCCAACCACCAACTCTCCCTTCTATCTTCCCTTTGTAGCCTCCCCTCTCTCTTCCCCCACCTCCCTCTGACGCCTCCCCTTTCTTTTCCCCCACCTTTTTTTTCGATAATTAAAAAATTCATTAATATATATATATCTAACATTAGCATCATCATGCCAAACTCTCCTCACCTTCTAGGAAGGGTTAAAGAACAAGCACTCATTCATGTGCTCTAAGTTAGACCATTCAAAAACAAAGTACAGTACATCAAAGTGCTTCTTACACCTATAGACAAATATCCCCTTTCCTTACAATCACTCCCACTACTGTTTTTAAATCTATATCAGCACCCCTTTTAAAAACCCTCAATTACTATTCAAAATACATTCATCATCAAATAGCATAGCTACTCCTGTATACAGGTTAAAAAAACACAACAATCAAAGAATCCCGTTTCAAGTGTGCAAAAAGCTTTCTACAAGATAGATCTCCTTCCTGTATCAGTTTGAACACCTATTACAGTTACCACCCTACTTTTCAAAGTCAACCAACAAGATCACCACCTCTTCAAAATGTTGCACCACCACTTTTAGAACATCATTTCACCTATTATTAGTGTCCTCTAGACTTTACTTTCTTCCCGTTACTAAATTCCTTCAATATTAATTGGAATTCTCTTATAGTTGAGCTATTTTCTCCATTTACCTCTGATACAGAGACCTACAACTTGCTCCAAGACAAGTATTATTCCTGTGATTTAAGTTAATCCCATCGGCACCTGTAAATACCAAACACAACAAAACACAGCAAAGCATATCAAAAGTAATGAAAAATAAGCCAATTCCATATAGCAATCCTGTTAAGTTTTCCAGGACATTCACACCGAGTCCTATACTCAGACCTTACTCCCTTTCTACATCCACATTATCCACCTTCATTCCATTTCTGACCTTTCCTTGGCTAGTGAGTTAGCTATATCATTTGCCTCTCTATTTTTGTGTTATAAGACAACTTTTAAAATCAAAAGAATGTTTCTTAATTTATTATAAAAGAACCTCAGGTTCCATGGGCATTCCTCCTTTTTTCTCACCCAAGACAAGGCATGTCTAGAATCTGACTCAATAATGATATCATTTTCTACTATCCATCTTTGCTGCAAAGATAATTCTAAAGCAAAGACAATGGCAAAAAATTCAGCTTCATTGTGTATAGGTTTAAACATATCATATCTTGTAAATAGGAATGTAATATCCTATATTCATTGTGTAATTATTTCATTAAACCTATATAAAACAGACTCCATTGTGTAGTTGAGACACATGATTTCACCACCTCTATGCCTCATGTTGTACAATGCCTGAGAAGTTTGAAAGATTGTAAGTTTTTTTTGGAGATCATCGTGCTTAACTTAGGGGACAATTTTATTATCTAAACTTTGAAGATCTCTAACTAAGAATGGTATTGCAGATAAAGACTAAAGAGGTGGGAGAGTACCCTAGAATCGTTTGCATCAGAAGAGAGTAATTTTACCATCCTTCAAATTCTCATCCAAGCGTGAGCCCTTAAGGGAGGCAGCACTAGTGAAAATAATATAATCTACGGGAACGTTTTACGTCAGTTGACCATATGTTTGACGTTAAAAATGAGGCGGTGGCAGTTTTGTAAATATTAAATCACTATTTGCGTCAGTTGTGTAATGAACTGACGTTAAAAATGATTTACAAGAATTATTAACACTTTTAACGTCAGTTGTATAAACAACTGACGTTAAAAGTGTGATTTTTTACTTCAGTTAAATAAACAACTGACGTAAATAATCCTATATTCCTATCTGAAACTCATTCCTATCTTTCTTTCGTTGTCATCTCCCTGTTGTCACTCTTAACGCAGATCACTCCATATATAGTGCAGTTTATTTCTAATCTTTTTTTAAAACAAGTGTATTTTTAATCTTAATTAATTAGCTTGAATTAGTAAACAAATTCTTGTGCAAATTAAAATAAATAAACACTTAACATAAAACAAGTTATATATATAATCAAATCGTATCTCATTGAAGCGATTCATAAGTTACAATTACATGATTAAAAGATAAAAAATTTCTGCAACATAGCCCTAAAATATAAAAAAGTTTATGCTTCAATGTCATTTTCTTCTCAGTCCTGTCCTCAGAAACTCCAATGGATGCATCTCCTCCCTCATTTGAATTCCTTGATGCTCCATCTGAATCCACAATCACTTGCAGCCAAAGCGGAGTGAAAGGGATGAAGGGGATGAAATAAAGTGAGGGAATCGTATTATGTGATTCACTCAACCTTACCATCCATGTTATGTGATTTACTCAACCTCAAAAGTTTTTTGACCATTAAGACAGAAACCTTTAAGTCTAGGTATAGGAAGAAATAACAAAAGTCTTAAATATGATAGAGCCATATTGTGAAGGAATAGAAAACGCACGAAATATAGAGTAAAAGAAGAGGGTATATTACAGACTGATACATAAGAATAGTACTTTATATAGAGAAGAGAGACTACCTGATTTTCTTCAAAACTGATCTATAAACTTAATGCTCATTAAGAGGATGAAGTTACAAGGTGCATGGGTAAGTAGCATAGTAGTCAAAGGAATGAATGTTTTTGCAGAAACTTATACACTTTTAACGTCAGTTGTCTTCAACAACTGACGTTAAAAGTGTTTTTAAAATAAAAAATATTTATTTTTAACGTCAGTTGTTTAATACAACTGACGTTAAATAATGACTTTTAACGTCAGTTGTTTAAGACAACTGACGTTAAATAAATGAATTTTAACGTTAGTTGTTACAAACAACTGACGTAAAATGTTTTTTTAAAGATGGTTTTTGATTATAACGTTTACACCCGCTCGCCTTCTTCACTTCGCTCTGTATGTCTCTGTTCTTCTCTTTTCATCACGCTCACTCTCACTCTCACTCTGCCCTAATCGCGAGCTCCTCTCCACCGCAACCACCACGAGGGAGTCTTCGCCACCACCGTGAGGTACACTCTTAACCCTAACTTTGTCTTTCCCGTTCATTCTTTGCAATAACTTGACATCTCTCTTTCCCCTTCCCGCGCACTAACTCTCCTTGTCCCTCTGCTCTCAGTAACCACATCGAACGTTGGCCACCAGTCGAGCTCCCCTCCCCACCACCATGCGAGCACCTATTTCTGGTGAGTCTTTAGGGCACATTTTTTTATTTTTGGTTTTGAGTGTATGTTGAAACTGTAGTCTCTGTAGTTGAAACTTGAAACTGTGAGTTTGAGTTGTTTGGAATGTCTCTATTTCTGGTCGTGAGTTTTGTGTTTTCTCTTGTTTTTCTTCTGCTATCATGACCTATTTCAAAATGGGAAGAAATTTAGAGTTGCTTGTAGCATGTGATATCAACAATATATTGCTCATTGGAATTCTGTTTTGTTAATTTATCTTCATCTGCTTATTTCTTTTATGTCTTAAGAAACCTGAAAATGGTGTAAATTTGAAATAATTTTTAAACACCTTGCTTATTTCTTGTTGCCTGCTTGATGAGAAGAATGATGTGAGATTACCATGGAAATTTTGTTTTAGGCAGTTAATCAAATAAGATATACATGGTTGACGGGATTTCAAAAACTAGTTTTTAATTAGGATTTTAAAAACAAGTTTTCAATCTCCCGTATTGTCTTTATATTGGATATATGTTTTGTATATCTACAGAACCTATCTAGTTATGGATCGTAGTTGGATGGTTTGTAAGTGCACTAGTGCCGAGTATTTGAAGGGGGTGTGAGAATTTATAGAATTTACTCAAAGGAATGTTCCTAATGGTAATGGAATGTTCTGTTGTCCTTGTGTCAAGTGTTTGAATACGAGGAAATGTACGGTGAAGGACATACGTACTCATTTGATTTGTGAAGGGATTTGCTTGAGGTATACAAGATGGATATGGCATGGTGATGTGTTGTTGAGTAGTACGGCAAGTGTCTCCCAAAGTGAGGACGTTGACGTAGATATGGAGGATGATCGAGTAAAGGACATGATCCATGATATTGGACAAGAATCTTTTCATCGAGCTCATGTGTATGATAGGTTGTGCTGTGATGCGGATAAGCCTTTATATCCAGGGTGTACTACTCATACACGGTTGTCGACGGTACTAAAATTGGTTTGTGTGAAGGCGAGAAATGGTTGGACCGATAAATGCTTCACGGAATTGCTTGAAGTGTTGAAAGACTTGCTTCTGGAGGACAACACATTGCCTGACCGTAACTATGATGCCAAGAAGGTATTGTGTCCGATGGGTATGGAGTATAAGAAGATACACGCATGCCCCAATGGTTGCATATTGTACACTGGTGTTCATGAAGACAATCACGATTGCCCCAAATGTGGGTTATCACGATACAAAGTGAAGGGTGGTGATGATGATGATGATCTTGATGATGTGAGAAAAAATGGTCCTCCTGCGAAGGTGTTGTGGTATCTTCCAATAATTCCAAGGTTCAAGCGATTGTTTGCCAATGCGAAAGATGCGAAGAATCTTAGATGGCATAATGATGAGAGGAAACGTGATGGAAAGGTTCGTCATCCTGCTGATTCTATGCAATGGAAGAATATTGATACTATGTTTCCGGATTTCGCCAATGAGCCAAGAAATCTAAGGCTTGGACTTGCTACGGATGGAATGAATCCTTATGGTAACATGAGTAGTATTCATAGTTCATGGCCTGTTCTGTTGATAATTTACAACCTGCCCCCTTAGTTGTGCATGAAGCGCAAATACATGATGTTGTCTATGATGATTTCGGGCCCAAAACAACCGGGAAATGACTTAGATGTTTATCTAAGTCCCTTGATTGAAGACTTGAAAACGCTGTGGGTGGAAGGTGTTGATGTAGCTGATGGGTATTCTCATGAGACTTTCAAGCTTCGTGACATTTTATTTTGCACCATCAACGACTTTCCAGCATACGGTAACTTGTCCGGGTACAGTGTCAAGGGGCATAAAGCATGCCCTATATGTGAAGAAGGCACATGATACACTCAGTTGCATCATGGAAAGAAGATGGTTTACCTTGGGCATCGAAGATTTATTAGACGTGATCACCCATATCGTAAGATGAAAAAAGCTTTTAATGAATGCCAAGAGACAGAAGAAGCTCTGGCGGCCTTAATTGGAGAGCAGGTTTATCAGAGGGCAAAGGGCATCGATGTTATATTCGGCGGGTACAAAAAGAAAGGTAAAGCTGTTGAGAAAAACATATGGAAGAAGAGGTCGATATTCTTTGATCTTCCATACTGGCGCAAGCTTGATGTCAGACACTGCATTGATGTGATGCATGTGGAGAAAAATGTGTGTGATAGTGTGATCGGGATGCTTCTCAACATTCAGGGCAAGACAAAGGATGGTGTGAATGCTCGTCTCGACCTCGTTGCTATGGGTATACGTGAGTAGTTAGCTCCAGTTGTTGAGGATGGTAAGCAGACTTATTTGCTGCCAGCATGTCATACTTTGTCAAAAAAAGAGAGACAAAGTTTTTGCGGGTGTCTTCAGGACATCAAAGTTCCACATGGTTACTCTTCAAATATGAAGAGGCTTGTCTCTAGTGATCTTAAATTGGTTGGCTTAAAGTCTCATGATTGTCACATATTGATGCAACAACTTCTGCCCGTTGCTATTCGTGGTATTGCTCCAAAAAATGTGAGATATACCATTACTCGGTTGTGCTCATTCTTCAATTCTATATGTAGCAAAGTCGTTGACCCCCGTATGTTGGATGACTTGGAAGTTGAGGCTGCTACAATCTTGTGCCAATTGGAGATGTATTTTCCTCCTTCCTTTTTGGACATAACGACTCACTTAATTGTTCATTTGGTGAGGGAGATTAGATTATGTGGGCCTGTTTTTCTGAGATGGATGTACCCAGTTGAGCGATACATGAAGATCTTGAAAGGATACGTGAAGAATCATCATCGTCCGGAAGCATCTATTGTTCAAACGTATGTTGCAGAAGAAGCTATTGAGTTTTGTTTGGACTACCTTCATAACACGGATCCTATAGAGGTTCCTAAGCCTCGGCATGATGAGATAATATGTCAAGGTAAGGGTACACATGGCTTAAGAATTAATAGCAAGGGTCTGGAGGAAGTGCTTCAAGCACATTTGTATGTATCGAACAACATCGATTCTGTTCAACCTTTCTTATTTGAACATAAAAGAAAAGTCAATCAAAAAAACCCTCGAATGAGCGAAAGGTGGTTGCTGAACAAGCATAACAATACTTTCTTACCATGGTTCAAGGAAGAAATGCTTAAGGATGGTAGTACTGCTTCTGATGACGTAAGATGGCTAGCACGTGGGCCTAGCTACATCGTCATATGTTGGAGCGGATACGACATCAATAAATTTTCCTTTTATATAAAGGAACAAGATAACAAGAGTACCATGCAAAATAGTGGGGTTATGATCGTGGCCGAAGCAATGCACTTCTCTAGTGCAAAGGACACAAAACCCGTTAAAGCACCGACATCTTACTTTGGATATATTGAAGATATTTGGGTGCTCGATTACACTAAGCTTACGGTGCCGGTTTTTAAATGTAAGTGGGTTGATAGTAACGGTGGTGTACAAATCAACGAATTGGGGTTCACATTGGTAGACCTCAACAAGTTAGGTCATATAAACGAGCCTTTCATAATGGCTTCCTAAGCAAAACAAGTGTTCTACATCACTGATCCTTCTAACAAAAGGTTGTCCGTGGTTCTCCAAGGAAAAAGCATGTATAATGGTAGTGATGAAAATCAAGATTCAAATCTTGATATTCCCGAGACACCTTCTTTTTCAACAAACATGCCTACTATAATCGATGAGACACAGGTGGACGATGTACATGCCACTCGTGATGATCATCACGAAGGGATATTGATATAGGTAGTTTAAACTTAGTATACATTTATTTTTATTTATACTTCTATATTTATTTTTAGTTATAACCTATTTTAATAAATATATATTGTTTCTGAATAGGCATACATATGGATTAGTCAGATGGCCCACATACACGGGAGGACACTGTGGGGCCTACGTAGGACCCGATCGCGCCTACGCCCGATTCTAGTGTAAGTTTACATGTTATATACTATCTTTAGTCCTTCTTTTTAATGTAAGTTTATAATGTTACAACCCTCTATTTTATCATTTTTTTGTCCATACAGACATCACAATCTCAGAGGAAACGGGGTAGAGGAGCCACGACTTTGAAGAAATTAGAGAAGGCCAGGCAAAGCGGTCAGAAGCTTGAGGTGTGCTTTGATGCTAATCTATAAAGCCCCAGGGACCCCGTGCTAAAGAATTTAAAAAGTGGGTGTTTCTACAAGCGAAGCAGCATGTTAGCATCAACTACAACCATTGGAATGACGTTCCACAGAACGTTAAGGATCATATTTGGAAGGCTATCACGGTATTTTACCTTTACATTCTTTTGATTTACATTATTAGATAATTATCCGAGTTATAATCCATCCAGTTGTTATGTATTTAATGTGTAGGTAGCTTGGACTGTGCCTAATGACGAGGATCATCGTACGAAATGTATGAAAATGGCATCCAAGCGCTGAAATGGGTTCGAGCATGATCTTACTAGGTACTATGTATCTGGGAAGAAGCGCCTTGATAAGATGTTCTCGGATTATCCCTGGATTGATAAGGATACTTGGGATATGTTTGCTAGGAGTTGACATGATGAAGAATTTCAGGTTGGTTGATTAAGTTAATTTTGTATGATTCTTATAGATCATTTAACTGTATTTAATTTTGTGTTTTTGTTTGAATAGGCTAAGGCAGAGAAGGGTAGGCAGAATCAGGCAAAGAACGTCCACCATTAAGTCGGTTCATGTAAATTCCATGCCCTAAGCAGATTCTAATCCCCTTTCGGTTGTAGCAACAATTAACAAACGAAATCACTACTACAGATATATGTTCCTATTCCCGAATTAAACAAACGGGGTTAAGCCCTCATGAACTAAACGAACATGAACGAACACACGCGAATTAAACAAATGCGATTCAATATAGGAACATAACATCACCGAAATAAATCAACACAACATTATACACTCCTGAATTAAACAAACATAAATATATAGCATAGTATTGAAAAGGGAAAAGCATACAAAACAGGAATTACAAAACCTCAAGTGTAGTGGAAATCGATTACAGTAGACTAATCAAAGGAGACTAGCTCTCCATTACAAAGGAAAAACAAAGCATTAAACCTAATTCCGTAGCAGTCCTATTCTAAAAGAAAAGAAGATAAACTACTACTGACTAAAACTGCTTCAATCTGTCATAGAACAGCAATTTATATATGTGAGTTCTGCGCGAGCTCGCGAGGCGAACACTGTCTCGCGAGGCGAATATTATGAACTGTCTGCAACGTTTGGTCTTCTCGCGAGGCGAAGTACAGCTCGCGTGGCGAGGAATGGAAAAGTCATGGTTTCTGGTCTTCAGTCTCGCGAGGCGAGACATGTATTCGCGGGGCGAAACAGAAAGGTTTGCAATTTCTGGCACAGTCACACTTCAGGTCCGCGAGGCTAATGGACTTTCGCAGGGCGAAGAACTCCAGAATTATTTCTTTTTATTGCCTGCAAACACGTATTAACAGTAAGTACTTTATTCGACTCTAAATCAGCTAAATTAACCTAAAAATACTTAAACGACTCAAAATGCTGCTTAAAGACAATCAAGTCTAATTCGGGCGTAAATGAGATATAATTAGCACAAAACCACGGTCATACTAGCCATAAAACTAGATGAGCTAGCGGCTGATCAAAATACCCCAAACTTAAACTTTGCTTGTCCCCAAGCAAACTAAAACTCAAAAACTCAAAAAGATTCAAGACATGGCAAGCTTAAAAGATTTAATCAACTTTGCACAAATTTCAAGCAATTCATCAAAACAATTTTCTTCAATGTTCCCCCCCTTTCAAACAAAGCAATCCCCACATGCATTCACTCTAAACATTTGAGAACTTCATCATTCAAGCAATCATTAATCTAAGCAAGGGATCCAAGTTACACACAAGAGGGAGATCACCAATTCAAACAACTGTCTTCCTCACAAGGGAGTTTAGTGTTTCACTCAATCGCTCAGTTTGTCTAGGCTAACAACATTTCACTCAATTTCACTTTTAAGAAGCACTTCCCACGAATTTGATCTTCATCTCAAAATGGTTCCCACAGAAAACATGCATGCAACATCAAAAGGTCTTTTATGGTTGTAATGGGGCCTGGCTAAGGGTAGGATATACAAAGGTACTGGGCTTAAGTCCCTAGGAACTAAGAGAGCATGAGCTTTTTACACTTTGAATTTCCACTCAAGTTCCTTTTTTCATTTTTCTTTATGCTTTGGGTGACTACAGCCTTTTTATTCAAATACCCTTTTTGACATTTTTGCACTTTTTTTTTTATTATATTTTTTTCTTTTTCTTCTTTTTCTTCTTTTTGTTTTTTTCTTTGCCCTTTGGCTCCACCCTTTTTATTATATTTTTTTCTTTTCAATCCCAAACAACACATCATATCCTTGTAGCCACCCCAAACTTAGTTTCTTGCAACCATTCTCTTTGCTAAGATTCCATGCTCTCCTAATCCTAAGATCGGTTAACATGGTTTTTTCAGATTTTAGGCTCATAACATCAGGTTATCAAGAATTAACAGGCTAATCGGCTCAATGGGGCTAACTAGGAAACATGCATTAGGGATGGTTCTTTTCAGGCCAAGTAGTTATTTACAAGGAAAATGCCTAAATCATTTGAAACAAAACACATAAACATGCAAACCATAAAGAGATTCAAGCAAATTCGGGAAAGTGCAGCTTAAAAAAGTGATTCACACAGTTAAAAACATGTTGGAGGCTCAAATCCTCACCTGGACATTTTTACAACTTGTTTGACCGAGATTCTATCCCTAGTGTGTGCTTCCTATCACCCCAAACTTATCATAAATCATGCAATCATAACAAAATATCTCAAAGTTTAGTTTTCAATTTTTCAAGTGGGGATCAAATTTTCAATTTCAAAACCTAGGGGAAAACAGTCAACACATAACATGAAATCATCTATGCAAATTCAATTAAAATCCAGCAAACTTGCCAACACAAGACTCAACACACATATACTCCTGATCATATCAAATTATTTAGGAGCTAAAAGAAAACAAAACAAAAATAAAGCAAAGATAATTAAAAAGGAAAAGGTTTAGAGAAAACTCATGGAGGCGGTTCCACCGGGATCCCACTGTCTGTGATACAGTAACCACGGAATTCCCAAATTGCAGTATGATCCTCCCGGATCCCATGGCTTGCAGCATAAAGCCCACGTGATAGACAAGGGACGAAAGCTTGTTCCATGGTCCCCTGACTTGCAGCCTTTATATGGAAGTGGGTGCTTGACAATCATGGTGACTCCGCCAAGTGCGGCGAACTTCTCACTCCCTCTTGGGTCAAGGTTGATCTCTTTCTCAATAAAGTCCTCCCAATAAAATCGGGGTTCAACCTCTTGGACTGACCATGGTGCAAAATCCAGAGGCTTGAACTCCATCACCGGTTGTTCCACAGGGGGAGGTGGCAAATAGGTAGAGAGGGTCTCTGGTGTTGCTTCATCTTCTACACGTTCTTCATTCACTGCACTGATAAATCCATCACCTGTTAAACTTGCAGAAATCTCAGCACACACCACAGAAAGGTTAGAGTTAGTACAGTCAGTAGATATAGTACAATAAACTTTCAGAAAATGTCTGAATGTCTGGAAGTGGCTTGAGCTCTAAGGAGGGTGGCTGCTCAATGGATGGTGTATTTGGAGTAGCCATGATGTCAAGAACTTCGGCTGAACAAACAGCTTCACTCACACTATCACCTTGCAAAGTAGAATCAAGAAACTTAGCACAAACAACACAAGGGTTAGTGTCAGTACAGTCAGTACATGTATAAATATCATCAAAGCCAGAAACAATTGGAAAATCAGAATCAGCAAAGGCTCGAATGTCTGGAGATTCAGCACAAAGTTCATCCACCCCATCACTTTCAACACATGCATCTAATTCCAAAGGTTATTCATTATCCTCAAGCTTATTGCCTTGATTGTAAGGATGGAATGTATAGCATCGAGGCAAATCAGACTCTTCTTTCAGAATGGGGCATGCATCAAACAAGTGCTCAGGAGAGCCGCACATGCCACAAAACCTCGCCTGCTGAAACAATTGCTTCAAAGAAGTGAGCCTATCCATTCTATTCTCAAGGGCCTGGATAGAAGAAGAACTATTGACCTCATTCACACCAATCATGTCAAAACCACTGCTAAACTCATAACTTCCAGCAAAATTAGGATAATTTATGCGTGGTGGTGGTTTACTAAAATCAGGATAATATATGCATGGTGGAGGCTTATAATTAACATTAGGCACATCACCAAACAGTAAATTATCCATAGCAGTACTAAGATTCATAACCAGACAAATTCAGCAAAATGTTTTTTTTTTTTGAAATTTTATTTTCTGCTAATAACAACAAGAGTCTTTTGTGTTAATAACAACAACCTAAGAGTCCTTGTGAGACGATACTCGAGTTGTCGCTCCCTAAACTACATTTTTACAAACCGCTCGCTTTTTGGCACGTGCGCGACAGCGCGACCAGTAGTTTTGTTTTTAGACATTAGAGACTAAAATTTATATATATATATATATATATACTTGTAGATAGTTATGTTTTTCCTATACATGGGTTTTGGTTTTAAGTCCCCTCATTGTTCCTTTGTATATTTCTTTTCTTTTAGTTAATATTGAAATTTAAGTGTAGTGTTTGCAATTCTTTAATGTGTGTGATATTCTGTGTTACTGGGATATTTACTGAATGCAGGGATAGCTGAGGGGAGTGATATTTTAAAACTGAATTTTAAAAAAAAAATCTATTAACGTCAGTTGTATCAAACTACTGACGTTAATAGTATTTTATAAAATATACGGTACACTATTAACGTCAATTGTATTAGAAAACTGACGTTAAAAATAAAACCTGTAACATCAGTTCTTTAACAGAACTGACGTTAGTTTGAACAACATTAAAGTCAGTTGTGTTAAAGAACTGACGTTAATAATTTTATATTTAACGTTAGTTGTTTAAACAACTGACGTTAAAATATTAACTATTAATGTCAGTTGTATTTACGTCAGATAATATTCTGATGTATAAAATCAATTTTAACTGACATAAAAAATACTTGTTGCACTAGTACATATTGATCAACGGAATGGAAGACAAAGTTGACCTAAAAGAGGAACCCTCGTTTGCAAAAGCATAGACATAATTGAGGTAGGAGACAATAGAGCAATAGTGTCGTGAGTCTCATACTACATACCCTTTTTGGTGCATAATGTTATCACTCTTGGGCATATTGAAGAACAAGACTTAGATTTGGGTTAGTGGCGAATGAAGTGGATAATTTTCTACGTTCCACGTGACTGAAAATCTGTTAGTAATTCATGATTGGTTAAACAAATCTTGTGCCCCTACATGTGTACTAATTTTAAATTTGATGTCAATATATGAAAAGTTTTGAAATTGATCTTTATATGATTATTTTAATTCAGATATAGTTGTTTATTGATTTTATGGCACCGTTTATTGGAGTTAAACTATAAAAACCAAATTCAATTTTTTTATCCATACAGAAATCGAAATCAAAAATTTATGTCCCCTGTATATGATAATTATTTTCATTTTTTATGTGGAGATCATTTAGAATTTAATCCTTATGCTTTAACTCCAATACAATTGCAGGCCTTTCAAATCTTCATCAAACTGGTGGACTACACAGTATATCACTACACAACAAAGTTCCTTAAAGCAATCGCTACCATAGATCAACTTTTTCACATATACAATTAAACAACTTAAAACCTAATTTTCAGGAAAAATAGAAGTACTCCAAGCTCTTTTTCTACCATAATGAGGTAGAGAAAGACATAAGGATGTGAACTAACAAGAATAGGGAGGAGAAACATGAAAGGGAGCTTCCAAGTTTTTCTCCTTCCGTCTTCTCTCTCTCACGATAGCAAGTGTGGGGAGCAACTCCTTCCCTCATTTCACTTAAATAATAAATAACTTATTGCCAACTAGCCCCTCACTTAGTTAAATTTGCTTCTTTTATCCCATTTCTTAAATTATTTAATCCTTTAACTTCTCACGATTTAATATTTTTCCATTTCATCAATTCCACAATATATTTATTTTATTTTTAAAAAAATTATCTTAGAAAAAAGAGGTCTACCCCCTTAATAGTTAATACCCTATAAAATCGGGAGGGGTTTCACAAAATGCTAGTTTTTTGGCAATGAGTTTTTCTTTAAAAAATACGAAAAATGAGAATTTAGAATTTTCAAGTTGAAATTCCTGAAAAACTAAAAAAACTGGCAACTAAACACTCTTAGGAAAAAGCTAAATGGTCAAGTTTCTAACATTGCATGAGAGTTGATTAAAAAAAAACAGATTGCATGAGTTACTTCTCAATTATCAACTACAAAGCTTCATACTCAAAAAAAAAAAAAAAACTACAAAGCTTATTAAACACATAAAAACGGAGACAATTTGGTTATTAATTTCACAATATCACTGCCACATCATGAATTAAAACCTATATGAAATATGGAAAATAAGACATGAATTTTTCATACAGATGGTCACATTTAAACTCTTCCATAAAAATAAAATATAACATATAATAAATTTAATTTAATTAAAAAAAACATAAATTAGGGCATTGCATAACCTACACAAACCGCAGTAAAAGAGCGGATGTGATAGAAGTCGCGGCGGCTTACAAGTTGCAAAATGTATAAAAGTCCATTGATAATTGATTCATGTTTAAATAAATACACATTGCTGCTATTGTTGCCTCTTCAATTTCTGAATCTAACAAACACTCTTGATTCTTCATTCTAAATCACACAAACACAATGCCGATGACTTGTTCCTCTTCATTGTTTCACTCTTCTTCTTCCCCTTTCTCCCTCAAACCCAAACCCTTCAATCCCAAACCCACCCACTTCACCATCAAAGCCGCCAACGTCGCCAAACACCGCCGCCCCGCCGACGAGAACATCCGCGACGAGGCCCGCCGGAACAACGTCACCCACGACCACCGCTTATCCGCCAAATACGTCCCTTTCAACGCCGACCCTTCCTCCACCGAATCCTACTCCCTCGACGAGATCGTCTACCGCTCCCAATCCGGCGGCCTCCTCGACGTCCGCCACGACATCCAAGCCCTCAAGCGCTACGACGGTGCGTACTGGCGCACCCTCTTCGACTCCCGCGTCGGCAAGACCACCTGGCCCTACGGCTCCGGCGTCTGGAGCAAGAAGGAATGGGTACTCCCCGAAATCGACGACGACGACATCATCAGCGCTTTCGAGGGAAACTCGAACCTTTTCTGGGCTGAGCGTTTCGGCAAACAGTTTCTGGGCATGAACGATTTGTGGGTCAAACACTGCGGGATCAGCCACACCGGGAGTTTCAAGGATTTGGGTATGACGGTTTTGGTAAGCCAAGTGAATCGTTTGAGGAAAATGAATAGGCCTGTTGTTGGTGTTGGTTGTGCTTCAACTGGTGATACCTCTGCTGCTTTATCTGCTTACTGTGCCTCTGCAGGGATCCCTTCCATTGTGTTCTTGCCTGCAAATCGCATCTCGATCGCGCAGTTGGTGCAGCCGATCGCTAATGGCGCGTTTGTGTTGAGCATTGACACTGATTTTGATGGTTGTATGCAGTTGATTAGGGAGGTTACTGCTGAGTTGCCTATCTATTTGGCCAATTCTTTGAATAGTCTGAGGCTTGAAGGGCAGAAGACTGCAGCTATTGAGATTTTGCAGCAGTTTGATTGGGAAGTGCCTGATTGGGTTATTGTCCCTGGTGGAAACCTTGGGAATATATATGCATTTTACAAAGGGTTTCATATGTGTAAAGAATTAGGACTTGTTGATAGGATTCCCAGACTTGTTTGTGCTCAAGCCGCGAATGCGAATCCGCTATATTTGTACTTCAAGTCGGGGTGGAAGGAGTTTAAGTCAGTGAAGGCGAATACCACTTTCGCATCTGCCATACAAATTGGTGATCCTGTTTCCATTGACAGAGCTGTTTATGCCTTGAAGAACTCGAATGGGATCGTGGAGGAAGCGACCGAGGAGGAATTGATGGATGCTATGGCTCAAGCAGATTCCACTGGCATGTTTATATGCCCCCACACTGGGGTTGCTTTGACTGCTTTGTTTAAACTGAGGAATAGCGGGGTTATAAAGCCTACTGATAGGACTGTGGTAGTTAGTACTGCTCATGGTTTGAAGTTCACTCAGTCAAAAACTGATTATCATTCAAAGGATATCAAGGACATGGCTTGCCGATTTGCTAACCCACCGGTGCAAGTGAAGGCGGACTTTGGGTCAGTTATGGATGTTTTGCAGAAGTATTTGGTGAGTAAGGCTCCAAAGCATTAGGTTAGCATTGCAAGTTTTGGTCCTGTATCCTATTTTGGCTGCCGCTTATTTACTTGAGGAACTGTATTGTCTTTCTATTAGCTTTTAAGTCTCATAATAATTTACTTGCATTCTGTATGCTTCTCTGTATTGGAGCATGCTTACTGATTTTGTTGTAGACTATCTTTATTGAGCATTTAGTTGCTCCCTTAGAAATGAATTTGATGAAATGATGAATGCAAATTGTTGGCTTGTGCTCCCTCACCCCCACCACCCCCAAAAAAAAAAGATCCAAAAAAACATGAGGCCTCGTGACTGCTGATGACATCAGTGTTTATAGTGGGGGAAAGGTGAAGCTTTTTTAGGTGGGAGGTAATCACAAATTGGAATTTCCTGGCTTTAGATCAACTTGTGTAAGTTATGAACACATAGATTCTCTATCAGTTGCATGGTTGTGTTAAACTCACGAGTTTAGTCTCTGAAAACTCGACTTGCAAGTTTGATTCATAAACTGATTTAAGAACTTACCTTTTCCAATAATAGTGTACAGAATCAGGATCCTAACATGATTTTTTGGCCTAGACTACTAGTACAGTGTAGTTATAAATAACATTTTCACCCAAATAAAAAATGTAATGATTATGTAGTATTTATTTTCTTAATATCAATCACGCTATTTCCCGTTCAACAAGAATTGACACATTGCTACATCGATCAATCCACAAGCAGCTACAACAAAGAGAGCTAAGGCCAAGAATCAAGATTATTGCTTGATTCACAGAAAGCACTTTAGTCTTTGACAACTGGCAAACAAAAACATCATAACAGAGAACGGATCAAATGGGCCCAAGAGCAGGGCAATACCTGAGCCCCAGCAGAGAGGTGTGTGCAGAACAGAAGAATTGAACACACCAAAAACCAGAAGCAGCATCAAACCTACGACTGGGAAGAATGGCATAGTTTGTGTGTGATTTGATCGAGAGCTGCATGCAATTTTTGGAGAGGTGCTTGCGATTAGAAAAGAGGGAGCATGTGTTTTGAGCCCACCTACCCCTCCCCTAAAACGCTGCATTTTGTGCCTTTCTAGACTAGATTTTAAGTTTCCTAGCGAACTTGCCAGGTCGTCATCAAACATAGTTATTTTGTACGAGTTCATGCAAGTTCACCTGAGTCAAACCAAGTTCATAAAGGTCCGAGTATCGAATAATTTTACGAGTTAATACTAGAATATGACAACCATGTTAGTTGATAAATTACTGTGTTGACAGCTTCCTTCAATTTACCCATGGGTCATAATTAAACTTTCAAATTATGTTCATTGCAAGCATACTTGAGATTTTGGACATAAGTAACCTATCGTTAGTCTTAAAAGCTACTTCCTCCTCCTTTCTCTTTCTGTAGATTGAAGTTATTTGTAAGGGAAGGTTTTACCACCAAAAAAAAACCTATCAGCCAAACACTAACAGGACAGTAACAGAAGTAGTTTTCCCATTTTTCATCTGTGTAAATTTCTTTCACAACAGTTTATAGATTCCTTAAAAAAATCACTTGATTTCCTAACCATATTTTGTAACGTAATCAAATTTGTCACAACTAAATAACTAATACAAAGAGCCATTGGGGATTCTATACTCTTTTCTGAAGGAATTTGGATGGAATTTTGCTTAAATTATCGAGTAAAACACTTTAATTCCCTATTTCCCTTGTATTGTACTGATTTTTCTTGAGACTTCTCTCTAATTTGAAAAACTGCATAAACCTCCCCTGAACAAGAAATGTCTGAGGTAGCATGCATGGTTTCAGGGGAGGTCCGGGCAGAGTTGCTTGTTTCAAGGAAGAAATGTGCAGGTTTTCACACTAGAGAGAAGGATCGTGAAAAAATCATATGGGAAGTTGGAGCATTATACTCGAAATTATTCCCACTCGAGCCATTGCTCTTTGGAGGGACAGTTGCCTTGACTCTTTCGGGTGACTTTATGATGAGCTTAAATTGTGGTATTTGTTTTTCTTGTGCTAAGCAAACCAAAACAGCAAAAGCGGTAGCAACAACATCTTCCTCTGTTTGCTTGTTTATATTCAGAAGAACTTTTACCTCTATGATATACATAATCTTCCACAAGTCCAAACATCCAAAACTGACCATTTATAAATAAAAAAGAAAAAGTGAAACAATAGCGGTATATTTGTAAGAATTCTCAGTAATGCTCCTATTCTCTGCATGAATTTGAGCTCAATGTATACATCAGAACAATTCACTTTCAGAAAAACTCTCAAAAGAACAAAAGAATACAAAAACAAATCAATTAAAGAGCATAGACAATTTTGTAACTTGAACTTGTTCCAGCTTCTTCTTTGGTTTCTGTGTTTGTTGAGGGGCCTAGATTGGATTTGATGGAATTCATCTTCTCCATCCTTAAACCAGCTTTGAACTTTTGAATAAAAGTATCAGCTTTGGTATTAACATCTGGGCTTGGATAGAACAATAGGATTTCAGGTTCTCCACCAATATCTGTACTATTGCATTGCCTTACTTGACTTGTTGGTGACTCCACAACTTCATCTAAATCTGGTATTCCACTACTTGAGCTACTATTGCTATCTATTCTAACAAAGTCACCTTGCACCTTGAACTTCCACGCCGGCATCTTGAATGGCGGTGGCGGTGGCGGCGGCGGTGGAGGTATTGGGTTCAGTGGTGACTCATTACCAGTGATCACATTTTGTTCTAAAGTATAGGAACTCTCCCTCAGGCGAGGTCTAAGGGTTGTTACAACCCCATTAACCGGTTTGGTTTTTGATGATGAAATATGCTGTTGTGGCGGTACTGTATAGTGACTTTTCTTGTGTTTGCTTTTCTTGGAAGAGAATAGGCTGTGAAAAACTGAAGGCGGCGGAGGCGGTGGTGGTGGTGGTGGTGGCGGCGGTGGCGGCGGCGGTTGTGAAGGAATAAAATGAGCTTTAGAATTTAGAATGCTCTCAAAATTTTCAAGGCTTCTATGTCTCTGTTTCTTCTTCCCCTTTAACGATGTCAAGAACTCTTTATTCTTCTCTTTCACAGCCCTCTCCGTCGGTAATGTCAGAAGTGGCGGCGGCGACGGCGGCGGAGTTGAGGGTCGTGGTGATTTTAAGCTCTCTGCTCCCAAGTCATGATTTTTCACTTTCCCAACAGCTTGATACGTTCCCTTAACGTTTCTCCGAATATCTTTACTGCACGGTTGCGGTGGCGGTGGCGACGCTGCCGGTTGCGGCGGTGCACTGGGAACTTTCTTTGTACCTACTACAAAAGTGTCCACTTCTACGTTCTTGATACCCAATTCTTCTTCTTCTTGTTCTTCTTCTCCGGCCACCGGTCTTGACCGCCGGTGACGGGGCTCCCGGTCGTCGTCCAAGTCCAATCCACGGTGGTGACCGTTAACATGGGTATCGTCGTAAAACAGCCACCGTTCTTCGGCGGCGGACCACGACGACTGTAGCCGGAGATCAGGGTAGGAGTTGAAACTCCTGAGCCTGTTATAGGATTTATAAGTATAAGGAGTTCGATCTGAATAGTCATAGTCATACCATGGCCGCGGTGTTTCTGGGTTTGGTTTTGTGTAGTCTTGTGTTGTGTCAGAGACTGAAAAGCTTTGATCTTGTTGGTAGGAATTACGTGGGGTTTCATCATTGGTGTTGGTGTTGTTTCTGCAAAGGAAGCCACAGAGTATGGCAAAGAGAACGAGCACCAAGTTGAGGGAATCCCATGTCCTCTTCACTGTATGTGGTTTGAGAATGTGGGAAGTGAAAGAGTGCAATGTAGGAGCTATGATGAAGATGAATGCAAGTGCAATCACTAGAAGGAATATGAGAAGAGCACCGGTGTTGAACAACAGAGAGTTTGAACGGCGGAGGCGGTGGCGGCGGTCAGGGCTGCCGTCTTGCAGCCAGAAGGGTGGCAACGTGTCTTCCTCTTCTTCCATTTGGTTTTGGTGTGATGTTATTATGTGTGTTTGATCTTTTGATGACTGTTGGGGTGGAGGGAAATGAGTTTTCTGATCTTTGGCACAATTGCTTTGTGTGTAATTTGATTTTTATATGTGGCTGTTGAGTGTTGGTGTAGTTGCTTTGCTTTGGTTTGATTATGCTTCTGTTGAGTGTTGGTGTAGTTGCTTTGGTTTGATTTGATGCTGCTTTTGTTTTCATGCTTGCTTATATACATGTTTAAGTACCTTTATTTTATGGTTTAGTTTTTATTATTTGACTATATAAATATATTAATACATATATTAATACATATATGAGAAATGTGTATGAAAAACTAATATTTAGCTAGCCAAATATCTCTCGGCTCAGTAGTTGTAATGTCCATCCGTAAAACATTTTAAGGATCGATTCGATTTATTCTTGGGTTCGATTCCTGGTGGTATTAAAATAATGTTTGGTCGATGAAAGCCAGGTCCCGTAAATAGTGATTAGTTCTTTGTTGACAGCGTTATGATACATTGGGTTTTAATTTGACGGAAAAAAAACGAATATTTAGCTAGTATTTTTGCTTATATATTAATATTATGGATGACAATATGTATAATGTCAAACCGTTGACAATTCAATGTTGTTTGGCTGTTATCGCAGGAATGACAGCCAAATAGTAGGGGGAAATGATGAGGTGGTAAACCATGTGCCTTTTTAAATTGAGGCTTGTATAATGAGCTTGACTTGGACCCCAATATTATTTGATAGTTGCATATTACAAGCGATCTATGATGTCCAACTTAATTCATCCAATGAATCATGTTATTACTTAATCAACAAGCTCATAATGACTTCTTCACTGGGAATTTGCTGCCAATGTTTTTTATTAATAAATATATTAGCGTCAAATATTTATCCTTTTATGTATTATTATTTTTCCTCATCAAGCCGTGGTATTTGCTATTAATATCGTGTTTTCTTCTTCTTACCTGTGAACATGTCTTACTTACATTTTTAAATAAGTAGGTAGTAATTAATGAGCATAAAGAAATGGTATAGGTTGTAGCAGACATTAGGATGATGCGATCACGGCCATGCTTTCCGCGTGAGACAATCAAATTTTACTCAAGTCTTAAGATCTAAAACAATTTGAGTGACGTATTTGCACAGACATATTTAGAAGGACAATGACAAGTAACAAGAATGGTGAATAGAGCTCACAGATGTTAATGGAAAGCGTGTTATGTAATGCTTGTTTTATGTCGTAATCAACAGCGTGAGTTTTGTTCATTATTATGCTAAAATAAACCAGCAGCGTCCAATAAGATTGAACACTATTCAATTCTTTCGCCGCAAGCCTCGGTGTTCTCTTTCTTAAGACAGAATATGTGATTTTGTATTATAGTTAGCCGTAACCCTACATACAAGAAACACTCTTTGGAACCTTCCGTCGTATTTAAATTAGCTATTTATTTAATGGCTATATTATTTGTAAAATAAATTCGAAAATTGATTTTTTTTTTCTCTTTCTTCATGTCATTTGGTTTAAATAAAACATCTTATATACTCAAAAGTGATTGATCACGGTAGAAACGAACCATTCTCAAGGGTTCGAACTCCGGAGATTAACATCCACTCTAATTCGGAGGCTAATCTCACAATTTTGTCTTTGAAAATATGCGATCAAAGATTTTTAAAAAATAGACATCGTATATACAATGTCAAATATTGTTTAAAAACCATTTCCATTATTCCATTGCTCGTTTGAAAAAGAAAGATAGATAGAATTATGTAGCCTTTTAAAACTTTATAAATAAGTAGGCTAGCCAAGCTACTGAAGCTAGTATCAAGAGTCGTGGTGAGAACTAGAAAAAGGTTATGATTTATATTTACTTCTTTTTCATGAAAAAAAAGGACAAAAAACATATAATAAGGAATCTTTGAAATGGAAAATTATAATTTAGCTTTAAATATGAAACTAACTCTTGTCAATAAGATGAATTAACTTCGTTAATTTCTGACAGACTTATTCTCATCAAACAAAAGTGCCACTACAAGAAAATTGAAGATTAGCTACGATAAATTTAGCAGTTAATTCGTAGTTAATTTCTGGCAAACAAATTTAACTACAGATTTGCTATGAATTAGCTACAATATTGGTGGTAGCATAATTGGAGTGGCAAATCAGCTAGCAAAAGTTTTCCTAGCTAACTTTAAAAGTTTCGTAATAATTTTATAGTTAATATATAGCAAAATGTTGTTCAATATTCATTTTTCCTAGCAATATAACTAGGATATTATTATAGCAATTTTATAGTCAATCAATAGCTAAAATTTAATAGTGATTTTATAGCTATTTCCTAGCATTGAGTGTTTTTTTCTAGCTAAATGACTACGATATTGTCATAGCGATTTTGTAGTCAATCAATAGCTAAAATTTCTTAGCCTTTTTATAGATATTTCCTAGCTATTCTCTTTTTTTATTTATCTCTTTTATTTAATATTACTTCTTATTTATAAAAAAGTAAAATAATCTATACTTGAAGAGAATCTATTAAGAAAACAAGTAACCAACCCAGCACTTGCAGTGCTAGAGAAGGAAACTTGGCAAGTCTAATTACAAACAGTGGTTCACCCAAAACAAGAATACCACAAAATGATAATCCCAAAAATCCTTGATCAACACTACAAACCAAAGAGACATAATAGGACCAAAAAGTAGTAGTCTACAAAATTAACCCAATACAAAACCAGAAAAATTAACTGGTTTCTTCACAAAAGTAGCATTTTTAAATTGAATACAAAATGAGAAATGAAATCATAAGTAGTTAATCATTCATTCTCGTGATCTTCCTCATCTACTCCATGATCTTCCTCACCTACTCCACCTTGTAATGGTGCTTGCTTTCTGAGATTTCTAACTTGGGAGACACCAATCATGGATAAGATGGGTTCCAACATAGGCATCAATTGTGTTTGGACAAAAGAAGTCATTGCTATGTTCACGGCTTCCTTGATGTCTTCTTGTGTCGGCGCTAGAGTGCAGGAGGGACCAATGACCTTTGAAGATGAAGTATCCATAGATCCATTAGTGCCAACATCTAAATTATGACCCCCTAAAATCCGCCTCTTCTTCTTAGGACCTAACCCCTCTGCCCATATTTTTGAATCAATTATTGGATGCTTTGAAGTGTATTCTCCGTACTTCTCCAACATTACAGTGTCATATGACTCCTAAAACAACATCAATTACAATATAATAATTATGTGCCTATATCAGTACCTATAGAATCAGTAAAGCATAGGGGCAAAAGAAAGTAGGAACAAGTAGTGTAAGGCCTCAAACAATCAATCCCAGTTGCACTGTTTGTGTAGGCCAACAAAACAAACAAGACCTAGTTACTTGGTAGTGTTATTGACTCATAACTCCCTGTGAAAAAGAAGAAAGGTCTCAAAAGTCCTAAATCAGAATCAATTATCAATTGCCTGGGTAAATTTAAAGTGTGCACTAACTACCCACTCAATCTATGTCATATTATATAGTATATAGTTCAATTCCAGGACAGGGTTACCTCTATTACTATCGCCCCAGGAAGCAAGATGTTTGCACCAGCACGAGCAAGCATTGCAACTGACACATCAATGGCTTGTGTGCATCCACAAGTGACAAAAACATCCTCAGATGTTAACTGATAAGGAAGGCCACGTGATAGATGACTACAAAAAAAGGTTATTTAGCGACCGAAAATAGCGACCGAATTTGTTGGTTGCTGTTTGCGACCGAAATGGCGACCGATTGTATGATCTAAATCAAACACTGATTAGAGTTGATATTGCGACCGAAATAGCGACCGAAATAGAGCGTAGCAGAGTTATCGGTCTC
Organism: Sophora flavescens; assembly: GCA_030762895.1. Taxonomy (NCBI): domain Eukaryota; kingdom Viridiplantae; phylum Streptophyta; class Magnoliopsida; order Fabales; family Fabaceae; genus Sophora; species Sophora flavescens. The sequence continues at coordinate 178,878,697 of CM061066.1, forward strand.
TATTTCGGTCGCAAAATAAAGGAAAGTAAAAGTCATAAATTTATGATTTTTTAGCGACCGAAATGGCGACCGAGTTAAATGCAACGGTTAAAATTAAGTTATCTTTTGCGACTGATATTAAATCGGTCGCTAAACGGCGCGTAAAAAATTAAAATAGAGCGTTTTAGCGACCGATTTAGCGACCGAATTATTCGGTCGCTTAAATTATGAATTCAAATTTCAAATTAACCATTTTAGCGACCGATTTAGCGACCGAATAATTCGGTCGCTAAAACTAAAATCCCTAAAACTAATATTTTGGTCTCGACGCCCTCTCCCTCACTTTCTTTTCTCTTTCTCTGCTCCTTCTTCCTTCTTCTTCCATAATTCTTCTTCCTTCTCCCCAACTTCATCTTCTACCTTCTTCCTTCCTTCTTCTCAGTCGCGCGACCACCGCCCTGAGGCCGCCGTTCGGCCACCGCACGGTGAGGGCAGATGGCCCGCGACTCGCCACCGCCCTCCTGGCACGCACAGCTGCGGATGCGCCGTCCTCCACCACGGTAAGGTGGTTTGACTTCCATTCCTGGTGGTTTCTCACCTCTCTTTGTTAGTTTAAGTTCCTTCCTTCATCTCCTAGACTTACCTTCAAGTTTTGAGTACATGGGTGTTACAGGAACACTGTCACCGCTGCTGGACGCCCTGCCGTCGCCATCCGCCGCCGCGAGGAGCCCCACAACACCACCCCAACTTCTTCTTCTTCCTTGGGTGAGTCAAAACCCTCTCCTGTCTCTCAGATTCAAAACCCCCAAATTGATTTTGAAACCCTAACCCTAACCCTTTGATTTCATATTTTAATCTTAAAATTAAAGCTTGCTTTATGAAATTGGGACTGTGAAACTGGTTTTATTGTCCTATGAATTCTAGTTCTATGTGAATCAACTTGTTAGATTGAACATAATCTGTTTGAGAAAATGCTTGAATCAATTGCTCAATGTGTTATTGAATTTTATTTGTTGTATGAGATGTAAATTGGTTTTGAACTCCAGCATGTTGATTTTAGATTTTTGTATGATAAAAATGGTTGAACTCTTGTTAATGGGTATAAGCATGCAAGTATCTTTGAACTTTTGGTTATATGTGGTTTCAAGATATGTAACAATTGAATAATATTGGTTGAGTTTGAGTTTGCATTGAAATATCATATAGTGTGATTGCTATGTCTGAAATGCAGAAATTAAAATGAATTGGATTCAGTTGGGTATCTAATGGTGTTGTTGTTTCTCCAGCTTTTGAAGCGTATGATCAAGGTTTGTTATGTTTGTCAAGATAATATTTGTGCTTTAGGGAACATCATTTTTTGGAATTATATCATGTATATTATTTTCTTATTCGCAGGGTATGATGTATTTCTGGGTAATTTTTGTGGTTTGGTTTCTAGCGAACATGTCAACAAGAACATCTCTTCACGTGAGTAAGTCCACAAAGCATATCTCTTAGACTTTGTGTGGAAACTTTTAGAAAGAATGAAAAGGGAAGAAATGAATCCTACCCATTTCTTTTAGACTTTGTATGATATGCTTTCTCTTTCTCTTATTGATAAGACAACTTGATAGAAAATGATTATAGCCTACAAGGTTGTTGAAGATTTTGAAGATTGTGAATTTGTGGATACATTTTATATCCAATTTTCCATTCAATCATCTGTGTTTCATTATATTCTTGTATAAGGGAAGCATTATATTTTTGTCTCATTATATTCTTATGCAGCATTGGGAAGACAATTACTTTTTAAGGGACAATGGAGGCGATGAACTCAACAAAGGTCTAAAAGTTGGATTCAAACGGTTCCTTGGTGAACTCCACAAAGATCCCCATAATTTGGTGTTTTGCTGGATGTAAAGGTTCAAAGGGCTTTTTCTCTTTTGCTGCAATTATCCCTAATAAGCTTTTAGGCACTAAATTGCCAATAGCTGGGCGGTGGATTGGTTTTAGATATTAGGTGTTGAGGAATTCTTTTTGGTCGACGATTAGTTAGTATATCAACCATTATTGTCTTCTCCGACTTTGGTTGAATATCTATCTTATCCCTCTTGTATTTGGTTCTTTTGTTTATGAGTTTAGAGTACCCATTATACTCTTTCAATACACTTTAGCTTATAAAAAAAATTATATTTGGTTTGTTATATGTTTTTTAAAGGAATCGGTCACTAAATTGGTCCCTAGAACAAGTTTTGGGGACACATTTAGTGACTGATTTTTTTTAATTTGGTGGCCAATTTAGCGACCGAATTAGCGACCGAATTTTCGGTCGCTAAAATTGGTCACATAGCTGGTTTTAGGAGACCAATTTAGTGACCGATTTTTATAAATTAGCGACCGAATTATTCGGTCGCTAATAGCGACCGATTACAAATTCGGTCGCTAAATGATTTAGCGACCAGGGTTTTAGCAACCGTCATTATTCGGTTGCTAATTCGGTCGTTAACCTATTTAGCGACCGAATTTTGATGAATAGCGACCGATTTCTTCGGTCGCTAAACACCCTTTTTTTTGTAGTGGATATGGGATCTCCTTCATTTTACTTAAATAATTCTTAGGACCTTCATTTGAGGTCTTAGCTGTACTGTGTGAGACATATTCAAGGTTTATAAACAAGAGAAGCAGATAACTCTAACAAAGTCAGGTGTAATTTTAAAATAACTTACAATAAAGTTCTTTGAGCGCTGAGAGACATATTCCCCATCTTTCTTCTTATGAATATGATCATAGACATCTCTATAAGAAACCGGATGCTTCAACTCTGCCTCCTATAATCAACATCAATTAGAATATAGTAAATGTCAATAAAATTGTATGTAAAACTATATATTTACCATTCTCCTCTTATGTTCACCCAAGCATATTCAGCCTCCAGTGTCCAACATTGAATCAGGTAAGGTTGCCCTATTACTTCGATTAGCATCAGATTTCTTCCTACACTTTGGCGTCAACGAAATGTCGACCAAACCATCCCACACTTCTGTCTTCATTCCTTTGGGTCCATGACCCTTAGTGTCAGCCAAACTTGTAGAGTTCATCTGTTTTAAGGCCAGTTTTCTTGCATTTTTCAAACGATCAGGATAGCGGTCCATGCATGTTCTTTCCCACACCGTTCTTGCCATGCTATGATCATAATCTGATGCAAACTTATATTTACCCTACACCAATATAATATAAATACGGTTATCCATAAATAAAAATAATATAAGATGCTAGAAAATATAACTTCTTACCATGAAGTCCAGAAATAATTCATCCTTCAGGCGGACTGGAGAATTTTTCCATAAATCAACTGGAGTAGGCATCCGTGAGATCACAATAGATATAATATCACAAGTCACACTTTGAGGAACAAACCTCCTCCTACAAGTGGAATTTAACTTCTAAGTTATCAAATTTAACCTCAGTTGATATTCATGTGAATTATTGCACAAAATCACTATTACTTACGGGTTACAGGTGGCATCGACATATATAACTTTTCTCCTATCAGTTTCTACAAGAGATCATCCACTCGAAGGCAGTGAAGTTGGGCCCTTTGCTGGTTGATCAGTAGAGTTTGGGATAGGATCTGAAGTAGCACTGCTCATCTTACTATTGTTGGAAACTTCAGAATTGGCACTAGTACATTTATTCACATTATTCGCATCAACTTCTTGCTGCATGAGCCACATCTCTTCATCTTCACCATCATCATAGTCATAACATTCATCGTTCTCTTCTTCAATTTCACTACTTGAGACTAATTGACTAGAACGGATTTCACTAGGTTCCCCAGAAGAGTTTGGTCTACTGTTTGATATGATAGGCCTTTTTGAGGCATTGCCATTATGAGAAGAACTGCAAGCCCTGCCAAAATTAGGTTGTTGCAAAAACTGAGTGTTAGAAATTGAATAATGTGAGGATAAAAATGTAAGACTAAGCCCTCATTCATGTTTTGATGTATGGCAAACAAAGTGTATTTTGCATAAGGTTTTTAATTCTTTCTATGTACTCATTACGTGTTAAGTTGCATGCAAGATCACTCGTTCAACAAAGCAAAACTAGCGCACGTCCAACACAGGGAAAATATAAGCGCTCGTCCAATGAAGTGAACCAAGAATGACGTCCAACAAAGTAAAGAGCTGACGTCCAACAAAGTAAAGAGCTGACGTCCACTAAAAGAACAAAGAAAGCAAGTCCACTAAAGAAACAACAAAGTAAAAAGCTGTCGTCCACTGAAAGAGCACAGATGCGCGTCCACTGAAAGAAACAGAAGAGCTCGTCTGCTGACGTGGCACATGAAGCGCGTCCATTAAGGAAACAGAAGATCTCGTCTGCTGACTTGGCACAAGAAGCGCGCCCACTAAGAAAACAGAAGATCTCGTCTAGTGCGTCCACTGGAAGAAACAGAAGAGCTCGTTTGCTGACGTGGCACATGAAGCGCGTCCACTGATGAAAACAGAGGAGCTCGTCCACTGATGAAAACAGGAGAGCTCGTCTACTGATGTAAAAGAAGCACGCGTCCACTGATATAAAAGAAGAGTGCGTCCACTGATATAGAAGAAGCACACGTCCATTGATATAAAAGAAGCACGCGTCCACTGATGTAAAAGAAGCACGCGTCCACTGATGTAAAAAAAAGGAGTTCGCGTCCACTGATGAAATAGAAGCGTGCGTCCATTGATGTAAATAAGAAGCTCCGTCCACTAACATGATATATAAAGCTCGTCTACCATTTGGAGCCCGTCCAATTACCTTGAGCTAATACTCCCGTCTGCTGACGTGGCAAATGGATGCGGATATTTTTCTCTTCAATTAAACGCGGATATTTTTCTCTTCAAATAAACACTGATTAATTACTCTTCAAAAAAAGATTTGGCTATCCTTTCAGATGGAAACAGTTATATCTCAAGAAGGACGCAATCTCTACAAAGATCAAACAGAATCACATTTTGAGATCAAGAATCAAGAAAGCAGATTTTGTCAAATCATATCCAAATCTGTCTTTAATGATCCCAACGGCTATAATTTGTCTTCTATATAAAGAGGGATCAAAGGAACACTTTTCTACAACTAAAACAACAACAACAACAATAACACAACTCTTACTGATTGTGAAACAAAGTGCTTTATCTCTGAGAAAAGTGTGATAGTTAGAACTTCAATTTGTTTTATCAGGCTTTTAGAGTCTTGCTTCTACTCAATTCTTTTTGTGAAATAGAGTGACTAAGAGAGGGTATCTCTTAAGGTTTAATAAGGATAGAAGGGATCCTTGGGTAAAGAAAGCTAGTGTGCTTTCTGGAGATTTTTCAAGCAAGGAGGTTATCCTTGTGTTGCTGTAATTAGAATTGTGTAAATTGTTGATTATAGCGAAGAAATCCACAGAGGTGTGGGACTGGATGTAGGCTTATCAGAGGAGGTAGCCGAACCAGGATAAATCGGTTTGTGTGTTCTTCTAATCACTAAACTCCTTATACTTGTTTAAACTTGAATCTTTAAATCTGCAATCTGTGTTAAAATATGTTGTTACTACTTATAATTCTTCTTGTCACCATTACTTATTCCATAACCTGATTCTTGGGAATTAAAATAGATTGAAAACCAATTTTCTTTAAAGAAACATTGTTTTTCTTTAAATTGTTGAATAAATTTTCAATATCTCAATTCACCCCCCCCTCTTGAGACCGTAGCCACTACCAACAATTGGCATCAGGGCTAAAACTCTTGTTACAAAGCTTAACAGCTTCAAGCGATGGCTACAAATGATATCCTGGGTGATGGGGCTTCACTCACTAGACCCCCTGCCTTTAATGGCTCCCAATACATGTACTGGAAAGAAAGAATGCTTATCTTTCTTGAGGCTGCAGGTTTAGATGTTTTAGATGCTGTTGAAAATGGTCCCTATGTTCCATTTATTCTTGATGCTAAGGGAAATAAACAATCTAAACCAAAAGATGACTGGAATGATGATGATAAAAGAAGAGTTGGTTATAATGCTAAAGCAAAGAATATTATAACAGCTGCTTTGAATTATGATGAGTTTTTCAGGGTCTCCAATTGCAAAACGGCAAAGCATACGTGGGATACTCTTCAACTCACTCATGAAGGAACCAACGATGTGAAAAGAGCAAGGATGAATGTACTAGCCCATGAATATGAACTCTTTCACATGAAGAATGGTGAGGAGATAGGTGATCTGCAAAAGAGGTTTACACACATTGTGAACCAGTTAGAAGGACTCAGACATACAATCACAGATGAGAAAAAGATTAACAAGATTATGAGATGTTTGAGTCGTGAATGACAGCCAAAAATTACTGCAATTGCTGAAGCAAATGATTTGGACACGATCCAGATTGCTACTCTATTTGGCAAGTTGAAAGAACACGAATTGGAACTAAATAGATTGAAAGATCATGAAGATAAGGAGAAAAAGAAGAAAGGACTCTCACTCAAGGCTCATATTTCCAAAGAATCAATAGAAAGTGATGAAGATGAACACCTTGATGAAAGTGAAGAATCCGAAGAAGAAGACATGAGATTGCTTGTGAGGAAATTTAAAAGATTCATCAAGAAGAATAGAAACAAGAAGCAATTCAGTTTTCCTACCAAAAAGAACACGAACAAAGGTGAAAGCTCTTCCTCAACAATCAAATGCTTTGAATGTGGAAAGCTTGGACACTACAAAAATGAATGTCCAAAGCTACAAAAGAAAGAAAAGTATGAGAAGAATGACAGCAAAGAAAAGAAAGGAAGAAAGCCTAGAAGAGCATACATAGCTTGGGAAGAAAATGATATGGATTCCACCAGTAGTGAATCTGAAAATGAAGAAGCCAACCTTTAATTTTGTCTCATGGCAAATCATCAAAGTGATAGTGAAACCGAGGTAAATGATTCCTTCCCTACCTATGATGAGTTACAAGATGCTTTCGATGAATTGCATGAAGAATATGTTAAAATTGGTAAACAACTTAAATCTTCTGGAAAGATCATCGCAAAATAATATAGTGATAATGCATCTTTACAAATAAAGCTTAAAGAACTAGAAGATGAAAATTCAAAATTACTTGCATCTAGTTCAATTTGCACCAAATGCACTACACTAGAAAAGGAAGTTGAAAAACTGAATACAACTCTATCTAAGTTCACTTTGGGTAGAGATAACTTGAATGCCATATTAGGACAGCAGAAGGGTGTGTATGACAAAGCTGTAATTGGATATAAGCCAATGGTACATGAAAAATCTTTTAAAAAGCTTTTTGTTCCACCCATTTCCTCATCTAGTCCTTTTGTTAAATGCTATTATTGTCTAAAAAAAGGTCATACAACTGTTACTTTTAGACTTAGAAAGAACATTCATGTTGGCATTAAACAAATTTGGGTTCCAAAAGGAACTTATGTTGGTACTAACACTAAAGGACCCAAACAGATTTGGGTACCTAAAGGAAAAGCATAAAAGAATCTGTTTTGTAGGTGTGTTTGAAGGCCAAAACCTCAAGCTGGTTTTTGGACAGTGGTTGCTCCAAACATATGACCGGAGACATCACAAAATTTACATCTTTCACTCCCAAGGAAGGAGGAAATGTCACCTATGGAGACAACAACAAAGGAAGAATCCTTGGTCTTGGAACAATAGGAAAAAGTCTAGCAATCAAGATTGAGGATGTTCTCTATGTGGAAGGGCTCAAACACATTCTACTAAGTATAAGCCAATTATGTGATAAAGGCTACAAGGTAAACTTTCACCAAGACTTCATTGTCATACCCATATATGCAGCCAAAAGAGAGATATTAATGTTGTGGTGTGTGAAGGTCCGAGAGCCACAAGTTAGACGATGTGCTTATGTGTATCAAACTATAATAATATAAAGTGCATCAAACTATTATTAGAGAAGAAAACAACACTCCCTCTTCAATAAACTATTATTAGCAGCAGTGGCATCACAATTACACCAACACTATTCAACAGTAGCACATAGTAAAAAACAGCATCAACAGACCTATAACCAAATTAAGATTAGGCACTTGACAGAAATTAGAATCCCCTTCAATAACCTATAACCAAATGACCCATTTAGCCAAACAGAACACCAACAATTATGTTATATTCCAATTTTATAAACTTAGAAGCTAACCATAGCTCCAGAGAAAACATTATAAAGCATTGCACACATGAGCCACAAAGTTAATGGAAGGTAAGAAGAGAACAAACCAAAGTCATAATAATTCTGCAAGTTAGTAAATTTGCTTATACAAAGAAAGTCAAAATATGGAGTATGGAATACTTCACTTCCTTTAGACTTAATACCCACAGGTTGTCAAAAGAGTTGACTAATCTCATTCCTCTAAATTTTGATTTACCAAGTTTCAAAGAACCAAAAACTAAGGCAACAAATATTGAACATGGGTACTTATTTTTCTGATGAAAGAAACTCAGTCCTTCAAAAGATTTTAACTAGCTCAATTAAAGGGTTAAGTTAAACTATGTAGTTCTAGCTAGATTAATCCACACAATATACATGCAAGCATGTTAACATTATCACTTACAACTAGCATTATCACTTACTTGAAAGCCTAAACTTATGTGGTAAGACACAAACAAATAAAGAGAGAATCACTAACCACCGAGTAGCTGGAATCCTGTAATCTGGTTCGGGAATCTTGTAATATGGTCTTCTTCACCCTCCTTCCAAGTTGTCAACACAAATATCACACACATGCAAACACTGAATTGCATAGCAAGAAGAATTACACTGAATCTCTTGCACTATTCTTGCCCATCACATGAACTCAAAATAACTAAGTGATTATCAAACACTGAATCTGCAATATCCTGAGCATAGTTGCTAGGCCATTTCATCATTCTTCTAGTATAGAAGGAAAAAGACAGAAATTAGGATTTGGCACTTGACAACAGATATTGAAATAGTTCAATTGAAGGATTAAGTTAAACTATGTAGTTCTAGCTAGATTAATCCACGCAATATACATGCAAGCCTAAATCGCACAACAACTAAAGAGAGAATCACTAACCACCGAGTAGCACGATTGGAATCTTGTAATCACTGAATCGCACGGCAAAAACTGAATCGCACAGCAAGAAGAAGCAAGATCTATGAGGTTTCAGAGAAGAAGCAAGAAGAAGAACCTGAAAATCAACACAACAAAAATCAAAATGCAAGAAGAAGCGTGAAGCTAAATCGCAAGTTGAAGGATGAAGCTGAATGGCAAGCTGAATCGTAACCTTCGAAGTGTTAGTCACGAGCGCTGAATCGCAGATCTGAACCTTCAAAGAGAGAGCGTGAAGAGAGACTGAGAAATGGGGTGAGTTTTGGACAAAGAAACAAAAAATGCACCGAGACTGAAGGATAAGTGATAAAAAACTAAACAGTAGCTGATGAACAGTTAATTAGCTGAAGATTAACTCCTAATTTAATTGGCAGGTAAAATTAGTAGCAAAATTAAGAAAATCCTGTAGTGTGCTCTCTTTTTCCTTTCGTTTTAGCATACAGCTTTTTCCTTTGGCTTTTTTCTCCATTTTAATCTTAATTATAAGTGTTAGATCCACAAAGGTGCTGATGCAGTTCTATTTATATATGATTGGTCATACAGACTCCCAGGCTGGATTGGAACTAGACGTGAAAGGCTCTGCTTGCACAAACCATGGAGCCTTTCCAATGGTCAAATAAATACAATTCACTAATCATCTCTGTATAATGCATATGTATATGTATATTTTAATATATATATATATATATATATATATATATGTATGTATGTATGTATGTATGTATGTATGTATGTGTGTATAATATTTAGTCTACTCACATAAGTATATATATTGTCATTAAAATGTCAACTTAGAGTGAAAAAATGGCATTAATATCGATTAAGCTATTTTACCATACTATCATGTATGATCCGTTTTATAGCCATATAGATCTCTTCTATAAAATAAAATTAAGATTAGTTCAATAATAAATAAATCATAGACCAATAACAAGATTTTTAAGTAAAGGAGATAGACAAATACAAATTCATCTCTCTAACCGCAAACTCTCTCCCTTCCCTCTACACACAGTCACGTGCCACCATTAGAGGGGGTGGTTTTGAGCCATTTTTTGGCTTGGAATCAACCCTTTACTTCGTTTTTTCCCCCATTTTATCTAAATAAGTGGTTTTTCCACATATATCTGTTTTTTTCTTCTTCGTATTTTTCATGTTTTTCGTCTTCTGTGGGCCGTCGGTATTGTTGTTCGTCGTCTTGGTGAGGCGTTGTTTGATTTCCCGTTTTGGTGCGATGTTTGTTTGATTTCCCGTTTTGGTGCGGTGTTCGTTTGATTCAGATTGACAGATTTGCTTCGATCCATCACATATTTGATCAAGAATTGGGCGTCAATATTACAGATCCGGAGACATGGGTATTCCGGTGACTTTGATTTTGTCACTTTTGTAGGTATTTTGATTTTGCTGTGTTATGCTATTAACCTGGGTGCTGTGAGTTTGTTCGCAGATTCATCCTTTTCGGTTTTTAGTGATATTGAATTTGTGTTGTTCGATGTATTTTATCAATTTGAATGAATGAATATCTTTTCAGTAAAAAAAAAATAAAAAAATAAAGGAGATAGACTTTTTTCTTGATTATGGTGATTGGAGACAATTGGTCCCTATTCCCTAACCAAAGTGTTGTTTGGTACAAATACAATAGCCAATAATAGCTCGCCCGTGATACGTGGGTTCTAGACTTTTTGTAACTCGTGAAATCAAAACTAACCATCATTGCACTGGTTTTGTTAACCCTTGTAACTCACCTCTTTGCCTTGTTGTTAACCTTCACCCCAAAAATCACTCCAATTATGGGTGTAATATATGAATGCATGTTTCAATATGCTAAAGTTGGGTTTACAGTTAGATCCAACACAGTAAAGAAGTGGTCAACTAATGTTCGGAAAAGGTACTAGAACATGTTTCAAATTAAACAAGTTAATATTTAACGGCCTTCTGGTATAACCCTTTGTATATTCCTGCGCGCCAAATATAGTAAAAATGAGTCAAAACCTCACGCATGCACATGGGAATGGGGATAGATAAGATAACCATAATGTTGATTGTTGCTCTTTTTTCATTGTCAAACATTAACAAAAATCTACAGCATCGTCCATGGCTTCAAATGCAGAAGAATTTGAGTCTACCGTGATTGCCATAGATAGAGACAAGAATAGCCAACACGCTGTAAAATGGGGTGTTGATCAGCTTTTGAAGAAGAACTCTTGTTGCACCCTCATTCACGTCAGAACCAAGCCCTTGCATCCCCGTAGGTACCCTTCTCCTGAGCCCCTCCTATCATGGGTAGTTGAATTTTGCCCCAATTTGTCAAAATGGATTAGTACACATTGTATTATTAATTTCCTCTATGTATATAATTGTTCAAAAAAAAAAAAAAAAAATATATATATATATATATATATATATATATATATATATATATATATATATATAGGAGCTTTCTATGTACAACTAGCTTCGTTTTATAAGGTGTGTCACTTTTTAAAATTTGGCTTATGCATGCAGATGATTTTAATGCTGCCTCTAAACAAGGTCGTCCACCAACCGAAGAAGAATTGCACCATTTCTTTCTTCCCTTCCGAGGATTTTGTGCTCGAAAAGGGGTGAGTAATAAGCCATGATGTTGAGGAGAAATTATTCTATCAAGGATTATTGCAGCATTGGTTAGAAAGTACACTAGATAAAAGATAGTAAAAAAAGAAGAAAAAATTATGAATATATTTTTATATCATGATAGTTTATGATTATGTACATTGAACATTTCAGATCGTAGCAAAGGAGTTGGTCCTGCATGACATTGATGTTCCAAATGCGCTTATTGATTACGTGATTGATAATTCTGTCAGCAGTATTGTTGTTGGTGCTTCCAACTGGAATGTTTTTAGAAGGTCCTTCTTTCTCTCTCTCTTACACATATACCCATATGCAAATAATTTTTGGTTGCACCATATATATAGGCACGCATTCTTCTCTACTATTGATATATATGTTTGTTAGCTTTTCCCAAAGCAGTGTTAAGCAATGCAAAAATTTCACCAGAAATCATTGAGATCATAGCACAAAAAATTTGGTAAAGAAATAATTGACTTTTCTTTAATAGATGTCCAAAATATATATCCAAGACACCATGCTTAGGATACGCAAAAGCTCACTTTAGCTCCCTATTGACTTGGAAATGGTGAGACAGAGAGCTTTCATAGTTAATTTCAGCACTGGTGGAAAAGAAAATTGCACCTGTAATATACTACTATACATAGACAACTATCAAATTTAGCATATTTCACCTAATAAAATTATTTGAATAACTAATTAACAACTTTGTAATACACAAAAGCACAGTACTATGCATTATAAATAGCGAAGATTTGTTTATAATAATCATGCAAATAATACCTCTATTTTACCTGCTTATCACAGTACCATGCATGTTAAATGTGGACTGCAGGATATTTAAAGATGCAGATGTGGCAGCTAGCTTAGTCAGGTCTTTGCCAGAGTCTTGCACAGTACATGTTGTATCAAAACGAAAAGTGCAGAGTATTCGACCAGTAGGTCGTTCTCAGAATACTGGTAGTATCAAAGCAACAAGATCTTTGAAACAAACTACCTCTCTCAAGGGAAATTCTCACTCAGAAGATTTAAACAGGTATGTGTTTTACCTATACTATTATGGTAACAACATTAATTTTGACACTAATTACTCTCTTGGTGTCTTCATATTCTAAAAATGCTTTATATCTTGTTTTCAATACTATATTATGCAGGTCCTTAAGTAATGCGGAATTGCTGATTTTTTATAAATAAATTGTTAGCAATTAAATTCTAAGTTAAACTACTCTATGCAAACCAATCAATTAATTTTAATCATATGAAAAAAAGAGATGAATAGAGTTGATGTGTTTTTATAAATTTTTTGAATTAGTTATCAATGTTCAATCAGAGAGACAAGAAAAAGAGGACAGAGGATTTGAATTCATCAATTTCTTGCTTAGCTAAGCACGATTGTGGTGCTTACCTTGACTAATTATTATATATGTTCTTGCTTTTTGACACACTCTTATATGTGTACATAAAATCATTGAAACAAGTAATTTGGCGTCTACTAATTATGTGTTCTTGGCATTTTGATGCTCATTTATACAGAAAATCATTCAGAAATGGAATTTGGCGACACTCGATCAATGATAGGGTATCTATTAATCAAAACAAGGTTGCATCATGTAAGTCCATTGAAGAGACTAATTCACCAACACCATCAGATGAAAGCACTTCAGGGCCACTTGGTTCTCAGTTGTCAACTGAGACGTCACATGAGAACCAAGATGCAGTTAAGAACTCAAATATTTCTAGGAGCAACTCTTCTACCAAGTCCTCTGTAAGTAATGCATTATTATAAATGTCTGGGATACTCTCACTTTTAGTATAATTTGAAACCTTGGAAAACAATAATTTTGCACATGCATTTCAATGTCAGTGCAGTTTAATTTTTACTGTATTTGCAATTATTATACTAAAAGTAAAAACTTTGCTTTCAGTTCTAATTTTAAAATTTGAGGAGTGAGGACTTAGGGCACTAACAAAGAAAGTTATCTATGAATGTTGAAATCATTGATATTTTAATAATAGAATGCAAGATTGATGTTCAGATGGATCCAAATTCCCTGCAATCATTTTACGATGCAGTCACTACATATTTTTCTAAAAATCGTGTACAATTTCTGTTTAAATCATAGTATAATTGATCGTGGGGAATCCAAATCCGTGTTCAAATTGTCATAACTTATGTTTCACTCCCATTTCAATCGTCAATAATATGACTTGAAAACTTACAAACATATCTGACAGAATAACTTTTCCAATACTGGCTTAGATATTTTCTGCACATTTTCCCCTTCATTAGTGAATAATTAAATTTCCCCCCTTGCATGACTCATCTTACAGAAAAGCTTGGAAAAAGAAATAAGGAAATCAGAAATGAAGAAATTAAAATTAGAACTGAAGAAAACAACACAGGAGTATACTACGGCCTGCAGAGAAGCTGTTACAGCAAAACAAAAGGTAATTTCATTTTATAAATTCTACTTGACCCCATGACTTTCACAACAATTCACTGAAAAAGAGAGTAATAAAAATACTGGTTCTTGTTATATAGGCAATGGAGCTTGAGAAGTTTAGGCAAGAAGAAGAACAGAACTTAGAGAAGGCTAGGCTTGCTGAAGAGGCTGAATTGGCTTTGGCAGATGTAGAGAGGCAGAAAACCAAGGCAGCAATGGAGTCAGCTGAAATGTCAAGATGGCGCCTGGCAGCAATGGAGATTCAGAAGAGAAAGCAGACAAAAATAAGAGTCATGCATGAGGAAGAAGAGAAGAAGAGATCATCAGATACATGTCCACCTGATAATATTCCATGTAATTGTAAAAGATACAATATTAAAGAAATTGAAGTTGCAACACATTACTTTGACAATTCTCTGAAACTTGGTGAAGGTGGATATGGACCTGTTTTTAAAGGGGTGCTTGATCACTGTGTTGTTGCCATAAAGGCCTTGAGACCAGACATAACCCAAGGGGAGAGGCAATTTCAGCAAGAGGTACTAACTTTCTTTTGGCAGAAACAGGGAACTTGAATATTATGTTTTACTAGCCTAGATTAGAATTATGGTTTTTCAAATTTGTATAACCTGTCTTTCACTTAATGGTAAATTTCAGTAAATTAGTTATTTATTGACAAAAACATGGAGGATAATCAATGCAAGCTCCCCTACATTGTTTCTTTTTGTAAGGAGTATCAATAGTCAGGACTATTGTCCTGTGTTATGATCTCAATATAAAAAACAGTACACTACTTGTTTACTCTAAGTCTCTCATATTCAAGAGTACATTACATATGAAGTTTACACAAATGAATATATTGCAAGGGCAACATTTCATGTTATATAAAAAAATATAGTTTGCTGACACTGTAAAACTGTTCCCAGTCTTTACTGCCATTTGTTGAGCTCAATAATCTCAAGTTTTTGATACAATTGGCCTCATTTTCATTTAATATTAATCTCTTCTACTTTTATCATGTATATTGGTCATTGATCTAGACTCTAGAGGACTTCAATAACTTGGATTTTACACAAATGAGGACTGCAATCACAGCAAGATTTAAATAAACATAAGGAGTGATGATCACATGGAAAATTTTGGAATATTAAATATATAAGGATTATAGTATAAAATTTGAGTGTTTAATCTTAATGGCTCCAATGCAGGTTGATGTTTTGAGCACAGTAAGACATCCAAACATGGTTCAACTTCTAGGTGCCTGCCCAGAGTACGGTTGCCTTGTATATGAGTTCATGGAAAATGGCACCTTAGAAGATCGTCTCTTCATGACAGATAACACCCCACCAATTCCATGGAACAAAAGATTCAAAATTGCATCAGAAATCGCCACTGGCCTTCTTTTCCTCCATCAGACAAAGCCTGAGCCAATTGTCCACCGTGACCTCAAGCCAGAAAACATTCTCTTGGACAAAAACTACGTGACCAAGATTGCTGATGTGGGTTTGGCAAGGCTAGTTCCCCCTAGTGTTGCAAACAAAACCACACAGTATCACATGACAGCTGCAGCTGGTACATTTTTCTATATTGATCCTGAATATCAACAAACAGGATTGTTGGGTGTAAAATCAGACATATATTCATTAGGTGTAATCCTGCTACAAATTATTACTGGAAAGTCTCCTATGGGTGTGGCTCACTTGGTTGAGGATGCTATCCATAATGGTAAATTCCATGAGGTGCTTGATCCAAATGTGACAGATTGGCCTGTTGAACAGACTTTGTCATTAGCTAAGTTGGCTTTGAAGTGTTGTGAGATGAGAAAAAGGGACAGACCTGACCTTGCTTCTGTCATTTTGCCTGAACTGAATCGACTCCGAGATCTGGGAGGAGCCACTGACACTGATATTGCACCCGCGAGACAGGTTAGTTAACCTGTCAACTTTAAGCCTGCATTTGCACATACAAGATGCAAGAACTAACTCTATGAAAAAGCATAATACTAACTTGCTTGGTGAAAGCTCATGAATGTTGTTTATATGTAGAGAAATTCTTAGGTGCTCATATCATCAAGAGTTCTTTTACTCTATATATATATATACACCACTAGATATGGGACACATAATCAATTCTGTAGCTATGAAAAACAATAGGCAGAGGAAGATACAATTTTATTGAATATTGATCTGGTTAAATACAAAATTTTGCAAACCGAAAAATAAAACAAACTTCCTAAAGTTCAGCCACAAGCAGTAACAGCTAGTAAATAACAGAAAGATAAAAACAAAGTCTCCTAACAAACTTGATCAAAACTAATTAGCAGATGTTTAGGAATTTAAATTTAACAGCTACTGATCCACACATTCAACAATCCTCCTTGCCTCAGTAGCTAAAAACTCCAAGTGTTCCTAGGAAGTTTTGGGCTGAAGTCGCTAATACAGCTGTATTTTTTATTAAACAGACTTCCTGCAAAGGTAATTCAAGGGAAAACTCCATAGTTGAATGTGTGCTATTCAAGATGATAACTCCAACTGAAAGAGAAACACATTTATAAAAGTTATCCTCTGTGTGCATGAGTAACTTCATCGGAATCGTTTCTAAAACTCAAATTCTTTTTTCTTTTATTTGCCCCAAATTTATGCACGTTTCTTCATTAGCATTTCTAAAAAAAATTAAACTAACAAAACTACAAGTAACACTTGAGGCTTCTAAAAGTCAGATAAATTTCCATGAAGTGCCTTTTAATTAAACTATAATTTTCTATCATCCATAATCAGGAAGGAAAGAGTAACAATGCTGACGAGGAGATATGAGAAGGTTTCAACCCAGCAAGCCACGTGATTTGTAGAAAGTAAGCCTCTTAACACCAACTGGGAAATCTGTTGAGAAGGAAGCTTGTCAGGCTCATGGTCATTAAGTTACTCAAAGTGAATGGTTTTGAATTACAATTGCGGTTGTAATCGCAGTTATATTTTGGGAAAATATGGTCGATGTACTTGCAATTGCGATCATCAAAGATTATGAAAATCATAATGCTACGGGCTCAGAATGGTGAAACTTATTTTAAAACCATGCAGTCAAAGTCTTATTTCCATCTTAAAGAAATGACTCTCTTTCTCATGAGTAATGAACAATACTTATATCTTGTAAGCAGGGAAAATTGTAGCAAGCAACATCAATAGTTCACTTCTTTTAATTTTATTTTTTAAGATTTAATCAAGGATTTGTCAAAAAAAAAAAAGATTTAATCAAGGAGCTGTATATTGCTAGCTAGTGGAGATTTGGTCTGATCCGCCTCAAGTCCTTGAACATTTGGGTTACTTGAGATGTAATTGCCCTTTTCTGGTTAATGGCAGTGTATGTTTCAACGTCAAAACCACACCAGCATTTTTACCCTTTTAGTCTTCAAATTCAAGAGTGTTATTCAGTTATTCACCAATCAAATTTTACCATTATATATTTGTATGAATTATGAATTGTGATCAATGGCCACATTATTAATTATATTAGTCAAAAATTGCAGTAATCAGAAATTAATTTATATTTTTGAAAAATAGATTTTTTTTTAACTTGCTTAAATTTTGAACTTAACGCTGACCTTTCTCAATTTTCCTTAACGTAGTTTTTTTTTTTTTTAATGAGCTTCCTTAACGTAGTTTGTAGGTGCTGCTAGATTTTTAACCGAATTCAATTTTGCCAATTGCCATAATCAAAATATAGCATTCCTCGTAATTTTGAAAATGATCCTGCCATATAACATTAGAATTTCTCCTTTGAGAATTTTTTTGGTGAATCCTCCCTAGACAGTTGAGACTAAACTTAAAGATGAATCCCATGAAAATATATAATAAATTATGCATATATCATTACATAAATGGAATTTATTTCAAAGGAATAAAAGAATAACCATGGAATATGCCATAAAAGCATAAGAGAAAAAAGGTTTTAACGGCATTTTTTTTTTGGTTATTTCAAATATGCTCATATTCGATTGATGAGGGATTAACCTTCATGAATATTATGAAGCGTCTAAACGAATCCCTTCCAATATTATTTTTTTTCATACAAATAAATCGGTAGATCAAACTTAAAACCAAGTGAGACATAATTAAGGAATCCAATGAGTTCCACTTGATTCATTACTCATTGGTAAGATGATTTTTGTATTTACAATATATAAGAGAAATTTTAAAATACTTTTAGAATAATTTTTTTTACAAACATTTAATTTTAATTTAGTAATATATTATGAGTTTAATTTCTATGTACTGTCAGTGTAAAGATTTTTACACTAACAACCAATCAAAAATTGACACATCATTATAAATCTTTGATTCTTATCTTAACCATCTTAAAAGTCAATGTATACCAATTAAATCCAAATATTATTTTTCAATTAAATAATGTATTATTACAAGTATCACCATTGATAAAAAAAAAAGTATCACCATTTACCATTTCATTAAAAATTCTATGAATTCTTGTATTATTAAATAAATAAATATTATATATTTAATATCTAAAAATATAAAATAATGTTTTATATATGAGGTAGGGGGATTCTTAAAAATTATATAACCTACAAAGTTTTGGTCCACAAATCACGTTCGAAATCGAAGCCGGTCCGTCTTCTAGAACAATCTAACTGGACCGGGTCCCTAACGCGCCGCCATACCATACCGGCTCGATTTTTCCCCCAAAAACTAAAAAAACGCCTTCCTGCACCCCACTGCGCCTCTCTCTCTCGTTGCGCTTTGTCTCTCTCTAGCCCAACGAAACCCTAACCCTAACTGAGAGAGTCTGGAAGCCACTCCCATGGCGTACCAGGCCCCCGATCACGATTCAGGATCCGATTCCAACAACCAAACCCGCCTCTACAACCCTTACAAGGACCTCGAGGTCCCCATTCGAAACCTCTACCAGCTCCCAACCTCCCCGGAGCACCTCTTCGTCGAGGAGGCGCGCCGCAAGCGTCGCTCTTGGGGCGAGAACCTTACCTTCTACACCGGCTGCGGCTACCTCGGCGGCGCTGTCGGTGGCGCCGGCTTTGGCCTCGTCGAAGCCGTTAAAGCCTTCGAATCTGGAGACACAACCAAGCTCCGAATCAACCGGGTCCTCAACTCCTCCGGTCGCACGGGTCGGGTTTGGGGAAACCGGATCGGCGTCATAGGGTTGCTTTACGCCGGAATCGAGAGCGGGATCGCCGGGGTTAGAGACACCGACGATGTGTGGAATAGCGTGGCGGCAGGGCTTGGCACCGGCGCGTTGTATCGGGCGGCGAGAGGGGTGAGATCGGCTGCAGTGGCTGGTGCGGTTGGCGGCGTGGTGGTTGGAGTGGCTGTGACGGCGAAGCAGGCGTTGAAACGTTACGTGCCTATATGAGAACACATCACGTTGTGTGAGCTTTTGATTTTTCTTTTGTTTAATTTTAGGGTTATTTATCAATTTTGAGCGATTATTGAGATAAAAGGTCTTAGATTGTTATTCAAGTATGTGGCAGTGATGCTGTTGCAAACTGTTGGTTTGATGCATATTTTTTCAGCTTGATTATGGCTAACCTTTCTACTGTAATTTGCCCAATCATCTGGAATGAATAATTCGAACGGCTTTAATGCTGGATATAGCTTAAAAACCCTTCATATGATAGGTGCAGGTGTAGCTTTTCAATGTTTGGAAATGGAAGATTGTGTAGAAGGTGTTATACAATGAATTTATGATATATGATTTGATAGAAGCTTAGTAGTTAGATAACTTTTGTGCGGAAAAAACTCATTTTATACATTTAGCTTTCCATGGATTTATGAATTCAGGGGATTTGCATGTGTAGACTAATTTATTATGCATCAGTATTTCTGATTGGTGGCAGGGCTCAGTATATCTTATGTATCATTTGATGATTTTTGGTAGAATAAGTTTGGGTATGTTGGTGTTATGCTTGGATTGGATTACATATTCATTCCTTTGTCCACTTGTATCTTGGTATATCTTGGGAGGCTATCAAAGAATGCTGAGTTCAATTTTATTTGAATAAATTTGTAATAGTCACCTGTGTATTGTCAATGAATTGTGTGACATGTATTCAGGTGATTTCTTCTTAGTTGAAAGAAGATTAGATAATTGTTTTCTAGTTGAGATAATAAAACATATGTTGTTTTACTCGAGTTTGATGATGTGAGAACAATGCTACATATTATGTGATGAAGCTATCAACTTTAGATATCAAATGAACTATCATCATTGTAAATAACTACTTGCTCCAATGAACAGTTTTACAAACAAAAGCATGTTTGCACTCATAATTAGTGTTTTGTGCATTAGTAGCCATTTAGTGTCATATTTTGCTTTAATTTGGTCATCATTTATATATTTCCTTTTTCCCATCCTTCTAGTTTAGCTCTCAGAGATGTTTATAGATTCTAATTATCAATTATCGTGTATGAACTTCTGATTGGTACAATGTGCACATGAACTAGCTACTACACCTTTAACTGTAAGAGTCAAAATTTTACCTCGATATCTTACCTCTTGTTTGATGCCTTTGTTAGTTGTAGAGTTTTTCAACTCAAACCAAAATAATTGAAGTATTCATTGAGCTTTCCGTGTACAGTTACCCACGCGTATCTTGCTTGCCTTGCAAACTGTTGTTTAGAGTTAAAGTTGACCAAAGAAAATTTTCTGAAGAAATGGTCGTTGCTCGTTAGTTAGTTTTCTGTCAGGATAGCTGCATCTATGTTCTTATATATTGTCTGGTAGTGCTTAGGGATTTTGTCTTACTTGTATATATTCTTATCTATGCAGCCCCAGTTTGGCACATGTGTATCCTTGTGTTAGATTATGATAATTGGTTTCTCCAAACACAATAATGCTTTTAGCTTGGCCATAAAAGATTTGAACCCACCAAAAATATAGTATAGGAAAACCTTGGTTGTTATTCGCTTGGATTTATCCTGAACTGTTTTGATTCTGAAGTTACTTTTCTAGTTGTTCAGCAGCTTTCCTGTAAACTTGGGGGCATACCTTTGTCTTTTCCAATTAATCTGTTCCTATGCAATCTACATGTTTTGTTTTATTCTTTTTTCTTTCAATGTGAGATTTATTTTGGCAAGTGATGTAGAAATAAATGTGATGGAACTTTTGGTTCTTAGATGCATTCGAAATATTTTAATTTCACCTTGTCCTAGGAAATATGATGTCTCAATTACTAGCAAGGTTGTTAGGAACCGATATGAAATGCGGAGAGAAAATAATTTAATCGCATCTTGTCAACGTCGTGATATGTTGGCGAGGTGATTTCATTTTGAGCTAGATAATTCCATGGAAATCGGGGTTAAAAGCGGGTCTTAACTGGGTTGTCATCTTTTGTGATAATTAAGCTTGTTCAGATTGGGTGAATGGCACAACACCAATAAAACAGAAATTGCATAATAAGGATAGCAGAGGCTACCGTTGTGTATATGCAATTGATACTTCGCTACAGCTTAAAGTTTCATCAAATTTTCCCGTTGGTATCTTGGGAATGGGCAAATGGCGGTGAATTAACCAGTACTACTAATAATGATAGCAATAATCATGATATGATATACTCCCCCTTTCTTTTCTTTTTTTTTTTTTTTTTGGTAATTTAAGGTTTTTACACATAGATTAAGAAGAAATCATTAAATGTATTTGAAAGGTTTTGTGTATTTTCAAAACATTTCAATCTAATTCTTATAAGGGTATGGAAAAAAAAATGGTCAAATATGTCTTGGGTTTATAAAACAATCATTGTTTTGGGAAAATACAAATAGTTAAAATTATCACAGAAAAAAGAAAAAGAACGAGAGAGTATTAGTAACATATGTCTTTGACGAAGTGTTTCTGAGCTCAATCGAAGACCCATCCCTAGCAATGTCTTTCAAAGAAAATACTAAAACTGCAAGTGAAAGAAGTTAGGTGTTTTGCCCTCGCTGTTAAGTTTTTTGTGCCAAACAAATCTGCAGCCGTAGCTCCTTTTTTTTTGGGTTAATAGGTCCCGAATTGTATTGATGCAAAATTGCTAACTGGGCGATGATATTGCAAAGTAGTGCCAAAATTTTACAGATCTTCCTCGAGGAATACGAAACCACTCGATCAATTGAAGGTAAACAAAATTAACATAGGAAATGTGTAGTTACCAGATTCGAAAGATAAATAAACGTTTTTTCAGTTATTCACACATCTGACCCCAAAAAAAAAAAAAATTCGAACACGTATTTACTATCATGTGGCACATTCTCTTGTAAGGGTCGTGAGAGCAAAATTTCAGTGTATTAAATTCCTCAATCACCCTGCTTATTAACAAACTACAAATTTGCGAAATTCTGCCTTTAGAAATTAAAGAAATAAAAATTTGGTGAAGGAACAATATACCGAGGTCAATAATAATTTTCACCCCCCGCCTTAAAATCACAATCACTGGAACGAAATTATGTCATGGAGGCCTTCTGTTTATTCTTACAGCAAGATGAATTCTGGGTTTTCAATATTGCTTTTAACCATTCGGCTCCAATGGCACCTGAACTAATAAAATACTGAAGGGAAACGTAGCAGCATGTTATGAAGTTAGAGGACAATCGTAACTCAACTATTACTAACGACTTGTGATCAAGAATGGTTACCATCTATGACACGAGGATCACAGCTGAGCAAGATTATAATTATGCTGCAGTTAGAAATAGAGCTGTCAATTTGGCCCTAAGCCCTAAGGTCAGTCCATCTAACCCACAATAATAGCCCGACCCATTTAGCCCATAACTAGAGCTGTCAAATGAGCCACCCTAGTCCATTTAGCCTTAGCCCATGTGGGTCAGAGCCAGATGGGTCACAGGGTCAAAAGGCCCACATTAAAAAAAGCTCACAGGGCCAAAACACACTAAAAAGCCCTACGGGCCAGGGCCAGCCCATGGGCCGTTTTTTTATAGCCCTATTTATTTTTATTTTATATAAAACTTGACAAAAAGAATAACAATTATAATCACTCTAACATTATGTAATAATATCATTTAACCTATGAAATTAACTATCAAATATGTATTAAGTGCTATAGTTTTCTCTAAAAAAAATTAAAGAGAAACCATTGTTTTATCTCTTTTCACCCTTGTCTTTATATGAAATGAATTGTTAAAGTAAATAACTGATATCAAAATATTGCAATAGATAATATTCCAGCTAAGGAAAGCCATTCACTTGGATTACCTAAGTGGTTGTGCGGTTAGTGAAGGAAAAAGTATAGCACGAAATCCAGAAAATTCATGGGAAAGTACACATTTCCCAGGGATGACCCACAGATTCAGATCCCTCGGTTTTTATGGGGTCGGAAACTTTTCCCACGGGTAAGCCCTGGGAAATACCCCGCGGTTACGCCCTTGGGAAATTTCCCAGGGATTATTCCCTGGGAAACTTTTCCCATGGGTAATCCCTGGGAAAGGTTTCCCAGGGTTAAAACCCTGGGAAATATATGTTTTTTTAAATTATAAAACTTTATTTATAGCTTAACATTAATGTTAAACTAGATAAATAAATAATTATTATTTTTATATGAATGTATCAACAAAGAAATTAACATCATAATTCAAGCAAACAATTTGTTCTACAAAAAATGTTATTCAAGTCATATTTGTTCAACGAAAAAAGTATTTTAAACCATAATTAACATTATAAGTAAAATAAACATATAAATTCATTCAAAAGTCTAGGAATCCTCATTATAAGGATCCTCATCAAAATGGTTAAGAGAGTCGTCGTCCTCCTGAGTACGCTGGGTCGTCTGACTAGGCTGTCGTTGCTGTGTGTTGCGGCTGCAACTATCGCACTGTCTCCATCAGCTGTCGCATCGTATCCATCATCCGACGATGCTCCTCATCCCTCTGCCGCTCCCTCTCCTGGGAAGCGACCAACATCTGCCTCAACTGAGCAATCTCCGCAGACTCCTGAGGGTAACGACTGCAGGTGGTGGACGCTCCAACCCCAATCTCTAATTTGCGCGAGGGCCCTTTCCGATAGTTGGCGGCAAGGTCTCTAGCACCGTACAAACGACCCTTATACTTGCCGCCGACGACTTCTGCCCAAACATTCAGCGCAAGCTGCTCGTCCTCCTGTGGGTTAGCTGGGGTGGATGGTGAAGAGGCTGATGCTTGAGACCTATGTTGACTCATCCTCTCATGAAACTCCTCCTGTTACAATACATCAGACTATCAAAATTTGAACAATATGTTACAAGATAAATCATGCAAAAAAATGGACAGAGTTTCCCCTAAAACTACAACATCCCAATGTTTACAAACAGAATACCGCAATTTAAATCCATAAATCATCATCAAAAGCTCAATAGGATGCACACAAATTATCATGTCCAAACTAGTTATAACATTTCCAATGTCAGGCAGTATCAATAGGTCCAAATATAAAGTGACTCTACAGACTCAGTAATCAAAACATGAATAGTATGTTACATGATTAATTATGCAGAAAATTGGACAGAGTTTCCCCTAAACCTCAAACTTTACAAATTGAACACCACAATTTAAAACTGCAAGTCATCAAAAGCTTAATAAGATTCACACAAAGCAATATATTCAAACTGGCTTGAGAGCCAAAGCAACAACCACATACTTATATCATTTGTCTTTGTCCAATGAAATTGATTAACAACACTAAAATTTGAATGTGAAAGTTGAAAAAGATACTCACTTTAGTAAAGAATATGTGAAATACAATCTTGCTTTTTTATTAAACTCCCTAAAAGCCAATGCTCAAACTAGTCATAACATTTGAGGCTCTCTGCCTCTCAAGTCCAGTAAAGTATGAGTTTTACAATATCTATTAAAGTCTAAAGCTTCTTCAAAAATCAAAAGGGCATATTACCTGAGTGCGCTTGGAGCGCTCATCTATGTACTCGCCGGTATCCTTCCTAGTATGGGTGCGTTTGTGAACCACATTAATTTGTACTCCTCGATTATACCGGCGAGCCTATAACACAAGCATAGGTGATTAAGATAACAAGTAATGAACTATGATGTTGGAATAAATACATTTAATGCATAAAGAATGACAGTATGAGCATACCATACGATTTGCCCACTGCGACTGGGAAATGCTACCTCCCGTGTGCAGGCTCCCACCCTTTTCTGATGCTCTATTTTTCTTTGCCTGATCATATATTTTTTTTTAAATTGATCAGAAGCCCAATAACGACGCAACTCCTCCCAAATACCATCTCCAATTCAGGATCGTTGTATGCCACTCTCACGAGCCTCCCTAAGCATATCAGAAAGGCGTTCGGAGGCTTTATGGTGAAAGATCCTCTGGATCTCTGACTCATCTTTGTTCCTCCATGCCGCCTGACCCTGTATTAAGATAAATAACAATTGTTATACTATTAGTTTCGGAAATAATAAAAACCACATTAAGTAAATTGAAATTTGCTACTTACTCTAAACGCATCAAACATACTAATCCGCTCATTGTCAGTGAGTTTTCCCCATGATGTAATTGCCCTATGATACCTTTGCTGGATAACAAACGCGATGGCACTCATTTGCTCTCTTACAAGGAAGGAACCTTAGTAAAGAAAGACGCATGAACCAATCAAACACATGGTAATAAATTATGATAAAATGCATGAGTCAACCAAACACATAGAAATTTTGTTAATTCTTACCCGTTACCACTAGGCCTAATAATAGGTCGACCATCGGGCATGATCTCAACTACCTATGACCCAACTAGCTCCTCTAGCTCCATTGGTTCCACCGGCTCCTCTGGCTGCTCATGCACATCTGCAACTGAAGGTGAGCGTCAATAGCCCGGACTATATTGTTGCTCCTCATCCACACATGCTGAAGGAGATGCTCTATAGTGTGCATGTATCGTGACCCCCGGGGTGGGAATCATATCGATATGAGGTGATGTAGGTGCAACATATGGAGGCAGTGAAGGTGCTTGCTGTGGTGGGCGCGATGTAGGTACATGTGGGTGTGGTGCTGACGCTGATGAGGTAAACGTTGAAGGTATACGTGAGTATCAATCTGTAGACTCACGAATCACTAAATTGGTGGAAGGTCTGTTCCGACGACGACGGGGAGTTGGACGGGGGTCAGTATCAAACATAATACCCTTACCCTTATTGATGGGTGGAGGTGGGTCACGTACTGCAGACATGCCTACAGAGCAATTTAATGTCAAAACAAAAGTTATCAGATATAGCAATAATATAAGTTATCTAAGTCATAAAGTCAACAAATATAACTAACTAATAATCCAACAAATACCAGATTTTTTATTCACGATAAATGTGCTTCACTTGAATGGGACATTCATAATTCTCTCAAACTTCAATATTGAATCTGAGATTCTTAGCATTACTACTCTAGTCTTCATGATATATGTCATGAATTCAAGCAAAATGTATGGCCAACATGGCGAAGAATTCTATATATGATGAAAGCAAGACCACTCTTCAAAACTAATCTAAACAATGATCTTCAACTTTATGTAACATAGAAAATGCACTTCAGTTATTAAACAAGATAGTATACACAAAAAATATAGAAGTAATGATGACAAGTCAAAGTGCCAAAATAAGTCCAATTCAATTCATCAAATCATCCACAAGTAAAATGATGATAGCATGGTCTTGATGTCCTTTTATAGCTCCCTATCCCTCTTTTATTTGTAAGAATAATCGAACTTTTTTTTTATTTGATAAAAAAGAATAATCGAACTTGATGCTTTCCAATTAGTGAAGAAGGGATTAACTAGTTCAAAATTTTGTTGGGTTCTTACTTCGAACTAAAACTTCAGAACACACTTTGTTGAAATTTGGACTATGGGTTAAGATTCAAATGGGTTTTAGACTAGGATATTGGCACTACAAGAAAAAATGAATTTAGCGAGGGCCAAAGGCCGTCGCAAAAAGCTTAAATCCGTCGCAAAACACATGTTTCTGACGGATTTGCGACGGCCATAAATCCGTCACATGTTGGGTCGTCGCAAAAGGTTTCTGACGGTTTTTTAAATGACCGTCGCTAATTAGCGACGGCTTATTCCGTCGCTAAATTAAGCCGTCGCAAATTATGAGAAATTAGCGACGGCATAACCGTCGCAAATTATACAAATTAGCGACGGCCTAACCGTCGCAAATCAACGTAAATTAGCGACGGAATAGCCGTCGCAAATTGCAACACATTTTTATAAAACTAAATAATTTAATAAAGTAATTTTTTATTAATTAATTATTTAAAATATGAATTATTTTTAAATAATTATTTAATATTTAATATAAAATTCAAAATTAATATAAACATTAGTTATTTTGTATATTAATTAGAATTTAGACTATATTATGATAAATGAATAATAATTTTAAACAATAAATAAAATTCATAAATAAAAGCAAATTGTTTTTTGAGTGCGTACATCATATAAAATAAAATATAATATCAAAGAAACTAATAACCCTCTCTATAGCCCCGCAGTAACAAATCTGTAAAGGATTGATCATCCTCGTCACTGGTCTGCTGATGACCCTCATGCTGGGACGGTGGTGGCTGTGGTAATGGTGAGGGGAGTCTTTGTGAAGGTGCTGGTCCTGCTGCGACTGTGGCTGAGGGGTGCTGGTTTCCTAAACACAGCATGAGCTCTCTCTGTGCAGCTGCTATCATCTCTATCTGCTCCATCATCTGTGTCTGTCGAGTAAGCAGCTTTCGATTGATCTCATCCTGAGCTGCCGTTTTGTCGCATCTTTACCATCTCTCGAGACTCATGAGATCGGCAAGGCCTAATCTTGGGACGATGCTCGACTCTGCTGAGTGAAGATGCTTTGGAGCACCCGCGTCGATAGTTACCGGCTAGGTCTCCCATACCATATATGCGACCCTTGTTCTTACCGCCAGCAACCTCGACCCATGCCTGCAACTCCAATTGGGCTTCCACCTCTGGGTCAAGTGTGGTGGAAGAAGGGGAAGATGAGGCTGCTTGAGACCGAACCTGAGATAACTTATCACGATAGTCCTCCTGTCATTAAAATTGATACACATAATCATACAAAATGATCATAATTATTAAATATAAAATAAAAATAATTTCCAACAAAGAGACATGTAAATCACCTGAGTGCGTCTAGAACGCTCATCTACATACTCGCCGGTACCCTTCCTAGTATGAGTTCGAGCATGAAGCTCAACCGGCTTGACGCTACGGCCAAGCTCCCTAGCCTGCATCATAAAAAAACTTGTTCATATTTGAAGTTACACTACCTTAATAGCCAGACATCTAATGAATTAACAAAATATGATGTTGGAACTTACAAGGCGTCGAGCATGCTCCCGACATCGATCTTGCCGCGGTGTGCGAGGCTCCCACCCTTTTCCGAGGCCCTGTTGAGCTTTGCCTGGGCGGATTTTTTCTTAAATTCAGGTGTAGCCCAGTAAGCACATAGCTCCTCCCAAATGGGTGGGAAACACCATTTTGGACGCTGTCCCTTTTTCCGATATCTAGTCAATAACTCAGAGAGGCGTTTCCTCGCTTTTTGATGAAAAATTATCTCTACATCAGCGGAATGATCTACTCTCCAAGCAGCCTTCTCCTGTAAATAAGGAGAATATAATATTTTTTAGGATAATAATAAACTAAAGAAACATTAAAAGTAACTAAAAAATGGAAGTAAATTCAAAAGTACAAAATACCTTAAAAGCCGCAAAGAATCGATCCCGATCCTGATCCTCAAGCTCACTCCAATGCTTCCAGGCCCGATCAAACTGAGATGTAACTGCATACGTGACGGCCTTTGCAGATTTTCTCGACGGAAGGAACCTTATCAATAGAACATGAGAACAATCAATACACATACATATAAAATCTGCACTCAACAATAAAATAACAATATTTGAGATCTTTCTTACCCTTTACCGGTCGGGGTAACAATAACTCGGCCATCTGACATAACCTCGATCTCCTCATCATCTGATGACATAGGCGAGGAATATCCATAAGTCTCCTCGTCGTCACCATGAGACTGATGATCACCGTCCATGGGTAAATCTACCCCTGATGCATCTGGTTGTCTGGAATTGTCTGCATGGGTCTGAGTCGGAATCCTCGGGGTGGGCATCATCGTGATCCCAATGGAGGTGTCCATGAACTGAGTGGCTGGAGCAACAGGTCGGTAGGGAGGTGTCAGAACATGTGTAGGCACGGGTATGGGCGATGGACATGGTGTAGGAGCAACAGGTGGTGGTGCCGGTGCCATATCATGTGGAGGCATGGGTGTGGGCGGTGGGCGTAGTGTAACAGATGTAGATG
Organism: Sophora flavescens; assembly: GCA_030762895.1. Taxonomy (NCBI): domain Eukaryota; kingdom Viridiplantae; phylum Streptophyta; class Magnoliopsida; order Fabales; family Fabaceae; genus Sophora; species Sophora flavescens. Next base: position 178,908,132 of record CM061066.1, read on the forward strand.
GGAGGGACACGAATCCGTCATCGACTGTCCGTGTCACAAAGCGAGGTCGACCACGACGACGTGCCCCTCCAGCAGGTGCCTTACCCTTTCCCTTTCCATCAGCCATGTCTATAGTGAAAAATGATGCTAATAATAATTAATTAAAAGTAACCAAAACACAAATTTGCAAATAATGGAAATTGATGGTGATAATAATTAACTTAAAGTAAGCACAAACACACATTTGTAAATAATGGAAAATGATGGTGATAATAATTAACTTAAAGTAAGCACAAACACACATTTGTAAATAATGGAAAATGGTGCTAATCATAATGAACTTAAAGTTATGACAATGACAATACTACCTAATACAAAATACATCACTAAAATAAATAAAGTAATTGTTATTCAAAATTTGAGCCAGTGTCATATTCATAGCCATCTTCATCTTCTTCATCTTCTGTTGATTCTGCTTCTTCAACATCTTCATTCGGAATGACTTGATTTGATGTCAAGCTGGAGGTATCCACTTCTTCCCTTACAACTTGTGTGTCTTGTAAACATGAGATTGGTTCTACTTCAATGACCTCATTTGCACGTGACATTTCATCCGTTTGATATGGCTCATCCAACTCTGAAACATCTATTTCAATGCGACCCCTTGGTTTTGTCTTGATTGCAACACACCAACCTCGTTTTTCTGTTTGAGTTCGTTGGATAAGGAACGTAATATACTTGTCTCACATTATGTGCCATGATAAACGGATCAAACATATGATATCTTCTACTCATTTGGATGTCCACAATATTATATTTTTTATTCAAATTAGTGCCTTTACTAGATGGATCGAACCAATTACAATAAAACAACACTATTCTCTTAGGGTAGTCTAAATAACGATATGACAACTCATATATGTGTTGTATGACACCATAAAAGTCATCTGCAACTCCGCCTGGCTCACCCTTTACGTAAACACCACTATTTATTGTTGTTTTGTCTTTCGTCCATGATTGAGTATGAAATTTGTACCCATTCCACGAAGTATGTGTGCCATTCTTTGACTTGTGTCAGAGGACCGTCAGCCAAGTTTCGTAAATGTTGATTAATGACAGTAGGTGCCTCATTGTAAACCTATTCACAAAGTTTAACGACATATGTTGTTATCCGCATACATTATAGTGAATAACAGAATGATAAATGGGGAGATACTTACTTGTTGCTTAAACCATTTTGGAAAATCTTCATGAGTACGAGCAGATGCATCACGAGAAGACAAGAATGAACTGAACATATATGGATAACATCAATGAAAATTGACATATGCTATCGAAGGAATAAAAATTATAAGCTCATACTTACTCATGGTATGGTTTAACCTCGGCGCAATTGATCAATACATGAACGTGAGCTGAGTTCCACTCTGCCTCCGTTAAATAATGTGTCAACTCCTTTCCGGAATGACGACCGGGAAGACAAAAAATTGATAAGGTTCCAGGTAGTCTTCCACTTTCATTTTCCGTTTCGTTCCTTCTAGTTGTTGGAGACAAAACCATGTGTTTGAAATAATGAGAGCAGAAATGAATTGTCTCACGGTGTAAGTAAGACGCACATATCGAACCTTCAACCCTAGCCTTATTTTTCACCGATCGTTTTGACTCGCCCATGAATCTATTAAAAAATGACGAGGTTATTATTAATTAACTAATATGCATGAAATAGGATCAATAACTGTGATACTTAAATTACCTTTCAAATGGATACATCCACCTATATTGAACTGGACCACCAAGTCTTGCTTCATATGCATGATGAATCGGAAGATGCTCCATTGAATCAAAGAAGCCAGGGGGAATATTCTCTCCAGCTTGCACAAAATGAGTGGAATGTTTTGTTCCATCCTGGTCAAATCGTCTTCCCTTAAAGTTGCAGAACACAAGTCCTTGAAGAATTGACTTATTTCAGTAAGGGCATTCAAAACATGGGGGGGCAACAGGCGAAGGCGATAGGAAGTAAGCACTCCATAAACACATGACAATCATGGCTTTTCATCCCATGCAACTTGCCTTTTATAACATCAAGCACATCTTGCCAAGTTAGAAGAATAACCATCGGGCATCCCTGAGCCCCTTTATCCATTGGCAAACTAACCTTGCTTCCTGGATAGTCAAGGTATAATTGGCCTTTGGCTTGTACATCTTCCCATTATCCACGATGTCTCGGCTCCAAATCCGGTCTCTGCAGCATAACCGTAAGTCCATTCTAGCCTTATCGTTGTCTTTGGTCTTGCCATGCACGTTCATCACGAGTGTTGAAAATGTTGTCAAAGAATTTTTTTCAATGTGCATTACATCAAGATTGTGCCTCAATAAATTATCTTTCCAATAAGGAAGATCCCAAAAAATACTCCTCTTTGTCCAATTATGCCCTTCGCCAGTAACCATCTAATTTGGAAACCCCGACTTGATCACTTTTGGCAAGTCCCCGATTCTTATCCAAATTTGTTTCAGTGTTAACCTCGGAGGCGGTCCATCCATTTCAACAACCCCCTTCTTGAAGGCATTCTTATTCCTTCTAAATTGATGATCGTTCGGTAAGAACCTGCGATGGGAATCAAACCAGGACGACTTCCCCCGTATTTTAAGGTAAATGCCTTTGTATGCTCCATACAATGCGGGCATGCAAGCTTCCCATGCGTCCCCCAACCGGACAACATGCCATACGCAGGGAAGTCATTAATTGTCCACATCAACGCTGCCTTCATTTTAAAATTTTGTTTTCGAGAAATATCGTGACGTCATAACACCATTCCACAACCTCTTCAAATCATCAATCAAAGGTTGCAAGTATACATCAATGCCTGCCTTTGGATTAGATGGACCGGAATCAGGCAAGTCAAGAACATATATGGCTTTGACATACACATTTCGGGAGGAAGATTGTAAGGGGTAACAACAACGGGCCAACATGAATAAGGTGATGCCGAGGCTTGGATATATGGGGTAAAGCCATCCGAGCATAACCCAAGTCGTACATTACGAGGATCAACGGTAAAATCCGGATGCACCCGATCAAAGTGCTTCCATGCTTCACCATCAGAAGGATGGCGTAACACTCCTGCATTCCTCCTATTCTCATGGTGCCATGTCATTTTTTTTCCTGCGATGCATCGATGCAAACATCCTCTGTAATCTAGGAATGATTGACAAGTAGAACATCGACTTTACCGGAACTGGTTTTAGATTACTTCTACTTGCGTTGCGCTGATGATACCTTGGTGCGTGACAAAACCTGCACTCAACCAATGCGTCATCATTTTTGTCGAATTCATTATCGTAAAAGAGCATGCACCCATTCTGGCAACAGTCAATCCTCTTGGACTCCAATCCTAACTTGGACATTAACCTCTTCGCATCATAATAATTCTTGGGTAATCCTCCTTTGAAAGGGGTCCCGGCCAAAACCATTTTGGCAATGAAATCCAAGCCTAACTCGGGTATACTCCAATTGGACTTGGCAGACAACAGTTGAACACACATCGATAACGTCGAGTCGGGGGACCCTTCCCACAAAGGCTTATTTGCCTCTGTTAGGAGATTATAAAATTTTTGTGCATCTGCATTAGGAGGCTCTTCTGTATTATTGTACTCAAACGACCCGGACATCATAAGAGCGTCACACACCATCTCCTCCATGGAAACAATATGATCTCCATATCCGAACACGCACCACTACTTGAACCACTGTGCAATTCTGGTCAATGCCAAAATCAAATTGCGGCATTTCTTCTCCATGATTTGTCCAAATCCAGTAATTAGGCCTAAACCCAACTTTATACAGGTCGACCCTCACATCGTCTACATTCTTAATTCGGGTACAGTCACACTTCACACAAGGACATCTAATCAACCCCCTATTGTTATAAGTATCCTGCTGACTTGCCTTGGTAATAAATTCTTCAACACCATCTAAGAAAGATTGTTTTAATCCCCCTCTACGCGGATAAACCCTATCATACATCCAAGTACGATTCAAAGGAACAAATTCCATCCTCTGCATTTGCACCAAAAAAAAGATAACTATAATGAAATTCCAAATAGAGGAAGTATCCTCTTCAAAAATTAAATTCAACGGTTATATTCAAGAGAGCATCACATTCACACATTATTTATCATATAAAAAAAAAATACAACATACACTTGCATTGCCATTAAATCAGAGCAATGGTTTGATAGCAATGAAAGAAAAATAAACCAAATAGGATAGTCATTGTCTATATAATTTATCACATAGTTTATTGCAAGCTACTAACCATATAGTGAATAAGGAAAAACAAAGCACATGGTGTAGTTTATAAACGATAGCACAAGCATAAAAAAAATTGTCAGGTTACATGCATAGTTGATTGTGTAATATTCTTATCATGCTCATGTTTTTCCTCATTTATCTTATTTGTTAATGTTACATAATAGTTCATTTTTAAAGAACAAAGACAGCATCAATAGTAACCACTTAATAGACTACATTAAACCACAAGGAAAAAGTAATTAAAATCACTTACCAATTAGAATGAGAGCAACACTAGCACAACTAGAAATGTATATAACTTTCACAAATCAAGAACACCTTGTCAGAAAATTGAATATAATCATAAATATAAATATGAATAGAGGTTTTCAATTTAATAAAACTTATATAGCATTTATATGAATAGAGGTTTTCAATTTAATAAAACTTATAATGTAAATAATTAAAATAGCCGGATATTATATTCTACCCCTAAAAATGAATTCGTCCTCGAATTATAAGGGCACGTGCAAAATCTAGAATTAACTCTGAACTAGTTCATGGTCATCAACCATCATGTTCTCAAAACACCGTACATGCCCACCTACTTCATCCAGCATGCTCATGTAAAGGTTCAAACCATAAAATACATATTATAGCATTTATCAACATGGAAATATAACAGACGGATTTGTAAATTAAATGTAATCCGCATATCATCAATATACAAGTCCACATTCTAAATCATACCCAAGATAATCATATCATGCATCTAGGCCACACACAATTGGTCATTCACATAGGAACACCATTTAATATACATAGTCCATATACACAAGGCAAGATCCTCTTCGTATCCTTTTTTTTTTAATAAGTAAAAGATTTATTAATAAAGAGAGTATAAGGATTTCCCAAAACCCATCAACAAAAGTACATAACTTAGGACAATATCCACTTAAACCAACAACAAAAACCAAACAGCTAGCCAACACAACCAAACAAGATATAGAACTAAGCAACCAGCTTGAAACTAGTTTTAAAATAATAAGATATCAGCAAAGATCAATAGACATTAGCGAGCCCACGAAGCATAGGAGATGCACACATCAGCTGAGATAAAACCCATGCTTGAAATACCATAGCAAACCAAGTTGGTGTAGTTCTTATTTGTTAAGTGAACTAAATCAGGCCTTGACATAAGCACATTTCCATATCGATAACTAATTCAAACCACCTTAACATACTCTCATAAAACTAACCAATTCTCTCACCAGGCTCAAGAAATTCCTATCAAACACAAACCAAGAATTTTGACAAACACAAAACAAAGATTCATGTGCATGGACCATATATCAATAGCTTAAGGATACAATTCATGTTCACATCATATGACATTTTATCAACATCAGGTCTCTAATCTATAAATAGGTCACTTAAGTTTAATCGTCCTCTCATTAGTAGACTTTCTTGAAGCATAGTGACAACAACAACAATTAAGAAATTAATACAATATTAGCTCTTGACAACAAAAAGATCTAACCTAAGACAAGATTGGATATAACATATTGCTTATATTTACTTGCACTCATTATAAATAAAAAAAAAATCATAACTTCCACCAACCTACAAGCCTCAGTTGCATCTATAATCAAAGAAGAAAATAACAGACCTAAAAAAATGCATACAATTAATAAAACATTGTAGTCATAAAGCTCATGGCATATGATCAGTAACTTAGGCATATTTGCATTAGCATTTATTAAACATCGCCCTTCATAGTAATTTTTTTTTATAACAATATTCACCTGTCTATTATTAAACTCATTACTTTGTAAAGTAGCAGAGGTAGCACCATTAAAGTCATTGCTATAAATGATGTAAATATAAACAAAGCATGAGAATCCAAAAATTGCTTAAAATGACCATTTCAAAGTTAAGTCTCACCATGCAGTCATGTGCTAAATTAATTGACAGACCCTCTAGGTTTAATTCAAAATCAAGTTGAGCGCCATGTGTAAGCAAGAATGTTCATTCAAATATCACTTTGTAGACTAATGCTCATAATTGAAATCACTTTCATTCTGTTTTCCTGTCTTTTTTTTTGTTATTAAAATGACAAACAATAATTTGACTTACCAACTCTACCAAATTCCCTATCCAAAACACATTCTGCAGTTCAATGGGACCACTAGAAAGCTTATTTTAGTGGGTGGGGGGGGGGGGGGGGGAATGAGGAAAGTACACTGGTAACAATATTTTTGTATAAATGCAAGTTAACCATACTATATACCAATAATCGAAGGCCAGAAGTAAATAATGCTAACATCCAAAAATAATTCCATCCTTATTTCCTTATCTTCTAAATCATAGGTGTACTTTAAAGTCAGAAGTACCATACTACATGTATTCCTATATCAAGCCAATTCAAGATCAAAGTCATCAGTAAAAATATATATTAGTATCAACCCCATTTGAAAAACTTTTCTTCAATATAGATGAGAATGATAAAAGACAATGCATTATTGTATTGAAAATCTTACTCTAACTATATTTAGTTGAGGAAAGAAAGAAAAAAAAATAGTTAATATCCTTCTATGTGATCCATCTGTCAAGGTCTATTACATGATTAGGTAAAAACTGCTATTTATTTTCTCTACTACAAAAGGAACAACTAACATTGATGTTGTGTCATGCCAGTGAGGAGAATGCTTCCTACATGTTCCTCAATTGCACATCCATATACCAACTCAAATAAGAAGAAAAGAGCTTCACAATCACTTAAATTTCACATACATGTACGTTTCCTACATAAAAAAATCAATCCATGAAATCTCCCAAAGAAGAGTTGTTTCCCTCTAATATAAATCCATCTCAAAAAATTTTTTTTGTGTGGAGAAACCAAATATGAAAAACAAATTCTGTAGAATACTTGAAATAACAGAGATGAAACAAAATCCAATTGGTAAAATTAATTGCACGAGATTGACATGATGATTTATCATGTAGTCATTCCAATGAACACTCGTGATATATTTTTTTTCCCTTTACCTTTCCTTAACCTTGGCATAATAATGAAGTTTTCTTGATCACTATATAGATACAGTGCATAGAGATTTATCAAAAGGTGAGCATGATCACCTGAGATAGTCACTATCTACAAAACCAATGATCAACTCAATCTCATAATGGTAAAACCATTCTTTTATTCTTTTTATAACAAACTTGCCATCTTTCTATATACTAGATGAACAAAATCATAGTATAAAGAAGAAAGTTAAAACAGAAAACATGAATTTACCGAAGTATAAAATTGTGCATCAACTCAAGTGTAAAATGTACTTGTGCCTTAGCATCTCTAGTTACTTAAAAATACACATCCATAGGTCAAGATGACAGAAAACATCATAACCATACCATGTAGTACATATCCCTCACAATATAACAAAATTCACAATCCCAATTATCTCATCCACATTTTATAAATTACATGGGTCTAATTCATATATATCACCAACTAATCTAGATCATACCACCACCTTGCTGCCATGTGGAGTCAGAAAACACAAGCACACAAGCGATTTTTTTTATGTAACTGGTCTGTATAGACCACAACAACATTCAGTTTACATGGAAACTGTTTACCCTGTGCTTAGGTAAGAAAACCTGCTTTTGGTTACAGCAGATTCCATTCATATTTGGATAGCACTTGAATATTAATAAGCTAATGCTATGTTTTATTATTTTTGCAGCATGTTCAGCCTTATGTTTCTACATTTCTTTCTTTATGGCTGCAACATTATTGCATGGAGAAAGACTCGTATAAACTACAGCTTCATTTTTGAGCTGGCTCCTACAAAAGAACTAAAGTACAGAGATATATTGTTGCATGAATAATATTTCACACCTGTTCCGGAGCTATCCAATTGTACTGTGAAGCATAAGTAACAATCCTTAGTATTTTACGCCTGCAATCGTAAAGAGAAGATGAACAAATTATAAAGAAGAAATGAGGGAAGGTAGTGTAATATTTTGAAAGAAAAATGAACAAAGTAGAAATAAGAAGTGAACAAACTCGCCATTTTTGTTGCGTCTGGATGCTGCAGAACTGAGAGCGAAACGCGCGGCGAAGAAGACAACTGAGGGAGGAAGAAAACTGTTCGAGTTACATATTGGAAATTAGCGACAGCCTTTTAATATTAGCGACGGCTAGGCCGTCGCAAATTACGACTCCGTCGCAAAATGTGAATCACCGTCGCAAAATTACCATCCGTCGCACATTAGCGACGGCCATGCCCGTCGCAAATTGGCGCCAACATTTCGCGTAAAATGGCGGGAACGTTACTGACAGATTTGCGACGGAACTTCCATCAGTAATTTCCTCTACCATTTGCGACGGCTTAAGCCGTCGCAAAACATAAAATTAGCGACGGATTTGAGACCGTCGTAAAATTTCCGTCGCTAATTAACCTTATTCTTGTAGTGTGGGTTAGGAAAAATAATGGGCTTTGGAGTCTTTCACTTTTTATCACTATTTTTAATTTTTTTGATAAAAAACTCTTCTTATTTTTTAATAAACTCCGAACCTTTAATTATTAAAGTACGTAGTTTTTTCATATTCTTTTCTTTTCTAAAAAGTAATCAATTTTTATAACCAAGTGATTGGCCCCTTCTATATTATGCATCATATAGCTCATGAACTTTCTTTCTATATTTCGTAACCAAGTGATTGGCCCCTTCAAATTTTAATGGGGTTTCAAGTTTGGCCACTTTCGCACCTTACTGTTATCACATCATTTCTATATTACTTTTTTATGGACAACAAAACAAGAGAAACACGTTTCAAGTTTCAACATTTTCTCTTATTATTTTTTCCTAAACAAAAAGGTGTAAGGAATGATTTGAAGAAAATTATGTACATGAATCATTTTTAGTAACCAGTTTATGAGAACAACTGAGTTGACATAATTTTGCACTTTCCCCTTCTTATATGCAAATTGAAATTAAGAAGGTAAGGAGATTAAACATAACTTGTCAATTAGTGATAGCAAAGTGCAGAGTAGCAGTCATTGGCTTTAAATACTGCTATTTACGTCTGATAAAACAATGTTTGAGTGAGAAGAAGATTATAATCGTTCATAGAAGAAACTTATTGCAGACTGTAGTTCTATGACTCTACCATGATCAAATTTGATATCCCATAACTTCTGCATAACCCAGATTTACTTTAAAAATTCAAGATATTGTGCTTAGTATACAAGAAGCTAATACAAATGTGAGTGCATACAATTTCTTTTTTAAAAGAAAATAAAGGAAAATTAAAAGAACAATTTTCAACCTTGTGGTATCAAAAGCAGACTTCATATTCTAATAGCTATTATTTTCCTCCTTTACATTCATTAGCTTCTATATTCTCTTTAATCTAAAACATCAAAATAAGAGAAAATAAAGAGAAAGAATGTTTACCTTTAGCAGAGGAAGAATGGAGGAGAAATAGGAAACCCGTGGAGAGAGAAGACGAGCAGGCGCGAAGGTGGGACCGGACGAGGCGGCACGGCCGGGCCGGGATGGAGGAAAGGAGCCAAGGGCGCGAAGGAGGGTTAGGCGGCCTTGTTAATGGCCGGAGGCGCGAAGGGACCGAGTGAAGGGTAGGTTAACATCATTTTCCCACGAGGCTTGGCCGTGGGAAACACCGCCTCTTTGCGGACGGTCACGGTAGTGGGAAACTGCTGGATTTTGCGACGGGCCCATCCATGGGAAACTCCGTGTTGACTTGACACGGCCCGGTCCATGGGACAACTGAATCATTTCCCAGGGTCCTTTCCGTGGGACACCGCGCCTTCTGTTACCTACGACCCAGCCCGGGGGAAATAAAGTGGGAATGTTTGGCGCCTCTTTTTCCCGAGGGACCAACCCGTGGGAAATCAAGCGAGACGTTCACTGAGGGCCTTGGTCGTGGGAAATGTAAAAATTTCCTAGGGATTTTTTTCACGGGTAAAAGCCACGGGAAATAGCTTAATTTCTTATAGTGTATTACATAATGTTATAATGATTATAGTTGTTGTTCTTTTTATCAAGTTTTATAAAATAAAAAAAAATAGGTCCATCAAAAAACTATGGCCCATGGGCTGGCCCTGACCCTTAGGGTATTTTAAGGCTTTTTGGTCCAGTGGGCTTTTTTTAATGTGTGTCTTTTGATCCTGTGATCCATTTGATCCTGATCCATACGGGCTAGGGCTAAATGGGTTAGGACTGGCTCATTTGATGGCTCTAGTTAGAAAAGGTAGCAAGAATGCCCCTCAGAGGGGGGTTATGGCACTAGCCGAAAATCAAAAACAAGATCTTACATTACAGCCAATGTTAGCATTTTCCGGCTAAAGGCCTCTTTTTCTGTTGACCGAGAGCACTTGCAACCAAAAGTTCAGCTCTCTAAAATGAGAATAAGTTTAGCCAGAAATATATTAATTTTTCAATTTTCATATGCTGTTAAAAACAGGATTTAGAAGAGTCTGTATTTTACAATGTGGCAAAAATAAAGTCTGGAGTATAAAGCAAAAATAAAATTTCAATAGTGGCCACACAAGAATATTATTAGGGATATTTTAATATCAAACTTATTATTTCAAGTGAAATGCTAACAATATACTCTCTAACACATTCTTTGCAACACACTCCCTCCTATCGGTTGAAATTTGTGTGGGTCCTACAAAATTCAAGTGAGACCCACATGAATTAATGAGGTCCACATGAATTTTAACCAATAGGAGAGGGTGTCTTGAAAAGAGTGTGATAAAAAGTGTGGTGCTAGCACTCCTCTTGTTTTAATAGACCAAGAACCATACAGTTTCAACCATCACAGAGCACTGCCATTTTATTGATATGGTGAATAGCGCGTATTGACACTGATAGTAGATAAGTAGATTATTACCATATACTAATAGCACAAAGGATTGCTAAAACTGTAATTGGGTTTCAGTATAAAGTGAAGGTCGCTAAGAAATTTTAAAGTAACGCGAATAAGAGCGATTTGAACGACGCATCGAGTTTTGGCCAAAAATATTGATGATTGCAAGCAAAATAAAATCAAGGTCAGTGTCAGTGAAGATTATTTACTACAGATGAAGATGGTGTAAGAACTATAAGAACAATGGAAAGGGTACGTTTTAGTTGGAAACATGATTTCCGAGAGGAATGAAACAATTCAAGGCGATTCATGTAGCTAAATGTCGTTGAATCGACAATGAATCAATAGTGTTACAAGTTACAACATTATTGAGAACAACTGTACATAAAAGCTTCGATAAAGCATAAATTCACAAGTCATAGTTTTCTTAGAGTTTTTTTGGTTAGGATAGTTTTCTTAGAGTTAATAATGCACAAAACTACACTAAACCATGAAAGGATTATAAAAACCATAAAATGATTATAAAAAGAGCACCGGTAAATGGTGTGAAAAGTATTATTTACGAATTGCGTGGACCAATAATAATATAAAAATATACCAATTAGATAAACATTAAAACGCAAGTATATAAAAGTAGTATATTGAATTCGCATGTCGCATCGCGAATTCATGTTTGTACCATAAGCATGTGTTATAAAAACTAAGATTATTATAAGATCATAAATTTTTATGATGAGGGGTGTAGGAAAACCTAACTCGATCCATGACTTTTCTTGTTCTTGATTCTTAAAGGGAGAGGGGAGATCTAGGTTTAATTTCAAAATTCAAAATAAAATTATCTCATAGGACTTTAATTATCATTAGACCAAACAACAATCAAGGTCATCTTTTATTTAAAATGAATCAGCTCATTAGTTACATCGACTTATAGGGTATTAAAAATAATCTTACACAATAAAGACATAAAACTCCAACGAAACACTACTAATTAGAAAGTCTTGCTGCATATTGCAAGTTATTTCATTACAAGAATAAGGAAGGAATGAGGAATCCTGAAGTGGAATCCAGAGTGGATCTTGTTATATCAACCATCACATGGGATGTGTCTCAATTTGTAGCATGCATGTAGACAATTGGAGTTGGTGCCAAATTAGAATCACATGCACATTTACTATACCTCTTCTGCTCACGCACATTTTTCGTCGCTTTTGCATGGAGTCTGTTTGACACCTTGCACTTTGGGGCGGATGATAAACATATATATATAAATACCCTTTGCACCTTGCTTGGTTTCCTCACAATTAAGTAACTCTCTTCTTCTTCTTCTTAAAATTAATAATAGTAGCAACGATGTTTTCAGGGGTCACGGGAATCATCAACAGGGGCCAAAAGCTCAAAGGGACAGTGGTGTTGATGCGCAAGAATGTGTTGGACTTCAACACCATCACTAGTGGAGGCGTCGAGGGACTCATCGGCACCGGCCTTAACTTCATTGGTTCAACAGTTGATGGCCTTACTGCCTTCTTGGGCCGTAGCGTCTCCCTTCAGCTGATCAGTGCTACCAAAGCTGATGGTTTCATCTTTCTTAATTTCACTTGTTTCCATCAATTCATCATAAAAAATCATATAGTATATATGGTTTAATTTGTTTTTTTAACTGATCACATGATTACTAATTAAATTATAATTCTAACCATCCATGATTTAATGGTCCATATTTTCTCCTCTCACCTCTCCCAATAAAACATTTCTCTCACTAGATACACCTCCATATATGGGATGCATGTATCAAGTGAGAGGAGAGCTTTTATACATAGAGAGTGAACCCAAGCCTTTGAATCATATATATATATATATCAATGATCAAGATTAGAACATGAAATCATGTAATATTTTTAAGTGATCACATGATCACTAACTAAGTTCTAATCTTGACCATCCATATATGATTCAAGACCCATATTTTCTCCTCTCCTCTCACAATAAATCATTACTCTTACTATATATGTCCCATATATATATATATATATATATATATATATATATATATATATATATATATATATATATATATTTTCCTCCTCTTCTCTTCACTTCTTAAAATATTAGACATATTAATTAAGGTTTGCTTGATGGACTTTTTATTTTAAAGACGAAGTAGTATGTTATAGAAATTTAGGTGTAACAGTATAACAAAGGAAGAAGGGAAACCAAATTTGACACATGCAAATAGTAGTATAAATGAGTAGTGATGAACATGTATTAAGTAATTAATTATTGAAACATGCAATATATATCAACGTGCATGTGTAAATGTGTAATTTGTTTTTTGGTAGAACATGGAAACGGGAAGGTTGGAAAGGATACGTTTCTGGAAGGTATTATTTCGTCGTTACCGACCTTGGGAGCAGGCGAGTCAGCATTCAGCGTTCATTTTGAATGGGACGATAGCATGGGAATTCCTGGTGCATTTTACATAAAGAACTATATGCAAGTTGAGTTTTACCTCAAGAGTTTAACTCTTGAAGATGTTCCAAACCAAGGAACCATCCGTTTTGTTTGCAATTCATGGGTTTACAACTCAAAACTTTATAACAAAAGCGAACGCATTTTCTTTGCCAACAAGGTAATTAATCTATTCACCCAGCAAGCAGATTATCAAACTAAATATTATCTTTCAACATTTCCAAACTTTACTTCAATATCTTTAATTAGTCATGTGTACGGTTTTACCAATTACTCCCAAACTGATATATATTGCTTATTTTGCGAGTTCTTGAACTTATGGTCATCAATGTAAAATTCATTTATAATGCAGACATATCTCCCTAGTGAAACTCCAACTCCACTTTTCAAGTATAGAGAAGAAGAATTGAAGAATTTAAGAGGAGATGGAACAGGAGAACGCAAAGAATGGGAAAGGATGTATGATTATGATGTTTATAATGATTTGGGCAATCCAGATAATGGTGAAAAGTATGTTCGCCCAATTCTTGGAGGGTCTAACACCCATCCTTACCCTCGCAGGGGAAGAACTGGTAGATATCCAACAAGGAAAGGTTAGTCTTCTATGTATTATTTTTTTGAAGGAGTCTTCTATGTTTTTATCATTTAAATGAATTAGTATACATATCAATTTCATTATAACATTGATTTTTTGTAATGCCAACTAATTAGCATATATATTTTAAAGACAAATGTTAACAGTGTTCTTAGGACATTCGTTAATGAGTCTAAAATGGTCATATTTTATTGGAAATAGTGTTTTCAATATCTTTAGGAGTGATATATTTAGTTTATCAATAAAAACTTATCATTTCTTGATTTTTTAACCGGTACCCTAACCGGTTAGCGAGACCCTATTTTAAATATTGAAATTACTAAGAAAATGTAGAGTGGTTTAAGTTGGGTGTGTGAAAATTGCTTGAATGGTAGAGTTACATATTTAATTTTGTGCTGTGACTCTATATTATCATTATTTTTGGTGACTGAGGCTTTTATTTTGGTTGCAAATTTGTATACATTGCTATTGTCATATATCAACAGATCCAAACTCTGAGAAACCAGGAGAAGTTTATGTTCCAAGAGATGAAAATTTTGGTCACTTGAAGTCCTCCGACTTTCTTACAAATGGAATTAAATCTTTATCTCAATATGTCTTACCAGCTTTCCAATCTGCGTTTGATTTAAATTTCACGCCAAATGAGTTTGATAGCTTTCAAGATGTGCGTGACCTCTGTGAAGGAGGAATTAAGCTGCCACTCGACGTAATCAGCACAATTAGCCCTTTACCGGTGATCAAAGAACTCTTTCGTACAGATGGTGAACAAGTCCTCAAGTTTCCCACACCACATATCATTAAAGGTGTGTTTTAAATATAAGAAAGTGTTGGACAATTAGTTTTAAAAAAAAAAAAAAAAAACTCTAGCTGAACTGAAATATGTGAAAATCTTGTCTAATTGTTTTTTCTTTCTTCCTAGATTTGTAACATTACTAAGTATATCTTCATTGAACTACTTGTACTTGAAATGACCCTTGGATATTCAAAACAAATGCAAAACTCATGTATTTGTTGAACTAATCCTACTTACTAATGTTTTTCTTTATTATTTTCTAAAGTAAGTAAGTCGGCATGGATGACTGATGAAGAATTTGCAAGAGAGATGGTTGCTGGTGTAAATCCTTGCATGATTCGTGGCCTTCAAGTAAGTTCAACTGTTGATTGCTAACTAGTTTAAAAGGCAAATAATTTGATGGCCATGTTTAGGGATTACCATAATAACTAAATAATGTAATCTGAGAGTCATGGTTTATCATCTTTCATAATGATATTCTTTATGATCAATGATAGGAGTTTCCTCCAAAAAGCAATCTAGATTCCAGAATCTATGGTGATCAAACCAGTAAGATAACTGCAGAAATCCTTGACCTAGATGGGTATAGAGTAGACGAGGTAAACATATTAGTATCCCATAGCCATATTATAATTTATATATATATGAAGCACTTACTTGTACAACAGTTTTCCACTTAAAGTCATGTTATGGTGATATGAAACATAATAACCAAAATATATAAATCTTGTGGATCAGGCAGTTGCTAATCGGAGAATGTTCATATTAGATTACCATGATGTATTCATGCCATACTTGAGGAGGATAAATCAAACTTCTGCCAAGGCTTATGCCACCAGGACCATCCTTTTCCTAAGAGACAATGGAACTTTAAAACCAGTGGCCATCGAATTAAGTTTGCCACATCCTGATGGATCAGATGAATCAGGTGCAGTAAGTGAAGTCATCTTACCTGCAAAAGAAGGAGTTGAAAATACAATTTGGCTACTGGCCAAAGCTTATGTGGTCGTAAATGACTCTTGCTATCATCAACTCATGAGCCATTGGTATGAATTGAATTTGTCATTCAACATATATAAACAAATTCAATCTATATATGAAATATATAATGCCTCAATTCTATTTTCATGTGTTCATATATATATATATAGGTTAAACACTCATGCAGTTGTTGAGCCATTTGTCATAGCAACAAATCGGCAGCTTAGTGTACTTCATCCAATTTATAAACTTGTATCTCCTCACTATCGTGACACCATGAACATCAATGCACTTGCCCGACAATTTCTAATTAATGCTGATGGTATAATAGAGCAAACTTTTTTACCCTCAAAGTATTCTGTGGAGATGTCTTCAGCAGTTTATAAGAATTGGGTTTTCCCTGATCAAGCACTACCTGCTGATCTTATCAAGAGGTAATCTTCATATACTAGCAATATTAGGGGCATTAGAATTACAAGACACTTTTGATGTTACTAATTAACATGTAAGAAATTTGCTTGATTTAGAGGGGTAGCAGTTGAGGATTCATCTTCCCCACATGGACTTCGTCTTCTAATAGAGGACTACCCTTATGCCGTTGATGGACTGCAGATATGGGCTACTATTAAGTCATGGGTCCGAGATTATGTCTCTTTGTACTATGCAACGGATAACCATGTCAAAAGTGAGGCTGAACTCCAAAATTGGTGGAAAGAAGTTGTGGAGGTAGGTCATGGTGATTTGAAAGATAAACCATGGTGGCCTAAGTTGCAAACACGTGAAGAGTTGATTCAATCCTGCACTATTATCATATGGACTGCTTCAGCACTCCATGCAGCTGTTAATTTTGGACAATACCCTTATGGAGGCTTTATCTTGAACCGACCAGCTCTTAGTAGAAGATTGCTTCCTGAGAAAGGCAGTGCAGAATATGATGAGATGGTAAAAAGCCATCAAAAGGCTTATTTGAGAACAATTACACCCAAGTTTCAAACTCTTGTTGACCTTTCGGTGATAGAGATATTGTCAAGACATGCTTCTGATGAGGTCTACCTTGGGGAGAGGGACAATCCACATTGGACCTCTGATTCAACAGCACTACAAGCCTTTCAAAAGTTTGGAAATCAGCTGAAAGAAATTGAAGCAAATTTTGTACATAAGAACAATGATGCGAGTCTTAGCAATCGACTAGGCCCGGTTCAATTGCCATACACTCTACTTCATCCTACTAGTGAGGAAGGGTTGACCTTTAGAGGAATTCCCAATAGCATCTCTATCTAAATTAAAGGAGCTTGTGGTTGATTTCCTTTGTTGTTGTAACTTCCAATAACATAGATGAAAACCTGCATCTCGTCTAGGTCTTAATAATCATGTCTGTCTTTAAGTGTTGTATTTGAATCTTCAAATAATAATGGCACTATCATTTTGTGTTAATTATCTCCTGTTATGACCGTTTATTGGATCTTAATTAATTCGAGTCGAGTTGGATTGACTCATAAAAAGGAGTAAAGATCTCACAACATCTATTTTTTTCATTCACAATTCAAACCTGAAAACTCGTTTGAGGAGAACCAAGCTAAACTTATATTCTTGATTCTCTATTAAAGATTGTAATAGATTTTCATAATTAGCACTGAACCAGTATTTTGTAATCAATTTTTACCATGCTTGAGGGGTTGGTTGTGGGAGGGAAACATTTGCGAACAAATTATGATTCACTACCGCTATTGTAAGATTGATAACTTGCTTTGTTTTTTTGGATTAGGTTAAAGTAATATTTTGGTTCCTATACGTGACACGAATTCTCGATTTGGTCCTTATACATAAAAAATTATTAAAATGGTCCATATACGTACAAAAAATCCTCGTTTGGTCCCTGCCGTACAAAATTTCAGGGATTGATTTGATAATTTTTTGCTTGTATAGGGATCAAACGAGTAATGTATAGGGACCAAATGAGTACTTTTTATATATATAGTCATCATTTTAATAATTTTTTATATATAAAGACCAAATCAAAAAATCATGTCACGAATAAAAATCAAAGCATTACTTTAGCCTTTTGGATTATTACTATGTAAGCATTTCAATTCATGAACAGACCACACGCATTACATCCAGACCAAGACCTTAAGTGTCAATAAGGACAAATATAACATCACTGTGGTTCTGTCCTGCTCGTGATTTTTTTATATTCTATATTACATAGCTAATAGTGACAAACATTAACTGCTTTTATTATCTCCAAACATCAAATTTGTGTAACATTTTGCATATATTTTACAAACACAACTATATTTATATATTAATACCATCATGAAAGCATTCAAACACACAAGACAACCATGCATACACAAGTGTATCTTTTATTCAAAGCCACGATACTAAGGAACCATAAACCTCTTCAGATAGAGATACTGATGGGAATTGTAACACCCTGATTTTTCTGTTTTTTAATATTGTGATAGGAACAAATTGTTGTTACTATTGAAATTAGGGAAAATCCCTTACAGAATGGATACCCAGAGTATTCGAGAGACCCTGGACTCTCCAAATGCCTAAAGGCCCCAACTATTCCCAAAAAACAAGATATCCCTCTCTCCCAATCCATCCTCTTATTTATAGGCAACATGCCTTATCTCCCTTAACTAACTCCCTAACTCACCTACTAACCAATTAACTAATTAACTAACTACTTAGCTAACAATATCTAACAATACTCCCCCCTAAACTTTCACCTTGTCCTCAAGGTGAAGGACTTGTCTAGCTGAGAGAATTTCCCCACCAGGATCCCAATTCTTGCGTAACACTATAAATGCCATCTTCACCATTAATCCGCTGTTGTTACTGTAACCAGGGACTGTACAATAGTGTAAAATAGCTTGTCGTTGGGCTTGGCCCAATATATCAAAAAATGAGCTCTAAGGACAGAATTTTATTTCTGCTCTTCTTTCATATTAACCCAAATTAGACTGACAATTTTGGGCCTGGCCTATTAGGTCATAAGATTGGCCCACCTTCTGGATTGTAACTCCTGCCCTAACTCCTCCTGGTCCCTCTTTCCCTTCCTTAGCCGCAAGCAGCCATTCGACCACCGTACAAGGACCACAGTCCGGTGGTTCCAGCGGCGACGGCAACAGCCTGATCGGACCTCCGTTCCTCAGCATCCTTGCCGCCATCCACGCGGCGGTGCTACTGGCTCGGTGTTGCGACGCTCGCGTGATCTCCGCCCTGGTCGTAACCGCGAGTGCGCGATGGACCTTCGCGTGAGCATCCCAGTCCGGCGGTGCAGGCGGTGACCTGACCGGTCGTTTATCCTCATCGGTCTCTTCTCTCTTCTGGTTGACGTCGCTACGGTGCGGGGTTTGCCAAGCGGCCACCATTTGTTCTCCCTGCGCTGCCACTCTGGCACCGTCGGTCACCTTAGGGAGATCCTGATCTGGTGGTTCTCGCGGTGGCCCGGGCTTGACCATTTTCCCCAAAATCCTTCTATGTCCGATCCTCGTGAGGTGCTTCTGCCCCTGTTCCGCGATCGGGCCTCGATCGTTCTCTCTCTTCCCTCTCATTCCGCCACTTTTACCTAACCAAGATTGAGGTTGCAGTGACGCTGGCCCCTTGTTCTTGATCCCTATCTCTTCGTCATCAAGAATTTGTTGGTACTGTGGTGGCTTCTCACTATCGATATCACACTCTTCTTGGCGATCATCCTTCTTCCTAGTTATCGCAACCATATCTGAGTTCTGGAATTTATGGTTCTTGGCTGCATCACCTTCTTCCTTCTCTTTCTCTCTTGACTCCACCACCTCTTGCTTCACCGACTCACCCTCCCTTTCTGTGTTTCCATCTTTCGGCTCTAACCATTCGACCTCTCCCTTTTTTGCTTCTCCTTCATCTCTGTGTTTTTGATCCTTGAATCCCAAATCTTCAGCTTCATCTTCCTCTGTGGCATCCACCTTCATCACTTCATTGCTTCCATTTCTTGATTCTCCTTCTGGTTTCAAGATGTCTGGCTCTCCCCATTCTTGCTCCTCTTCTTTATCAATTTCTGACCTCAGCTCCATTGGTTCTTGGCTCTCCTCTTGGACCCAGGTATCTGAATCAGTTTCTGGTTGAAACCGCTTGAGAATCGCCTCCCTAAAATCCTCCCAAGTGGCCTTAGGATTGACCCAAACCCATAATCGGTACCATGTGAGAGCACTACCACTCATCCACTGTGGAACCATTGGTATCTGATCTTCTTCTTTACATACTCCCCCCTGCACCAAAATATTTTTCCACTTTGATCGACCACCCATCGACATCTTCTCCTTCAAAGATTGGTATTGCTAGTCGTAACTCCTTGATTCTCTTCTCCAATCTGCAAGTTCTTTTATCATTTTATCATAAACGTCAAGAAGTGGATCCATCATTCTGTTGAACTCTAAACGACCTACGAATTCATTTGCCTGAGACCCCTGGCTCCAATTTCCGTTTTCTCTGTTTCTTTTTCCTTCCCTTGTTCGGTTTCTTTCTCACCCCCAAGATTCTGATTCTTGCTTCTTGGATATTTCCCTAACAGAGTTTCGGGTTTCCACCATTTGTTTCCTCTTCGACTCGACTTCTCTCCACCCACTTTACGACCATCGTCCCTGGTATTGTTACCACCAGAGTTATGATGGTGATGATCCTCATTACGCGATTTCTGAACAAGAATTTCTAGAAACTTGTTGAAAGACCTCTGATTTTCCGCCATACCCTCTTCACGAATCTGCCTCAATTCGTCCCAGCTTCTCCTCCAGTCATCAGACCCACGTTCCAGCATTTCAGTCTTTGCCTCCATTCTTCGCGTTTGGACCATGTACCATGCCCAGAAAAGAGCTTTGATACCAGTTGATAGGAACAAACTATTGTTACTACTGAAATTAGGGAAAATCCCTTACAGAATATATACCCAGAGTATTCGAGAGACCCTGGACTCTCCAAATGCCTAAAGGCCCCAACTATTCCCAAAAAACAAGATATCCCTCTCTCCCAATCCATCCTCTTATTTATAGGCAACATGCTTTATCTCCCTTAACTAACTCCCTAACTCACCTACTAACCAATTAACTAATTAACTAACTACTTAGCTAACAATATCTAACATATTGGTATAAATATAAATAAATGTTTATATTTTTATTTGAGACTTAGAAAATGATTTTGGAAAAACCAAAGTCATATTCATATTATAATTATTTTTATAAGTATACGGTTAAATTTTGGGTTGAAAGTTCAGACGGAACCCGGTCTGCATTTTTACTGACAGTAAGATTTTACTGATCAGAAACCCTAATTTCGACTCGGGAACAAAATGATTAGGTTTTATATTTCGCTCCCAACGATTTTCTGCATTTCGGAAAAATTCGTTAGGAACGAAATACCATTCTTTTGTTCGGGCGTAAAACCTAAATCGGGCAATCGACAGAGTCGAGAACGAACGTGCAGAGACAAAACCCGACATCGGATGATGAGATATCTTGCCACCTAGGGTGGTGAGTCATAGGGGTGACTCACCTAGCAATTAATTTATGTAATGATGGGTTTGAGTGTAAAAAGACCAAAATACCCCTAACTTCACCTATCTTAGTTAAAATTTAACCATGGTTAAGGAACCACGGTTAATTCTTATGGTCTAAAAACAGCCACACTTCTCCTCTCTTATCCACCACAAATTTTCTACTAGCTCATGATGACAATTTTTATGGAAATTGCAAATTGGTCCTTAAGCTTTTAGAATTTTGCAAAATGGTCCTGTTGCGTGATTTTTAAATATAAAGGCAAGTGCACCTCGTCGCAATCAAGTAATACGGTGGTGAGACCGGTTATCGTATCCACAGGGATTGGTTGTCAATTACCAATTCACAAACTTAACAACTATCTAGACTAAACTATGGTATGAGAGATTAAACAGAAAATAAAGAAACAAAATATTTTTGTCTTTTTGGGAATTTTATCGAACACTTGGAAGACAAACAGAGATGTGGCTAAGATTGTTAGGGTTAGACTACACTAATCCTCTCTTAATTGCAATGAAATGGTTGTCAACACAAGTCCTAGTTCAATTATGACAATCAAGCCTTTTCTAAAATACTCAAGCCTAATTCCTTAGGTGCATTGAGCCTAAAACCCCAAATTAAACCCTAATTCCTTAGGTGGATTAACCTGAGATTTTGCATTAAGTCAAGACTTATGAGATTGCAAGCATTCAACACCTATTCCTAGATTCTTGAACTACTTGGCATATGATTCATGAGCATGCCTTAACACCAACCTTCCAGTCATCTATCAAAGCAACATATCATTCATATGGGTAGCTAATCCAAGGAAAGCATTAAGCACAGAATCACATACTCATAAGGAAATAAAGACTTGCATTAAAACACCAAATCAATTACAACAAGTTCGGAAAAGTTACATCTAACCCCAACAATGGGGATTTAACTACTCATGATAAAAGGAAATACAAAACGAGAATGAGAAAAGGGATGGAGATCACTCATAGACAAGCTTCCTCCATCTTCTCACCATCCAAGAGCAGAGATAACACCCCCCTATTTGGGTAGAAACCCTCTCCAGCCGCCTGCCTCAGCCAGCCTCAAAGTGCTGATCCCTAATTCTGTTCGGTGCGGGTTTATTTATAGATCGAGGCCGCGTCACGGCCGTGATGGCCATCACGGCCAGGCCGTGATGGTTTCGACTTGGGTAATTTGCACAAAATGATCACTCGCGAGGCGAGCCCTTTGTTCGCGGCGAATCCTAAGTCACGGCCGTGATTCATATCACGGGCAGGCCGTGACGATCTCGACTTTTGCCTTACGCTGCGCTGATCCCGGCCGTGATGGTCATCACGGCCAGGCCGTGATGGTCATCACGGCCAGGCCGTGATGGTCATCACGGCCAGGCCGTGATGGGCTCTGTTTGGCTCATAATCTTCACTTTTCAAGCTCTTTTTCATCCAAGCTCCACCAAGGCTGATTTCTGGGCATTTTTCCATTAAATCCTGCAAAACAACACACAGAAACCACCTCATCCGTTCCAAAGGAAAAACTATACAAAATCAACACTAAATTGGCCTAACTATATGCAAATGCATGCAGAAATGTACATGTAAAATGAGGTGAAATCACACTCATCAAATCACCCCAAGCTTAAGACTTTGCTTGTCCTCAAGCAAAAACTAAGTCCAGAAGAGATAAACAGTCAAAGCATGGATAATGAACCAAGAACCCGAGTAAAATGATCCAAGTAATAGGCAATTCAAACAATTCAGCAAGAGACAATCAATTCAAGTCCAATTAGGGGCTTAAGTTTCCTAGACTCACATTCTCACTGATTCGGGCACTCTTGCTCACTTGAAGCTCACCCCAAGCTTGTTTATTTGCTTGGCTCTCTTTCTTGCCTCACTCACTCAAGTGTTCAAGTATATATAACAATTCGCTCCATTTTCCTCAAGGAATGATTCCTACCATATGCTTGACTATCAACCAAATCTCCATTTTATTTATGAAAACACCTAAGAATCAGGAGGTCTTTATTTGGTTGTAACGCGGCCATGGGATTAATCTTTAGGTGGGGATAACAAGAAAGGGATATTTCAAAAGGCTAAACCAAGTATCAACAATTCAACACAAGACACCTTCTAAAATACCTTCTTGGGTTTTCAATACATTTTTCCACCTTTCTTTTCTTTCTTTTTCTTTTATTTTTCACTTCTCTTTTTTTTTGTCATCCCCATCTCTTTATATTTTTCTTTTCTTTTCTTTTCTTTTCTTTTTTTTTTTTTTTTTTTATAATTGGAGAGGGGAGATTTTTCAACTCAAAAGAATTTTTTTTTTTTTCTGGTTCTTGTCCCAAACTTTCAACTACCTTTTTACCCTTTTGTAATACTTTAGAAGGTCCCTTGTCAAACATATTTATCAAAACATTTCAGGGTACCAATAAAAGCATTTTATTCATTCAGGCTCAAAATTGGGCAACTAAGGGTAGCATTTACACATTCAAAGCTCAGAAGGCCCGAAGAATACCTATTGCCTCAATCATTTTCAAAAATGTTTCCAAAAAATTTTAAGCTTTAAAATGGTTTTAAGTCAAGTTCTAGAGAAAACAAACCAAGAGGAATAACACTCTACACAAAGAATGGGGGCAGATTTAGTGAGTACCCCCTAATGGCTCAAATGCTCACATTTATCAGTTCAAGAACCAGTGAAAAACACAAGTCTATAGAAACATATGCTAATCATCAACTATCCAAGATCATCTCAAGCATATTCATTTGCAGCCATATCACAAGAATAAACAGAATTGGGTTCAAAAATCCACTATCACAATTTAATTGGCACTTAGTTCTCACAATCATAAGCTCAATCTAAGCGAGAGGTGCTAGAATCATGTGATCATGCAAACTTAAGCCTATATGAATGCAATATTTACAATGCAAGCAAAAAGATTACCCCTACCCCAAGCTTAAAGATTTACATTGTCCCCAATGTAAACAATCAAGTTGGAGAGGGGAGAAGAAAAATAAAATAAAGCAAAAAAATTGGAGCGGCTTCCGAGGCGGTAGCGGTCTTGACTTTGCTTTTACGGCTTTGTTTCTCCCCTGCTCTTTTTCTCCTTCCTTTATTCAAAATCTGAAGACACTTAACAAAATTATTAACAAACCTCTTGAGCTTCTCAAATTATTCAAGAGGTTAAAGCAAAAACAAAATTAACTAAAGAGAAGGGTTAAGAAAAGTTGGGTTGCCTCCCAATAAGCGCTTCTTTAACGTCACTAGCTTGACTTATTAAGAAGCATCCACCTGGATCTCATAACCTGTGGTATAAGGACCAAGGAATGCTAACCATGTAAGATCCTTCACCTGGATCCCACGGTTTGCAGCAAAAATGTGGAAGTGAGCGCTCGAAATTCATGCTGACTTCTTCAAATGGGAAGCGCTTTTCAATTCCTCTCGGGTCAAAATTGACCCCTTTATCAATAAAATCTTCCCAATAAAAATGGGGTTCAACCTCAGCCAGAGGCATGAACTCCATTGTTGACTGCTTTAAAATGTGAGGTGGCAAACAATTCGAGAGGATCATTGGTTCTGTTCTGGCTTCTGTACAATCTTCACTCTCAGCATTGCCAAATCCATCACCTTCCAAATATGCAGAAATCTCCGCACAAACCACACAAGTGTTTCTCCCATCACATTCCACACATGCATAGGAACCAATAGCACCATCTAATTCCAAAAGTTTTTCATCATCTCCAAGCATGGTGAAATAGATGTCCTCCAATTGCCTCTTCCTTTCAGGCTCCTTAGTCAAGGGTTCAATGGGGAATGGTGCAACTATGTTCTCCAAAACAGGGTCTTCACTTCTTGACTCGGTTGCTCCCAATTCTTCTTCCTCCTCATCCATCATTGCATCATCTTCATCATCATCCATCAAGTTCCCATTTTGCATTTCGGATAGAAGGTTAGAGAGTTCCTCAATACGTACCCCGAGACTTCGAATGGTATCTTCTTGATTCTTTAATTCTTCCCTTTGTTGTTGCCATGAAGTTCTCCAAAACGGCCTCTAAGTGAGGTTGACTATCCGGGATAGGTTGCTCAACCTCGACTGGGAATGCGGATTTGAAGTTCTCCCAAGCAACTTCCAATGGGGATGGCTCATCATACCAAGGTGTGGAAGATTCCCAATGTTCCCCTTCATCCATCAAAGTATTGTTTGGAGGGTTCCCCCACCATGGAGTGGAAGTGTTGGGAAATTGATTTCCCCATTCAGCATAACCTACCACTGGTGGAGGAGAGATTTGTGCCCTTGACAGCTCGTTACTCACTTGTTGGATGTTTACGGCTAATTGCAGCATATCTACCCGCAGCTGCAACTCAGATATCTCCAATTCTGCATCAGATGGCTGATAATAATTGTAGTCCATGATCCTGCCAAACCAATTTTCACCTCACAGACAATTAAGCCCAAGATCAAAGAAACAAAAATTCAAATATATACAAAACTAACAAAAGAAAAATATCAATTATATACAGAAAAAAAAAATAAAAAAAAATGTCTAAACTAGTTGTCTCATTTGTTACTAATGATATTGACAAAACCAATCCCCGGCAACGGCGCCAAAAACTTGTTGCGTGATTTTTAAATATAAAGGCAAGTGCACCTCGTCGCAATCAAGTAATACGGTGGTGAGACCGGTTATCGTATCCACAGGGATTGGTTGTCAATTACCAATTCACAAATTTAACAACTATCTAGACTAAACTATGGTATGAGAGATTAAACAGAAAATAAAGAAACAAAATATTTTTGTCTTTTTGGGAATTTTATCGAACACTTGGAAGACAAACAGAGATGTGGCTAAGATTGTTAGGGTTAGACTACACTAATCCTCTCTTAATTGCAATGAAATGGTTGTCAACACAAGTCCTAGTTCAATTATGACAATCAAGCCTTTTCTAAAATACTCAAGCCTAATTCCTTAGGTGCATTGAGCCTAAAACCCCAAATTAAACCCTAATTCCTTAGGTGGATTAACCTGAGATTTTGCATTAAGTCAAGACTTATGAGATTGCAAGCATTCAACACCTATTCCTAGATTCTTGAACTACTTGGCATATGATTCATGAGCATGCCTTAACACCAACCTTCCAGTCATCTATCAAAGCAACATATCATTCCTATGGGTAGCTAATCCAAGGAAAGCATTAAGCACAGAATCACATACTCATAAGGAAATAAAGACTTGCATTAAAACACCAACTCAATTACAACAAGTTCAGAAAAGTTACATCTAACCCCAACAATGGGGATTTAACTACTCATGATAAAAGGAAATACAAAACAGAATGAGAAAAGGGATGGAGAACACTCATAGACAAGCTTCCTCCATCTTCTCCCCATCCAAGAGCAGAGAAAACACCCCCCCTATTTGGGTAGAAACCCTCTCCGGCCTTGACCTCGGCCTGCCTCCAAGTGCAGATCCCTAATTGCATTCGGTGCGGGTTTATTTATAGATCGGGCCGCGTCACGGCCGTGATGGCCATCACGGCCAGGCCGTGATGGTTTTCGACTTGGGCGAATTTGCACAAAATGATCACTCGCGAGGCGAGCCCTTTGTTCGCGACGCGAATCCTAAGTCACCGGCCGTGATTCATATCACGCAGGCCGTGACAGTCTCGACTTTTGCCTTCTCGCTCCGCTTGATCACGGCGTGATGGTCATCACGGCCAGGCCGTGATGGTCATCACGGCCAGGCCGTGATGGGCTCTGTTTGGCTCATAATCTTCACTTTTCAAGCTCTTTTTCATCCAAGCTCCACCAAGGCTGATTTCTGGGCATTTTTCCATTAAATCCTGCAAAACAACACACAGAAACCACCTCATCCGTTCCAAAGGAAAAACTATACAAAATCAACACTAAATTGGCCTAACTATATGCAAATGCATGCAGAAATGTACATGTAAAATGAGGTGAAATCACACTCATCAGGTCCTTCAAAATATTTGTGCCTTGGTCCTTAAGTGACAAACTCCCTTGCTCCTTGACCCCTCATGTGAGCAGTCCACACCCTTCCACACTTCATTTCATTCCTATTGCTAAACTTAACTCTTAAACTCATAAGAACATCCTTTGATCTTGCTTGGATTTGATCATTTCACTTGATTTTATTCAATCATCAAGAGGTAAACTCTCTACTCATGATCATTCTTGTCTCTAATCTTCATTTATTTCTCAAGTTTATGCCATGATCATCTTTATTTCATTCTTAGATATAGAAGTTTGAAAATCTCTAGAAAATTGTAGAAAAATCATGTGATCATGAAACTAATTTCTATGATCTTATAATCATCTCTATGTTTATAATCCAAGAGAATTAATCAAACAAAAATTTCTTCCTCATTTTTCAATGTCATGGCCGAAACCTCACTTGTGTGAGTGGAGGAACTTTGTTCAATTTTTTTAAGAAGTTAAGCTTGATTCAATACTTGTAGTTCATATGTATGTTGAATCTATGATGTTGAATCCAAATAAAATCTCTAGCCTAAGTTTCATGTGTTGGGCGAAATCTAGCTCTATGTTGAGTTAGAGAATTTTGTTTCAACTTTTTCAATATAATCATTGATTATGTATCTCCAATGCTTAAGGATCCTTAATCCAAAAGCTTGCAAAATTTTATCATGTCTAGCCAACTTAACTCATGAAGGTCGAACCTATCATGTAGTTTAGGAGTGATTTTGTTGTTTGATCTTGTGATGTTTTGTTGTGAAAAATAATACTAGTTTTTGTTGTCTAAGTTGCGTGGCGATAACCGGATCCGAAACCAAAGAATCGTGAAAAAGATATTCGTAAATTCAAAGAGATAAGGGGAGTACCTGAGGGATTTTACCGATAGCTATATGCTATAAGTTGTGGTCTGTATAATTTATTTGAGTGAGTTTGTGGTATTTTTAAATTATCTTGCGTAGTTAATCCATTTGCTGTTATCATCTGTTTTTAATTGATTATCTGTAATTAGGTGTTATAGCATTTAATGCATGCTATAAACTGTTTTATATGCTATATTGTGAATGTAGAAATTTTATGTATGTTGTTTGTTGATTGAAAAGCCTGACAGTGGTTAGTGCTCAATTAATTACGAGGTTAAAAGCGTTAAAAAGCTTTTTAAGAAATATCAAATTTTAATTGATGGAATATAGTAATATAATATTAATTAGTGTTTTGATTGGTTAAAAATGGGGAATAGTTAAAAATAATATTATTTTAATGATTTACCGACGCAAGAGTGTTTTATGAGGTACAATAAGGATGTCACCGTGAAGATATTTTAGTACTGCTAATTTTTACTTAAGAAATTTCTAAATATTAGAAAATGTTATTAGAAAAAAAAATAAGTTTCAAAAATAATCTTATTATGGTGTTGGGAAAAATATTTTACTAGAAAAGTCAAACTTTGACTAAAAACGTTTTTAAAACGTCAAGCGACGAACAATTCCGATAACATTTACGGAAAACATTATTAAAAGTAGCAACATTGGTTAAAACAGGGAATTAATCTCAAAACGGTATTTTTGGAACCAAGAAGAAAATGAGTTTTAAGTGATTTGATGATTTCATAAACGAATTTTCAACGTAAAAGGATTTTCTGTAAACTAGTTTTATTCAATGGTGTTATTTCCAACAACTTGGATAAGTTGTGGAGTTTTGTTTTGGATTTGTGTTTCACAGAACGAAAATAGTTTTAAAGTGATAAACGAACCTAGTGACCGAGACGTCGGGGTTCTAGTGTTCTAAGGTATGGACCGTGTGTCCTAAAGGTGAAGTTATGGACTATTTGTCATATAAAGGTTATATAAGTTTTGTGCTTTATAATCTACGAACCTAAGACTGAATGCATCGATCTAGATTTCGTGATTTGCACATTTGGACTTGGAGTCCTTTTTATTTCAAATGAATGATAAACTTAAATGTTTAAAAGTGGGTTGGTCTTGAGCCTTTGAGCTTCGACAAAGAAAGAATGAACACAAAGAAAAGTGACGAGGAACAAAATGTTTTACATTTGCATTTGTGGCAGACGTGCCTAACGTTGTGTCGTGAGACCTTTATGGATAAGGTATCATGTGACGTTGAACATTGTGCCTTGATGGAAAATAAAACCATGTGACGTTGATCATTGTGCCTCGAGTTGGACAATGGTATCATGGAAAATTGACGTGACATCGTGCCTAATATGTTTGGCAATCGAGATTGACCAACTCATTTTAGTGACGTTGGGATCTCCGGAGATTAAGTACAAAGTTTTAGATGATGAATATTGAAGTGTTATGCATCGTTTTAAAAATGACGATGACTGTCGCGTGTGAAACCCTTTGATAATTAAACTATCTGTTTATTTTTGAACATTGATGTTATTATAATTATATATGTTATGTGTTGTTTTGTGTGTTTCGCATGTAGTTATCGTTTTAAAATCCATATATTGGTTCTCACCCTTGCATATACTTGTTCTCCTGGCTTTGCTGTTGTACCTTAGTACACGAGTGCAGATGTTGCAGAAGAGTTCCTTAAGTCACTTGGTGACTTAAGTCCGGATTGCGGAAAGAGATGTGTGATCATAGGGATGATTACGGGGTCTTATCAGTGAGTGTCTTGTAAAGCGACCGGCTTAGGTTTGTGTTTGAGGATATATGTTTAAAAAAGTTTAGTATGTGGGTCTTAATAGTTTTCATATAGTTTTCATAAGTTAACAAGTTAACGTCAGTTCTTTATTGAACTGACGTTAAAAGTGAGTCACTTCACTTTTAACGCCAGTCCTTACAACAATTGGCGTTAAAATTGAATTAATGAAGTCTGATATTTACAAAACTGTCACCGCCTCCTTTTTAACGTCTAGCTTTTGGTTAACTGACGTAAACATTTCCCGTCTAATGTATATTTTCCACTAGGGGATGGGTGACCTCCTGGGAAGTTTTCCCAGGAAGCGTGTGAGTAAGGACAAAGCACACTGAAAAGACTCGTCGTGAATCCATAAAGCATCTAACACCCGAGTGCTGACGAGGGCGGGGAGTGTATGGGACTGTACAGTTAAGGAAGGCTTAAAGGAATTGACTGGTACTACCTATACTAACAAGATGCATCTTCTTTTCGGGAGCCCATCACTTAAGAACTCCACAGTTAAGCGTGCTTGACTTGGAGCAATTCTAGGATGGGCTGGGAAGTTTTCCCAGGAAGCATGTGAGTGAGGACAAAGCATGCTGAAAAGACCCATGTTGGTTTGTGGGGACAGTCGTCAATCCATAAAGCAGCCAGGGATGTTATAGGTCTGAAACTTTGGTGTAATTGTCTTTAAGTAAGCCTTTTGTGAGCTTTTGACTAACTCTTCATTGTCAACAGATCCTTTCTCAGGTATGAATCTCCTTCTAAGAGTTGGACGGTTTAAAATGAAGCCTCCATATGGATACTGTCCAAAATTAACAGCTACATGAAGGGCTGAAGCAGTCCATATGATAATATTGCAAGCTTCAAATAGTTCTTATCAAGTTTACATCTTAGGCCACGATGGTTCATTTTTCTTGTCACCATGGCCAACCTCTACAAGTTCTTTCCACCAAGCTTGGAGTTCAGAATCTTGTCTAAGTATGTCATCTGATGTGTAGTACAAGGAGACATAGGGGTGGTCCTCTATCACAAGGCGAAGGTCGTGAGGGGATGCTGGATCCTCAACTGCCATTCCTCTAGATCACAAATTACAAATAACAACATATCATTAATTAAAATCAAAAACATCTTCAAGTTTATTATGCTTTCTATTTTTATTAATCATAAAACTAAACTTAGAGTCATAATCTTTCTTACTGATTTATTTATATTTGTAAGAGTTACCTTTTGATAAGATCAACAGGCAAGGCTTGCTCTGGAAAAACCCAATCCTTGTAAATTACAGAAGACATTTCCATAGAATACTTTCCCCACAAGAATGCTTGTTCTATAATACCACCTTCGTTTACTAGGGATTGCCTTGCAAGTGTTGAGTTTGTTATTTATCTTATCTTTAGTTTTTGTTAGCTAAATTAGATTGCATTCTGATAAGTTAATTATCTTTAGTTAGTTTATCTTTAAGTAGCTTTAGTTATCTTTTAGTTAGACTTATCTTATCTTTCTGTTATTGTTGCTGATCAATGCCTATATAATGACTTGACTTCTATTCAATAAAGCATTTATTCTGCAATTTGTTTAAGAGAGACTTTGCAATCTTTACAAATTGATATCAGAGCTCCATCCCGGGTCCTGATATAACAAAAGCAACAGACTTTGAGTGATTCAAAATGAGTGAGGAGAAGATCTTCATACAACCTGCCATACCACATTTTGATGGTCACTATGACCATTGGAGCTTGCATATGGAAAATCTTTTTGAGATCAAAGAGGTATTGGAGTTTGGTGGAGGCTGGTTATGCGGAACCAGCCAATGGAGTGGAGTCAACCGAGGTGCAGCAGGAAGGAGTTGGAGGATCTGAAGTTGAAGGACCTCAAGGTTAAGAATTATCTTTTTCAAGCCATTGTGAGAACAATTCTTGAACAAATTCTGGAGAAAGGCACATCGAAACAGATATGGGACTTAATGAAGAAGAAGTTTGAGGGGAATGCAAGAGTGAAGCGTTTAACTTTGCGAGGCACTAAGGAGGGATTTTGAAGTTCTTGAGATGAAAGTTGGTGAGACCATAACTGAGTACTTTACTCGAGTTATGGGCTTAGCCAACAAGATGAGGAGCAATGGAGAGGACATGAAGGAAGTTATCATCGTGGAGAAAGTCCTTAGAACTTTGACTGAGAAGTTCAACTATGTTGTTGTCTCAATTGAAGAATCTAAGGACATTGATTGACGCATTGTTGATGAATTACAAAGTTCCCTAGTTGTTCATGAACAGAAGTTTATCAGACCAAGTGCAGAAGAACATGCACTATCTGTGAGTAATGATAACTCCTATGGCACAAGGGGAAGAGGCAGAGGACGAGGAAGAGGAAGAGGAAGGCAAAGCATTAATCGAACCATAATTGAATGCTTCAAATGTCACAAGTTGGGCCACTATAAGTATGAATGTCCATTATGGGACAAGGAGGAGGTGAACTATGCAGAGTTTGATGAAGGAGAAGAAATACTGCTTATGTCCTATGTTGAGATGCCTCAACAACATGCAAATGATGATGAAATCAGGTTTCTAGATTCAGGATGCTCGAATCACATGTGTGGGGACAAATCAAAGTTCGGTGAGATGAATGAAGTTTTCAAGCATTCAGTATAGCTTGGAAACAACACAAAGATGAATGTTCTTGGCAAAGGAAGTATGAAACTGAGTATCAGTGGTGTCACTCATGTGATACAAGATGTCTTTTATGTGCCTGAGTATAGGACAATTACAAGAGAAGGGGCTAACAATCATGATCAAGTCGGGAACGTGCTGCATCTATCATCCTCACCAAGAGTTGATTCTACAGGTCGATATAACTTCAAACAGAATGTTCATATTGTCTTCTAGAACTATAGAGAAGAAGGAAGCATGTTTCAGCACCACAATACGGGATCTTCCTCACTTGTGGCACTGCAGATATGCTCATCTCAGTCACAAAGGGTTGCAATTGCTGCAAACATGGAATATGGTTTGTGGTCTGCCTCAGTTATCTGCCTCTACAACTGTGTGCTCTGATTGTGTTAAAGGAAAGCAACATCGTGAGCCAATGTCAAAGAAAAGTCAGTGGAGAGCAAGCCAGAAGTTACAGCTGGTCCATTCAGACGTCTGTGGTCCAATCACTCCTCCATCTAACAGCCAAAATGGTACATATTATGCTTCACAAATGATTATTCTAGAAAAGCATGGGTATATTTTCTATTGGAAAAGTCAGAAGCTTTCTATCACTTCAAGTGCTTCAAAGTACTTTGTGAGAAAGAAAGTGGATTGCCTGTTAAATGTCTTCGTACAGATAGGGGAGGAGAATTTAACTCATTGGAGTTTAATGAATTTTGCAAACTGAATGGGATAAAGAGGCAATTAACTACAACCTACACACCACAACAAAATGGAGTAGCTGAGCGCAAAAACAGGATTGAAATGAACCTGGTCAGATCAATGTTATCTGAGAAAAAAGTTCCAAAGACTTTTTGGCACGAAAGCAGTGAAGTGGACAATGTATGTTCTAAATCGATCTCCCACATTGGTTGTTAAAGGGATGACACCAGAGGAAGCTTGGAGTGGTGAGAAGCCTTCAGTTGAGCATTTTAGAGTATTTGGATGTGTGGGGCATGCACACATTCCAGATGCTAAAAGGACAAAGCTAGAGAACAAGGGTGTTAAATGTGTTCTTCTTGGTGTTAGTGATGAATCCAAGGGATACAAGCTGTATGATCCTATCTCAAAGAAAGTTTTGATAAGCGTAGATGTGATCTTTGAAGAAGAAAAACAGTGGAGCTGGGATCAAAGCAACAAGGAGGTATTGCAAGAAAATTTAGAATGGGGAGACAGTGAGTTTGATGGTGAACAGGTTGATGTAACCGCAAATGAGGAGGTAGAACAAGGTGAAACTCATCATCCTGAAGCTCAACAAATGCCAAATCAGAATGTTGCAGAGGGCAGAATGAGACATTCTCCATCATGGATGGAAGACTATGTGACAGGAGAAGTACTATCAGAAGAAGAAGATGTGATCAACATGGCCTTGACAGAATCTGCAGATCCAATGTGCTTTGAGGAGGCAATAAAATGTGCTAAGTGGAGGCAAGCAATGGAAGCTGAGATCACAGCTATAGAGAAGAATCAAACTTGGAAATTAGTTGAATTACGGGAGGGTGCAAAGAAGATAAGGGTCAAATGGATATACAAAACCAAGTTAAATGAACATGGTGCAGTGGACAAATTCAAGGCACGACTACTGGCAAAGGGGTATTCACAAGAATATGGAATTGACTACAATGAGGTGTTTGCACCTGTTGCTAGGATGGATATGGTCGGAATGGTATTAGCACTTGCTGCACAAAGAGGCTGGAAGATCTATCAGGTTGATGTGAAGTCGACCTTTCTTCATGGAACATTGAGTGAGGATGTGTATGTTGAACAACCAAAAGGATATGTGAAGAAAGGAAGTGAGCATATGGTTTATAAACTGCACAAGGCTTTGTATGGGCTAAAACAAGCACCACGAGCTTGGTTTAGTCGCATTGAGTCTTACTTTATTAGTGAATGATTCCACAAAAGTCAGA
This sequence comes from Sophora flavescens, assembly GCA_030762895.1. Classification (NCBI taxonomy): domain Eukaryota; kingdom Viridiplantae; phylum Streptophyta; class Magnoliopsida; order Fabales; family Fabaceae; genus Sophora; species Sophora flavescens. The sequence goes on from CM061066.1 coordinate 178,942,904, forward strand.
ATGAGCAGACACTCTTCATCAAATGGAGTAATTGAACTAGTTCATTGTGGAACACGAGATCAAGTTGTTGATGTGATGACCAAGCCTCTAAAGTTGAATTCTTTCCAGAAACTTCGAATACAGCTAGGAGTGTGTGGGATTCTAGAATTAAACAAATTGCATGATTGCAATTAGTTTAAGAGAGGGTTTGTTGAGTTTGTTATTTATCTTATCTTTAGTTTTTCTGTTAGCTAAATTAGATTGCATTCCGATAAGTTAACTATCATTAGTTAGTTTATCTTTAATTAGCTTTAGTTATCTTTTAGTTAGACTTATCTTATCTTTCTGTTATTGTTGTTGATCAATGCCTATATAATGGCTTGACTTCTATTCAATAAAGCATTCATTCTCCAATTTGTTTAAGAGAGACTTTGCAATCTTTACAGCAAGGGCATTTATATTCATAGTATCACAATAGTGAGGGTACAGAAGTTTATAAATGGGGTGACGATAACTGAGATGTGTGTTTGTTGCTATGATGAATGGCTCAACAACTGCGTGAGTATTTAACCTGTTGTTAACCATGAAGAGATATCAATAATTAGTTTATATATATATATATATATATATATATATATATATATAGAATTAAAGAATTTTAATGTGCTTTTTATTTTTTTGGTTCATTTTCTAATTTATTTTTTGTTTAGTTGATTTTTATTTGTTTATAAGGTTTTAACATATCTGAGCATTTGAAAAAAGTATGATATATCTTATTTATTTCCTAATTATTTTTATTTTATATTTTTAATTCAACTTTTTAGTTGTAAGTTAAGTTATATTAAGAAAAATAATGGTTTTCAAATAGTTTTGTTATTGCTTATTGATTTTATATTTTGCCACTGTTTGGTTTGCAAAAACGTTAGTGTTTAGTATTTAGCGGATGGAGAATTAGCCTCGTTTGGCAACCGTTTTTAAGATTAGCGTATAGCGTTTTTTCACTAGCGTATAACGTTTTTTCCAGACGCTACTTGAAGTGGCGTTTGAGCTTATAGCGTATCGCGTATCACTTTTTCTTCTATTTTTATCCTTACTATCTTAATTAAATTCCTTACTTATTCTTCACTAACAATATAAAATATTAATAGAAATCTTTAATATCGATTTGTTAGAATTAATATCACTATTTAAATTTATATTTAAGAATAAAAAAATAGGAATTATATTTTTATTTATAAATAAATCGTATAAAAATCATATCAATATTATTTTTTTATTCCATATTATTTATAAAAAATAACTAAAATTAAATAAATATTAAAATTAAAAATTAATATTTTAATCTTTGAAATGATAAATAATTTAAAATAAATTAAAGCGTTAAATTGATAATTATTTTAAAATAAATAATATCAATAATATATATATATATAAATACATATATATAACTTATATAAAAAAAACCATGCAAACATGTCCTTTTATGTAATTTTACATTAATCAGTTAGTCCAACCACCGGTTTTACCAAACACTTCAAATTCAATCCGTTAGTTTATCTGCTATTCGCTAGCTTATCCGCTATAAGTTAGCCGCTAGCTTATCCGCTATCCGCTAGTTTTCACCAAACATAGCCTTTGCTTCTTTCTCTAGGTTTGCAACACCATATGACAATATCATGTTTGAATAATGAGTTGAGCTTTGCAAGCATGTGATCACTAAAAGATTCTACACCTTCCAAGTGTTGGGAAATACCAGCATAATTTTCCTCCTCTGTGAACTCAAAAATAGGCACTAAGCGGAAGCGTAAAAATAAGTGTAATAACACCGAACAATTTTTAGCGTGGAAAAACCTCCTCAATGTGAGCAAGGAAAAAACCACGGGACCCGTAGGCCGCTTAAACTTCCACTATAACAATAATGGGAATACAAAAATACAAGAATATTGTATCCTCAATTTGTGGATAACACTCTCACAAATTGGCTCACTATTTTTCTCTCTGAGAAAACTCTCTCTAAGGATCTCTCTATTTTTCTCTCACTCTCTCTAGGATTGGTGTGTTTTGTTAGCACCCCTTAAGCTTCTTTATATAGGCTTAAGGGGGCTCTCCAAGTTAGCTCCCATACAATGTGGGACTTGCTTTGGCTAAAATTTCTAATAAATCTCCCCCTTCAGCCAAAGGGAAAATATTCTTGAATCAGTTTGGGGTTGATGCTAAGCCTGCAACTTCTTTACAGACTTCTATCTTCTCTTTCAGTAGAGCTTTTGTCATCATATCTGCCCCGTTATCTTTTGTGTGTATTTTCTCAATCTGCAGCAGTTTACTTTCCAACACATCACGGATCCAGTGATACCTTACATCGATGTGTTTCGACCTTGAATGAAATGTCGAGTTCTTACTGAGATGGATTGCGCTTTGACTGTCGTAATAGAGAATATAACTTTCCCGATCCTGTCCTAACTCTTGTAGGAACTTCTTCATCCACAAGATCTCTTTGCAACCTTCGGTGATTGCGATGAATTCTGCTTCTGTAGTGCTTAAAGCAATGCACTTTTGTAGTCTTGACTGCCATGAGATAGCTCCCCTTGCAAAAGTAATTAGATATCCTGATGTAGACTTTCTTGAATCCACATCTCCTGCCATATCTGCATTTGAATACCCAAGAAGCTTTAAATTTCCATTGCCAAAACACAAGCAGCTTTTGGCAGTTCCTCTCAGATATCGTAGTATCCATTTCACTGCATTCCAGTGTTCCTTTCCTGGATTTGATAGGAATCTACTCACAACTCCGACAGCATAAGCAATGTCTGGTCTTGTACAGACCATTGCATACATAAGACTACCCACTGCAGAAGAATAGGACACCTTGTTCATTTCTTCTTTTTCTTCTTCATTCCCTGGACATTGCGTCTTACTCAATTTGAGATGACCAGGTAATGGAACATGCACAGGTTTGGCATTATGCATGTTGAACCTTTCAAGAACTTTCTGGATATAGTCTTCTTGTGACATCCACAACATCCTTCTAGAACGATCTCTAGTTATCTTCATTCCAAGAATCTTCTTCACTGCACCCAGATCTTTCATGGCAAAAGACTTGCTCAATGCCTTCTTGAGAGCAGTTATTTTCGCCTTATCTTTCCTAATAATTAGCATATCATCAACATACAACAGAAGTATGATGGATTCACCATTCTCACAGTTCTTCACAAACACACAATGGTATGTGGAGGTCTTCTTGAAATTATGTTGGGTCATAAAGAGATCAAACTTCTTGTACCATTGCCTTGGAGCTTGCTTCAGACCGTAGAGGCTTTTCTTCAGACGACACACTAGGTGTTCCTTGCCTGATTCTGCAAAACCTTCTGGTTGCTCCATATAGATTTCCTCCTCTAGGTCTCCATGTAGGAATGTTGTTTTTACATCAAGTTGTTCAATCTCCAAGTCTAGTTTTGCAGCTAGACCGAGAATTGCTCTAATAGATGTCATCTTCACCATTGGTGAGAAGATTTCTTTGAAATCTATGCCTTTCTTCTAGTTGCACCCCTTTACAACAATTCTTGCTTTGTACACGGGGTTTGGGTTGTTCTCTTCCGTCTTGAGTTTGAACACCCATTTGTTTTTCAACGCCTTTCGTCCATCGGTAATCTCGCCTTGAGTCATACGTCCGATTCTCTTTCGGGGACTGCATTTCTTATTCCATGGCTTGCAACCATTTCTCCTTATCATTCGTCTCAATTGCTTCTATGAAGCTTTGAGGTTCTCCTTCATCGATGAGATTGACATATTCATCTGAATAATATCTTCTTGATGGTTATCGACTCTTCCGGATCGTCTTACTTGAGATTCTTCTTTTGTCTCATCAGTCTCCATCATCTGATCCTGACTTTGTTCTATCTGGTCAGGTTGTTCTGTCTGATCAGATTGTTCCTCCTGATCATGCTCATCATTCCTTTGAGGATTCTCTCCCCCTGAATTGTTTATCACAACAGGACTTGAATCATAAATCACTTTGTGCTTTGGCTTCTCAGATTGCTTAATGTCTTGGACTGTTTGATCTTCAAAGAACACCACATCCCTGCTTCGAACAATCTTCTTGTGTGCAGTATCCCATAATCTGAAACCAAGTTCATCTCTTGGTGAACCAAGGTATATGCATTCCTTCGTCTTTGCATCTAGATTTGCTCTTTCATCTTTAGGAATATGGACAAATGCCCTACACCCAAAGACTCTCAAGTGACCATAAGAGGCTTTCTTTCCAGTCCATACTTCATCTGGAATCTCTCCATTTAAAGGTCTTGAAGGAGACAGATTTATCAGATCAGCTGCAGTTTTCACCGCTTCGCCCCAAAATGATTTAGGAAGTTTTTCTTGAGAAATCATGCTTCTGACTTTCTCTGCGATCGTTCTGTTCATCCTTTCAGCTACTCCATTCATTTGAGGTGTCTTGGGAGGAACTTTCTCATGTCTTGTCCCATGAGTTTTGCAATATGTCTCAAACAAACCTATGTATTCTCCGCCATTATCACTTCTCAAGCATTTCAGTTTTCTTTCAGATGCTCGTTCTACAAAAGCATGAAACTCCTTGAAAGCTTGAAGAACTTGATCTTTCGTCTTCAATGGATACACCCACACCTTCCTAGAGTGATCATCAATGAAGGTAACAAAGTATTGAGCACCACCAACAGACCTTTCAAACGTTGAGCAAACATCTGAATGAACAAGATCCAGAATCTGCTTTCTTCTTCTTGCATCATTTGATCTTTTAAAAGATACTCTGTGTTGTTTGCCTGCTAGACAGTCTTCACAGGATTCAAGTGGCTGCCCTTTTATGTTTAGGAGATGATCTTTTGCAACGATCTCCAGACCCTTCTCGCTCATGTGGCCCAGTCGTCTATGCCACGGTTCTTTGGTTGCGTCTCGAGCAACATTCGTCTCCCCCTTGCATATCTTTCCCTGCATAATGTACAAAGAGCCTTCCTTTCTGCCGCGAGCAATAATCATGCTTCCTCGATTGAGTTTCCATCTGCCGCTACCAAATTGGTTTATCATCCCGACTTCATCTAGCTTTCCCACCGAGATAAGGTTCAGACGCATCTCGGGTACATACCTGACCTCCTTCAGCACAAGCTTATTTCCATTCTCAGTCATCAAAGTTACTTCGCCAATACCGACGATTTTACTTGTGACATGGTTTCCCATCTTCACCGTACCAAATTCTCCTTTTTGGTATGATGAGAAGAATTCTTCATGAGGTGTGACGTGGAAGGATGCTCCTGAGTCAATTATCCATATGCAATCATCTGATGTAACATTTAGATAATTTTCTTCTCCGACAAGAAATATATTCTCATCATTCGAGGCCACTGCAGTAGTTGTTCCATCTTCTTTCTTCTTCTTCGGGTCAATCTGGTCAGGGTGGACTGTTCCAGCTTGTTGGTCTCTTTTCAAGAATCTACACTCAGGCTTTACGTGTCCTGGTTTGCCACAGTAATAGCAATTTAGTCTGGTTCGAGATTTGGACCTACCTTGTGATTTTCCACGACATCTTTTTCCACGATTCTTACTCCTTCCTCTATTTTCAACAACATTGGCTTCAAACTGATTGTTCAAACCTCTTTCCCTCCGTCTTGACTCTTCATTTAGCAAACGATGCATAATGAGAATCCATGTTAAGCTTTCCGTCTGGGAGCAGAGTTCTTTGAGAGTGACAACTAGAGTGTCCCAACTCTCAGGTAGAGAACTGAGGAGTAGAAGAGTTTGCAACTCATCATCAACACTTATGCCTGCCTTTGTTAATTGATTAACAATGCATTTGAAAGTGTTCAGATGTTCGATCATATTTTGACCGTTCATGTACACCAACTTTACCAATCGTCTGACAAGGTGGGCTTTGTTCCCGAGCGTCTTCTTTTGAATCAAGGATTCAAGTTTTGTCCACAACTCATACGCATTGGTATAAGTTGATACATGCTCGAACAAGCTTCAATCGATATAATTCCGGATCATAGCCACTGCTTTCCGATTCTGAAGCTCCCAATCTTTGTCAGTCTTCACATCCGGCATATCCTTCTGGGTAATTGGCAAATACAAATCTTTGCAGTATAGATGATCTTCCATCATCGGCTTCCAATAGGAGTAGTTATCTGCAGTTAGCTTGAACATGTTTCCATCATGAGTGATAGCTCCCTCCATCTTGAGTTACACAGGCCAATAGCTCCTCCAACCAGGTGGGTTTTGATAAAAATAACGCTATACGTAAATAGTGTCGTATAGGTGACTTGTACCAAATGCTGAAAATTACCGTAGTTTGTGAACAGTACGTACCGAGGAAGTACTCAGGAAAGAGAGGTCGGTCAATAGACACACTTAAATACCAAGTCTTTCCTAGCCAGAACTTTTCTAGGCATGCACTTTCACACTACCACACTTTATTTCCAGCAACAAGAATAATTCTTTTCTGATGTGGAAGATCGGGACAATCTGCGACCCACAGAGCATACTAAGAATTTTCTTATAAATCTGGCACCTAGTATTCCAGAGCTCTGATACCACTGTTGGGAAATACCAGCATAATTTTCCTCCTCTGTGAACTCAAAAATAGGCACTAAGCCAAAGCGTAAAAATAAGTGTAATAACACCGGATAATTTTTAGCGTGGAAAAACCTCCTCAATGTGAGCAAGAAAAAAAACCACAGGACCCGTAGGCCGCTTAAACTTCCACTATAACAATAATTGGAATACAAAAATATAAGAATATTGTATCCTCAATTTGTGGATAACACTCTCACAAATTGGCTCACTATTTTTCTCTCTGAGAAAACTCTCTCTAAGGATCTCTCTGTTTTTCTCTCACTCTCTCTTGTGAGGATTGGTATGTTTTGTTAGCACCCCTTAAGCTTCTTTATATAAGCTTACGGGACCTTTCCAAGTTAGCTCCCATACAATATGAGACTTTGTTATAAGAAATTTCCAACACAAAGTACTCACTAGAAATTGACTCGGGAATGACAATATATATGATAATAAAGATAAGTTGCAAAAGATACGTTGATTTTGTTAAGGAAATCATCCATGAAATTTCACCGGGAAAAGTAATACATCCATCTAAGTTGATTCTGTCATCTAGATTAAAAACATGTTTGAATGCATAGTATCCATCATATAATTACTGAATATCTATCCATTATTGTTTGGTCTGATGTCACACACATGACATGAGATATTTTATACTAATTTTAACTTTGATGCCCTCACTTCCAATTTCATAAAACAAATTATTATTTTTTAATAACTTCTTCACATGCTTTTAGGAGCTTATTTAGTGGCTTACCAAACAATCTTTCATATTTTTGGTAACAGGACAAACATACAGAGAGATAATTATCTATATCAAACTTTCTACATTTCACGTATCATTTGCCAGCCAACTTAGAGATTCAATGCTAATAATATTTTCTTTAGCTTTATTTGATCTTTTATCTTTTGTTCGAAGGTAAGAAAACATGTTATCACTTTTAGGCATCAAATTAATTTGATTTTGTCAAAGAAGCTATTGAATGAAGCATCATATGATATAATTTTTATGTTGATATAATTTATTTTAAAAAATATATAATCAAATATTATTTCTTTTTAGCTTGTCTTTGTACAGTTGAGTAGGAATGAGCCAAAAAGAAATAATATTTTTAGCTCAATATTAGTATAGTCGAGTAGATCCTCACGAGATAGTATAACTGTAATAAGTTAATCTAATATACCTAATAATATTTTTAAGATTTCATAAGCTCCTTTCTTTAAAAGTTTTGTTTTAAGCAAATTATTTACAAATTTAATTGGTGTTTAAGTTGTTGATGTTGTTGATGATACTAAGAAACAAGCGTCGGTTGTCCAAGGTTCACTTCAGGCTACATATGGAAGATGCACTTGATATGCTCTATATACTACAAACTCTATAGTGACATGCTCTAAAAGAAAATAATATGAAAATGAAAATTTGAGTGATTACAAGCATATGCTATGGTATTTTATTTTAAATAGAGTGACTTAAATTTTATTTTATGATCTAATCTCAATCCACTCGACCACACATTCCCGTATTACATGAAATGACTCGCAGACCACGAACCCACCACTAGTTTTTATATAAGATGAGGCCATTAGACCCGTAAAGCAAAAGAATAAACAATTAATAATTAAAATGATGTCGAACATAGCGACTGGATGACTAATTATATCTAAACTCAAGTCAAAGATAGTAATCATATTTGACCAAGTCAAAAGAGAGAAAAATTGCATAGATCAAATCAAAGATAACAAAGTGAGATAAAAATAATTATCAAAGATGAGATTATGGTTGGGAAGATCTAAGATCACGATTTCACCAATTCAATCAAGCATAGATCTAAGTGAATATTTTCTATCCTTAAGTTCAATTTCATGCCAACCAGAATCTTAAGTTATTCCAATATTTCGTTTGAGCACAAGGAAAAACACCTAAACATATCAATCAATTATATCTCTACTCTGAAGATTAACATGCATGATTAATTAAGTTTTTGGTTTCATAAAGCAATTGCACACATCTTATAATCCAAACACATTCTTTAAAACATTTTTTATTAGCTTATATCTCGTTATTTATCATATTTTATTCATGTACCAATCATTGACCACATTAAAAGTTCCAAGGATCTAGCTTAGGTCCTCACTTTTCAGCATTCGTTATGTAAGGGAAATACAGTAGCATATTGACTTGCCAAATATGATACAAACATGGAGCATGGTTTTATGACTTATAGCACTTGTCCTCCTCATTTATCTATTATTCTGGTAGCTTATGGGGACAATGTTTACTAGATTTTGTTTTGTTTGTTTATTTTATTTTATTTTTTGCTTTCCGAATGATAAAAAAAAACCGTTAAAATATATACAAGAAAAAGGTAGATATTTAATTATAGTTTTATATATATTTAGATTTTAAAAAAATATATACAAATAATTTAAATGATAGCTAGTTATAATTCAATATGAAATAATACACTTATATCAAATAAAAATGTATTTAATGGTATAAAATTATCAATTAGATATAATTACGTATTAATTATGAAAATCAGTTTTCCTGCTTTATACTAATTTGGTAAAAAAGTAAAAACTTACCTTTTTGATCTTCTCCATCCGAAGCCCAAAATCATGTGGTTAAAGTGAAACCTAGCATCCCAATTCTCAATCGTCACTCTTCCTTTCGCATTGCACATTCATCACTGATACAATGTCTTGTGGCTCACCAATTCCTCCTAACCTAAGAAGGTGGTCTCTTTCTCTTCCATGTCTAGGTCTAATTTACATATACTTCCTATTCCTATTCCTATTCCTAAGAAGCTTGTCTCTTTCTCTGCTATCTCTAATTCTAATTCACTACCACTTCAATCATCATCATCTTCCTTTTCCTGGGTAAGAACATACCTTTTCCCTCATTTTTCATCTCTTTCCAACAAGCTTCTTCTCCCAAATCAGTATTACTGATCCCACCCCCACCGGCGTCGTGCCGATGGATTATGACACTGACGAGTTCGTGAACGTTGTGAGTCTTCTCCTCCACCATAATGACGATGATGGGCCACTCGCGTCATCTCTTAATTCCCTGCACTTGACCACTCTAAATCAACACTTTTTACTCGATTTAATTGAAAGCCTATATTTTTTGGGTCACTATCTTGTCAGGTTTATCAAGTGGGCTCGGAATATTAAATTATGCAAGATCACTACCCCTGTTTTGGAATCCTTTGTTTCCAAACTATGCCATGACCGTGGTCTTCGTCCAACGGAGACGGACATTGATTCTCTGTGGGACTTGGTTAAGGATATTGGCCACAGTGAGCGTGGGGTTCTTAACGTGCACATTCTCAATCAACTCATTGAATCCTTCTCACTCTTGGGCGGCAAAGGAATTGCTGCACTAGAAGCATTTCAGAGCTTTGAGGTGTTTCAATGTGTGCCAAATCAAGATACATATTACTTTACAATCCCATCTTTATGTAAAAGATCAAACAGAGATGATAGTTGGTCTTTATTTGCTTTTCAAAAAGAAGATGTTTGGTTTATACGAACCCTAAAAGAAGATGACAGTTTACACTCATCGCTTGGAATTGAGGTTATTGTCCATTATGGCATTCAGGTAAATAATCGAATAGGATGGTGATATAGAACAGCCCAAATAGAACACATGCCTAGGAAGTGAGTCACGTCTAATGGCTGAAGTCCTACCATGTTAGAAAAAGATCACAAACCCATAAATCCACTGCAAGTGAGGTAACCAATACAAAGTAAGACAAAGTTATAGGACAACTCAGTGATAAATCTGATAATTAACAGTGTGCATAGGACCAAATTAACATATACTGTAAAATCAATCAAGTTAATCAAGTCACAAACTGCAAAGAAACATGAAGCAATTTAACTCCTCAAATTACATTTCATAGATGAAAAAATATCAACAATCTGAGTTATACATTTGATCTAACAAATGAGCATCAAATTTTCAACTATTGAAAATCTCTTGCAATGCCTGTAATTGATTACTCAAATTCTTAGCTTCATTTCACAAAACCCAAAATCAGAGTTTTAAAACTTTCCGGGTTTTTCCTTCAAAATTCCATTCATCCAAAGAAAAATAAGAATAGGGTCATCTCCATCAGAAACTTGTCTGTCACCCAGCCTTGTAATAGACATTGAAAACAAACTAAACCCATTACTAAATGTTATAGTAATAGACACATTATCAACTCATTCAATATTTTGAAGTCATGGACTACTAAGCTCTACTCGTGTAAAGTTGGTACGGAAGTTGGGCAACATTTAGTTGCCAAATGTTTGATGCAGCAAAATTTCTATTTTTACATGCCTTGGTTGAGCTTGTTCTATAACTGAACTGAATATTCAAACTCTAATGATTCTGCTGATGGTTTTATTGGGTTGAGTGTGGTACTGCCTAGTGTTTTATTTTTACGGACTACTTCCATGTTTTTTTTTCTTATAATAAGCATATGTGAATCCCAAATATTCCAAATCTGTTTGAGGTTGTCGCTAGCTTGTAATGCAAATAAAGATTGATACTATTAAGCCTTTAAATCTTTGATCCATCAGAAGTGGTTGCTCAACTCTGATGGCATATTGATTCACATTTATGAAAATTGATACACAAATATATCTCCTTCAGGTATAACTTTTTAAATCTGATATGATGATCCAAATCGTAAACATCCGTTTGGATTAATTCGAATCCGATACTTACGCCCCAATTTCTAAAAAAAAAGAAGTAAAACTTCACCTTTTATGATCTTCTCCATCCGAAGCCCAACCCGTAAAGCCCAGCATCATGATGTGGCTCAATGAAACCTAGCCTTTTGTCCCCAATCTCATTTTTTCACTCTCATCACTAATATCATAAGTTACAGTTACTATCTAGTTACTGTCTATCTGAGGTCAACAAAAATGCATAGGTTGGCGGTGTTTGCAAAAAGTGTTAGGAAGAAGTGGAACTACATCAATTCCTCCTCCTCCTCCTCCTCACCAATTCTTATTGCTAAGAAGGTCATCCCTTTCTCTTCTATCTCTAACTCTAATGTACTATTTCTTCAATATTGGGAATAACTCAAGTCCCTGACTGGATCTTAGATCCATTGTTGGGTCTATGCCATGATTAACTCCCTTGTTGGAAAGTTATAATGTACCATTGCTCTTGTATACGGGATGGGAAAAACTCTAAGTCTCACATTGGCTAGATCCTAGATCCATTGTTGGGTCTATGCCATGATTAACTCTCTTGTTGGAAAGTTACAATATAACGTTGCTCTTGTATACGGGATGGGATACCCCTTATATCCTTTAATCAATATTTTTTGGTTTATCAAAAAAAAAAAAAAGTGATCATAGGCTAAACTTATATTCTTGATTCTCTATTAAAGATTGTAATAGATTTTCATAATTAGCACTAAAGCAGTAGCAGAAAAGGAATGTTGTTTTGTAATCAATTTTTACCATGTTTTAGGGGTTGGTTGTGGCCCGTGGGAGTGAAACATTTGCAAACAAATAATTTTTCACTACGGATATTGTAAGATTGATAACTTGCTTTGTCTTTTTGGATTATTACTATGTAAGCATTTCAATTCATGCACGTACAAACCATAAGCATTACATCCAGACCAAGACCTTAAGTGTCAATAAGGACAAATATAAAATCATTGTGGTTCTGTCCTACCCGTGATTTTTTTTTTACATTCCATATTCCATAGCTAATAGTGACAAACATTAACTGCTTTTATTATCTCAAAACATCAAATTTATTTCCCTTTTTGCATATTTACAAACACAACTGTATTTATTAATGCCAAACCGGAAAGCATTCAAACGCACAAGATAACCATGCATACACAGGTGTATCTTTTATTCAAAGCCACGATACTAGGAACCATAAACTTCTTCAGATAGAGATACTATTAGGAATTCCTCTAAAAGTCAATCCTTCCTCGCTAGAAGGAAACAACAGAGAATATGGCATATTAACTGGTCCATAACGGTTTCTTTGTTTGTCATCATTGTTTCTGTGTGAGAATTGTTTCTCAATTTCTGCCAGCTTGTTTCCAAACTTCTTAAAGGCTTCTAATGCCCTTGTATCAGATGTCCAATTTGGATTGTCCCTCTGCCCAAGGTACAACTCATCAGAAGCATGCCTTGACAATATTTCTATAACAGAAAGATCAATAAGGGTCTGAAACTTTGGTGTAATTGTCTTTAAGTAAGCCTTCTGAGGGCTTTTGACTAACTCTTGGTACTCAACAGATCCTTTCTCAGGCATGAATCTCCTGCTAAGTGTTGGGCGGTTTAAGACGAAGCCTCCATATGGATACTGTCCAAAATTAACAGCTGCATGAAGGGCTGAAGCAGTCCATATGATAATACTGCAAGCTTTGACTAGCTCTTGGCGAGTTTGCATCTTAGGCCACCATGGTTCATTTTTCTTGTCACCATGACCAACCTCGACGAGTTCTTTCCACCAAGCTTGGAGTTCAGAATCTTGTCCAAGTATGTCATCTGATGTGTAGTACAAGGAGACATAGTCTTGGACCCATGTCTTGATAGCATTCCATATTTCAAGTCCATCAACAGCATAAGGGTAGTCCTCTATCACAAGGCGAAGGCCGTGAGGGGATGTTGGATCCTCAATTGCCATTCCTCTAAATCATCACAAGTTACAAATTAATAACAGCATATTAATTAAAATCAAAAGTGTCTTCGAGTTTATTATGATTTATGTTTTTATATATTAATCATAAAATAAACTAAACTTAAGAGTCATGATCTTTCTTACTGATTTATTTATGTTTGTAAGAATTACCTTTTGATAAGATCAGCAGGCAAGGCTTGCTCTAGAAAAACCCAATCCTTGTAAATTACAGAAGACATTTCCATAGAATACCTTCCCCACAAGAATGTTTGTTCTATAATACCACCTTCGTTGACTAGGGATTGCCTTGCAAGGGCATTTATATTCATAGTATCACGATAGTGAGGGTACAGAAGTTTATAAATGGGGTGAAGATAACTGAGATGTCTGTTTGTTGCTATGATGAATGGCTCAACAACTGCATGAGTATTTAACCTGTTGCATGTGAACCATATATGAAGAGATATAAATTGAATTAATTTTGTTATGACATTGATAAGATTTATACCAATGGCTGACAAGTTGATGATAGCATGAGTCATTCACAATTACATAAGCCTTAGCTAGAAGCCAAATTGAACTTTCAACACCTTCGTCTGCAGGCAGATAAACATGACTAACAGCACCGGATTGATCTCCGTGAGGATGTGGCAAGCTTAACTCTATGGCCAGTGGCTTTAAAGCTCCATTGTCTTTCAAGAAAAGGATGGTTCTAGTAGCATAAGCCTTGGTGGAAGTTGAGTTTATTCGCCTTAGATAGGGCATGATTGAGTCATGGTGATCCAGTATGAACAATCTCTTGTTTTGGATTGCCTTTTCAACCAAATATAATTTACACAATTGTTATTCATTGGAACTACGACAAACATAAAACGAAGCAAAGCAAATAATAGAATTCATCAAATAAAAGTTTATTTTGAAACCTGATTTTATCATTTTATATACCTCATCTACAGTGAGCCCTTCTAAGTTAGGCTCTAGATGTTCCTTAGTTATTTTACTAGTGTGATCACCATAGACTTGGCTATCTAGCTTGCTTCGTGAAGGAAATTCCTGCAATAATAAATTAATTTATGATAATTATTAGCAAATATGATAAACATTTAATGATCCTCTATTAGGCAATCCAACCAATCAAGGTTGTTATCCATAGCAAACTCTTGATTAGTCTTACCTTAAGACAACGAATCAAGTTTGGATTTACACCAGCAAGCATTTCTCTTGCAAATTCTTCATCAGTCATCCATGCAGACTTACTCACTGGTCAAGTTATAAAGAATAGATATTGTTGAATTATATATGTTAGAAGATCTATTGGCTTTATTTTCATCTAAAACAATTAGACCTTGTTGCTTATAGAATGACATTTGAGAGATACCTTGAACTACTTTAGGTGGCGGAAACTTGAGGAGCTGTTCACCATCTGTTCTGAATATTTCCTTGAGCACTGGTAATGGGCTAATCCTGCTAAGCACATTTGTAGGCAGCTTAATTCCACCCTCATATAGTCCATGAACTTCTTCAAAGCTATCAAACTCATTGGGTGTGAAGTTCAAATCAAAAAATACAGATTGTAGTAATGGGACGACATCTTGAGACACAGATTTCAGTGCATAAGTGAGGAAGTCTGATGACTTCAAGTGACCAAAAGCTTCATCTCTTGGAAGATAAACATCATTGCTCCTACTCTCACTATTAGGATCTGTTGTTTTAACAATAGCAGAATTTATTAGCAACAACAATACAAGTTTTCAACATATGAGTGGATGCTTATTAAAAAAAGACAAAAAACACATGAGTGGATAATAAAAATCTCTAATGTCTTGTACATTTATATGGGATCATTTTCAAAATAACAAGTCACTCAAAATTCAAGTGTTACACCTTAAAAACAGTAATGCCTAACAACCCGTATGCTGGAACCAAAAAACAAACTTAACTTGCACTAACGTATCCATATTTTACCCTTCATATTACCTTTACATGTTACGAATTCGTTTACGTTAACACCTCTTTAGATATTACAACAAAAGAATTGAAAAACAGGTTCGAGTGTATGGTAGAATAATTTTAAAGAAATTAAATATAGAAATAGAAGTCAACCTTTTCTTGTTGGTTTTCTACCAGTTCTGCCCCTACGAGGATAAGGATAGGTGTTGGACCCTCCAAGAACAGGACGAGCATGTTTATCACCTTTATCCGGATCACCTAAGTCATTGTATACATCATAATCATAGATCCTTTCCCATTCTTTGCGCTCCCCAGTCCCATCTCCTTTTAAATTCTCCAATTCTTCTTCTCTATACTTGGCTAATGGACTTGGTGTTTCACTTGGAAGATAAACCTGCAATTAATATATTTCATTAATTAAATTTCTGACTAGCTGAAAAAAATGAACAAAGTTTTTGGACCATATATTTAAATTAAATTTCCCTACATAAATAGTTTACCTCGTTGGCAAAGAAAATGCGCTCAGATTTGTAGTGTTTTGCATTATAAATCCATGAGTTGCAAACGAAGTAGATGCTTGCATGGTTTGGAATGTCTTCAAGAGTCAAACTCACTAGGAAGAACTCAGTTTGCATAAAGTTCTTGATATAAAATGCTCCAGGAATTCCCATCTCATCATCCCATTCAAAGTGAATTCTGAATGCAGATTGGCCTGCTCCCAAGGTTGGTAATGAAGAAATGATACCTTCCAGGAAAGTAGGCTTTCCAAGTTTCCCTTTCCCGTTTGCTACAAAAATTAAATAAAATATATTTTGAATCCGTTCTAATGAGTGTAGAGTTACACACACACATGTATATGTATATCAGTATATGTATATGTGTGTAGCTTAGCTGAAAGAATGAGAACGATATGGTTAAATTATATCTTGTAATTTTTTTTTTGGTGCACATGTCATCGTTGCGAATTATCCGTCGTCGTCATTAATAGTCACTAATCTCCATCAAAAAATCTGAAGACACACAAAGGTGGGTATTCCCCTCTCAATCAGCGTTTTTTTCATTCGCAAGAATGAGGATTCGAGCTCTTGATCACTTGCTTATCGGGCTAAAACCCTTATCTTGTAATTATATTGAGTTTAGATAGTCAAGTTTCATTTTGTCAAGCTCAGATGTGATCAACGTGGCTAGCATTTTTAAATTAGTGCATGTGTGAGCGTGTATTATGCATTAAACTTGGTGTAGCTGTTGGCCTTTAATGATGATCAATGATCATGACCCATAAACGTGTGAAATTAAGAAATGACTGTGGATGAAGGAAATAATTAAGTGAAAGAAAGAAAGAAGAAACCATCAGCTTTGGTTGCACTAATCAACTGGAGAGACACAGATCTGCCTAAGAAGGCAGTAAGAGCATCGACTGTTGAACCAATCAGGTCGAAACCTTCACCGATGACTCCCCCAACACTGGTTAAGCTGTTGATGTCCAACACATTCTTGCGCATCAACACCACTGTCCCTTTAATCTTATGGCCCCTGTTGATGATGCCTGTGATCCCGGGAAACATCTTTGCTACTTTGGAGAGAGAGCTAGCTAACAAACACTATTATTTTAAGAAGAAGAAGAAGAAGAGAGTTACTTAATTGTGAGGAAACCAAGCAAGGTGTGAAGGGTATTTATATATGTTTATCATCCGCCCCAAAGTGCAAGGTGTCAAACAGACTCCATGCAAAAGCGACGAAAAATGTGCGTGAGCAGAAGAGGTATAGTAAATGTGCATGTCATTCTAATTTGGCACCAACTCCAAGTGTCTGCATGCATGGTCGAAATTAAGACACATCCCATGTGATGGTTGATATAATAAGATCCACTCTGGATTCCACTTCAGGATTCCTCACTCCTTCGTTATTCTTTGAGGAATTGGTGCTTCATTCTAACTCGTGGAGAACCTCTCTTTATCGTAATATTTTCCTTTCCAATAATAATAATAATAAAACTAAAGGCTCAAAATCGTTCCCGACATAAATACAGGTTACACTTTCAGTCCTAACAAAAAAAAAAAAAAAAAGTAACCATTTAATCCCAAGAATGTAAAGAATGAACACTTTTTTTTTATAGGTAAATTTAGTATGTTAATGTTGTTATTTTTATTAGAAGGTGGGGTTTGAACCCCCAGCCTCCTTATTACTCCACTCCTTAACTCCTTCACCCAAACCATCCTGATCACCTTATACTCCATTGGACACATTAGTCCGTATGTTAATTCTCATCTCCAAACGTATGTTAAGAAGTTGAGGTGTACCATTAAAAAGCTAAAAAGCTGAGGTGTACGTTAAGTTAATTATAGTGAGTTGGATTTGATTGTCCATGGAAATTGTTAAAAAAAAAAATCAATTAATCTTTAAATCCCTAAATGTCCAAAACGCACCCGTTTTGGTCCCTGTCTTTCTTCTTCCTCCATCACTATTTGATAACCCTAACTCCATTATAGGAACCTTGCTGCAGATGCTATAGCAAGCAAACTGAATGACCATCAAAGGCACAACACGAATAGAGACACTACATCAAGAACAGTTCAACAAACAAATCTCCAAGAAACACTTTCCAGCTCCTAGAACAACCGTAGCAACCAAGTCAAACCTATTTGAAAAATTTGAAAAAGCTGCACGTATTGCATCAAATATAGAGAAGGCTCTTGCTAGATCCGATTTCAACAGTGAATGGTGAGTAAACGCATTTCAGCCCCACTGTACAGTCCAGGCCCTAGCTGCAACCATACCATACCAAGAGTACAAACTACAATCCATTTCTACTCATTTTATTCTTATAATATGAAGTTAACTAAAACATTTGGAACGTTCTGCTCGACCCTCGACGTTTAGTAATGGTCATACATTAACTTTTAGTGGAAGGCTTCATTATTAATACATATGGAATTGTGCATGAAGTTGGGGAATTGAGCATGAAAATTGGAATGCAGCCATGAAATTCTAAATTTTGTTTGAAAGCCATTTTAAAATTATAAATTATTTTAAAAGATTAAATTTATGAAATTTAAATATAATCAATTTAAATTAATTCTTCTCAATTCTCAATTCTTAATTTCTAGTCTAACATAAAAATTGATGAGTTATATGAGATATATTAATTATGTTTAAACTGGTGTGTTGAATATGCTAAAACTAAATTGCAAAAATAAAAAATAAAAAATCTAACATAAAAATTGTCAATTTTGCAGGTACATCATTGCCTTGGTTATTAACTTATTATCACCACTGTCGTCGCTGCCACTGCCAGTTTTAGGAATTGAATTTAGAATTATAATTTTAAGTTTTTTTTTTTTTTTTGCATAATTTATAATGTAAAATTATGATTGAACAAAATTCAATTTCATAATGAATGCAAAAGAAAGTTAAGGCTTTTAACTTAAAGTAGAGCTAAGGAAGTTGGTGATGGGAAAAAAAGTTTGAGGGCCAGGAATTAGTTAAGAAAGGTATTACATGTCTTTTTTAAGAATACCGAGAACAGTGTTGAAAAAAATGGTTAGGTTACTGAGAGACTTTTTGTGGGGAGGAAGTGTAGAGAAAAGGAAGATCTCGTGGGTGAGGTGGGTAGAGATTTATAGGTCAAAAGAGGAGGGGGGGGCTAGGTGTAAAAAATCTTGAGTGGTTCAATCTTTCTCTCCTGACAAAGTGGAGATGGAGGTTGCTTAGAGAGGAAGTAGGTTTAGTGAGGGACATTATTGTGAGTAGATATGCAAATACTAATGGTGGGCTGTCCTTTTCTTTAAGAGAAGAAAATATGACAAGGAATGATTCTCCTTGGTGGAAAACCATATGCAAATTAGGAAGGTATGGGTCTATGGAAGATTGGTTCCAAATGGGGTTAAGAAGAAGATTGGGGAGAGGAAAAAAAATCAAGTTTTGGGAAGATGTGTGGTTAGGAAATCTTAGTTTGAAGGAGACTTTCCCTATATTATATAGTATGTCGGAAAGTAGAGACAAGGCGATAGAGGCGTTAGGAGAGTGGGAGGGTGAGAATTGGAAGTGGTCACTTAGTTGGAGAAGGGATTTCTTTTATTAGGAGGAAGATTTGGTTAATGAATTGAATAATTTGTTACAAACAGTACCTCTGTCCAGGATCATGGATGATGAGTGGATTTGGTTTCTGGATAATTCAATGTCATTCACATATATTTCAGCTTATAAGCTACTACAGTCAAATTATGCACCTTCGGAACCAGTTTTGGGGTTGGATTTTCCTATTTTTAAACACTTTTGGAAGAGTAAAGAACCAACAAAGGTGTTGGCCTTTTCCTCGCAGGTTCTATTGGATAGACTTCCAACTAAGTCAAACTTGTTTAGTAGGAATGTCATAACTGATTATGTGCTTCTTTCTTATGTTTTTTGTGGGGCGGATATAGAGAATGTTGTACATTTGTTTCTATCAAGTCCTGTAGTCACACAAATTTGGATGAAGATTTTTGCTTGGATAGGACAACATGTGGCGCTGCCATCCAACATTGTGGATCTTTATATGCAGTATGGTGGTTTCTTTTCTGGGAGGAAGGCCAAGCAGAGAGGGTACTTAATTTGGCATACCATGATTTGGACACTTTGGTTGGAACGACACGCAATTATATTTAAAAATGTAAGGTTTGACATGCTTCAGGTGCTTGATTTGATAAAATGCCGGTCTTGGGAGTGGCTTTCAGCTTCGTTCTGGCTCATTAATTATTTCTCTGATTGGTGTATTAATCTACTACAATGCCTAAAAGTAAAGTTATAATCTGCAGGTCATTTTACTGTTTAAATGCAAAAAGGTTCTGCTGATAAGGCTACCATGGGTAAATGGCCCTGTTTCTGAACTAAAGATCAGTGTGATGGTTTCTTGTTGCTGCGCCTATTTGTTTCTGGTTAAAGATGGTTTTTGCGGGTAAAATAGATTCCTTTCAGTGTTTCTGGCACAGGGGATTTTGTTCGGTCATTAGCATCACCATGACTTGTGGGATTGAATTTTATAGTTGAATCATGTTACTGCACTACACATGTTGTAGACAAATTTGTCTCGGAATTGTGTTTACAAGGGTTAATTTGGTACTTTAAACTGTACTCTTTTGGTGGGGCTCTCTTAGCTATCTTTCAACCTTATGACAGCTTATTCATTTGCTTTAGGTTGACTAGATATCTGTAGTTGTTCCTTATAGGATTTTTTTTTTGATGAATTCCTTATAGGATGTTAACTTTTTGTTATAGTGTATACGGGTTTGGGTACCCCGAGTACTCATTTCAATATAATTTGGCTTATAAAAAGGAGATAAGAAAGGTATTAGGGGTTCTAAGTTGCATTTGGGTAAACGGTCGCTTATATCTATAATCTATGTAACGATATGAAGAATGATTTTCGAATGATTATATTTTGTTTATAGTGAAATCAAAATTACTAGAAAATCTACCACAGATATGAAAATTGATAATTTTTACTTTATTTAAGTATCACAAGCATAATTAAAATAGTGAATTAGATTTATTTGATAATTGATAATATTGACAATAGCTAATTTTGGGTATGCTTAAATTTGATTAGTTTATAATATATCGTATTAAGTTGTCAATGGGATAATAAAAGTTTATCACGTCACACCAAATTTTTGACTGCATGCATGCTAGACATGTTTTCTTATGGACACGTCTTCATATATAATGATCTAGAGCCATTTGGGCATAGATAATAAAAAGATGTCAACCAAAGTGAAAGCACACTGCACCATAATGCCACGTATCTATGTTACTAGCTAGATCGATGTTGCTCCATATGAATTTTGGAACTCTCCATTTACGATTTTGGATGTCATTTTACAACCTTGCATTGCATGCAGTTTCCTGATGGTGAGTACTATGACGTTTGATGACGGTTATAATAGAGGGCGGCACTGATTGCGATGAGGATGGTATGGCTTAACATAACTGGAGTGCCTCCACATGCTTGGAAAGTGGAATTTTTCCAATTTCTTGCACAGTTAGAAGGAAAGTTTGGAGCTATCGATGATTGTACAAGGATGAAAAAAAGGTTGGATGTGGCGAGGGTTCTCATCACAGCTACCAGTTTAAAGGCTATCAACAGCTCAGTACAAGTTCAAATTAATGGTATTGTCCACACAATCCGGATGATGGAAGATATGTTCGGTGACCCTATATGGAAAACGATCCCCACTAGGGTGGTCAGGTATGAGGCAAGCTGCTCAAATGATGCCTCGGATTCTATCATCGATAGTGAAATGGCCGTGCCTAAATCGGACATTGGGGCAGATGGTTCGTTGGAGGAAAATAGTTTTTTGGGGTTGCCTGATTCAAATTCAAAGGTGTGGGTTCCAAGGATTACGTAAAAATGATAGTGACTTGAAAAGAACAGGTAAACGGATTGTAGGCTATGATGGAGATGGGGGTATAGCCTCGTTTGAAGAGAGGGGAGGTACAGGTCCAACTATTACTAGAATAGAGGAAGGACAAAAAAAGGTGATTCCAATCTTTGTTGGGCCGTTGGTACAAAATAGAACTAATAATGAGTTTTTGGGCCATTTATCAAATTGGAATCTTAGGCGGCCCTTTCATGCAAGACCAATCAGTTTTTTTGAAGGAACTTGTAGCCAGTTAGGAGTTCAAAACCTTGCTTTTTGTGGGCCTACAATGGGACTGGACGTTAACTGCCAACAATTTTTGGGAGAAAATGCTAAGTTTAACAACTCATGCTTAAGTGGGGTTAGAAGACTACGTGGCTCAAGGGAGCAATCAGATTTGGATTCCATTGGCAAAGGGTTCATGTTGCAGAAATAGAGGGATTTCAAGGTCAAATTTCTTCAAGGTATTGGCAGAGAGTGTTCTAAGTCTAGAGCTTTGAACAAAGATCTTGAAGTGTTCTTAGTGCAGTCTTCTGAGGAACTGGATGAGAAAAGTGGTAATTTAGGGATTCAGATTCATCCAGTGCATTCACAAGAAGCTTCCTTGGTGGCAGAATCAAATGTATTTCCCTCTAATGCGTCTGTTTCAGACACTATAGAGGTTGGGGATTCTCCGGAAGATGGAAACGAGGCAGAAGGGGTCTTGTGCGCTGCTTGTAACATCCTAAAATTCTAACATAATTAATTTGAAAATAATAATAATAATAATAATAATAATATTAAGTTATTAAAAAGTGTAATGCAAATAAAATATAAATGGGAGGTTTAGTGTAAAGAAGTGATGATATAAGGATTTATTGAAATTTATATTATATATATATATATATATATATATATATATATATATATATGAAAAAGAAAGAGAACAAACCTAATGCGCTAACTATATATATATATATATATATATACATATGTATATATATATATGTATGATATATATATATATATATATATATATATATATATATATATATATATATATATATATATATGTATATATGAACATAAAGGTTGGTAAACAAAAGAAAAAGAAAAGGAACGTAGAGCGCCACAGGTGGCTTCGCATTTTCGCCGGTTCCATTCCTTGCCAGTACAACCGTAACAACACAGATCCAAGAACGCCACCAAACGGGAGGGGAATTTTTAGGGAAGTGCAAATCCTTATCATACATAATTTTTAGAGCACATTGGAGGTCTGCAAAAAGGTGAGTAAAAATAACTTTTCTCACACGTTCATGGTACAGATAATTTGATGCTTCTACGTGTAACCTTGTCCTTTGGAAAGTGTAAAATATTTTAGGGTTCTTAGTTCTTGATTTGAGACTCTTAAAATATCTCCTCCTTTAATAATTGATTATTCAAAAGAAAAATAATATTTTTAGATTATTACAATATTGTACGTGTATCATGTTAAGTTAGTGATTTTATTTTATTGATAAAATTGCAAATGCCTTTTGAACATGACTATCCTATTAGGTACCCAATCAGGTCCTTGTACGACTTTTCTTCATTAACCACACGTTAGCTGCAGTGGCGCAGACGTCAATACCATGTGTTTATGTGATTTTCCTTTTTATTTTATATGACAATTCTGTGTGCCTATATGAATATATATAAATGGGTATGTATGTAGGACGCCTATATATGTATATATGTATGGCACTGCCTGTTAGTTAAGGGTATTCATATTATAATAAACGTATATTGTATTACTTAATGAAGTGTTATGGTATCGCGTGTTAAAAATCTGTTATGGTGTTTAAGTAATTGATGCATGGAGTTTGAGCAAATATTTGATAGTCATCTGGGATGACATATTGTACAACCCATATGAGTTGGTCATCACCTTCTGGGAAGGGATGATGGTTCTACATTCTATTTCGGGAATAGGATAAGAGATGTCACCATCTGGGATGGGATATCAAACTATTAAAATATTCACATCTGGGATGGAATATTAGATACCTCCATCTGGGATGGGGAAGGCAGTGGGACGCCATTGCATGGATATAAGCTCATAGACCTTAGTGGATCTGGGATTCACACCGGTTCTGGGAACCAAAGAGTCAAGTTAACTGATTCTGGGAATCACCGAGTCATGTTCATGGAGTTGCATTGTGTAAAGTTTGCATGGTGAATGTGATTAAATGCAATGAGATGTGACCGTTGCTGAGCCTATGAGTTGTACTCTAAATGCTTGACATTAATTTTATTTATATATATTTATTATTTTGGAGGTTTTTATATTCGATATTTTAAAAATTAGCGGTTACCATGAATGTTTTTCCGGTTACCGCACCGGCTGAAAACAATACTATTTGCGAACCTTTTTATCAAACGATTATTTTTATTCACTGGGATTATATCTCATTAAAAGTGTTGTTTTCAGAGCACGAGGACGACATCACTGAGACTGGAGAGGATTGAAGACCTAGCGAATTTTCTTAGTTATTATTCCTAGCTTGGTTAGTATTTTCTCAAATAAGGAGTCGTATGTGGCTAGACGTTTTTATTTATTTATCGTTGGGTATATTAGTAGACGCCCGGTTTTGAGGCTTGGGGTTTCCCTTTTTTTTTGGGATGTACGGATTTATTATTATATTATCGCTTGGATACTTTATATCTATTTTAATTAATTTGAGGTATTTTCAGACCCGATTAAGTCGCGAAATTTTTATGACATGTTTGTTTAATTTAAAACTATTTAAAGGATTTTTCATTGATTTTGTTTTGGGTTACTAATGTAACGAAGGGCATTACATTTATGGTATCAGAGCAGTTCGATTCTATATCGGACTGTGGTATTGGGGCTTTTTCTAAAACAAAACTTGGGCGTGTAGGATGCTTGGTTGAGTTATAATTCTGCATTCTATTCTTTTGGATATTGGACTTGATCAACCCACTGTTTGATTGGTGGTATGCAGATTATGGCGGCAAACAGGCGAGGGAGAAATGACGCACTTGCAGCGACTTTGGCTCGAATGGCTAGAGTTATGCAGGAGCAGATGGAGACTCTCCGTCAGATGAGGGATAATGGGGACGTGCTTAACATGGTGCAGGTTGCAGGTCCAGATCCACAGTACAAGGGTCTGTCAGAGTTCGGGAACAATAACCCGCCTGCTTTTCGAGGTACCACCGATCCTATTGAGGCAGAGGAATGGTTGATGAAATTAGAGAAGATCTTTCGAGCCATGAGGTGCTCTGATGCTCAAAAGGTGGATTTTGCCACCTATATGCTAGAGTCAGATGCAGAGCACTGGTGGGACTGTGCTAGGGGCGGGTTGCTTGCTTCGGGCGCCCCTATCACATCGGACCGATTCAAGGAGGTTTTTCTGGAGAAATACTTTCCGCAGTGTCCGGATACAGAAGGAGATGGAGTTTCTACAGTTTCGTCAGGGGAGTATGACAGTGGCTGAATATGTGGCCAAGTTTGAGAGCCTTGCAAGGTTCTCTGCTCAGGTGAGGGATAATCCTGACGGTCAATGGAAAGCAATTAAGTTCGAGCAAGGTTTAAGGCTAGAGCTGCAGAGCCTTATCGGACTCCTAGAAATTCGGGACTACCCCACTCTTGTGAACAAGTGTAGGGTGGCAGAGCATAATATGCAAGTTGTGCTGGCCGAGAGGCAAATGGAGAAAATTCTTAGCTAGGGAAAGAGATTTCAGGGCAAGGATGGGAAATTTCAGAAGCATTTGCGACCAGTCTCCTCCATCAACAAAGGGAAGCAAGTGCATAGAGCCCAGACTGACAAGGGCACCGGGTGTCATAGGTGTGGGTTGAATCATGGAGATCGCACATGTCCAGCGGCGCAGACCACTTGCTACAAGTGTGGTAAAGTGGGACACTATGCCGGAAACTGTAGAAGTGGAGGACCAGTCCAACCTAGACCACTGAGTCAAGGGAGAGTCTTTACGCTCCAAGGGGAAAAGGTGAAGGAGTCAGATGGCCTGATACAAGGTATGGGTTTAATTAAAGAAATAAAAATCAATTTATTGTTTGATTCAGGAGCAACTCATTCATTTATATCTTTAGAGTGTGTGAAAAATCTATCTTTGTCTGTTTTTAAGTTGCCATATGATTTGAGTGTTGCTACTCCTGCAAATGATAAACTTGTTACCTCTATTGCTTGCCTGAGCTGTCCCTTGGTGTACCAAGGTGTACCTTATTTTGTTGATCTTATATGCTTGCCCATGTCTGGGTTAGATGTCATTCTTGGTATGGATTGGTTGTCTGCAAATCATGCTGTCATAAATTGCTCTGATAAAACTATCTCCATTCCTATACAACCAATGTCTAATGATTTTCCCGTACCCAGTTCTATTGTTTCTGTTGTCGCTTGTCATAAGTGCTTAGTTGAGGGAGCTCAAGGATATGTACTCTTATTCTCTGCTAAGATAGAGGCTGACAGTGATGTGACGGCTATACCTGTGGTGTGTGAGCTCCAGGATGTTTTCCCTAAGGATGTCACTAGTTTGCCTCCGAATAGAGAAGTTGAGTTTAACATAGATCTAGTGCCAGGGAGTGGACCAGTATCAGTAGCGCCTTATAGGATGGCACCTTTAGAGTTGAGCGAGCTTAAGAAACAGTTAGAGGAGATGCTAGGGAAGGGGTTTATTAGGCCTAGTGTGTCACCCTGGGGAGCACCTGTCCTACTGGTGAAAAAGAAGGATGGGACCATGAGGCTATGTGTTGACTATAGGCAGTTGAACAAAGTGACCATCAAGAATAAATGCCCTTTGCCTAGGATAGATGACCTTTTAGACCAGCTGAGGGGAGCGTCAGTGTTTTCCAAAATAGATCTAAGATCGGGATACCATCATATTAGAGTCAAGAATGAGGACATTCCTAAGACAGTCTTTAGGACAAGGTATGGGCACTACGAGTATGTAGTGATGCCCTTTGGAGTGACCAATGCTCCAGCCGTTTTCATGGACTACATGAAATCAGATCTTTAGGCCGTTCTTGGATAGCTTTGTGGTGGTGTTCATAGATGATATTTTGATATACTCTAGGACACCGGAGGATCATGAGGAGCATTTGAGGTTAGTGTTGCAGATTTTGAGGGAAGAACAACTGTATGCAAAGCCAAAAAAGTGTGAATTTTGGCTTGATGAGGTGAAGTTTTTAGGACATACCATATCTAGGAGTGGTGTAGCGGTTGACTCTAGTAAGGTGGATGCAGTGCTTGGATGGGAGCAACCTAAGTCAGTGACGGAAGTGAGGAGTTTCCTGGGACTGGCAGGTTACTATAGGAAGTTCATAGAGGGGTTCTCTAGACTAGCTTTACCTCTCACCAAGTAGACTAGGAAAGGAAAATCTTTTGAGTGGGATAAGGAATGCGAAGAGAATTTTGAGGAGCTTAAGAGAAGATTGGTGTCATCACCGGTCTTAACCATTCCAGATCCCTCAGTGAGTTTTGTGGTATATTGTGATGCTTCTAAGAATGGTTTAGGTTGTGTGTTGATGCAGAAAGGCAAGGTAGTGGCTTATGCATCTAGGCAGCTTAGGACACATGAGGTGAATTATCCTACTCATGACCTTGAGTTAGCAGCAGTAGTATTTGCTCTTAAGATTTGGAGGCACTATTTGTATGGTGCAAATTTTGAGGTTTTTAGTGATCATAAGAGTCTTAAGTATTTGTTTGACCAAAAAGAATTGAATATGAGGCAAAGGAGGTGGATGGAATTCCTTAAGGACTATGATTTGGAGTTGAAGTACCATCCAGGGAAAGCCAATGTGGTGGTTGATGCACTCAGTAGGAAAACCTTGCATGTGTCTAGTTTGATGGTCCGAGAGATGAATATGTTAGAGGAGTTCAGGGACATGAATCTAGATGTGTCTCTTAGCGCTCTAAGCTTGAAGTTGAATAGGCTGGAAATTTACAGTGACCTTAGAGAAATGATTAGGCGAGAGCAGCTTTTAGATCAGGAGTTACAATCTCTTTTAGATCAAGAGAATTATGTGTTGTCTATTGATGGTCTAGTGCTATTTAAGAATAAAATCGTTGTTCCTAAGGAGGGGAGACTTAGAGAGAAAGTTTTAGAGGAAGCGCATAAGGGGAAGTTCACCATACATCCAGGGGTAACCAAGATGTACCAAGATCTAAAGAAGATGTATTGGTGGCCAGGAATGAAACGGGATGTGGCTAGCTTTGTAGCCAAGTGTTTAGTATGTCAAAAGGTTAAGATAGAACATCAGAGACCTTCGGGTTTGTTGCAGCCTTTAGAAATTCCTCGATGGAAATGGGAGAGGATTTCTATGGATTTTGTGATGGGGTTACCTAGGACTCGTTTGGGTTTAGATGCCATATGGGTAATTATGGATAGGTTGACCAAGTCTGCTCACTTCTTGCCAATTAAGGCAACCTATAGTTTGAGTAAGTTAGCAGACTTATACATTAAGGAGATAGTGAGGCTTCATGGCATACCTACCTCTATAGTGTCAGATAGGGACCCACGGTTTACCTCTAGATTCTGGAAGGCTTTCCAACAGGCTTTTGGTTCTAAGTTGAGTTTTAGCACAGCCTATCACCCCCAAACGGACGGCCAGTCGGAAAGGACCATTCAAACCATTGAGGACATGCTTAGAGAATGTGTTTTAGATGAAGGTGGGGGTTGGGATAAATTTTTACCTCTTATAGAGTTTGCTTATAACAACAGTTGTCACGCTAGCATCGGCATGGCACCCTATGAAGCTCTTTATGGGAGGAAGTGTAGGTCCCCTTTGTGTTGGTGTGAGGTGGGTGAGAAGACCCTGCTGGGACCAGAGTTAGTCCAGGAGACCACCGAGAGGATTAAAGTCATTAGGGAAAGGATGCGCACTGCACAGAGTAGGCAAAAGAGTTATGCCAACAAGAGAAGGAAGCCTTTAGAATTTCTGGAA
Organism: Sophora flavescens; assembly: GCA_030762895.1. NCBI lineage: Eukaryota > Viridiplantae > Streptophyta > Magnoliopsida > Fabales > Fabaceae > Sophora > Sophora flavescens. The sequence goes on from CM061066.1 coordinate 178,971,396, forward strand.
GAGGAACATGTATTCTTGAGAGTCACTCCTAAGACTGGGATTGGGAGGTCAATGAAAGTCAAAAAGCTCAACCCTCGTTTCATGGGTCTGTTTCAAATCCTAAAAAAAGTCGGGCCTGTTGCTTACCAATTGGCTCTTCCACCACAGTTGTCGAATCTCCATGACGTCTTCCATGTGTCTCAACTCGAAAAGTACGTACCAGATATTTCACACGTGATAGCTCCTGAATCAATACAATTGAAGGATAACTTGATCTTTAAGCCCATGCCTATTCAGATCATTGACAAGAGCACAAAAACTATGAGGAACAAGATGATCCCATTGGTGAAAGTGATTTGGGAAGGGTTGACTCCAGAGGAAGCTACCTGGGAACTTGAGGAAGATGTTAGACAACATCATCCAGATCTTTTCGGCACAAGTACATAACTTAGTATTGCATTACCTTTAATGTTGTGTAATTTGGGTGAGACGTGAGAATTTCGGGGACGAAATTCATTAAGGAGGGGAGAAAATGTAACATCCTAAAATTCTAACATAATTAATTTGAAAATAATAATAATATTAAGTTATTAAAAAGTGTAATGCAAATAAAATATAAATGGAAGGTTTAGTGTAAAGAAGTGATGGTATAAGGATTTATTGAAATTTATATTTTATATATATATATATATATATATATATATGAAAAAAAAAAAGAGAACAAACCTAATGCGCTGAATATATATATATATATATATATATATATATATATATATATATATATATATATGATCATAAAGGTTGGTAAACAAAAGAAAAAGAAAAGGAACGTAGAGCACCGCAGGTGGTTTCGCATTTTCGTCGGTTCCATTCCTTGCCAGTACAACCGTAACAACACAGATCCAAGAACGCCACCAAACGGGAGGGGAATTTTTAGGGAAGCACAAATCCTTATCATACATAATTTTTAGAGCACATTGGAGGTCTGCAAAAGGTGAGTAAAAATAACTTTTCTCACACGTTCATGGTTCAGATAATTTAATGCTTCTACGTGTAACCTTGTCCTTTGGAAAGTGTAAAATATTTTAGGGTTCTTAGTTCTTGATTTGAGACTCTTAAAATATCTCCTCCTTTAATAATTGATTATTCAAAAGAAAAATAATATTTTTAGATTATTACAATATTGTACGTGTATCATGTTCTGAGTTAGTGATTTTATTTTATTGATAAAATTGCAAATGCCTTTTGAACATGATTATCCTATTAGGTACCCAATCAGGTCCTTGTACCACTTTTCTTCATTAACCACACATTAGTTGCAGTGGCGCGGACGCCAATACCATGTGTTTATGTGATTTTCCTTTTTATTTTATATGACAATTCTGTGTGCCTATATGAATATATATAAATGGATATGTATGTAGGACGCCTATATATGTATATATGTATGACACTGCCTATTAGTTAAGGGTATTCATATTATAATAAACGTATATTGTATTACTTAATGAAGTGTTATGGTATCGCGTGTTAAAAATCTGTTATGGTGTTTAAGTAATTGATGCATGGAGTTTGAGCAAATATTTGATAGTCATCTGGGATGACATATTGTATAACCCATATGAGTTGGTCATCACCTTCTGGGAAGGGATGATGGTTCTACATTTTATTCCGGGAATAGGATAACAGATGTCACCATCTGGGATGGGATATCAAACTATTAAAATATTCACATCTGGGATGGAATATTAGATACCTCCATTTGGGATGGGGAAGGCAGTGGGACGTCATTGCATGGATATGAGCTCATAGACCTTAGTGGATCTGGGATTCACACCGGTTCTGGGAACCAAAGAGTCAAGTTAAGTGATTCTGTGAATCACAGAGTCATGTTTATGGAGTTGCATTGTGTAGAGTTTGCATGGTGAATGTGATTAAATGCAATGAGATGTGACCGTTGCAGAGCCTATGAGTTGTACTCTAAATGCTTGACAATAATTTTATTTATATATATTTATTATTTTGGAGGTTTATTATATTCGATATTTTAAAAATTAGCGGGTACCATGAATGTTTTTCCGGTTACCGTGCCGGCTGAAAACAACACTATTTGCGAACCTTTTTATCAAACGATTATTTTTATTCACTGGGATTATATCTCATTAAAAGTGTTGTTTTCAGAGCACGAGGACGACATCACTAGGACTGGAGATGATTGAAGACCTAGCGAATTTTCTTAGTTATTATTCCTAGCTTGGTTAGTATTTTCTCAAATAAGGAGCCGTATGTGGCTAGACGTTTTTATTTATTTATCGTTGGGTTTATTAGTAGACGCCCGGTTTTGAGGCTTGGGGTTTCCTTTTTTTTTTTTTTTGGATGTACGGATTTATTATTGTATTATCGCTTGGATACTTTATATCTATTTTAATTAATATGAGGTATTTTAAGACCCGATTAAGTCGCGAAATTTTTATGACATGTTTGTTTAATTTAAAACTATTTAAAGGATTTTTCATTGATTTTGTTTTGGGTTACTAATGTAACGAATGGTGTTACACTGCTTCTGGGGCTTATTGTGTTCAGTCAAGGAATCAAGAGAGGTTCATTCATAATGTTTCAGGTAACTCTTCATCTAGATCTGCTATTAAAGCTAGGGACATAGGTAATGGAAATGCTGATAGTGTGATTTTACATCATGTTTTCTATATACTTTTGCATGCATTTTTCATATAGATTAGGCATTCTTTATTTGATTTTAGTTAGATTTTCCCTTGGAACGGGTGAAGCGGTTTCTTGGTGTTGTTTTGCAGGAATTCAATGTAAAAATGCTCAGAATTAGCCTTGATGGAGCTTGGATGAAAAAGAGCCTGAAAAGAGAAGAAATTGAGCCAAGCAGAATTCTGGTGATTCGCCTCGCGAGTCTGGAAAACAGAAGCCATCACGCCCAGGCCCTGATGCTCCTCACGGGCATATTGAAGAACCATTTTACTGGCTCGCGACGCGAAGCCACTCTCGCCTCGGGAGAGCCCATTTCTCAGCAACAGCAGATTTTAATATTCGCCTCGCGAGCAACCGCAGAACTGATTGGTATAAGTTGTTGTTTTAGGGCAGAATTGAAGGAGTTTTTTGGGAGCTTTTGGAGGAGGAGCACTTGGGAGCACTTAGAGGCTGCGGTTGGACTAGGGTTCCAGCCCTAGAAGGGGAGTTTTCCTTGCTCTGGGAATGGAGGAAGCTTGGAGGATTCTTCTATGAGTGTTCTCCATCCCTTCTCTCATTCTCTTTTGTATTTCCTTTTATCATGAGTAGTTAAATCCCCTATTGTTGGGGTTAGATGATTACTTTTCTGAACTTGTTTGTAAATTGATTTGGTTGTTTAATGCAAGTTTCTATTTCTTTATGAGTATGTGATTCTATGCTTAATGCTTTCCTTGGATTAGCTACCCATAGAAATGATATGTTGCTTTGATAGACAATTGACAGATTGATGTTAAGGCATGCTCATGAATCATATGCCAAGTAGTTCAAGAATCTAGACATAGGTGTTGGCTGCTTGCAATCTTATAAGTCTTGACTTAATGCAAAATCTCAAGTTAATCCACCTAAGACATTAGGGTTTAATTTGGGGTTTTAGGCTCAATGCACCTAAGACATTAGGCTTGAGTATTTTAGAAAAGACTTGATTGTCATTATTGAACTAGAACTTGTGTTAGAAGCCATTTCATTGCAATTAAGGGAGGATTAGTGTAGTCTAACCTTGACAATCTCAACCACATCTCTGTTTGCATACCAAGTGTTCGATCTAATTCCCAAAAGACCAAAAATATTTTATTTCTTTATTTTATTTTCCCTTCATCCACATTTTAGTCTAAATAGTTGTTGAGTTTGTGAATTGGTAATTGACAACCGATCCCTGTGGATACGATAACCGGTCTTACCACCGTATTACTTGTTTGCGACAAGGTGCACTTGCCTTTATCTAAAAAAATAACGCATCAAATGCCGAGACAATTTCTGGGTGCATTTTTATGGAGTCAATAGAGGCGAAAGTGTGGTCCATCTGTAAGGACTTGGGGGTGACTTACGAAGGTGATCACAAAGATATGATAAGAGCAATAGGAGAATTAGATGAGAGGGATATAATAGCTAGGTTTGGGTTAGGAGATCAAGTGGGTTTTCCATGAAGGTTATTTCTATAAATATAAGGGGGTTGGGGGGGGGGGGAGGATCAAGCAAGATAAGATTAGATCGTTAGTTAGGGGGGAAAAACCAGATTTTTTAGTAATACAGGAAACAAAACTATCTTCAGTAGACTCAGTTTTTTGTCAAAAAGTTTAGGGTGATCAGGATGTCCGTTGGGTGTCTTCACCTGCCGACGGTAATTCCGGCAGTTTGTTGACCATATGGGATTCAAAGGTATTCTCCTTGAAGTTCTTCTTCTCAGGGAAGGGTTTTCTAGGAGTTACTGGGGTGTGGTATAAGAAAAATCTGAAATGCACAATAGTTAACATTTACTCCTCATGTCTATTTTCTGAAAAGATGGAACTATGGCGTGAATTGGTTATGTCAAAAAATGGGTTTGGTGGTCAGTTGTGGTGTGTCGTTGGGGGCTTCAATTCGGTGAAGAGGTCCTCGGAAAGGAGGTGAATTAGCAGTAATAATTCTGATTCAGAATGCAAGGCGTTCAAAGAATTTATTGATGAATTGAATTTGATAGATTTGTCAGTTCTTGGAAATCGGTTTACTTGGTTTAAACAAGATGGGTCTGCAATGAGTAGACTTGATAGGTTTTTGTTATCAGAAGGATGGATTAATGAATGGGGTGTGAGTGCCCAGTGGGTTGGTAAAAGAGATGTCTCAGACCATTGTCCTATTTCTTTAAAGGTGGATGATGTAAATTGGGGTCCCAAACCGTTTAGATTTAACAACTGTTGGCTACAACATGTTGACTTTAGGAAATTTGTGGAAAGTAGTTGGGCTAGCTTCCAAGTGGAAGGGTGGAGAATCTACAATTTTAAAGAAAAGTTGAGAAGACTGAAGGAGAAGCTAAAAGAATGGAATGTGGAGGTCTATGGGAATTTGGATACTAAGTTAAAGGTTCTGATTGAAAAACTTAATGAGTCAGAAGCCTTAGCCTCAATGAGGTTGTTGAGTGAGGAGGAGATTACAATGACGAGGAATATAAATGAGTCCATATGGCAATCTAAGAGGCAAAAGGAAAGTTTGTTGTTTCAAAAATCTAGACTTAGATGGTTGAAAGAGGGAGATTCCAATTCAGCTTTCTTACATTCTTGTGTAAATTTTAGAAGAAGGAAGAATAGTATCTTAGCTTTGCAATCGGGAGATGTTTGGGTGGAGTGTCCGGATAATGTAAATCGGGAGGTCGTCAATTATTTTACGAACCTTTTTAGTGATCATATTAGGAACCGACCCTTGTTGGATGGACTCAATTTTAAATCTTTATCAACAGAAAGTAAAGTGGCCTTAGTAGCACCTTTTTTCATGGATGAGATTAAAGAAGCGGTGTGGAACTGTGATGGGGACAAGAGCCCTGGTCCTGATGGATTTAACTTCACTTTCTTTATAAATTTTGGGAGACTGTTAAGGATGAGCTTAAGGCAATAGTTTTTGGATTCCACTCGAATGGATCTTTGCCTAAAGTAGTATGTTCCTCTTTTGTGGCACTGATCCCTAAGAGGAAAAATCCACACAATTTAGGAGACTTCAGGCCAATTTCTCTTATCGGGTCAATTCACAAGTTGATCTCGAAGGTCTTGGCTGCTAGGCTAAAGTTGGTAATTGGTTCTCTCATCTCTCCTTGTCAATCAGTTTCATCTCTAACAGGTAAATTCTTGATGGAGTTATGGCCATTAATGAGGTGATTGATTTGGCAAAAAAGACAAAGAAGGAATGCCTAATCTTAAAGGTAGATTTTGAAAAGGCTTATGACTCGGTAAGTTGGGATTTCCTACGGTACATTATGGGTAGAATGGGATTCCATGGAAAATGGATGAGATGGATGCGTGCCTGTGTTTTCTCCGGGAATGTGTCGATTTTGGTAAATGGAAGTCCCTCTACAGAAGTAAATCTACAAAAGGGTTTAAGGTAGGGAGACCCTTTAGAACCCTTTCTTTTCTTGATAGTGGCTGAAGGGATCAGTGCATTGATGGATAGGGCAGGAGTGGTAGGCATTTTCAATGGTTTTGATTATGGTATGTCCCAGAGGTTTTCTCATTTACAATATACGGATGACACTATTCTAGTGGGGAATGCCTCCTATGATAACCTTTGGACAATGAAGGCGGTTCTTAGAGGTTTTGAGATGATATCGAGATTGAAGGTAAATTTTAATAAAAGTTGTATATATAGAATCAATGTAGAAGAAGAGTTCCTTCAGGCGGGGTCAAATTTTCTCTATTGCAAGGTGGGAAGGTTACCTTTCTCTTACTTGGGTCTCCCGTTAGGTGCAAACCCAAAGAGACTATCAACTTGGAAAACAGTGATTGATGTAATGAAGAAAAGGTTGTCTAGGTGGAAGGGTAGATTTTTATCTATGGGCGGGAGGATAGTACTCCTGAAGTCGGTGTTGTCCAGTATTCCACTTTATTATCTATCCTTCTTTAGACTTCCGAGGAAGGTACTTAAGATCATGGTTGGGATTCAGAGATCATTTTTGTGGGGAGGTGGGGAAAACAAAAAATGTATAGCATGGGTTAATTGGTCGAGTGTGTGCAAATCGAAATATTGTGGAGGTTTGGGTGTAAAGGATCTAGATCTTTTTAACAAAAGTCTACTTGGAAAGTGGAAGTGGCGTATACTTTTGGACAAAGAGGCCTACTAACATGATGTTTTACTGTCAAGATATGGCATACAAAGAAATGTGCCAGGGCCACAGGATTGGAACTCTAGGAACTTGTCACAATGGTGGAGGGATGTATGTGGAATTGAAAAAGGAACTTCGGCACCTGCAAACTGGTTCACAAATGGGGTGGGAAAGAAAGTGGATAATGGTTCAAACACCCTGTTTTGGCACGAGAAATGGTTTGGTGCAAACTGTCTTAAAGAAGCTTTTCCAAAACTTTTCTCCCTAGCACTTGATAAATCATCCACCATCAGTAATATGGGAAGGTGGGATGGGTCAGTTTGGAAGTGGGAGTGGAGTTGGCGGAGGACTTTGTTTGTTTGGGAAGAAGAGCTATTACAAATGTTCTCTGATACAATGGTAGGAACTGTTGTCTGTAGGTATTTGGAAGATGAGTGGGTTTGGGGAATAGGTCTATAGAATAAATATTCAGTTAAGTCTGCTTATGAATTTTTAATTTCACACACTGTTCTAGTAGGTCACCCCCACGAGTTGTCTACTATTTTCAAAAAAATTGGACTAGTTGTGCTCCAAGCAAGGTTTTAGCTTTCTCTTGGCAACTTCTTCAGGATAGAATGCCCAATAGGTTAAATTTGCTCCATAGAAATATTATGAATGATGTCCTCTCTTGTTCCTGTGTATTGTGTGGTCAAGCACATTAGTCTTCTGCTCATTTGTTCCAAAACTGCTACTTTGTATCAAGAATCTGGGCCTGGCTATACAGGTGGATTGGTTGCGATTTAGATGTGCCACCAGACATTCCAAGTCACTATTTGTTGCACATAGATCTGTTCAGAGGAAAGAATATGAAGAAGTTCAAAAACCTGTTTTGGCTAGCAACAATCTGGACAATTTGGTTACAAATAAATGCAATTATATTCAGAAATGAAACTGTGGTGTTCGAAAACTTTACTGATTCGATCAGGATTAAGTCTTGGCACTGGTTCTCTACTGAAAGAGTTCATTCTGGTTACTCTTTTACTGATTGGTGTATTAGTCCATCAAGTTGTCTCAGGTAGAAAGTGTGATGTGATGAAACAAGGCCAGCAAGTCATTAATAAGATAGTAACTTGTTCATGATGAGAGTTGGTTTGAGGATAAGTATCATAAAAAGTGAGAGAAAATGTGTGGTGGTTTCGGCTTGAGAGGAAAAAGTGAAAGTGTGCTTCAGGTGTCTGCTGATTACTCACTTGGTGTCAGCAAGAACTAACATTTTTCTTTGCAGGTTTGATTAGCCCTAGGCGGTTTTTGGCATCTTCTGGGAGCAGTTTCTTTATTTTTGTGTGTGTGTGAGGTGTGTTATGGTGCTTTCTTTGGTGTGTTCTATCTAAGGGTTGGGCCCCCCGCTGTCTTAGGGTTGGTTTCCTTTCTGAGGATCTTGATGTGGCCTGTGAGTGTTTACCTGTGAGCTTTTGTCTGTTTTTACTTTTATTTTATTTTCCTTTTAGTTAGCTTTGGTTAGTTTTGGACTCAATGCTTTGTTTCTCCTCGTGTGTGTTCTGTCTACTCTTTTGTCCCTCTTGTTAGTGGTTTGGTGAGTGTCCTTGTTATGGTTGTGTTGTCTGTGAGCCTTTACTGTTTCCCTTTTCCTGAAGTGTGAGTTTGTCCTTTCTCTAGTTCTTTCCATCCGTCTTCGTGAGTTTACTTAGTTTTGGCTTCAGGTGTTGGTGCTCCAAGTGACTGAGTCTCTTAGGGGTGGACTATGTTTTTGTGAATATTAAAGGCTTCAGTGGTTTGGTTGATAGTGTGTCCCTTCTTGTGGCATGTTCCTCCTTGTGGTTCTTTGTTGTTCTGGTTGGCTTCATGTAGCAGGCTCTCTATATTTTCCAAGCATGCACTATTCACGGTATTTCTTCATCTCGCAACTATGCTCTCACTGATGAATTTACTAATAACATTGCTGGCCCTTTTCCTTTTGTCAGGCTGCTAATCTGTTTGCAGCTGCACTATCGGTTTATGTTCTGGTTGTAGTGTTCTCAGTGTAGTGGTTTTCTTGTTTTACCTTGTTTTGCCTTGGTGCTATTTTCGAGTGTTCTATCTTCGCAGGTGCAACTGGTCCATATCAGTTAGCAAATTCATCAACTTCATCTTTGGTTCTACTTGGTTGAACTTGGTACTGACGATTTGGTGGAATCGGTTTTGCTATTGGGGCTTCCTGTTTTGGAATTTGGCCTGATCGTTTAGTTTATACTGGTGTTCTTGCTCTGGTTATAATGGTTCTTTCTTTGTCTAGGTCTTTGTAATATTAATCATGGGCTAGTTTGTTCTAGTATTCCAATTATATTGGTCCTTCTTTTATTTATTTAGGTTCTTGTACGGGTTGGGTACCCCTTGTTCTCCTATCAATATACTTTTGGCTTATAAAAAAAATGATTGTGATGAGGGATGACGTGCATGCAGGTTTCATGTCATATATAGAGTTTGATGGCGGTGGCACTTGACTCAACAGAAACGACAGCATATGTAACTCTTATATATGGCGGTGGAGTGGTTGACTTCAATATATTTGTTAAATTATTGGTGGACTTCTCAATTAAATATCCTTATCTTCACTTATGGAGTAGTATTAATTTACATGTGAACTACCTGGGTTCTACAATTAATAGCTATCGAATAATACTTGTCCTATATCCAATGATTTAAAATTAATAGAGCACATAATGTGACCTTGGAAAATTATGAAAAGTACTCATTTGTTCAAATTAACACCAGTTGTTTGATTAAATGGAGATATATATACAACACACATGTACCTCCAATATGTACACGATAAAATTGGACAGGAACACTTGTGACTTTGATGCGGGTTTGATCATTTTCCAGCTACATACAACTACCTTCAATGCTAATGTTTTATCAAAATTTCCTGAAAGTGGTTCACATCCCTTTTCTGGCGGTTATCTGACGGCTTGTGTGGTATAGGTTAGTATGAACGAGAGAGGTGCTCGTGGACGTGGACGAGGCTACGGAGGAATGGATTTCGCTGCCCAAGCACTGGCTGACGTGGCTGCTGCCACAGCTCTTCAGACGGCTAATGCTGTTACCCAGAACCAACAGGAGCAACAGAGGGCAGAACAAGCTGCAGAGGGAAGGCATCTGGACACTTTCCGACGTCAGAATCCATCGCCGTTTGATGGAGACGTGGATCCAATAAAGGCTGATCTTTGGATTCAGGAGCTAGAGAAGATCTTCAATCTGGTACACACTCCAGAGGAATCTAAGGTAACCCTATTCCGTGTTCCAGCTAGTGGACGATGCTGAGTACTGGTAGAAGGGCACCAGGCAGTTGTTGGAGGCTGAGCACCAGGCGATCACTTGGGGAGTATTTCATGGCAAGTTTCTAGACAAATACTTTCCCCATAATGCCCGGAAAGAGAAGGAGCAGGAGTTCATGAGGCTGAGTCAGCGGGACCTGACAATAGAGGAGTATGCGGCGAGGTTTGAATCCCTTGCCAAGTATTTCCGTTTCTTTCAAGACAATCCCAGTGAGGAATGGAAGTGTGAGCAATTTGAAGCCGGTCTGCGCTTCGAGATTAAAGAATAGGCATTGCCGTTGGAGATCAGGAACTTCCAAGCACTAGTGGAGAAGTGCCGGAAAATTGAGATGATGCGCAGAGGAAGGGATAACAAGGGAAGCGCAGGAGGACCTGTTCGTCCTAAGAGCCAGAATCAAGGCCAGAATTCAAAATGGAAGCAGAACCAGAGGAAGCCGTATCACCAGGCATCTAGCTACAACCAGAAATAACAAGAAGCTCGTCCCAGTGTTTTGGGGACACTTGGGACCGCGTGGGACACTTGGAAAAGGAGTGTCGTGCACCGAAGAGGGAGCATTATGTCAACCATGAGTAAACAAGCCAACCGTTAAGGGAAGAGTGTATACCATGAGTGGTGTTGAGGCATCGTACTCCGCTGATCTTGTGCAAGGTAAGTGCAACATTGCTGGTAATCTCTTGTCTGTACTTTTCGATTCAGGCGCAACTCATTCTTTTATTTCGATGGATCGTGTGAAGATTCTATACCTTGCCTGTTTCTTCCTTGCCATATAATCTGATTATTTCTACCCCAACTGCTGAACCTGTGATTGTTAATTTTGTTTGCTTAAATTGTCCTATCATCATTCAGAAAAGACATTTCCTTGTAGACTTGATCTGTTTGCCTTTAGTACAGTTAGATGTAATCTTAGGCATGGATTGGTTATCTTTCAACCATATCCTAATAGATTGTGCTCAGAAAACCTTAATCTTTAGGGAGGAGATTTCTGGATTTTTATCTACTAGTCAAGTAAGAGCTTCTTTGAAAGAAGGAGCTCAAGGTTACATGTTGTTGTTTTCCTTGGATGTCGAGAGCGAGTTTGACTTGGAATCCCTACCTGTCGTTCGAGAGTTTCCGGAGGTTTTCCTTGAGGATGTACCTGGATTGCCACCTATTCAGGAGATCGAGTTCGCGATTGATCTGATTCCAGGCACTGGACCAATATCCATGGCACCATATCGCATGTCACCATCAGAGCTAGAAACCTTGAAGGACCAACTTGAGGAGCTGATGAGGAAAGAGTTTATACGACCTAGTGTGTCACCGTGGGGAGCTCCAGTCCTGCTAGTAAAGAAGAAAGATGGAACTGTTAGGCTTTGTGTGGACTTTCGTCAGTTAAACAAAGTCACGATTAAAACAGATATCCTCTTCCAAGGATAAATGATCTTATGGATCAGTTGCGTGGCGCGGCAGTGTTTTCAAAGATAGATCTGTGGTCAGGATACCACCAGATACGAGTAAAAGCAGAAGATGTTCCTAAGACAGCGTTTCGAACACGCTATGGGCATTATGATTATTTGGTGATGCCTTTTGGAGTGACGAATGCACCTGCTATATTCATGGACTATATGAATAGGATCTTTCGTCCCTTTTTGGATCAGTTCGTAGTCGTCTTTATTGATGACATTCTTATCTATTCTCCGGACAAGAAGACTCACGTTGAACACCTTAGCATTGTTCTTCAGATCCTAAGAGAGAAGCAGCTCTATGTGAAACCAGAGAAGTGTGAGTTTTGGTTGGATCAAGTTCAATTCTTGGGTCACGTAATATCCCGCGAAGGAATCGCTGTGGATTCGACGAAGGTCGAGGCTGTTTTGGAATGGGAAAGACCGACAACGGCAACAGAAATCCGTAGTTTTGTGGGTTTGGCTGGCTACTACAAGAGGTTCATTGAGGGATTTTCCAAGATTGTAGGACCTCTCACCCAGTTGACTTGTAAGGACCAAGCGTTCGTGTAGACAGAAGCCTGTGAGAGAAGCTTCCAAGAGTTGAAAAGGAGGTTGACAACCTCACCGGTATTGATCCTACCTGATCCCAAGGAATCTTTTGAGGTTTACTGTGATGCATCGCATCAAGGTTTGGGCTGTGTGCTGATGCAAAATCGGAAAGTTGTAGCTTATGCTTCGAGGCAGTTGAAGATTCATAAGAGAAACTATCCGACGCACGATTTAGAACTAGCTGATGTGATCTTTGCTTTAAAAATCTGGAGACATTACTTGTACGGGGCTACTTTTAATGTTTTCAGTGACCATAAGAGCTTGAAGTACCTGTTTAATCAGAAGGAGTTGAATATGCGTTAGAGACGTTAGTTAGAATACCTGAAGGATTGTGACTTTCAACTACAGTATCACCGGAAAGGCGAATGTAGTGGTTGATGCCTTGAGCAGGAAGTCAGTTCATGCATCAGTGATGATGGTTAAAGAGCAGGAATTGCTAGAACAATTCCGAGATCTAAGTTTGTCAGTTGAGAGTACGCCAGGAAAGCTATGTCTGAACAGGACCACCGTGTCAAATGGATTAATGGAGCAGATAAAGGAGAAGCAAGAGATTGGTTAGTATCTGCAAACAGAAAGAGACTTAGTACGTCAAGGAGCTCTGTCAGAGTTTAGAGAAGGAACAGATGGAATCTTGAGGTTTGGCGAGAGAATCTGTGTACCTGATGATGCTGAGCTGAGGAAGCTGATTTTAGAAGAGGCTCATAAGAGCAGGTTGAGTATGCACCCAGGGGCCACGAATATGTATCAAGATCTTAAGAAGTTGTACTGGTGGTATGGGATGAAGAGAGATGTAATGGAATACGTCGCTTCTTGTTTGGTATGTCAGAAAGCCAAAGTGGAACACCAGAGACCAGCAGGAATGTTACAATCTTTAGATATTCCAGAATGGAAATGGGATGGAATCTCGATGGATTTCGTGACCAGTTAACCAAGGACTAAGAAGGGTTGTGAGGCTATATGGGTAATAGTGGACCCGATCGACTAAGTCACCACTTTTGCCAATCAATATGAGATACTCTATGGAGAAGTTAACCCAACTGTACATCAGAGAGATTGTTAGACTGTATGGTGTGCCTTCGAGCATTGTTTCAGACCGAGACACGCGGTTTACATCGAGGTTTTGGCAGAGTTTACAAAAATTGCTTGGAACGAAACTCAGATTGAGTTCAGCATATCATCCACAGACTGATGGACAAATGGAAATGACAATCCAGTCACTAGAGGACTTGCTGAGAGCTTGTGTTTTGGAGGATGTCGGGGGTTGGGACGAGTCCCTACCGTTGATAGAATTCACCTACAATAAGAGTTTCCATTCAAGCATTGGAATGGCACCTTATGAAGCCCTGTATGGCCGACGATGTCGGACGCCTTTGTGTTGGTACCAGGATGGTGAGAGTTTGTTGTTGGGTCCAGACTTCGTGCAACAAATGACAGGAAAGGTGAAGATGATTCAGGAGAAAATGAGGACTACTCAGAGTCGACAGAAGAGCTATGCGGACAAGAGACGACGACCTCTAGAGTTTGAGGAAGGCGAACATGTATTCTTGAGAGTCACGCCAACGACTGGGATTGGCAGAGTACTAAAGTCCAGAAAGCTTACTCCCAAGTTCATTGGACCCTACCAAATTCTTCGTCGTGTAGGTCCTATAGCTTATAAAATATCTTTACCACCCTTTCTTTCCAATATCCATGATGTCTTTCATGTCTCTCGGTTGAGAAAATACATTCCTGATACATCACATATCATAGAGACTGATAAAGTACAGTTAAAAGAGAACCTGTCCTTTGTGACTTCGCCGGCACGAATCGCGGATAGGATGACAAAGCAACTCAGAGGTAAGCAAATTCCTTTGTTCAAAGTCATATGGAATGAGACAACCGGAGAAGCAATGTGGGAAGCTGAGGACAAGATGAAGTTGCGGTACCTTGAGTTATTTCAAGGTACGTAATTTCGAGGACGAAATTCTTTTTAGAGGGGTAGAGTTGTAACACCCTGTTTTTCGTATGCTTCTTTATCAGTAAATACATATTTTAATGTGTTTATTTTTGATAAAATCCAGAGGATTATATTATTTAAAATAAAATCATTTTCTTGTGTTTTTTACCGTATGAAGTCACAGTAAAATTTTCGGTCGAAAATTCAGACGAAAACCGGTCTGGGTTCTCACTACTAGTACAGGTTTACTGAGCTAGAGACCAAATTTTAATTTGTGAACGAGACGGTTAGTGTTTTTATGATGTTTTGTGTTGGTTTGGAGTTTTTTGAAAAATCTTGTTCGGGGCCAAATCTTAGGGATTTCCCTGATGAAATCGTCAGGAAATACGATCGGGGAAGTCATCTGGTACGCAATGGAGTAGAGCATTAAGAGGATGAAGTGACATGATGTGAAGGTTATGATACACCTCAAAAGGTGAATCACGACTTTTTTTCAAAAATCTCATTTTTCATCTTTCTCTCTCCAATCGTATCACATCACCTTAACTCTTTATCCTCTCTACAAGCAACCCACCTTCTTTCTTCTCTTCTTTCTTCCTCTCCCAAAACCGTGACCCTCTCCTCTCACTCTCTATAAACACTCTTCATTTCCATACTTCATCACTTTCCTTCATTTCTCACATTTACACTTTACTACATTTCTTCTTCTTCTTCTTCTTTCCTCTTACAAAGTTTACATTTTTATCAAGCTTTTCTCTTAGAGTTCTTCATCAAAGGTTTTCATCTTGTTAAGGGTAATACTTCTATGTATTTATTTTTCAAAGTTTCATCTTTTATTTCAAAGTTTTCTTTATATGTCCTTTATGTGCTTTTAACTTCTAAAACCTCTCAAAAATGGTAGAAAACTCCTTTTGAGTTGAAACCACTTTCTATATTCTTGTATTTACTCATACTATCACATACTAAAAGGTTGTGTAAAACAAAGTTTCCTACCTCTTCTTCCTAAGGAGGCCGAAACCATGTATATGGTTTAGGTGAATCTTGTTTCAACTTTTACATGTATGAATTTGTATTTGAGTTTTATTTCCAAGATGATCATGGACCAAGGCTTCCTTATGTCAAAGGATGCTATGTCTAAGTGATTGAAAATTTTAAATATTTTTACCCTATTTTTTATGTAAAGACCAAAACCAATGAGTTTTAAGGCAATGATGTTTAAGTTTTGTTTTCCAAAATGATCATGGATTAAGACTCCTTGATATAGAAGGATGCTATGTCCAAGAGATTGGAAAGTTTGAAGATTTCTAACCCCTATTTCTTGAAAAGGCCGAAACCTTAAATGGTTATGGCAAAGATGTTGAGTTTTGTTTTCCAAAGTGATCATGGACTAAAAAGCTCCTTATGTTAAAGGATGCTGTGTATAAGTGATTGGAAAGTTTAAAATATTTCTTGCTTTATTTTCCTATGATGGTCGAATGTAACATTTGACCTAGGATGTGTTATTTTATTTTGTTTTCCAAGATGATTATGGATTAAAGCTCCTTCATATTAAAGTATGCTATGTCCAAAAGATTGGATGATTTAAAGATCTCTAACCTCACAAACTTGTTAAGGCCGAACCTAAGAGTTCATGGTCTAAGACATTTGAGTTATCCATTTTTAAAAATGATCATGGTTTCAAGCTCCTTACTATGTATGGATGCTAACCTAAAGAGATTGGAAAGTTTAGAAATTCCTAGCCTATTTATCTATGCTTGACCGAAACCCTGAGTCAAGTACTTCGTGGGATTTTTAATTCAACTTTGTTAAAATATTGTTGTTTATGAACTTCTAGCACTTAAGGATCATAAATCCAAGAGTCGCATAAATTTCGGAAACCCCTAATCCTAGTTTATTGTATGAACCGAACCTATACCTTGTGGTTAGTGCTCTCGAGTTGATTTTTTTAACTCATAATTTTATGTTGGTAACCTTAGACTTCCATCGCCGGAGAAGCAAGGACATTTGTGAACCTTCTTTTCAAATTCAAAACTCTTAACTCCGACATGAGGTAAAAGGGGATTTCCTAAAGATATTCAATAACTGTATGCATGTGTGTATGTGTTTAACTGGATATTTATATGTTGATTGAGCTTACTTGGTTATCTAATGTACTTGAACTGTTATGCTATTATCTGATGTTGAATTGTGCTTGTTCTAAATGTTATAATGCATATCTGTGATGAACTGCTTTCAATTGTGATATTAGCATTGAACTGAGAACATATACTGTTGTTGATTGAAAGTTTGCTAAGCCGGACTTGTGTCTGTGCTCAACTGTTATAAGGATTAAAAACCTTAATAAGGTTTGAAGATGAAAGGATTGGTGTTCTTTTCCAAAAACTCATTAACTTAAAGTACTTGTTTTAAATGTTGAAATGGTTTTGGTGAACTATTTTTATACAAGAGAAAAATCCTTTTCGAACTATGTGTCTTCAAGTGAAAAACTTTCAAGATAATTTGGCAATATCCTATTGGGGATTTTCAAAGATAAAAGTATTTCAAAGATGCTTTATAAAAGAATTTCAAAGAAAAGGTTTTCTGCTAAATGTTTTAGAAACTTTCCGATAGCCTGGATAGGTTATCGAGGATTCTGTTTTGAATTTGATTTTCACTGAACGAAAAATAAGTACTTAAGAAAGAGAATCTAGTACGCGAGACGTCGCCCCTAGTATTCAGTTATACGCACGTGATCTTGGATCAGTGTTAATTCGGGGCCATGAGTCATATTCATGATGTTCTGGACTGAGAGTCCAATTCTCGAAATCGAGGACAGTGCGTTCTGATTTCCTTGTTGTGGGCTATTGTCCTTATCATGATATGTTCAGAACATGAATAAAAGCATAAGTGATTTATATGACCACAACCCTTGACTGCGACATCGGTCTCGGGCGTTGTGATTGAGCATTCAGACTGTGTGTCCTATGTTTCTAAGTTTTCAAGTGATGGGGAAATAATGATTAAGTCGTTAGTTTTGAGCAGCGATAGCGAAAAAGAATGAACACGAAGAAAACCTTTTGAATAAAATATTCTCTCATGTGCATTTCCTCAGGCAGACGTGCTTTCTTACATATCAGATACAAGGTGGTATCTGGGAGTCAGTCTATGTGACCGGTTCAGAGGCACATATGACGTTGCTCGTCCTGAGACCTTAAATGCATGAGGGTATGGAGGCAACTGCCCGGTGGGCTAGAGATTGACCAACTCTAATTCTTCTCCAGTGGAAAACGGTGTTGATATCTCATGAGATTAAGTTAGAGCCTGATATTGAAGTGCCATGCATATTTTCAAAGATTGATTGTGCGGGTTTGAGACCCTTTGATATAACACTGTTATGTTATGTATATGCATGATTTAACTGGTTATATGATTATGTGATGTATGTATCATGTATATGGTTATTGTGGGATATATCTTATGACGGTATCTCACTATTGCACATTTGTATGTTCTGTTCTTTTCTTCTTGTACCGGGTATGCACGTGCTTTTAGATGAATCCGAACGTTCCCTTGGCACACACTACAAGAATTTTCACTGTTTCCCAAGGCCTTGGGAAATCCAGAAAATCCATGGGAAAGTACACATTTCCCATAGGTAAGCCCTGAGAAATACCTCGCGATTACGCCCTTAGGAAATTTCCCAGGGATTATTCCCTGGGAAACTTTTCCCACAGGTAATCCCTGGGAAAATTTTCCCAGGGTTTTAACCCTGGGAAATATATGTTTTTTTAATTATAAAACTTTATTTATAGCTTAACATTATTATTAAACTAGATAAATAAATAAATATTTTTTTTATATGAATGCATCAACAAAGAAATTAACATCATAATTCAAGCAAACAATTTGTTCTACGAAAAATGTTATTCAAGTCATATTTGTTCAACGAAAAAAGTAATTCAAACCATAATTAACATCATATGTAAAATAAACATATAAATTCATTCAAAAGTCTAAGAATCCTCATTATAAGGATCCTCAACAAAATTGTCAAGAGAGTCGTCATCCTTCTGAGCACGCTGGATCGTCTGACTAGCCTGGCGTCGCTATCATTGCTATGGGGGCTGCTGTGGCTGCAACTGTCGCACTGTCTCCATCAGCTGTCGCATCGTATCCATCATCCGACGATGCTCCTCGTCCCTCTGCCACTCCTTCTCCTGGGAAGCGACCAACATCTGCATCAACTAAGCAATCTCCGTAGACTCCTGAGTGTGAAGACTGCAGGTGGTGGACGCTCCAACCCTAATCTCTAACTTGCACGAGGGCCCTTTCCGATAGTTGGTGGCAAGGTCTCAGCACCGTACAAACGACCCTTATACTTGCAGCCGACGACTTCTGCCCAAACATTCAGCACAAGCTGCTTGTCCTCCTGTGGGTTAGCTGGGGTGGATGGTGAAGAGGCTGATGCTTGAGACCTATGTTGACTCATCCTCTCATAAAACTCCTCCTGTTACAATACATCAGACTATCAAAATTTGAACAATATGTTACAAGATAAATTATGCAGAAAATTGGACAGAGTTTCCCCTAAAACTACAACATCCCAATGTTTACAAACAGAACACCGCAATTTAAATCCATAAATCATTATCAAAAGCTCAACAGGATGCACACAAATTATCATGTCCAAACTAGTTATAACATTTCCAATGTCAGGCAATATCAATAGGTCCAAATATAAAGTGATCCTACAGACTCAGTAATCAAAACATGAATAGTATGTTACACGATTAATTATGCAGAAAATTGGACAGAGTTTCCCCTAAACCTATAACATCCCAAACTTTACAAACTGAACACCACAATTTAAAACTGCAAGTCATCAAAAGCTTAATAAGATTCACAGAAAGCAATATATTCAAACTGGCTTGAGAGCCAAAGCAAAAACCACATACTGACATCATTTGTCTTTGTCCAATGAAATTGATTAACAACACTAAAATTAGAATGTGAAAGTTGAAAAAGATACTCACTTCAGTAAAGAATATGTGAAATACAATCTTGCTTTCTTATTAAACTCCCTAAAAGTTAATGCTCAAACTAGTCATAACATTTTAGGCTCTCTGCCTCTCAAGTCCAGCAAAGTATGAGTTTTACAATATCTATTAAAGTCAATAGCTTCTTCAAAAATCAAAAGGGCATATTACCTGAGTGCGCTTAGAGCGCTCATCTATGTACTCGCCTGTATCCTTCCTAGTATGGGTGCGTTTGTGAACCTCATGAATTTGTACTCCTCGATTATACTGGCGAGCCTATAACACAAGCATAGATGATTAAGATAACAATCAATGAACTATAATGTTGGAATAAATACATTTAATGCATAAAGAATGACAGTATGTGCATACCATACGATCTGCCCACTGCGACTGGGAAATGCTACCTCCCGTGTGCAAGATCCCACCCATTTCTGATGCTCTATTTTTCTTTGCCTGATCAGAAATTTTTTTAAATTGATCAGAAGCCCAATAACGACGCAACTCCTCCCAAATACCATCTCCAATCCATGATCGTTGTATGCCACTCTCACGAGCCTCCCTAGGCATATCAGAAAGGCGTTCGGAGGCTTTATGGTGAAAGATCCTCTTGATCTCTGACTCATCTTCGTTCCTCCATGCCGCCTGACCCTGTATTAAGGTAAATAACAATTGTTATACTAATAGTTTCGGAAATAATAAAAACCACATTAAGTAAATTGAAATTTGCTACTTACTTTAAACGCATCAAACATACTAATCCGCTCATTGTCAGTGAGTTTTCCCCATCATGTAATTGTCCTATGATACCTTTGCTGGATAACAAACGCGATGGCACTCGCTGCTCTCTTACAAGGAAGGGACCTTAACAGTAAAGACGCATGAACCAATCAAACACATGGTAATAAATTATGATAAAATGCATGAATCAACCAAACACATAGAAATTTTATTAATTCTTAC
Source organism: Sophora flavescens (assembly GCA_030762895.1). Lineage (NCBI taxonomy): Eukaryota > Viridiplantae > Streptophyta > Magnoliopsida > Fabales > Fabaceae > Sophora > Sophora flavescens. Next base: position 178,991,457 of record CM061066.1, read on the forward strand.
CCGTTACCACTAGGCCTAATAATAGGTCGACCATCGGGCATGAGCTCAACTACCTCTGACCCATCTAGCTCCTCTAGCTCCACTGGCTCCACTGGCTCCTCTAGCTGTGCATGCACATCTGTAACTGAAGGTGAGCGTGAATAGTCGGGACTATATTGTTGCTCCTCACATGCCGAAGGAGATGCTCTATAGTGTGCATGTGTCGTGACCCCCGAGGTGGGAATCATATCGATATGAGGCGATGTAGGTGCAACACATGGAGGCGGTGAAAATGCTTGCTGTGGTGGGCGCGATGTAGGTACATGTGGGTGTGGTGCCGACGCTGACGAGGTAAACATTGAAGGCATGCGTGAGTATCCGTCTGTAGACTCAAGAATCACTAAATTGGTGGAAGGTCTGTTCCGACGATGACGGGGAGTTGGACGAGGGTCAGTATCAAACATAATACCCTTACCCTTACCCTTACCTTTGATGGGTGGAGGTGGGTCACGTCCTGAAGACATGTCTACAGAGCAATTTAATGTTAAAACAAAAGTTATCAGATATAGCAATAATATAAGTTATCTAAGTCATAAAGTCAACAAATAATTAACTAATAATCCAACAGCCAAAAATAAGTTATCTAAGTCATAAAGTCAACAAGTATAACTAACTAATAATCCAACAACCAAAAATAACTTAGTCATCCAAATCATAAAGTTTTCAGAGGATCTAATACAAATTAACTACGATTTATTCAGAATTTGAGTCATCGTCTTCAGCTTCTGTTGAGTCATTATCTTCTTCCTCATCTTCAGATCATGTCTCTTCATGTTCTTCAGTGGAATTATCGTATTCTTCATCCAAATGCTCCTGGATGGATGACAAATTGGCGATATTCACTTCTTCACCAGCAACTTGCAAGTCCCCTAAGCCATCAATAGGGTCAATTTCAATGACTTCAGCTACATGTGACATTACATCCACTTGATAAGGCACCTCTCCCTATGAATCATCCACTTCGATGCTACCCCTTGGTGTTGTCTTGATGGCGACGGACCAACCTCGTTTGTCCTTATGAGTTGGTGGATAAGGTACATAATACACCTATCTCACATTTTCTGCTATGATAAACGAATCATCCCTTTGATATCTTCTACTCATTCGGATGTCCACAGTATTACATTTCGGGTTAAATTTTGTGTCTCTACCGGACGGATCAAACCAGTTACAATAAAATAGAACTATTCTTTCAGTGTAGTCTAAAGAAGGGTACACCAGTTCATATATATGTTGGATCACGCCGTAGAAGTCATTTTCAATTCCTTCTGTGAGACCTCTTACGTGGACCCCGCTGTTGATGGTTTTTTTGCCCTCCGTCCATGATTGGGTATGAAATTTGTACCCGTTCACGAAGTAAGTGTGCCATTCTTTGACTTCTGTATTAGGACCACCGGCTAAGTTCCTTAAGTGTTTGTTGATGGGAGTTGGTTTCTCACGGTAAACCTACATATATCAGTTCTAAAAAATCATGTCTGGATTTTACTCACAATGGATAATTCAAAGAATTTTAAGATACTAACTTGTTGCTTAAACCAGATTGGAAATTCAGCATGTATACGAGCGGACTGTTCTTGCTCGCTGTTTGCAGATATCAAGAAGGCACTGTAAAGTTGGACAATATATATTATTAGCAGAAAAATATATACTATTAGGTAATTGAAAGAAAATGATACGAAATGCGTACTCAAGGTATGGTTTAACTTCAGTACAATTGATCAACACATGAACATGAGCCGACTTCCTCTCTTTGTCCGATAACCAGTGAGAGGTCTCCTTCCTGGAAGCACGACCAGGCTGGCAAAAGACTGACAAGGTTAACGGATGTCTTTCACTTTCATTTTCCATTTCACTCCTACTATTTGTTGGTGACAACATGAAGTTCTTGAAATAATGGGAACAAAAATGGGTTGTCTCGCGGTGTAAGTAAGACGCACAGATTGATCATTCAACCTTAGCCTTATTTTTCACCGGTCGTTTTGAATCACCCATGAATCTATAAAACAACAAAAAGTTCATAGTCATATCCTTTCACCGGTCCACCAAGCCTCGCTTCATATGCAAGATGTACTGGGAGATGCTCCATAGAATCAAAGAAACCAGGGGGGGAATATTTTCTCCAACTTGCATAGAATGATGGGAATATTTTGCTCCATCCTAATCAGGTCATTCTCCCTCAACGTTGCAGAGCACAAATACTTGAAGAATTGATTCAATTCAGTAAGCGGATTCAAGACATGCACGAGCAATGAACTAAAAGCAATAGGAATCAAACATTCCACGAATACATGAAAATCATGGCTTTTCATCCCATGCATCCTTCCTTTGTTAACATCGGCACATCTTGCTGAGTTGGAAGAATAACCGTCTGGCATCCTAAGTTCTGTTATCCAGCGACAAACGGTCTTTGCTTCATCGACAGTTAAAGTGTAATTAGCTTTTAGTTTTAACATCTTCCCATTAGCATGCGACTTTAGCTCCAACTCTGGTCGTCTACAGTACAAAGCTAAGTCCATTCTTGCCTTCTCATTGTCCTTGGTTTTCCCACTCACATTCATGACAGTGTTTACTATGTTATCAAAAAAGTTCTTCTCTATGTGCATAACATCGAGATTGTGTCTCAACAAATTATCTTTCCAATACGGGAGGTCCCAAAAAGTACTTCTTTTTGTCCAGTTATGGACTTCCTCGTATCCTTGTAATTTGGACTCACGACCGTTACCAATTACTTTTGGTAGTTCTCTTACTCTACTCCAAATCTCTTCCGGTTTGCACCTAGGCGGCGGTGCATCTTTTTCAACTTCCCCCTTTTTGAAGACATTCTTATTCCGTCTAAATGAATGATCCATTTCCAAGAACATACGATGCGAGCCAAACCAAGAACTTTTCCCCCCGTGTTTCAAGGTAAAGGTCTTTGTATACTCCATGCAACGTGGACATGCCAATTTACCATGAGTCCCCCAACCAGACAACATACCATAAGCAGGGAAGTCATTAATGGTCCACATCAAAGCTGCCTTCATTATAAAATTTTCCTTCCTTGCGATATCGTATGTCAACACGCCGCTCCACAACCTCTTCAAATCATCAATCAAAGGCTGTAAATAAACATCAATACCAGCCTTCGGACTGGATGGTCCCGGTATGAGACACGTCAAAAACATATAAGGTTTCGACATGCACATATTAGGAGGAAGATTGTATGGAGTAACAATTACAGGCCAACAAGAATATGGTGAAGCCGATGCTTGGATATACGGGGTAAAACCATCGGAGGTTAAACCAAGTCGTACATTACGTGGATCCGACGCAAAATCAGTATGTACCCGGTCAAAGTGCTTCCATGCTTCACCATCGGATGGATGCCATAAGACGTCTGAAGTTCTTTTGTTCTCAAAGTGCCATGTCATTTTTCCTGCAATTTGCATTAATGCGAAAATTCTCTGTAGCCTTGGAACTATTGACAAATAGAACATCGCCTTTACGGGAATTGGTTTGTTATTACTTGTCCCAGACTTGGGAGGGCAATACCTCGGAGCTTAACAAAATTTGCATTTGACCAAAGCTCCATCATTTATGCCGAATTCATTGTCGTAATACAACATGCATCCATTAATGCAACAATCAATCCTCTTGACTTCCAATCCCAGCTTCGGCACTAACCTCTTTGCACCATAATAATTCTTTGGTACAACTCCTTTTATAGGTGTCACGTCCTGAAGCATTTTCAAAAAAAAAATCCAAACACTTTTTAGGAATATTCCAATTGGACTTGCAAGCTAAAATCCTTACACACAATGATAATTTAGAGTCTGAGGCCCCTTCAAACAATGGCTTTTTTGTTGTCTTAGTTAAAAGATTATAAAATCTTTGTGCTTCCTCATTCGGAAGATCTTCAGTGTTATCGTAATCGTGCGCCTCGTTTACCCCGAGAGCATCAATACCCCGTTTAAAAGCAATAGTTTTCAGGATCATATCTACAATAGAATATAGACGTCATATACAAGCAAACAACATACAACCATACCGGTCTTAGAACAATATATTGAAATCACTTAGTTAATAACAAACAATAAAATAGAGGTGTAGAAATCTCAGAGTTCTTCGTGGAATGATTCTTGAGAGAAAAGATAACTTCAGACTTCTTTATCCACTACTTGAAATCCGGATTAAAGATGATTCATCCTGTGGTTTTCAGATATACTAATCAGTAACAATGACAAATAACTCAAAGGAATGTCCCAAAAAGAAATAACTCAAACAAACATTTTGAATCAAAAAACCTGCTATTGTTTATTAAAGTTTTCATTTTGTCAATTTCAGTTTCTATAATTTGATGGGACATTGTATATCTGCATGAAATACTTATGTGAGTTTTCAAGTTAAATAATCCTCATCAAGGTCCTGCCTTCTGTACTTCGATCAATTTCAAGAAACCTGCTATCTCAATTCCTGAATGACCCTCTATTCCCCTACCTACTAATGTATACCCTTTTGCACTCATCTTAACTGTCTCCAACTCCTCTAGCTGTATTAACAGATTTAGGTCTCACTTTTTGAGCCCTTTGTTCCCTAATCCTTGTTGGCTATTCCTATACTAACAAGGTCATACTCATAATACTCAACTTTCAAGCCTGCAAAAGAGCTTAACCACATGATAATAAAAGAAGGTTTCAAGACAGTAATTATTAAGATCATCCAAACAATTAGCTTGGCATGGCATAATCTAATAACCCAAACAGAAATAAAAGTATCACCACATCAGGCATAATCAAAGGGTGTGAACATACCATGTTGTCATAACCTTTAATTAATTTGGCATAATCAACCTCAGCATTCTTTCCCTTCCCAACTTCACTCACTTTCCCTCTATTCTCGATCTGAGCCTTGTAAGCTAGAAAACCACAGAGCATAAGGGAAGGATACTGTTATGATAGTGAAGAAAACTAGCATCAGGGACTAGCTTACCGAACGAAGGACGGAGTCGTGAACAGAGGAAGGCGGCACTACCGGACCGGAAAGGGGCTGGGAGGCGCGAAGGAGGGTGGGGGCGGCGTTTAGCTAGGGCGCGAAGGAAGGAGTGAATGCGGAATGAGACTTTGAGGAGAGTGGGTTAACACCACTTTCCCACGGCTTAAGCCGTGGGAATTGCCGCTTCTTTTTACAATGGCAAAGGCCGTGGGAAATGCCGTGTAATCTTCACACGGCTCAGTCTGTGGGAAAATAAATCCTTTTCCCAGGGTCCTACCCGTGGGAAACAGCACAATCTGGTAGCTGCGGCCTAACTCGTGGGAAAACAAGCGGGAATGTTTGGCGCTTCTGTTCCCAGGGCTTAGACCGTGGGAAAACTAGCGAGAGGTTTCCCAGGGCTTCAACCGTGGGAAATATTATAATTTCCCGGGGATTTATTTCCTTGGGTGAAAATCCCTGGGAAATAACTTAATTTCTTGTAGTGACAGTCGAGCTCGAGGAGTGAAGTGTTTGATCATGCTGGGACGACAGGGAACTGGACTATACATGAGGGTGCGACGACCGCAACGTATTGAGGACCAGTCACGACTACCGAAACGAAAGCTAAAGGAGTGCCCGTACGAAGGATTCATACCGTCGAGACGAGGAATGTGGCGCTTCCACCTCCATGGTACTACCTTCATACGCTACAAGTCACTGGTCTCCTTCATGAGCATTTTGATCCAGTTGAACCGCTTGCGGAGGATCCAGTGGAGGAGGATCCCGAGGAAGAACCTCTTGAGCTGATAGAGGTCAATGACGACGAGGAGGAGGAGCCAGAGTACCATCCGCAGGATCCCAGAGATGACGACGTCCCTATCGACAATGGCGGTGACGTTATCGATCCGGCATCTGATATCTCGTCTGGGGGTAGCGTCTGTGGTCACTTTGCATGCAGGAGGCATTGGTAGATCGTTCATCTGCTTTTGGAGTTGTCCCGATAGTCCCTAGGCTTTTAGAGCCATCTTTTGAGTCTTATACCCAGTTCCCTATCCCCGGTTTGATGTTTCTTTTTTTACCCGTTTCTTCAGTAGCTGTTCTAGTGTATGTTGGTCGGTTCGACAATGCCTGTTTTGTAATCAAACCTAAGATCCCAAGTGGGACAGTTATATTTATATGAATGATGTTTATTTTCAATTTCCGAGTGTTCATCACCTTTTCTTAACTTCTTTTAACAAACAAGAAAAAATTGAGTACCCTTTTTCAGTAGCCCTATATAAAAGGGTATTTTTCCGAAAGCGATCAGCGTTTTAAATAGGTTTCTTTTCTGTAACGGTTAACCATGTGATGTTGGGTTTTAGGATGTCACAATGGTGTCTTCTTGATTTAGGAATAAAGGGGGTGGGGGGGTGATAGGGTCAATGTTTTAGATTTGAAAATTTTAGGGATTTTGAAATAATAATAAAAATTACACACAAGGGGTTGCTTATGGTGGGACATATGTCCAGGTCTCTTACCCTAGCCAAAGCCTCAAACATAAATTACTTTACATTCAACTCACTTTTAACCGAAATTAATTTTCGTAAAATCAAATTTTGCCACCATAGAGCCAAACACACACATAATTGCCATCAATCGAAGTAGTGTAAAAAATATTGTTTAATTTTTTAAAGTTAAAGGATGAATTTGACATAAAAAATGTTAAGAATGAATGCAAAACACAAATTAATTTTAAAGAACAAAATTATATATTTTGCCTTATTATTATTATTGCTATCATTATTATAAAAAAATACATTGACATCCCCAGGCCTAGCTTAATTATACTTAATAATTCTCATCCTTCAATAGCTACATAGTATATTATAAGAGGATGTTAGTGCAAGTGTAACTATTGAATGAAGGTTGCAAGCTGATCATTCACATTAAAAATATATACAAATATCTTTCAAATTAAAAATCGTTCATTAAGTTATGGTCCTTAAATTAAAAAATGTCGTCGAATTTGACTAATATGATAGACTTTTTTCAATTTAGGGTACATTTTTTTCCTATTTCTTAATATAAGGGATCAATTTATCACCTCACTATAATTTTAAAGACCAAAATGACAATTCACTCGTAACTATAATCACGCTTTTTTGAAGAGGTAATTGTAATAAATAATTGAATTTCATGTGAGCTATGAGCTAAGAAGGATATGAAGCATTATTATTATTATTATTATTATTATTATTTTTATTTTTATTTTGCTTATAAAAAAAATTATATTTACTATTATTAAATTAAGGGCACAGTGAGTCGTATTTAAACTGTTGTTTGAAAGTAACAGTGATGCGCAGCGGAGCGCTGGAGTTGCAAGTCCGTCCAGCAGAGAAGAGAGAAGAGAGAAGAGAGAAGAGAGTTTGATTGATTTGTTGATGTTGCAATGGGAAATCAGAAGCAAAAATGGACGGCGGATGAAGAAGACGCTTTGAACCGCGGCGTCCAGAAGTACGGTGCCGGCAAGTGGAAGAACATCCTCAAAGATCCCGACTTCGCCCCTTTCCTCATCACCCGTTCCAACATTGACCTCAAGGTTTCAAATCCTCAATCTCCTCTTCTAGGGTTAGGGTTAGGGTTCTTGCTTCCATTCTCCTCATAATCGTAAATTTTTCAGGACAAATGGCGAAATTTGCATGTTAACAATGGTCTAGGAGGCCCTAAAGATAAATCAAGGACTCCCCAGCCCAAAGGAACAACTTCATCTTTACCTCCAGCTCCAGTTGTCACTCCTACTCCACAAGGCGCTGTTTCTGCTCCTCAGAATCAAATCCTTGTCGTTGATGATCCTGCTTCAAATTCTGTAGACGCCACGCATCCTCCTCGGTATACTTCTCTTCTCTTTTTCTTTGTGCAAATGCAACTATTTAATCGACCAAGGAATCGAATTTCTTTATTTTATTACTGTTGAATGTGTTGTGTTGTGTGTGCGGTGTGCCTATACTACGTGGTGTGTTAAAAGGAGAATTTTTTTTACCGGCAAATATGAATCACAAGATTAGGGTTGTTTGCATTGTTTCTAGTTTCTTGTTTTCAAAAATAATTACAAAAATGTCATGTTTACTGTTGTCTGTGCAAATGCTACTATTTAATCAACCAAGGAATCCAATTTCTTTATTTTGTTTCTATCGAATGTGTTGTGTTGTGTGTGCCCATACTATGTGATGTGTTAAAAGGAGAATTTTTATTACTGGCAAACATGGATCACAAGATTATCTATTGTAAAAACTAAGCACAAGCACCAAGATATAAACTTTGAAGAATTCAGATGCTGAGCAGTGAGCAACAAATAGTTGCCATGTAAATAATCTTATCCTATATACGATATACCCATAACAAGTTTTTCTTAAAAATCCCGGTATTCCATTCCACCCAAAGACACCAAATGACCATAAAACTTTACCCTCCTTGTTCCTTCTAAAGCCATTCTACTTAATCAAAAGAACCTGTTCCAAGGTGTGAGGGGAAGACTCAACCAACACACCATCATACTTATTTGAAATGAAAACAGCTTCCTAGTAGACAAAGCTTTGTTAGGTCCATAGTTACCAGATTGAATGTACAACCCTTGAACCCTGAAAACTGCATACTAGTTCCCGCGCACTGCATACCAATTAATGGTACTTTGCAGTATAAAGAAAGTTTTTTGTAATTATATGGCAAGAAGTAAGTAATCGTGGAGTATGGGTACTACCCATACTCCGTACTAGACAGTTCTGCAAACCTTGTAACAATGGTTAGGTTTGTGAACCTACAACGAATCATTAGTATTAATCTCATTGATGAAGCTATGTTTGGAATGGAATGACAATTACCTTCATTCCCATGTTTAGTATATGGAATTTCAATCATCATGGAATAGAATCAGAAGTATAGCTAAATGACATAAATGCCCGTGTGAAAAGATACACAAGCTTTTCTTTTAAACATTGTACAAATGGAGTGGAATGACGGTTTTGCATCATGAATTCAACATGATTTTAATAGGATAAATTGCCAATTATTATATGTTTATAATGAAGAGATCTGTTTTTAACATGGTTTTGCAATGAGGTAAAATATGATGTTACCGAACTATTCATTTCGGTTAGACTTTACATCATTTCTAGCTGATTATCCTAAGTTATGATATGTTATAAATTGAATGGAACCCTTTAATATAATAAATCTTTCTTATTTAGTATTTGTCCTGTTAATTAAGACCATATCACGAGGGGTTGTTTGTACTCTTGTTCATTTTATCAGGTACAGTGCAATGGTTTTTGAAGCTCTATCAACAATCAAAGATCCTAATGGTTCTGACATAAGTGCCATTGGCCGTTTCATTGAGGTCAGATGAAGTTTTTTTCTTTCTTTTTGGTAATATTTTTCCATATTTGACAACATGCTATTACAATTTTGTAGATTGGTTGAATGTCCTGTTTCGAGATTATCTTTTATAATAACATGCTCACTTCAGTTTCTTATACAGTCTTTTTTTTTCTTCCATCAGTTGTGAAAATGATAAATGTAAGTCCTATTTATAGATAATAGTATCATCTGACCTTTTGTCGGATAGTTATGGTCATTTTGAATTGCATTTTAGTGAAAACTATTCAGTTTGTGTTGCAATTTCCTTCTTTCTGTGCTGAGGCCCTGCAACTTTTTTTCTTTTGGGTGGGGGAGAAGAGGGTAGAAATTTAGTTTACCATGTAGCATCTATTGTGCATTTGATATTTTAGATATTGGTTACTCTTTAGTATGCTTTTTTTTTGTAAATAGATTTTACAATAAATAATGACCTCATATAACACTGCAGCAAAAGTACAAGGTTCCTAAAAATTTCAGAAGGGCATTAAGTACAAGGTTGAGGAGGCTTGTTAGCCAAGGGAAACTTGAAAAGGTAAACTCGTCCTCTATGATGCTTTGTAGAAATATATATTATAACTAATCATTTTTATTGTTTCAACTTCAAAGCTTTTCCTTTATATCTATAATAATAATGTGTGCTTATTAATTATGATTTTCTCAGTTCCCTTGTGTACTAAACCTGCTGGCCACTGGTCTGGTTTGGCCTTGAAAAAGTGTTTGATTGTGATTGTGCATGTCTTTTCTTTTCAAGAGTAAGCATCTGCCTGGAGTCATCATGCTAGATATGCCTCTATTGGAAAGCTATTTTGTATTAATAATAATGTCTTTGTTTCGCTTTGCCTAACTTTGTAGGAAAAAAAAAATTACCTGTGATGACTGCACTCTTGGCACATAGCAGAAATTTCACATATTTAAGCTGAATGATGTTGAAGCTTGTTTTCATGGTTCTATCTATGTGGATTTATTCACTGTTTACATCATGTGCAGGTGCAAAATTGTTTCAAGATAAAAAAGGCCACCCCACTGGGAATGAAATCGCCACCACCCAAAACTCCACCAAGACCAAATGATGGCTGCCCATTGCAGTCACCAGACTCTAGTTTTTTGGCACCTAGTCAGACATTAAAGGAAGCTGCTGAAGTCGCAGCCTACAGAGTTGCTGATGCTCAGAACAAAGAAATTTTGGCTGCTGAGGCAGCAAAGGAAGCGGATAGATTGACAAAGCTAGCTGAAGAGTCAGAAAAAATGTTAGAGCTTGTGACAGAGATGTTTGAACGAGGTACTGCAATAAGCAACCCCAGCTACTCACTAATAAATTTTTCCAACATTAATTAATAAGTAAAATAACTTCTTTTCTTTTGGGTTATTGATGGCAGGTTTGCGTGGTGAAGTTGTTCGCTTTCCCTTTCATATCAATATTTGATGATGAATAGATTCGTTTTCATTTTGGTTTCCATATGTACATTCGTGGATCCAGCGAATATTACTTGATCATGGATATGAGTTGACTTTTTTTAATAAGACATATTTAACGGATTATAAATGGAAAGTGGTTTGTTTTTAGCCCATCCATTATAATCCAATACAGAATTCATCCAAACCTCAGATTTACATCTCCGGTATTCTTTGAGTAGTTAAAGTAATTTTTATATCAACTCATGCTTATTATAGGCAATGTCTTCCTTGTTCGGCAGCGTAGATACTGTCTATCGAATTAGTCTCATTTGATTACCGTGAAAAAGAAAATATCTCATTTAGGTCTGTTTTACAAGGTCAATCCGTTAGTTTACCGTGGATGAGAAAGTAGTCATGTTTGATAATTGTCTTTCTAATTAGCTTATATTATTTTTTCATTAGTTTATAGCGTTTTCTAGACATTAATTGAAATAGTGTTTGAGCTTATAGCTTATTACTTTTTCTCTCATTTTTATCGTTTTATTTTTTAATTAAATTTCTCGTTGAACATACAACAATTTACTTATGTTGAACCATTTTTTCTTTTAAAAAAATTATACCACTCTTAAAATATCTGAAATTAATCACATAAAAATTTATTAAAATTACATAAACCAACAACTCAAAATCTAATAAAAAATACATAAGCAAAATAATCAAATCCGAAAAAAGGAAGCATCTGAAATAGAGAAAGTGAGAAAAATTACAAAAGAAAAATAAAGATTGCATCTTAGATGATTACAAAAGAAACCTATGAAAATCCACTGATGAGTTATGTGGGAAGGTATCTTGAATTGCATTCATGAAATCATATCAATACTTGTCTTTGTTAATAGGATGAGCATATAATTAAATTTTCTTTAAATGGGGGAGCAAGGCATTAATTTTTTCCTTTAAAAATTGTTATATATATATATATTTTGGGGGAGCCGTTGCTCCCCTCCAAGTATACTAAAGGTCCGCTTATCACATTTTAAATTCCTAGTAGCAAAATAAATAAAATAAATGGAATATTAAAATCAAAATTAAATAACCGTGAATTGTATATGATATTTGATAGTGGCAAAATATAGTTGTCGACTTGTCCATATCAAAACACCACACATGGGTACTGGGTAATATAACAATCCATGAAAAAAAAAAAGATCGTGGAGGTATAGATCTATATAGGAATTTTTTTTTTTGAAGGGTATAGGATATTTGTTTTGGGGCTTAGCCCTTCTTATTCATTAAAAAAAAAAGATCTCTATAGGATAAGTTTTGTCAAAATTTATTAGATTATTAGTATTTTGGAGCATTTTGAGTATATTTTAATCCTAAATCCAAGACTTGGTCCTTGCTTTAACACTAAAAGCCTAATTTTTATTCATTTATCTATTTATGATCATCTTGTTTATTTTATTGCATTTTTGTTAAAATTTCAATCAATCAACCTTATTTGTTTTATGCTTTCATTTCAGGTCATGAATAAAGGAGAAGAAGCATGAAGAGTGGTATAAAAAGGCAAGAAAAGCATGAAGGAGTACTGCATGATTGGCATTGAGCATCCATTGTTCAACGTTGAGAGTTGGAAAACAGAATTTCATGTGTTGTCTGGATGTTTAGTGTGGAGCTTAAAAATTCTGATATTGAGAGTGTATTTGTGAAAGATTATTTTTCTCTATTTTAGTTAAAAAATTGTTGCATAGATAATCTATCATGTTTGGATCTTTAGCTTAACTTTTAAAAATGTTTTATTTTTAAAAAAAAAGAGTTGTTTAAGCCATCTGAAAGATTTTAGCTTAAGGCTTTGTTTGTGAGCTTGGAGGGAAAGAAAAGAAAGGGGATAAAAAGGAAAGGAAATGGGAGGGAGGGGAGGGGAAGGAGGGTATTATCTCTCCCCTTGTTTGTGAGTTCATATTGTATGAGAAGAAGTAAATGGGAGGTTTATAACATATTTTTACAATTTTACCTTTATTTTATAAAATTAACATAAGTAATATTTTTTAAATAATATTAATACACATTTAAAAAAATATTAATGTAAATTAGTAATTTAATTATTTTCCTCCCAAAAAACCCCAAATTGGGATTAACCAAAAAGTGGGTTTAGGAGGGATTTGAGGGGTTTTCTAAAATCTTCAAAACATTCCCCTCCAAATTTTTAAACTCACAAATAAGGAAGGATTCTCACAAACCTTCCATTTTCCTTACTTTACCTCCAAAACAAAACTCACAAACAAAACCTTTAAATTATTTTTTTATTCTCAAAACTCTACTTCCTGTCTATAGGCATCAACTATCTTACACTATCCCTATCTGCCACGTTCATAGGTCCTATAACCATTTTTTCAACATGGTCAACAGGAATAACTTAAATAACTACTCAATCAACGGAGCTTTGGACAAAAACCTCTATCTCGACTAACTATTTTATCATTTAACCACATCCTCCGTGTCATTGTTTTAAAGGAGTGCATCTTCATGTATATCCTTGTCGGCAAGTTCTAGGATGGACCACTATGATAGGTGGTACCCCCGTACACAAGTTTTATTTTCAATATTGACTGTTGGATCGCAAAGGCTTATAGGATCTAATGATAGATTTTATACACCTAATTTTTCCCTTTCCTCCCCCTTTCCATCTTCCCTTCCTCCGCCCCCTCTCCTCTGCAACCAACTCCCTTTCAGGCTCCAGCACCCAACCTGCAAGCTCAAGCATCTTGTTGACGAACTTGGTCCTGAACCTCTACTTCGACCCTCCACCTCCACCACTTGGGTTCAACACATTTCATTATTCCCTTCCTGTCTTGCCGTTACTGCCATCCGACATCCCCAACTGCAACCACGGTGACGCGGGCCGCTATGCACATGGGGAAGAGGAGCTTCGCCCTTGCCCAAACAACATGTGGAACCCGACCTCTGAGCAGATCCACTAATGGTTCCCTTCAACGGCGATGAGACGGAGCGACATCCCCAGCCATCAAAGAACCGCTTTCACATGACCTCTATCTCGCCACCATGTGCCTCATGTACCTCCATCCTCACTCTCCGACGACTTCACAGTGAGGTAGATCGGGCGCGACTCGGTGGCAAAAGGGGAACGATTCTCCAGCCACCACCACCACAACCTAGCCGCTCCTCCGTGCTCTGGTAACCCCCACCCCACCCCTGCTCCTCAGTCTAATGTTTCTCCTTCACCAACAGTGCCATCTCGAATGGCTTCGCCGTCGCCGGATCTATCACAGCCATTGCGGTGAGTGGGAGACACGGTTGGGGCTTGGTTGCATAGAGGAATGGGGTCTGATCTGGTGTGGGAGGAGTAGAAAAAAATCTGTACACTTTTTTAATCCAACGATAACCATAGGTTGTGCACCATGGTACTACCTATATGTTACTTGTCCACCATAGAATTTGCCTATCCTTGTCATGTCAACTCACGAACCATCTTAAAGTTCAATTAACAAGATTTTATCTTCAATTCATCTTTCCAAAACCACGTTCAACTCCATCCCATAAATATAGGGAAATGGTATACACGACTAGTATACTAGTATTTTTTTTTTTTTGACTAGAAAATTACTTCACTCATTAAAAGGACACAAGTCCGAAATTATACAATCAATAACAAATGTGGGATCTTCCTCAGCCCATATTTGATCAGGATTGCCCAAAACATATTTAGCTAATTTATGAGCCACTTCATTTCCCTTTCTAAGCACATGAGAGAATGAATACTAGTTTTACTTCGTCGGCTCTCCATTGTTTTTGTTTATATAACTTATTAAGGCCCTCATACACCCTTTTAAGGGGCCCCATTTTAATCATTAATAATACAAGTCCATTAAAGACCAATAACGTGATCAAATCCCATTATCCAATTATGTTCAATCGAACCTACTTCATCTCATTCTTCTCAGATAGACTCAAAAAACCATATTGGGGGCTGCTACCTACACCCCTACACATGGACATCCACCCTCACACAATTTTGTACTGTTCTTTATTACTAAATTATCCTTAATTAATAAACCTATCAATTTTAATCTCTTCTCTCTCCTATACCTCAATCCCTATCTACTCCTGGTTCTTACGATCGTCTTGGGATTTGGCCTCCTCCACCGCCACTGCCAAATGATCCGATCCCACCTGCTACGTCATTTCTCCTCCCAATCCACAACCACTACTCACGAATCCAACCCATTTTCTTCCTCCTTACTCTAACCCATATCTGTAGCCGCCTCCGTTGCTGTAGTCTCCGCCACCGTCTCCGGCGGGACCACCTACGAGCACGCCTGTGAAATAGACAACTATAAACACAAGAAGGGGGTTGAATTGTGTTTATCAGAATTTAAACAAAGTTGAAATCTTTTCGCAAACAAAAAACTAGATTTGGACGAGTGGAAGAATACAGGATGGACGGGTGACTTTTGCAAGCACACCACTTGATAGGCGTAAGAAAACTAAGGCAATTAAAGAGTTTAAGGGAAAAGAGATTGACACAGTTATTTATCTTGGTTCACTCTTCAAAACAAAGAGCTACATCCAGTCCTTGGCAGCACCAAGATTTATCCACTATAACTGATATGGTTACAAACTCAAGTATTATTTGCACACCTAGCCTCTTCAGGCTTAAGACAAGTATTATTTGCACACTTAGCCTCTTCAGGCTCAAGACAAGTATTATTTTCACACCTAGCCTCTTCAAGCTCACTCTGGTTTGTTTGAGAGATTGGGTTTGTAATAAATACAATTTCTCATAGGCAGATCTTTCACTAACACTCAGAGAGTGGTTTAAATGTAAGGCTTAGGAAAGTCTGCGTAATAACTTCAAAATAATTGAAGAATACAGAATAAAAGAATGAAGAAATTAATGCAGAGTAATGACGTTTTTAATGCAATGTGTATTCTGTCTTTCTTCATCTTCAATGACTTCTGTATTTATGATCTTCAAGCATTTATGATCCGTTAGAGACATTCCCTCAGATGTTGGCTTCAAGCAGAACTTCATTAATTGCAATAGAGTCGTTCTGGGCAGTCATTAATGCAATAGAGTAGTTCTGGGCAGCCATTAATGCAATAGGAACGTTGGTTGTACTCTAACATGAAGGATCATGACTTTATGCATCGTGATACAACCATATCAGAGTTGTGCAGAGAGCTTTTTGTACTTTATTGAGTACACTTCCCTTTTCGTGTAAGGACCAGAGATACTAGGGAATAAAGCACATTGGAAGCATTCTTTAACTAGTCTTTGGTTCTGATTATCCAAGGTTGCTTGAGAGAGTAACTTCTGACTTTTCTTGATAATCATGAAACTGAGTAGGAGAGAAGACTTCAAGTCGCTTTCTGGTTCTTGAAATACGATTCTGATAATCCTTATAGAATTCGCGTTCATAAGATAAGTGATTCTATCTTGAAAATAACCACGTCTGTCTAGCCATTTGAGTTTTCATTCAGGCTAGTAGATGAGCTTCATATCAAGGACTCAGCAAGTCCAAAGACTAGTGTGGACGAGCGCTTCTATCACATTTAGTGGACGAGTACTTCTGTTACTCTAGTGGACGAGAGCCTCTGTTACTCTAGTGGACAAGAGCCTCTGTTACTCTATGGATGAGAGCCTCTGTTACTCTATGGACGAGAGCCTCTGTCACTTTTGTAAACGAGAGCCTATGTTACTTTATGGACGAGAGCCTCTGTCACTTTAGTAGACGAGAGCCATTTGCCACGTCATTGTACCATTCTAAATGGACGAGCTCGAAATGCCACGTCATTGGACGGACCATTCTGATACCTCAATGGACGAGCTCCAAATGTCACGTCATTGGACGAGCCATTCTGATACCTCAATGGATGGGCTATTTTGATACTTTGATGGACGCGCTATTCTGATACTTTGATGGACGCGCTCCAAGTGTCATGTTAGTATACGCTGGCTTTCATCACTTTAGTGGACGCAAGTTAAGATCTCTTGCGTTTTGGACGTGCGCTTCAAACATTTGCGATGGACGTGAGCTTCAATCTTCAAACATTTACGATGGACGTGAGCTTCAATCACTACAGTGTTGGACGAATGATTCTGTTACTTAATCTGCACACTCGATAGATAGGTTAGCAACCAATATGAAGGTTAATTAAATCATTAACCATTGTTTAGTTCTCATCAAAACTTAGGGAAATGCATATCAGACATTTTAGAGACTTAGCAATCTCCCCCTTTTTGATGATGACAAACATTGAGATGATTTAATGAACCTCAGAAAATATCAACAAAGAAAATAGCATATATCAGACAGGTTGTAAATTTTCTTAAGCGAACAGGTCATATCATATTCATTCTCCCATTCTCCTATAACATATTTCTATCACAAATCTCAATTTCTCCTATTCTCCCCCTTTTGTCAACATCAAAAAGAGTTATCAAGTTTTATTTATGTGATATGTTAATGGCAAGATAACATGTTAAGAAAATTATAGTGATGCAGCAAGCATATTAGACACACTCCACTTAAACTATTGTATCATTACTCCCCCTGAACTAATGCTTAGTTAAAAGAACATGTATATAGGAGTAATGACAGATTTAGCATAGACAGGTTAACATTCATACATGTCATTCAACAATGCAATGCATGTTTAGATTATCTCTAATAAATAAAAACCTATCTTCTGCAAGGGGTTTAGTGAAAATATCAGCCCATTGATTTTCAGTTTTAATAAACTCAATATCAAAGATACCTTTTTGAACATAATCCCTAATGAAATGATGTTTGATTTCAATATGTTTAGCCTTAGAATGCTGAATTTGATTTTTAGTTAAGCATATAGCACTCGAATTATCACACCATACAGATATGTTATGTTCATAAATAGAGTAATCCTCAAGTTGATGTTTTACCCATAAGAGTTGAGAGCAGCAACTAGCAGCAGAGATATATTGCCTTCAGCGGAGAGACAGGGCAATGGTTGTCTGCCTCTTGCTTGACCATGAGACTAAACTTGCTCCAATGAAGTGACATCCTCCACTGGTGCTTTTTCTTTCTATTCTGTCTCCATCAAAGTCAGTATCACAATATCCCACTAATCTGTATTCTTTTGATCTTAAATACAGCAAACCAAGATTAGTAGTTCCAAGCAAATATCTAAATATTCTTTTAACAGCCTTAAGATGAGATTCTCTAGGATCAGATTGGAATCTAGCACACATACATACACTAAATTGAATGTTAGGTCTGCTTGAAGTTAAGTACAGTAGAGAGTCAATCATATCTCTGTAGACAGTTTGATCTACCTTTTTACCTTCATCATCTTTGCTTAGTTTTGCATTGGGTTGCATAGGGGTTTTCATGAGCTTTGCATTTTCCATTTTGTATTTATTGAGTATCTCCTGGTATATTTTTGTTGATGAATGTAAATTCCATCACTTGTCTTCTTGATTTGTAATCCAAGGAAGAACTTCAATTCTCCCATCATGCTCATATCAAATTCGGCTTGCATTAGATTTGAAAATTCTTTGCACAGCTTTTCATTAGTTGCTCCAACAATAATATCATCAACATATATTTGAACTATAATAAAGTTCTCTTTAGAGCATTTTTTGAACAGAGTAGTGTCTACTTGTCCTCTAGTAAAACCATTATGCATGAGAAAAGAACTGAGTCTATCATACCATGCTCTAGGTGCTTGTTTCAAACCATATAATGCCTTTTTAAGTTTGAAAACGTGTTCTGGTTTATCAGTATCCTCAAAACCAGGGGGTTGTTTAACATACACTTCTTCTTCAATTATACCATTTAGAAAAGCATTTTTTACATCCATTTGAAACAGGGTAATTTGGTGTTGTGCAGCATATGACATTAAAATGCGTATGGCTTCTATTCTAGCTACAGGTGCAAAGGTTTCAAATATAATCAATACCTTCTTGTTGGTTATAGCCTTGAGCTACTAACCTTGCTTTATTTCTGATAACTTTACCATCTTCATCTAATTTGTTTCTGAAGACCCATCTTGTTCCGATAACTGACTTGTTTTTAGGTTTAGAGACAAGAGTCCAGACATCATTTCTGGTAAACTGGTTAAGTTCTTCTTGCATAGCAAGAATCCAGCTTTCATCCTCAAGAGTTTCTTCAATGCGTTTAGGCTCCAAATCTGAAATAAAGGCCACATTGCTTGATTCTCTTAATGTGGATCTGGTTCTTACTCCCTCAGATGATTTCCAATAATAAGATCCTTAGGATGATGAGTGTTGAACTTCCAATCCCTTTTGAGATCATCATGAATATCTTGACGTGTCTGTTGACTCGTCTGTTCCACTTGCCTTTCAGCCTCAGGCACAGGTTCTGTTTTTGTTAGATCGGGTTGTTGACTTTCTGGCTTGTTTATATCAAGACCTGCAAGATCATCTTCTAGATCTGATAGTTCTTTATCAGTCTTTAATCCATCATTGAATTTAACATGAACAGATTCTTCAATAATACAAGTTCTTGAATTGTATACTCTAAAAGCCTTAGACTTTTCAGAATATCCTACGAAAATACCTTTATCTACCTTAGAATCAAACTTTCCAAGATTATCTTTGGTATTCAGAATAAAACATTCACATCCAAAAGCATGAAAGTAAGATATGTTGGGGCTTTTTCCTTTCCACAATTCATAAGGAGTCCTTTTTAGAAAAGGCCTAATAAGTATTCTGTTTTGTACATAACAAGCAGTGTTTACAGCTTCTGCCCAGAAGTACTTAGGGAGATTATTTTAATTGAGCATAGATCTATCCATCTCTTGCAGAGATCTGTTTTATATCTCAACCACTCCATTTTGTTGTGGAGTTCTAGGTGCAGAGAAATTGTGAGAGATTCCATGCTCCTCACAACTGTCTAAACTGCTCATTTTCAAATTCTCCCCCATGATCACTTCTAAGGGTAGAAATACAAAAACCCTGCTCATTTTGTACTCTTTTGCAGAATAATGAGAAAGCCTTAAAAGACTCATCCTTGTGTGTTAAGAAGAGTACCCATGTGTATCTAGAATAATCATCAACTATGACAAATCCATATTTTCTTCCAGCCAGGCTGGCAACACTAAGTGGTCCAAACAGATCCATGTGTAACAACTGAAGAGGTCTAGAGGTTGATACTTGGTTTTTAGATTTGAAACTTGATTTTATCTGTTTACCTCTCTGACATGCATCACACAAGACATCTTTCTTAAAGCTAATATCAGGCAATCCTCTCACGAGATTATTCCTTTTTAATTCAAAAATTAGTTTCATACTAGCATGTCCTAGTTTCTTATGCCATAACCATCTCTCATCCTTTTTAGACATCAGACAGGTTACACTTTGATCTGAGAGATCAGACAGTTCAATCTTTTAAAGATTTTGTTACCTTTTAGCTGAAAAGATGGTTTTGCAACTACAGTCTTTAACTATGCATACATCCTTGGTAAAGGAAACATCAAAACCACTATCACATAATTGACTTATGCTAAGCAAATCGTGTCTTAATCCTTTAACCATAAGAACATTAGATATAGAGGGAAGAGGGGGTTTACCACCAATAGTACCAATTCCTATAACTTTCCCTTTCTGATTTCCTCTGAAGGCAACGTGTCCTCCTTTCTTAAGTTGGAGGTCTAGGAACATAGACCTTTCTCCTGTCATATGACGCGAGCAACCACTGTCCAAGTACCAGCAGTGGTGTTTTCTTTGTCCTGTTGAGGACATCTGCAACAAAAATTATTCGATCTTTAGGTACCCATATTTTTCTAGGTCCTTTTCTGTTAGTTCTAGCAGTCTGTAAAGACTTCCTTCTCTTCTTATAGATACACTTAGACATAACATGCCCATTTTTTCTACAGAAGTTACAAATAGGTGTTGATTTGGTTACAGTTGACTTAACAGATACTGTAGGAACTTTAGTTGATACTTTATGATGTGTTTGATGGACATATCCAATACCTTCTTTGTTAAAAGAGTGCTTCTGAATGCCAAGAAGTTTAGTCAGATTGTCTCTACCATTAACAAATTTGGCAAGATCAGAAGTGAGCTCTTCCACTTTCTGTTGAAGTTTTATACTTCTTCAGATGGCGATGTTTCACTTGAGATCTTAGCTTCATTAGACTTTTCAGTCTTCAACTCACTGTTCTCTTTAGCCAGCTTCTCGCACTCTTGAGATTTCTGTTTATGCTCACTGGTGAGCTTTACATACTCTCTCCTGAGGGATTTGAAGGCTTTAGATAAGCAGTTGGATTCCTCCAACGACTCCTCATAGGCATCAAGTAATTCCTCATAGTCAGGATGTACCTCATCATCAGAGTCCGAGTCAGTGTTGGCCATCAAACAGAGATTGGCTTCTTCCTCAGTTTCTTCATTAGAAGATGTTGACTCCAGATCCTCCCAAGTAGCCATCATTCCTTTCTTCTTCTTCTTGAAGAATTTCTTAAAAGGGCCCTTCTTGAGTTGAGGACATTCAGCCTTGAAGTGACCGGGCTTCTTGCACTCATAGCAAACAATTGGACTTTTGTTTGTTGAGGTGGATTCTTTGAAGTTCTTTTCCTTGTTGAACCTTCTGAATGACCTATCCCTCTTGAACTTCTTTTTCTATAGGAGAAGTTTTATCTTCCTGGTTAGGAGAGACAACTCTTCATCACTCTCAGAATCCTCGAGTTCTGATAGGTCAGCATCACTGGATGACTCATCTGCCTTCAAAGCCTTGGAAACTTTTGCTGACTTTTGATAAGCTTTTAGAGCAATTGACTTGCCTTTCTTTGGCGCAACTTCATCTCCAAGTTCTTGCTCATGAACAGTGAGTGTTCCAAGAAGTTCATCCATAGTCAAGGTAGTGAGATCCTTGACTTGGGAGATAGCAGTGACCAAAGGTCTCCACTGTTTAAGTCGACTTCTCAGAATCTTTCCAACCTTCTCAGCATTGATATAGACTTTGCCAAGAGATTTCAGTCTGTTGATTATAGTTTGGAATCTTCCTATCATCTAAGCAACAGACTCACCTTCCTCCATAATGAACAGTTCATACTTTCTGACAAGTATGGCAATCTTTGATTCTTTGACTTTTTCTGTTCCTTCATGAGTGACAGCCAAAGTGTCCCATATTTCCTTCGCAGAGTCACAAGCACAAACCTTCTCAAACTCCTCCGGACTGAGAGCACAGATGATGTTATATCTGGCTTTGTGGTTAAGCTTCCATTTTGTCTTTTCAGCACCAGTTCACTGAGCTTTTGGTTTGTCAGTGTTATCATCATTTTTGGGAATGAATGGACCATCTGTGATGACATCCCAAAGATCGGAGTTTGTGGATAGAACAAACCACCGAAATCCATCTATTCTTCAGGACCTTTTACCTCTACACTGTTAGATGCTCAACCCAGAGGCTGAGCTCTGATACCAACTGAAATAGACAACTATAAACACAAGAAGGGGGGTTGAATTGTGTTTATCGGAATTTAATCAAAGTTGAAATCTTTTCGCAAAAAAAAAAAAAAACTAGATTTGGACGAGTGGAAGAATACAGGATGGACGGGTGACTTTTGCAAGCACACCACTTGATAGACGTAAGAAAACTAAGGCAATTAAAGAGTTTAAGGGAAGAGAGATTGACATGGTTATTTATCTTGGTTCACTCTTCAAAACAAAGAGCTACGTCCAGTCCTTGGCAGCACCAATATTTATCCACTATAACTGATAAGGTTACAGACTCAAGTATTATTTGCACACCTAGCCTCTTCAGGCTCAAGACAAGTATTATTTTCACACTTAGCCTCTTCAGGCTCACTCTGGTTTGTTTGAGAGATTGGGTTTGTAATAAATACAATTTCTCACAGGCAGATCTTTCACTAACACTCAGAGTGGTTTAAATGTAAGGCTTAGGAAAGTCTGCATAATAACTTCAAAATGATTGAAGAATACAGAATAACAGAATGAAGATATTAATGCAGAGTAATGGCGTTTTTAATGCAATGTGTATTCTGTCTTTCTTCATCTTCAATGCCTTTTGTATTTATGGTCTTCAAGCATTTAGGATCCGTTAGAGACATTCCCTCGGATGTTGGCTTCAAGCAGAACTTCATTAATTGTAATAGAGTCGTTCTGGGCAGTCATTAATGCAATAGAGTCGTTCTGGGCAGCCATTAATGCAATAGGAACGTTGGTTGTACTCTAACATGAAGGATCATGGCTTTATGCATCGTGATATAGCCATATCAGAGTTGTGCGGAGAGCTTTTTGTACTTTATTGAGTACACTCCCCTTTTCGTGTAAGGACCAGAGGTACTAGGGAATAAAGCACGTTGGAAGCATTCTTTAACTGGTCTTTGGTTCTGATTATCCAAGGTTGCTTGAGAGAGTAACTTCCGACTTTTCTCGATAATCGTGAAACTGAATAGGAGAGAAGGCTTCAAGTCTTTTTCTGGTTCTTGAAATAAGATTCTGATAATCCTTATAGAATTCGCGTTCATAAGATAAGTGCTTCTATCTTGAAAATAACCACGTCTATCTAGCCATTTGAGTTTTCATTCGGGCTAATAGATGAGCTCCATATTAAGGACTCAGCAAGTCAAAAGACTAGTGTGGACGAGCGCTTCTATCACCTTTAGTGGACGATCACTTCTATTACTCTAGTGGACGAGAGCCTCTGTTACTCTAGTGGACGAGAGCCTCTGTTACTCTAGTGAACGAGAGCCTCTATTACTCTATGGACGAGAGCCTCTGTTACTCTAGTGGACGAGAGCCTCTGTTACTTTATGGACGAGAGCCTCTGTCACTTTAGTAAACGAGAGCCTCTGTCACTTTAGTGGACGAGAGCCTCTGTCACTTTAGTGGACGAGAGCCATTTGCCACGTCATTGGACCATTCTAAATGGACGAGCTCGAAATGCCACGTCATTGGACGGACCATTCTGATACCTCAATGGACGAGCTCCAAATGCCGCGTCATTGGACGAGCCATTCTGATACCTCAATGGACGGGCTATTCTGATACTTTGATGGACGCGCTATTCTGATACTTTGATGGACGCGCTCCAAGTGCCACGTTAGTAGACGCTGGCTTTCATCACTTTAGTGGACGCAAGTTAAGATTTTTTGCGTTTTGAACGTGCGCTTCAAAATTTGTGATGGACGTGAGCTTCAATCTTCAAACATTTGCGATGGACGTGAGCTTCAATCACTACAGTGTTGGACGGATGATTCTATTACTTAATCTGCACACTCGATAGATAGGTTAGCAACCAATATGAAGGTTAATTAAATCATTAACCAATGTTTAGTTCTCATCAAAACTTAGGGAAATACACATCAGACATTTTAGAGACTTAATAGCCTGGTCTTGTGCATTCCTAGTCCTAGCTAGCTAGATTGTAATGTTAGGTATTAGGTGCATTTTGCAATGTGATGAGTTAGGGCTCTTCAATTTCATGGACGTTACTTGTTTTTGTTCCATCTTAACGTTGGATCTGTGTCTGCGTTTTTCTTTTAACCTTTTTTTGCATGTTTGTTTAACTGAGATATATTTGTCTAGCCGTGGATTTGTTTGCTGAGAAATTGTTGCCAAGATATAAGGGGATTTTTTTCGGACCCCTTATTACTGAGAAGAGAATACAAAAAAGAAAGCAGAAAATGAAAGCAAGAAGATGGAGGACACTTTCGATTACAGAAGCAAGAAGAAAAGATGAATGCAAGCTGGTGAAAAAATGAAGGAAGAACAAGGGGTGGGGGTGTGAGCGACGTACGGAGAGAAAGAAATAGGGGAAATGGTTTTGAAAGTTAGATGGGTAATTTTGTAGTTTCATGCACAAAAATTAGAAATATGGTGGTGAATGAGGCATATGGAGGGGTACATGTAACAACTCCCAACCATATTTAACTATTTAGGTTTACCCTATTCAACAAGAGACTCGTGTATCCATAATTTATGAGGCCCATTTAATGCATTTAAAGTCCATATCAGCTAACCATTTGTTTCGGCTATTTATCCTCTCACATGACTTGATTAGTCAAGCGTTTGTTAGCGAACACCTCTCGTTACATTTTTTTGATGTTAACAAATGTTTAATTGAAACTTCTCGGTTCCCACTCCTACCTCTTTTTTGCCACTTTTATTTGCATTTTTTAAATATTTTAATATTTAAATTAGATAAATTTTAAAATCATTTCTAAGAATGTTAAATACTCACCAAACACATGAGTAGGAATAACATTCCTGTATTCCCAGAAAAATCATTTCCAAGAATGTAATTTTATACCTTGAAACAAACACACCCTCAAGTAAAGTCGAATTTTGTGAATATTTTTTAAAGGGGGCATAACTTGACATTATTATTTCAATGCATCTGGTAATGACACATAAAAATTGACTTAGAGTTTGTTTGGCAAGACCAACCCACTAGCTTATTGTGAATAAGTTTGTAACTCTGTTTGGTAAGCATTCTTTCTCGCTAGCTTATAGCATTTTCCAGACGCTAGTTGAAATAACATTCGAGTTTACAACTTATAGCTTATCATATTTTCTCTTATTTTTGTCTTTATTGTTTTAATTAATTTCCTCTTTTATCCTCCCTTAAATAAAATAGAAAATATTAATTTTCATATTTTATAATCAATAATTCACTTGTCATACTTCCTGTCAACATGTCATTTTATTTTTATTATCTCATTTTATTTATTATGAACAGTTTAATAAAATAAATTAAAATTAAAATTTTATTTTTTGAGATGATAAATAATTAAAATAATTTAAAGTAACCAAAATGAAAACATTATATATATATATATATAACTTATGTAAAAAAAACATATAAACATATTATTTTACCTCATTTTATATTTATCAACTAATTCAATCACTAGATTTATCAAATACTTCAAATCTATTCAATTAATTTATCTATTATCTATTATTGACTAGCTTATTCATTATCTGTTATCAATTAGATTATCAATTATCTACTATAAGTTAGTTTATCTATCATCCATTAATTTTTATCAATTAGAACCTTAGAAATATATCGGGGAATTGGGCATCCACCGTTGATGTTGATTAATTAATGGAAAGGGGTAAATGTGGAAAGCTAATATTTGTTATCTCTTATCGACATCGTAATCGTGTTTTACAGGATTATTGTTGTGAGAGCAACAACCTATGATTACTAGGTAACCTAAACTCTCTTTCTCGTACTATAAAATCTTCGTCTTTGTGGTCTCTGCATTACCTCTCTTCCTTCCTATAACTCCACGGCGCAGATCCGAGGAGTTTGGGAAAACCTACAAGACAATTTTTCTTTGCTTCCTCCAATCTCTTATCTCTCTCTCTCTTGCTACCAGGTAACCCCCTTTTTTGTGTTTTTCATGTCCTATTTTCTCCCTTTTTGCTTTAGATCAATCAGTGGCCGTTTGTTTGGAATATGGGGTTGATCTGATTCCTTTTATTTTAAAGTTCTTATCTTTTAACTAAACCCACAAGTGTTTGATTTCATATTTGGTGTTCTATTTCTTTTCAATGTAGATTAGGAACGAAAATATATTGTTTATTTTTGGATTTGTTTATGCCCAGTTTTAATTTAAGATTTGAATCGGCATTTGTTTCTATTCCCTTCGATTGCTGAACTTTGGAGGAGTGAGCAAAGGGATGTTTGTGTTTTTTCACAATGATATTTGGGACTCTTTTTTTCTTCTTCTGTTTTGAATGTGTTTTTTTTTTTGGATTTGTTTGTGCCCAGTTTGAATTTAAGATTTGAATCGGCATTTGTTTCTATACCCATTGATTTCGGCACTTTTTGAAGTCATTCCTTGAATCTGTCATGCTGATTGCTGAATTTTGGAGGAGTGAGCAAAGGGATATGTGTTTTTTCAGAATGATATTTGGGACTTCTTAATTTTTTAATCTGTTTTAGTGTTGCTATAGCTTTTTGAAAATGTGTTTCATTGTAATATATTTGTTTAATTTAAACGAAGTTTTTTTTCCTCTTCTGAAGTGATGGCAGGTTTGGCCCCAGAAGGAGCACAATTTGATGCTCGGCAATATGATTCTAAAATGAATGAACTGTAAGTTCTTATACTTCAAATTTTTTTTACTCTGTGTAATGATAGAATTCTTTGTTCATGTGTTTTTCTGTAATTTTGATGTCTTTCCAATTAACTACAGGCTTTCTGCTGATGGACAAGAATTTTTCACCTCGTATGATGAAGTCTATGATAGTTTTGATGCAATGGGATTACAAGAAAACCTTCTTAGAGGCATATATGCTTATGGTATGTAGGCAGGTGATTTTTCTTTTGTTCTTTACTTTAAGTGCTTATTCAATACTTATATTAGTGTCATGGTGTCAATTACTCAGTAGCCAATTTTTTGATACTCCGGACCCACCAATTAGATCTAATACATTTTGACATTGATTTCTGTAATATTTACTTTACCCCCGTTGAAATTTTTATCACGACAATAAGCCAATCAATACCATGTACTTCCAGCAAAAAATAAATAAAAAAATCAAACAACTAATTGGTGCTGGCCTAACATGAAGAAGGAATTTTCTTTAATGTAGTAGAGATTTATTATTATAATTATATAATAATATAATATTTATATAATAATATAATAATTATATTGGTGACTTAAAAATAAAAAAGAGCATAGAGTTTTTATGTTACATATGCTGGAGTTTTCATATCTTGAATTTACCTTAATCCGAGTTTCAAAATTATTACTTATTGGGGTCCCACATGGTAAAATTCAATATGTTCTATAATTGTTGTGTTTTGTAACTGAATACCTCTTTTATAAGGAGCATTAGTAGTGTATTTTTTAAAGAATAAAACAAATGTTGTTGGGTAAGTGTTCCGCAACCGCAACATGGTAGCTGATGTTCTATTCTGGTTCTAAAGGTTTTGAGAGGCCTTCTGCAATACAGCAAAGGGGAATTGTTCCTTTCTGCAAAGGTCTGGATGTGATTCAGCAGGCTCAGTCTGGAACTGGGAAGACAGCAACATTTTGTTCGGGAATTTTGCAGCAGCTTGATTATGGTTTGGTTCAGTGTCAGGCTTTGGTTTTGGCACCAACAAGGGAGCTAGCACAGCAGATCGAGAAGGTTATGCGAGCTCTTGGTGATTACCTTGGTGTTAAGGTTCATGCTTGTGTTGGTGGGACAAGTGTTCGTGAGGATCAGCGCATTCTCCAAGCTGGTGTCCATACTGTTGTTGGCACCCCTGGGCGTGTGTTCGACATGCTGCGAAGACAGTCTCTGCGCCCGGATCACATTAGGATGTTTGTTTTGGATGAGGCTGATGAAATGCTTTCACGTGGTTTCAAGGACCAGGTTCGTAATGTTTGTTGTTTGCTTAGTTTCCTTTCCACTCGTTTGTTTAAAACATTGGGCAGTCAAATTTTTTCTTGGCTGTCATATACATGTTCTTTCATGCATGGAGTTATGAATATTTCTTTATCTGTAGGACCCTTTCACTTCATCTATGATTCACAGACACTATAAAGTTATCCTGTGTGATAGCTAACAGTTGATGTTGTTTCATGCAGATCTATGACATCTTTCAGCTGCTGCCCGGTAAAATTCAGGTCGGAGTGTTCTCTGCTACAATGCCACCAGAAGCCCTTGAGATTACAAGGAAGTTCATGAATAAGCCAGTGAGAATCCTGGTTAAGCGTGATGAATTGACCCTTGAGGGTATCAAGCAGTTTTATGTGAATGTTGAAAAGGAAGATTGGAAACTAGAGACATTATGCGACCTTTATGAGACTCTGGCTATCACCCAGAGTGTCATTTTTGTCAACACAAGGCGCAAGGTGGACTGGCTCACTGACAAGATGCGAAGCAATGATCATACAGTCTCGGCTACACATGGAGACATGGATCAAAACACTCGTGATATCATCATGCGTGAATTCCGGTCTGGCTCTTCTCGAGTTCTCATTACCACTGATCTCCTTGCTCGTGGTATAGATGTGCAGCAAGTGTCCCTGGTTATAAACTATGATCTTCCTACTCAACCTGAGAATTATCTTCATCGCATTGGGCGAAGTGGGCGTTTTGGAAGAAAAGGTGTAGCCATTAACTTTGTGACAACGGATGATGCTAGAATGCTATCTGACATTCAGAAGTTCTATAATGTTACTGTAGAGGAGTTGCCATCAAATGTTGCTGATCTGCTCTGAAGATCAGTTCATTTTTGTTCTTTGTTCAAGTCATCAGGGTTTTAATTTTTAATTTTAAACTAGTACTATTTTGTGCTCATTTTTTTCATTTTTGATTTTTTTTACCCGTTAGAGTTAAAACTTCAAAGGCATCTAACTCTATTTGTAATGGATTCCATAATTTTTTTACTTAATTAGTAGTATGCTCAATCAAACCTGATTCTTTTTTTTGGGGGTGGGGTGTTCTGGTGTGTATTCTTTCTTTTGGTTGTTAGAAATTCTCAGAACTCTGTCATTCTTCCAAATAAAGAAAATTTTGTACAATAAAAAAATTGTGAGAATTTGTATAAAAAAGGTTGGAAAATCTTAGCAAAGAACCACATGATGATCGGGGGGGGGGGGGGGGGGAACCTGTTATAAGTTGATGATCATCCATTGATGATCAACCAGAGGTTACCTACTTAAATTAACTAGACTAACCACTGAAAAATTAAGCTCTTATAATCAGTAAGACTACAGTGTAAAAATTGCTTTCAATGCTTAATCGTTGAAGTATGGTTGAGAAAGATACATGCTGGCTTCCGTATCAAGTAGGTGTTCAGTGGGGCAGTTGCAATTAGTTGCAGAGGATTGCTTCAATGCTACTAACATTGGTAATGCAAATAATGGCACCTGGTAAGAATTAAAAATAGATTTTAGGTTAAAGTAATCTGTTGATCCCTATACGTCACACTGATATTCAATTTGGTCCATATATGTAAAAAGTTGTCAATTTGGTCCCTATACGTGGTACTGGTTTTCAATTTGGTCATCATCGGTAATTGGTCCCTATATAAGAGGGACCAAATTGCAAATTATTATCACATATAGGGACCAAATTGAAAATAATTGTCACATGTAGGGACCGATTTCAAATTTTTTTTGTTGAATTGGTCCCTACATGTGACAATAATTTGCAATTTGGTCCTCTTATATAGGGACCAATTAGCGGTGAGGACCAAATTGAAAAACAGTGTCACGTATAGGGACCAAATTGATAACTTTTTACGTATAGGGACCAAATTGAAAATCAATGTCACATATAGGGACCAAAATATTATTTTTTAACCTAGATTTTATTTTGTTAATAATAGAGTGTCTAATACATCGAGGATTGGAAAAAACACCACTTACATAAAAAAACTTGTATTTAAATTCCTTATCATGTGCTCCAAATCCCTTACTCTACCATGCACTTTCGTCCAAAACTTGACAGCTAAGTTTGGAGGAAATTCTAAAGGCAAGCTTTCCATGAACAATGTTTGTAACCTAAGACCTTGAAATCAGGCTGTCCCAAACGCTTGATGCTATTAAAGAGAACATCATCCTCGGAAAGCTATAACCCGTGTACGAATTTCCTTGGGTTGATATAACAATTTCATTTTGAATAGTTTTGCTTAACTTGTTTTGAGCAGAAATTCCCAATGAAAAATTTGACTACTGCTCAGCCCCTTTTGTGGGTAATTTTCAGGGAAAAGATGTTCTCATGCAGGGAACCAATGGTACCCTATTCAAGATGTAGACCCCAATGGTCAAATATAAATCAGAGCGTTTTGTTTTTTATGAACAGAGATTAGCCTTTGAGTTTAGTGAAAATTATTTGCAAAAGGCAAATGTTAAACAATGTCCGATGACTAAGTTTTCAAAGATAGAAATTCTGCATTGGAAATTGTGTATTAATACTTTGAAAGTTTAAAAACTAATCTTTTCAATAAAAAGTTTCTAGCTTTTGCTTGTTTAACCAATGCCCTTAGGACACTAACCAATGTCTTTAGATCACTGATTAGCTTGGTATATTTTTGCTTTTTTTAGGCATACATGCACTATTTTCTATGAAGGGAATTTAGAAAGTTGAAGTGAAGTATTTTGAGGGAAAAAAGTTAGACTGAAGTTTAGTAGGATAAGAGGGTGGTTCATTCATTCATTTGTATTTTAGTGTGAAAATACTGGTTACTCCTTTGACAACTTCCTTTCCACAATCAGTGTTAACACTACCACTTTTGAAAGTTAGTCAACCCCACAAGCCTCATGCAATTTTGCTCTGCTAAGCAAGGTTGGATATGGATAGGCAGCTACCCCAAAGACTCCATTAAAGAAAACAACAACAAATTAAAGACTATATCATCATCATCTTCAACTGCCTCCAACTCAAAATATTTGATTACATAAAGTTAGTTAAGAGAAACAATAAACAATCCTAATGATATAGACCTACAAAAAAGCAAACCCATCAACCATATTTTAAGACATTTTTTCACTTGTTAACAAACAGAAACTAATAAATTTTAAATGAAAAATAGAACTTTCTAAGTTTTTAATGCATTATTTTTCATTTGATATTTACTATTTTTTGATTTCCTAACAAGTATAATTAGAACACTGGTGAGACAAGCTCTTGTTTAAAACTTCTTCCTTCTTTCTTGTCACAAAACACATCCTTAGTTTTTCAGTCTTGGTTCCCATCATGGAATTCAGATCCAAGTCATGCAAAGATGAAAGGCTTCAGATTGAAAGCTACTCAGGAGGCAGGGTGGCCCCAACAAGCATGCAAGATCTTAGGTGTTACAGTGCTAATTATGCTGCTTATGCACACCAGTTAGGTAAGGAAGTGAAGATGAAGAAAGGGAACAGCACAGTTGGGGAAGCATCAAAAGGTTGGACCTTTGATGACCCAGAATTGCAGAGGAAGAAGAGAG
This sequence comes from Sophora flavescens, assembly GCA_030762895.1. Classification (NCBI taxonomy): domain Eukaryota; kingdom Viridiplantae; phylum Streptophyta; class Magnoliopsida; order Fabales; family Fabaceae; genus Sophora; species Sophora flavescens. The sequence continues at coordinate 179,023,158 of CM061066.1, forward strand.
TTGCTGGGTATAAAATATATGCTGCTGAGGGGAAAATGAAAGGGTCACTGAGGAAGAGTTTCAGCTGGATCAAGAACACATGTACTCAAGCTGTCAATGGATGGTGGTGACTTGTGATTAATATTTAATGGGTATACAATGTTATTTTTTTCCCTGTTGTCAAATGTGATTTATTGTATTTGGGTTGTCAGTCTCTTGAAATTAATCCCCCCACCCTTTCAAAAGTTAATTTGCTTCCTGTTTCTTTTGGTAACCAAGGAGTCATCATATATATAAATTTATGCAAGTTACTTCTGAATTTCCCAATCCTAAGCTGGGTTTGAAAAAGAATTTGATTGAATTATTTGTAATTTTATCTTAATTATGTCCAAAAGGAATAAAAATTGAATGCTTTTTGACATAGCCAATCTGTTTTAGGTCCTCATCTTGATATCTAGCTGTCATTCCTTCCAAGTGCAAAACTTGGATTGGTTTTTCTTTTTCAAAGTTAGGCACATAGATGGCTTTCTAATAGAACTCAGGATAGGGAGTGCGAAATATGGAAGGAGGAATTGGGATAAAAATTTGGTAGAATTGAATATTCTTTTCACATCATCATTGCTAGATTGAAACCAAGTAACAGAATAGCAAGAAAACAGCTTGAAGCCTTCTCTAATCACTCCTCAAGTTATAACCATCGTAGCATAATTCACTGTCTTAGATAACCTGACTTGTATCATTAATTATTCAGAAATATCATTAAACGTTCCAAAGTGAATTTCAAATGCTGCAAACGTCAATGGCTTTTATGTGTTACGTTCCAAAATGAACTCAGGATATCAGAATTCGGAATTAACACGACAATTTTCCATTTTATTATTTGAAGAGTGGATAAAACTCATTCTGTTATCCAGCAAACAGAATGAGTTTGATGCTTTGGCAATGGTCAATCTCCTGAACAAACAGGGCAAGATAGTTCATCCCATAGACGCATTGTGTTCCAAATTCTGTTTAGTTTTCCGTTGCCCAAAAGCTACTCTCAAGTCTCTACAGCTTTTGTTGGAAAACAAAACCCACACTCAATTCCCATTTCCCCCCAAACTCTACGTGAGAGCAATCATTGTGCAGACATGTGTAGAGATTCTACCCACATTTCTACATCTCTACTCCTTGCTGATACCTCAGGGATTTTTTAGCCCCATACTGTTCCCATAGTTTTTTTTTTCCAATTGTAACCAAATAGAAAAACTGAGCTTATCTAAAGCACCCAAAGAAAGACAAGTACGGGTACCCATAAATCGACAATTGAAATGAAGTAGTTTCGTCTTCGTCCACTTTCATAAACGACATTTTCTTAGAAGGAAAGCATTTAATATCCAGGTTAATCACATAAAACCTGGTACTCACTCCACTGCCACACAAGAATCCATAAAATTATGAAGAAAAAAAAAAACAAAAAAACAATGCCAATTGACATTTTGCTTTCACAAACACTGCACCACCCTTGGCCATTCTTTCCGATCTGTTACCTTTGGCATGTGAAAAGAGATGGCAATGGAGTAGCTCACTCCCTAGGTAAACAAGAATGCAACTCCCCGTATAAGGTGTGGATTCAAGAAACAACCCCCCTGAAATTTGTAGTCTCGAGGCACTAGACGTTCTGCCATAGTTAGTTAACGGAATTTCCCCATGAACGTTATAAAGATATAAGATTTGTCCACACACACAAGGAAAAAAAAAAGGCCGAGGAAGCACGAGACATGACAAAATATAAAAGAGGAAGTAATAGCAAAGGTGAAGTACAACCAATGTCAGTGCAACGTAAAATGTATTAACAAAAGCCTTTTCTTCGGCAAAGTTTGTCAGGAAACCACCAAAGCATATCTTTTTTTTCTTTCCTTAGGTTCATACCTAAGCATATCTTTACCAGGTTTGTCAGGAAACGACCAAAGCATATCTTCCTCTCTTTTTTTGGTTCACACCGACGCATATCTTTACTGCATACTTACAATGACAATTCCCAACTTCTTGCAGCTTTCCTTCCACGAAATGCACAGACAACACTCCACTCAGTAGTTCATGAAAAGTATAAAACTTTCGAAGAATTTACTAAGATAGGTTATCAAGAGTGGCAGCTGCTAATATTGTACCCTCTCGTCATTGAACTTCAGGCTCTCAATACCTTTGAGAGCTCTCTCAAAATTCTTACTGTTTGTTGTGTTTCTACCAGCGGATGCCCGGTTGTGCTCAGATGATGTGATATGTGAACTTCTTTGTGCGCCAGATATTTTACGGAGTGCTGCTGGACTTGCATCCAAGGCAAGAGCACGAGAGGGCTCGGTCTCACTGCCAACAAGTGCATCATGACTGCTGGAGACAGCACCACGCCTTGCAGATCCACTTGAGCGGAAGACATTAGAACTAGACAACTGCTTAAACCATACACAAAAATTCATAAATAACAAGAAAAATAACTGCAATACAAGGAGATAACCTGGTGAAAAATAACTGCAATACAAGGAGATAACCTGGTGAAAATGTAACTAGCGGGCAATTTCAAATATGATTAAAATCATGAACCAACCTTATAATTCAATCATGATATTATGAATTTATAATAAACACGGACTATATCTATTTTCTTTTGCCAGGAAACAAGCACTAAAGGAGTAATTATTCGCAACACAGCTCTTAATGCAGCATGTCTGACATAAATCTAACTTCTGAAGATTATTTACATGAATTGCTTAGCTTATGCTTCAGTTGTGAGCATGAACACACAAATGTAGTCAATACTTCAGGACCATTCAGCTTATAAAAAAAAATACTTCAGGACCAAAAGAAACGAAGAAACAAAGCATAGCTTCGTGATTTCTTTTTTGTTTTAAATAAACCAGAAATAATGTTCATTTTTTTCCTTCTAACTTGACCCATCTACCTAATAAACATTTATTTTCTTAAACAGAAATAGTTTGAAAATTATAATATAATGGTGGAAGAAGAAAACTGGATATTTATGCATAAATACACCATCCTTAACTTTCTGCAAGAATATGCTCAGCTCAGAGTCAAAAGCTTTCCCACAAATAAATACACTCACCATAACATCTTTAGATCCGGTTGAGTCACTTGTAATAGCAGCTTTATGTCTAGATAAAATTCCATCATTTGCAATAGGTCCAGAGTTTCTACTACGAGTAGGATCTGATGAAGACCAACCAGCATGCCTACCATCTTCCCCACCTAAACAGAAATCGCCATATTAAAAACAACAAATGCAAGAGTGACATACCATAAAAACATGAAAAAGGAGAGAAATGACAAAAGAAAAAAAAAAGTATCTACATAGAATAACTAAAAGATTGTTGATTGAAGTTGTAAAACCGTATATTATAAACAACACATAGGTCAGGGATGTAAGAGTAAAGGGAAAAAAAAAAAAACCTGTCTGTCTATCAGCATTCGCAACAACTGGTGGGATGCCAGAACTTGGTCCAGCAACAGGACCCTGCAAATGTCACTTTCAGTAAGATAACCTGATCTCAACAATCAAACATGTAACCAGATGACATGCCATCACTTACAATAGTGCGTATTGGAGGAGTGGCAATTTGAGATTGTTGATATTTCAAAATGGTCCAATCAAAGACATAATCAAACTGGAATCCTGGAACAAGAAGAGAACAGCAGCCAAAACACGAAAATGACATTAATGATATTATAACATAACCATCTAATTATAAAGGACTGTAGTACATCCAAAAGTAAAATATAAAAAGGAAAACAAAAGGCTTAAACCTTCACGAATGAAAAGGTCACGGAAAAGCCTTTTTAAATAAGCATAATCTGGTTTATCATCAAACCGCAGTGACCGACAGTAATGGAAATATGAAGCAAATTCTGGGGGATAGCCACGGCAGAGAGACTAACAAAGAAACAAGCGACATTCTGTTACGATAGAATGTTAAACAAAAAAAACAAATAATATATACACCATAACTATTTTATCACACAATTTTACCTCAATAGAAGTACAAACTTTCTTCTCACTGATTTTCTCATACTTCTGTTTCTTAGTACCTGCTTTCAAACCCTGCCATGGAAGACTGTAGAAATACCAAGTAAAAAGTAATTAATAGTAGGTGATAAAGAAAGATAAAACAACACAAGTGCAAGGATAACTACCTTCCTCTCAAGAAATACATAAGAACATATCCAAGTGACTCTAGGTCGTCCCTACGGCTTTGCTCTAATAAAGCATGAAAGGACATTCTAAAAGCTCAGAATCAATTGCCAATAATAAATAAAAAGCCAAGGGAATTGATCAAGAGATATATTATGAACATACCAATTCCAAGATGAGTATTCATGCTAGCATATCTAGCAGTTCCTGTTAAATTCTTATTCTCTCTGAAAGGAGTAAAAGCAAGTGAAATTAAGAGAAACCTCACTAAAAATATTGATAATTAGAGACAAAATAATCGAGTGCTATATTCAAAATAAAAATAATAACTTGAAAGTTACTGTGAAGTGATTCATATAAATAGTAAACAAAATGAAAAAAAAAATACTACTTACAAAATTATCATAGAGAAACTACTTAAAGAACTTATGTAAGTAACAACAGCAAGTTATGCACTGGTCTTAGAAACACATTTTTTCATAAATTTTAAATATAGAAAATGGCACTACAATTGGAAACAAAAGAATTTAAATCTGATTGATTTTCTGTGTAAACTCTACACTGGGTTAAAAACAAAATTTGCTTCTTCATTGGAGTGACTGAAGGTGCTTCACTTACTTGCACCTTTTTAGCAGTCTAGTACAGGAAAAAGAGACATTTTTAAAAACAATTTTCATATAGGTATAACTTAATATAGCACCTATTATGTAGCTTGTTCAGCTAAGCATAAAACTTATTTGAATAGTCAGTACATTAAATTTCCAGCATTAATTCCACATAAAACACCCACATTTGTTAGAAATAGATTTATCAATAATATTCCAAACCTCAAAGCTCCAGTGCAAGACAAATTAGTTTCACATCTTTCACCGATACAGATAAGAAATTCACTTTTTATGTCGCCCAATATTAAAGATACTACTCGTTTATTAGAAAACACTCGCACTAAATAGTCACACAAATAACTAACAATATTGTAACATTCTCAGATGTCGGATTAGGCATAATCAATTGATAACAGTCCTAATTCCTAAAAGTTAGAACTTGTTTGAACTGTACAACCATAGGTATATAATATCAGAAAGACTACAAATAACACAAAAGTACCTGTAAGGAATATGCTGATAGGTAGAGGTGTCTCTGTATTTCTTAGCGAGACCAAAGTCAATGGCATACACCTATAAATGAGGTAAATTTGAAAAGGATAAACAAAGAGATAACACAAAGGGACATAAAAGAAATTGAAAAAACAAGCATTTAACTATACTTGATTTGCACGCCTCCCCAAACCCATGAGGAAGTTATCTGGTTTGATGTCCCTGTGTAAAAATGATTTGGAATGAACAAATTCAACTCGATTTATCTGCAAACAGTTCAAATTGCCACATTTTAAGAAAATTAGTGAATGTAAATTAGAAGAGCATCTATGCAATACAGGAAATCCTACCATCTGATCCGCAAGCATGAGAACAGTTTTGAGGGACAATTTCCGACTACAGAAATTGAATAAATCCTCAAGACTAGGGCCCAGTAAATCCATCACAAGGACATTGTATTCTCCTTCAACACCAAACCATCTCGCATTTGGGATCCCAGCTGCCAAATAAAGGTAGCCAACGAAAATCATTAAGCTGAGTAATATGTAGTCTATGATAAGGAAAGAGATCCAAAAGATAGAAATTCAGTAAGATAGGAGATTACTTCCTCCTTGCAGTATCCTATACAGCTTTGATTCATACAACAACTGAGGATGCTTGGTTTTGATGTTTTCCTGGGGCAAATAAAAAGAGGAAAACATTTAATCAAACACGTCCCTTACCCTCAACAATCAACACAATTCTTCAATAAGTAAAATCCATGCCATTAATGGCAGTGAATAAGCCGCGGCAGAAACATGGGTTTAACATCGTTAGGCACGCCTTTTGGCACCTCTGATTACATTAATTCCTCTACAAGAAGTAAAACAAAAATGAATTGTTCCAACTTCGCCTCTATCAAACATTCTATGAAGCACACACCTCTCATTACTTAAATTTTGCACATTCAGTAAAATTGACACAGCATATATGATATTCCCAGAGCATATATAATGAACTAGAATTACAATTAGCGACCATTCATGCAAATTGAGGATTGAATTTGCAAATAATAAAAGCAGAGGCCACAAGAAATTCAAAATTAGAGTACTCACGAGCTTAATTGCAACATCTTCATTTGTCAGAATATTAGTACCTGGACAACAACAAACCACAATTTTTTTTTAAAAAAAAAAAATCAAAGTAAAAATGCATAAATTCAAATAGAGAGGGATGATGGCATACCGAGATAGATCTCCCCGAAGGATCCGCTACCAATCTTGCGGCCAAGACGAAACTTTTTCCCAACCCGAGCTTCCATTCGATGAGAGAGCAAAAACAAAACCCTAGGCTAGAAGGGGAAGGGGACAAAAATGAGAATTGAGGAAAAGGTCGAGGAGAAAATTGGAAACGAAAATAAGACTTTCTCTTTCTCAAAGCTTAATGACGAAGAAGGAGAGAGAGAAAGCGTAGAGAGGAGGGATCGTAGTGATGCCTCTCCTCTCTAGCGCAACGCATTTTCTTTTTTTCTTTTTCAGGAAGCCACCAAGTGCAATGCAACCGTACAAAACTACGTTGCTTTGATTTTGCTTTTTTCCTTTTCCTTTTTATTCATCAATCATCATCCTTCATTAAGGTAAGATATAAGAGTTTTACTTTTTTATTTTACGTTTAGTAAACTAGCCTTACTCTAGGATTATTTTTATAAAAAAAAAAAATTAGAGAGAGGAAATCTTTATTGATTTAATTGATATATATCGATCGTGTCAATTTTTTTTTACACCATCAACCAATCAGAAACTGATAAATCATTAAAAAAATTTATTATTATCCTAATTATCTTAAAAATCATTCATATCATAATTTTTTATTGATTAACAATATAAATGTTTTTATATTAACAATGCATATCAATTAAACTCAATCTTTAATCTCGCTATACGAGTGCTCTTATAACCAAATAGTTTTGTCAGGTCAGAGGTATAATAGAAAATTTAAAATTGAGCTGGATTTAACCTCCTCACCGTTGTCCTTGTCTTTCCTTACCTTGCCTAGCCTCTGTTTTAAAATGTGGCGCTCTTGCATGAATAATTACTTAATCAGGGATTAAGTTACTTGAATCTAAAATCTGATGGTAAATAATTGACCTATATTATGTTTTTGAATAAGTCTAGTATGAAATTTCTCTTTCTTAATTATAATTTCTCATGAGTTTTTTTTTTTCCCCCGAAACTCATCTTAATTAGCTCTTTGGGTCAAATGGATCCACTAGAATATTCTCACGGCTTAGGTCATTCGAGGTTATGGGACTAATTTCCGGTTCAACTGATTGACCAGGATTTTGCCTCAGCCTCCCGATGGAGGTGACTCCACAAGGATTCGAATCTGGGTTTCCCAGTTCTCCTCCTTATAGGGACTAGTTGCTTCCACTAGACCAACATCTCATTGGTATAATTCCTCATGAGTTTTAAACATTCCAAATTATATGATTTTTACTTTTTAGAGATACTAATAATTTTTTAAAGAAATATAACTTCCATTTTTATAGAATATTTTAAAATAAAACTCTAATATATGAATTTAACATATGTAACACTACCTGCTGCTTCATTTCTTCAAGATCGCTTGAATTTGATGATAGAATTACACTTTGATCATTCAGAATTTACCAATTTGTTGAGCCTTCTACTTATATAAATCATATACAGCAGCACCCATGCTTTTTTCCTAATGAATAAGCAACACGAGCAGGTAAAGAAAGAATTTAAATGAGACTAGAGCAGAAAACCCAAAAACCCTAAAAGAATTGAAAACTAATAAATTATTATTTCTTGTATACGATCATGATGGGGACAAAACTGCCAGGGAACTTTGCTTCTTCTGCAGCCTCCCTCTCAAATGCCTGATCTTTGCTTCCACTCTTGCTGTGAATCCAATCTGTGTTTCATGCCTTGCTTTAGACCGCTCCCTCTTCCACATGTGTTGATCTTCAACATCCTTCTTGTAGTACTTGATTTCTTGGATAATGTGATGATCCATGGGATGGAAACATCTTTGGAGGGATATGTGGACAAGATAAGGAAGATTGCATGTAACTGTTACTATAATGGTTGCTGTCCAATAAATAGGAGCAGGAGCAAGAACTTCGACCAATATTTGGTAGGCATTCTTGGAATATTGTGGAGAAAGCATGCCATATAACAAGAGAAAGAGGTACCAAGTGGCTATGCTGCCCCACACAAAGAGGTGTTGAATCCATGTAAAATGGCTCATCGTCAGTGCAATCTGGCAATTGACAGCCCAGATGATGCAAGTGAACATTATGGTACCAACAGCATCCATATCTGCAGTCTGGCCATTCGCACGGAATGCTTGGTCATAGAAGATGATGATGACAAGGAAGTAGGTGATGACAGAGGTATAGAGACCATTGCCCATCCATCCCAATATTCTATACCAGTCAAAGAACAAATTTTTGGGTCCTTGCTGGTACAGTGCAGGAAACTGCAAAGAGCAACAGCACATCAAAAGTTGGAATATCCAAAAAAAAGGATGAAAGCATGAAGCTCATTGAAGGCATTTTCAAGAGAACAAACCTGTAAGCAAACTTCTGATGGAACATCTTGTTCAAAAACTCCAAGTGAAATGACGGGCAATGATGTAAGAACCACATTGAACAATATCATGTACCAGTCTTCATAAACCGATTGACCAGAGAAGCCCGCATAGGCCTCAAAATAGAATATGGTGAGGCCAAATGCTATATTTTTGTAGAAGAAATAGCATATCTAGCATGCATAATGGATCAGTTTAGAAGAGAAATATATGAATCAGTTCATAATAGAAAGATATAAAATCCTAGTAAGTGTTACATGCTTTTCCATCCATGCACGGGATGCAAAGCACACAAGAGATTGAAGACTTCTGAGAATAATAATAATAGACTCAAGATGAATATTAACCAATTACCATTTGTGCAATTCTCTTGTAACACCAGTGTCCATGGACTACCAGAAGCCGCTCCAAAAACCGGAATTGGGCAATAGAAAAGTCACTAGCCATCACCGCCTGAAAAGAAGTCGCAAGCTTGAGTTCCACAACTTACAGAAATGCACAAGCTTCCAAACAGCAAAACACTTAGGCAGGCATGTTCATAGGCCCCAATCATAGATTTTAACTAAACTAATTTACATGAACTGGAATAAAACGAGTCATTTTGCAGTTTTGCACCATTTCACATGAAGGGGGAAGCATACAAATGGAATGAACAGCAGACAGGATAAACAAGTATTACCCAGAAGACATTGAAAATTTTAGCCTTTCAATTCATCAGAAATAAGTATTCAGACTGGAATTGCTCATCAGGTCCTGGCTATTGTCAGTAAAGACTAGGAAAAAACAAAGAAGCTAGAAGCAGAGAAGCTTCACCTTTTTGGCTTTTCCACATTTTATAGAAGAAATTGGTGTGAAAATAATTAATAACAATGCAAACAGAGATTCACTTCTCAACCACGTCATTGGTCAGTGCAGATCACAAGAAGGTCAACAAAAAGGCTTGAAAAGAAGCCTGCTCCTCTGTCCAACTTGAAGAATATAGCCCAAACAAAAACATGACAGGTTTCCCATATCTCTAACCCCAGTCATTTGTTAAAACTTAAAATACTAAAGCTATATAAAACTAAAGTTTGGTTTGTTTCTCAAATATGAAGCATATGGCGTTGCAACTAGCAAAAGTACGTGTTAGAATCCATCATATGCAGTGATAGTTTTGAGCGACATCATTATGCTTAAAAGAGCCAGCAACTGACCTGCATACCTTCAACCCCGCTGATTCCAACGCCAATATCTGCTTCTTGAATCATGCCAACATCATTTGCACCATCACCTATTGCTAGAGTGGTCTTCCTAGTTCCTTGTTTCACTAACCTTGTTACCTGATGCCAAAGGATCAAAAGAATAAGATAAGACATGATAAACAGTACACGCTTTAGATTCTTACAGTTGATAAAGTGACAACGATTAGATTAGATAAATTCTATGTACAGAAACATTTTAATAACAACTGTGCATTATAGATGTCATTATGTAAATTATCATGGATCCAAACCTAATTTTTCCCATCTAAGATGGAGCCATGCATGCAGTTGTGCACAATTTTAACTCCAATAATTGCATTAAGTAGCACCGTATCATTTATAGTGATCAACTACAGAAATGCAGATAAAATACTATAATAGAGCCCGCAAAGGTACAAATGAAAAAGGAAAAAGGTCCTACCAACGCCTTTTGTTTAGGAGAGACACGACAGCAAATGACAGATGCACAATCAACAGCCAATCCCAAAAATTGATGCTTGATGTCATCTTCTAAAGCATATGTCAGAGTTTTCCCATCAATAATTAATGCAAACGCCGCATGCGGATCCTTCTCCAGCATTATCATTTGTGAGGCATTGGTGATTTGATTCAAGATGTTCCCTCTAATGACCTGAGGAGTTACAAGGACTACACCCATATCAGATGAAACCAACAACCAAAATGTAAATTTCTCTATGCTATCTCAAATGAAAGAACTTACCTCTGTGCTTTCATCGGCTAATGGATCCGAATTTGGAGTAGTGATACAGATTTGTTTCATGCCCTGTCGTAGCAAACTACAAGCGAATCTGCACCACATAAACAATATTTCATCAATTACGGCACCATTCCTGAGCAAGTTCGGCCTTAAAACTGATATGAAACGGTGCTATGCAGTTAAGTAATTTGCAGTAGACAGACCCAATGTTGATTGCAGTTTCCATCTTATCCCCTGTCAACACCCAGATCTTTAGACCAGCTTGAGCAAGTTTATCAATGCATTGAGGCACCTGAGGAGAATAGAAAGTTAAGTGGTTGAAGCAGAGAAAAGCAGAAACATTTATTGACTATGAAGAATGATACCACCTACCCCTTTCTGCAGTTTATCTTCCACAGCAGTAGCCCCAACAAGAATCAACTCTCTTTCAATAATATCAGATACCCGCTCAAGCATTGCCTCTCTGTCAGGCCCAACAGCTGTCTTGGCTTTCTGAAACTCGTTATTCCAATGAAAGTACTCTTGCTCATTAAGCTTCCTGTAAGCCAGGGCTAGTGTTCTCAAACCAGCTTCTCCATATTCATTCAAATGTCTAGTAGTAGCCTCCAAATACATTTTTCCATTCTTTGACAACCGATCAAATATGATACTGCACAACCAAGCAAGAAAACAATGGATGTCAAAGATTAAAGAGGGATGTTGAAAATCTCCCTATGACAGCATAGGTGAGTGTTTTTGCAAGTACTAGCAGTAAGCAGTGTTTAAACTTCATAAGCTTGAAGAGGATTTTAATTATCCCAAAGTAGCAACTGATAGAAGGTGCTACTTGTTCGTTAACACCATACATTCAGCTGTCAATAACATGGACAGAAATCACATTATGTAAGCTAACCTGTCAGCTCCTTTGCAAAAAAGAATAATGCTTCCATCCTCGTCACGCACAATCACTGACATACGCTTTCTTTTGCTAGTAAAATCCATCAGATTCAAGATTTTATACTCTCTGTATAATTCACCCAAAACACAAAAATAAATAAATATATAAATAAAAAGGCGAAGAAATATGACGTATCGGTCTGAACTTGAAAGAGTTCAAAAATCAAGGGGAAATAGTGGACCGCCACCCGCGCCCCCCCCCCCCCCCCAAAAAAAAAGGATATGCATAATACAGTTCATGAATGTCCACCTCACCTTTCAACCACTTGTGCTGAAGTAGAAAATCTTTCACATACAACAACAGTTGATTGAGTTCTTCTACAAAACTCGAAACCAAATTCTCTAGCTGCTACAAGAAAAGCCCCTTCATCAGGTGACTCAGCTTCATATGTACAACTGCCAGTCTCCTCATTCAGCTCAGGAATGGCAGTATGGCAAACGGCTAATATCCGGAAATACAACAAAAGAACATCAGCATTGGGTTCTTTTGACCAGTTACCATTCATGAGGCGGTTGTCTTCAAAACCAAATCCCTTTATGGCAGGCTTTTGATCCCTGTCATCCTTGGAAGTAACAATAGACTCCAGTTCAATTTCATGAGCTCTTCTAACCGTTTCCGTTGGCATTTTACTCTTACGCATGGGGAAATTAGAGAGATCTGAATCCTGCTCCTCAAGATCAGAAGCTATCTGCTTTGCTGCAGCAAGTTCAACTTCACTGGAACGCACACCATATGCAGTACCAGCAATGGAGCACTTCAGAAAGTCCATCTGATTGCAGGTTAAAGTGCCAGTTTTATCAGAGAGGATAGTGTCTACCTGACCCAACTCTTCATTCAAATTTGATGTCCTTGCTTCAGCTGGAGTGCCAGTTTCTTCATCATACATTTGAATGTCTTGGTTAATGAAGGTTGCCTGTAATACCTTCACAATCTCAATTGAAACATAAAGCGAGATGGGTATCAAATATCCATAAAGAATGAGTGCAGTAATCAGATGGCTCATCCCAGCCAATCCAATTCTCTTAGGATCATACTGTGGTTCAATTTTGTCAGGTCGCAAGTACCACCACTTTGTGACTTGGTACTTGGTCTTCACAACAAATCCTATTGAACTAATAAAGGATATCAATATAAGCACAGTGAAAAGAGTGTATATGATATAATCCATCTTTTTCTCTATTGTACTCCTTTTTGAAGGGGATTTTGTAGAATTCTGCATGACTTTGCTGTCATGACCAGTGAAAATAACCACCCCATAGACATAATCAGTGTTCCTAAGCTTTGAATCTCGGAGGAGAATTTGACTAGGATCAAGAGCATAAACCTGATTTTCATACTCAAAGTTGCCAATAAAAGTGTAAAGATTGGGATTTGGGTCTTCACAATGTATTAATCCTGCGAAATCCTCAAAAGCTCCATCATTATCTAGAGACAAGGTAGCCTCCAAAGATCTTTTCACCTTCAAGTTGGTCTCACCATCTAAATTCATTGTCTCCACATAGCATATCCCATCCTCATAACTTGATGACAAGAGAAGCAAGTCCGCAGGGAAAAATTGGTCCTTTTCTACTTTTATGACATCCCCAACCATAATATTCTTCCAGGACCTGAAACCAAAATCACCATCCCCTTTATGGATACTAGCTCTCCGGAGATTAACTTTGACATCCTGAACGAACCTGCGCGAATCTTCCAATGCCTCCTTTGCCATACTAAGCCCCACAACAAACGCCAAAGGAGCAATCATGCTCAGCGGGGTGAAAGGCGAAATTGAAGAGACTGAGAGGCAAGCAGCCAGAAGGAAGTATATATTAGCAACCCTTCTAAATTGTTCAAAGAGTGCCTTAGGCAAAAAGGAGATCACATTGTATTTGGTAGTTGATATATCATTCCTGCAGTAAAATAGAGATTTCTTGTCATGGATATGAGGTTGGTTGCAATATACTGTTCTTGAGTACCCAGGACCATGAAGTGCATGAGGCAACTCATCAGTGGTAGTTGGGCGAATGCAACCAAATGTGTAAAGATGGCTCCTTCGGAGCTTTGCCCTGATCCTCCCTCGTGCCATCTTAGCAGGATTTCAGCTCAAGGCAAGTTATATTTGACACTTGAAACATGCCCCCATCAAGAAGAAAGCCCTAAAATCTTGTCTCTATAAAGGAACAATCAAACGTTTCACCCCTTATCCCCAATTTGTTTCCCTAAAACCTGAAAAAGAAATTACACACATAACGGAAAAGCATTAACTACAGCACGTAAACATGATGATCATGCACACAACGGAATCAACATAACCCAAGAAATCTAAAGTCATGCCTTAAAACGACAAAAAACATCAAATTGGAATCATTCACACAAGAATTCAATTCAAATTCCTCTCATATTTATCCATATAAAATAAGATTTCAAAAATAATCTGAAAATAAAGACGAAACAAAAACAAAAACAAATAGAGGTTTTGTGACACAGTGGTTGGATGGAATTAATACAATTGATGAGCTAATGCAATGTCTCTAGAATCCAAAAGAGGTTAAAGAAATTAATATCTCTGATTTTGATTTCCGTTTTTGGGTTTAAAAGAGAATAAAAAAACAAAACAGGGAGCTAAAAGCAGCGAAGTAATGATGAATGGAAGCAGAAAGATTGACGTGAAAAAGGTAAGAAATCGTTGTCACACGAAAATTCATGAGAACCTGCAATTTCAGAAAGAGATAGTGCCATATCCATATCCATTGAGAAAAAGAAAAAGAAATAATGTGTTTATATAAAAACGCACCCACCAAAGGAGAGTGGCGTCGTCCATCATCGTGTGAAGGACGGCAACGACAGAAACAACGGTACGGAAAGATACAAAACGACGATTAATTATTTTATTAGGTGCTTTGCAGATTGTGAAATAAAGGAGACAGAGACATACACAGTATAAGTATAGACAGAAAGAGAGAAGAAAAAAAAAACAAAAAAGAAGATAGAAAATGCAGAAAGGGAGACAAAATTACAAGCGTGTGAGTGTGTATCAGTGTATGTGTCCTTTCCTTTCCCTCCTCTCACGTCCGAACCAATTCAATTAATTTCCGGGCACCTCTTTCTTCTTCCTTTCTCTTTATTTATATATATATATATATATATATATATATATATATATATATATATCGATATTTCCCACTTATTAAGTTATTGTCACTCGTTATTATCATATTATTTCTTTTTCAGCTTTTTCTTCTTTTTTATTTTTCTTTTCGGGGAATTTTTTTTTAGTTATCATATTTTGATACCAAAATTTAACATCATGAAAGATACTCTAGTTTTGAGTCACTGTATTCTTTCTCTTATATTATTTAATTGATTAATAACCTACTCAAACCTACAATGTCTCTTATGTCAAATTTTCGTGTCAAAATATCATAATTTTTTTTAAAAAAAGAATAATAAAAACACGGTTTCTTGAGCTGGATGGATTTCAATTTCTTCTTTCGGGACCATTACCATAGCCAATGCCATATGGCGTAACAAAATTCTAAATCAGCACGTGACACCAAATTTTGTAAGTATCGAATGGTATGAAGTAGGAGTTAATTAATGCCGAAGTTAGATGAGATATTATTTAATAAAAAAACAATAAATTTTTTTATAAATAGAATAGATAGTTAGGAAGGATCATTTAATGAGAAATTTTATTAATATATGATAATCTTCACACAAAAATAAAAAAATTAACTAATAAATCACATTTAACTATGAGTGACGAAGATGACAATGAACCGCTGTATACAACCTACTTTTGTGACCCCCGAATTAAATACTTGTTCTGAACATCTCTCTTAATACATTTATTTGTACTGAATGTTTTATGTTTTACTATTAAACTGTATTTGGTTAGCTAAAAGTGGTAGATCATAATCGCACTTAGAAAACGTATTCTACTTGGTCATTGCTTTGATATATATACCGGTAAAAAAACAATATTTGGTGATAAGGGTTTGATTGTTATAAACTTTTTATGATAATTACTTTTAAAATATTTATATCAAATAATTTCTAATCAATTAACGTATAAAAAATTTAATATGATTTGTGGAACGTGGCGGGTGGTCGTATAAGAGGCAGGTAATAGTGGTACGGTGCCGGCTGCGGAGTTGTTCAATGTTGAGGTCAGAGTGTTGGATATTTTTTGGATATTTTTTTGGGTTTATCTGTCTTATCGGGCCCACCATCTGCAACATGGATCAAAAGCGCTTCGATGGGCACCAATTGAGGTAGGACACACTCTGCTACAGGTATGACCCTAATACGGGAAGGGACCAATCTCACTCGGTTTCTCACACTACTGTTACGTGTTCCGCCAATAACATCATCATCATAATAACGTCAAATAGCATGCGCAACTTGCAATTGATAGTACCAGAATATTAACAAGTATCTCTAGAATATTATTTAAGGAATAAAAAAATAAAAATTATGTGAGAAAGAATATATTTAGTATTTTGAAAATATTATATTTATTTATTAATACGAATTTTTTTTTATAAATTTTTTAATCAATATTTTTAGAACATTCGTTTGCAAAACTCTTGTTATTAACTATTACTAACTATTTTTATTCAATCCTAACATTTTAATTTGGTCTGTTTCTTTCGTAATGTTGTAATACTTCCGATCCACCGTATAAAAACTAAATGAATCTTATTTTTGTCTAAAATATAAAAAATATTTATTAATTTTTATACATATTAAATATTAATTTCCAATATTATCCTTATTTATAATAGGACTTATATTTAAGAGATATATCAGTTTTCTATACAAGTGAGTTGATTCATTAAAATTAGAAGGGATATTTTTGAAAATTTATATGAGTATTAATTATAATTAACTCATTTTAATACATTTCATTAATCTATGTGTTTTAGGGTTTTGTTTCTTATATTTAAAACCACACATCAAAACATTTTCAGTTAAGTCTCAATATAATTATCTCTAAAATCTAAATAAATGCATTTTTAGTTTACACTCTACAAATTACACGACCAACGTGTTTTGAAAGGCGCTTGTAGGCGATGGCTAGAGTGAGCGGGTTGGTGAAGTTGCTCACAGTGAGGGGGCTGTGTCTAACCGGTAATCGCAGGTTGCCAATATTTAATAAACCATTCAACCGGTTACCACACTAATTACAGTATTAGCACCGTAGGTCACTAGTTAAACTTAGGCCCCTATATGCAAATGGTGTAACTGACTAAAAAAAAAACTTTTCCCCAAAGCTCGTAGATCCCCATTTTCTGCTCAAACCTATTTCCTTTCCCAAATTTGGTAGACCCCTCTAACCCCCGTAACCCCTTTCACCGTGACTGGTTTCAACCAAATTGGCCCTCCGTTTGCTCTTGTTCACCAACGAAGGGTTTTGTTCATCGTGAATCGCCACTCATTGATGTTTGTGTGACACCCATATGGCATTTGAGATGATTTCAAGCTAAATAGCCATGTCTCATTCTTTTGGTGATGGGTGTTCGCTTATCTTGGCAGAAGGAAAACCTGTAGTCGGAGTTTAGTGCTTGATGCGCAGATTTATGTTTTATTTTAATCGGTAATACCATGAAATGTGTCCATTAGTTTAAATTTCAGTGTCAATCAACCGTACGATAATTGTGAAGTAGACATGTCATCTTGGATGTGAACCAGATAGGCTGTGTTTTTTGTGGAAACCAAGTAGAAACTGCAGAACATCTGCTTCTGTTTTGTTCCTTCTCGGAAAGGGTCGGGCCTGCAGTTTATGGGTGGTTAGGTGCTCCTTTTGTCATGGCTTCAGATATTGGTTCCCATTTTGTGCGTTGTGTGTGGTTTTTCTCTGTGTGGTTCTATGTAGCTGCTTTTTGTGGAGTGAAAGTGTAGTGAGGTGTGGAGAGTTGTGGAGTGTTTTTGTGAGATGTGGTGTGTGTATTGTGACTAACTGTGTCTGTGTGCGTTGTGTCCTTGTTCTATGTGTGGATTCTCTCGGTTGTGGTGCTATGTAGCTAGTTCTGTGGATTTTGGTGCTATGAGCTGCTTATGTGTACAGCGAGGTATCACTGCTGAAGGATGTATGCAATTGGTATGTGGTCGCCTGTAATCTGGTTCTAAGGCTCTTGGTTTGGTTCTCTGGAGCATATAGGCATGGCCTTTCAAGGATATGTTTAAGTGGTGTACTGATACACAATATCTGGAATGTGAAGTCCTTGGGAAATGTGTTTACAAGTTTTTTTTATAAGCGTGTTTACAAGTTGATGGCTGTAAAGAGGGGAAGCTACAACTAGGTTATGTCTGGGTGGAATGAATATGTAATTACTAGGAGATTTGGATTTGTTAGATGGTATGTGGCGTGGGGCTAGTATTTTCAATGGTATTTCTTCTAAGCGGGCTCGGTTGTTCTAGCAAGGTTTTTTTTTACGTTATGACACTGGTGTTGGAAGGTGTTATATGATGTTTGGGCTTTTGTTGGTATGCATTGTTGGAATGGTGTGCATTGTTAGATTCAATAACTTAGAGATTTTGATATATGACAAATACAACTTAATGTGTATGCAAGTGTTTTAGTATCAAATTATAAAGACAGATATCAAGCAGTGATCAACAAGTTCAGTGAGCAATCAAAGGAGAATATTCAAGGAAGAACCAGAAGGAATCAAAGAGCAAAGACGAAGATCAAGGAATCATCAAGACAAGAGCTTAAAGGAGAAATTAGATTCAAGTCTTATATGATTTGTAAGAGATGAAATCTCTTATTCATAAATAGCTCAATTAAAACGATGCATGAAGAAAATCAATTTTCATAACCTGCATTAAAAGGAATAAGTTTTCGTTAACGAAAATGATTTTTGGAAATAAGATTTTTTAATCCAAGCGCTCGTCCAAAACAATATATGACAGAAGCGCTCGTCCAACAAGTAATACAAGCGCTCGTCCAACAAGTGACAGAAGCGCTCGTCCACTGGAGTGATACAAGCGTCTGTCCACTAAAGTGACAGAAGCGCTCGTCCACAAAAGTCTTTGGACCTGCTAAATCCTTAAATGAGAAGCTCCGTCTGTAACACCCGGGTGCCGACGAGGGCGGGGAGTGGTCGCCGGTGTAAGAAGACACGGACAAGGACCGGCTCCTGGCAGGCTTCTAGGTGGAGGGAGACATGAATGAACCGATTACACACCCGAATGAGAGGGATCCTGAGACTGTGTAGGTATGGGACTATACAGTTGAGGTAGGCTTATATGAATTGATTGGTACTACCTATACTAACAAGATGCATCTTCTTTTAGGGAGCTCGTCACTTAAGAACTCCACAGTTAAGCGTGCTTGACTTGGAGCAATTCTGGGATGAGTGACCTCCTGGGAAGTTTTCCTGGGAAGCGTGTGAGTGAGGACAAAGCACGCTGAAAAGACCCATGTTGGTTTGTGGGGACAGTCGTCAATC
The DNA here is from genome assembly GCA_030762895.1 of Sophora flavescens. Classification (NCBI taxonomy): domain Eukaryota; kingdom Viridiplantae; phylum Streptophyta; class Magnoliopsida; order Fabales; family Fabaceae; genus Sophora; species Sophora flavescens. The sequence goes on from CM061066.1 coordinate 179,042,346, forward strand.
CATAAAGCAGCCAGGGATGTTACAAATGGTATCAGAGCGGCACCTCTCCCAGTACGGTGTGGTTCGGGGACGAACCAAGCGGAAGCTGGTGGGCATGTAACACCCGGGTGCCGACGAGGGCGAGGAGTGGTCACCGGTGTAAGATGGCACGGACAAGGAGCGGCTCCTGGCAGGCTTCTAGGAGGAGGGAGACATGAATGAACCGATTACACACCCGAATGAGAGGGATCCTGAGACTGTGTAGGTATGGGACTATACAGTTGAGGAAGGCTTATATGAATTGATTGGTACTACCTATACTAACAAGATGCATCTTCTTTTAGGGAGCCCATCACTTAAGAACTCCACAATTAAGCGTGCTTGACTTGGAGCAATTCTGGGATGGGTGACCTCCTGGGAAGTTTTCCCGGGAAGCGTGTGAGTGAGGACAAAGCACGCCGAAAAGACCCGTGTTGGTTTGTGGGGATAGTCGTCAATCCATAAAGCAGCCAGGGATGTTACATCGTCCAATGACATGGCATATGGAGCTCTTCTACTGAGGTTACGCTCTTTGAACTTACTAAGTCCTTAATAAGAAGCTCCAGTCAATGACACGGCATATGGAGCTCGTCTACTAATTGGAGCTCATCCAATTACTTTGAGTTTTAGTGCTCCCGTCTGCTGGCGTAGGATATGGAGCTCGTCTACTAGCCCGTCCGAATGTAAAATCTTAATGGCTAGATGGACGCGGTTATTTTCAAGATGGACGCGAATTTTATAAGAACTATCAGAATCTTATTTCAAAAACGAGAATCAATAAAACAGATTCTGTTAATCAGATCCAAATCTGTTTTGATTGATCCCAAAGACTATAACTTGTTTTCTATATAAAGAGGGATCAAAGGAACACTTTTAAACAGAACGAATAACATAAAAAAATACGATACACATATCATTCATCATCTTCATTGAGCTTATTGTGAAAAGAGTGTTTCAATACTCATAAGTGCTTCAATTTGTTTATCTGACTATTGAGAGTTAGGAATCAATTTTTGTTTTACTTTTGATTGTAAAGAGAGAGGGAGTCTCTCTGAGTGATTAGGGTGAGGTATCCCTAAGGTTGAACATTGAGGATCTTCACAAGAGTGTGGTATCTCGAGGTGAAGGAGTGCTCTGTGGTGTAAAGGTTTTTCAAGCTACCTGACAAATCTTGTGTGTTAGTGTGTGAAATCCCACAGGTAGAGTGGGGACTGGATGTAGGTCACAGTGGAGGTGACTGAACCAGGATAAATTTGGTTGTGTAGTATCCCTAAACTCAAACTCCTTTACTTTCTGTTTATGATCAAGAACCTGCGATTTTGATGTTTAAAGTTCAATATAATTTCTATTCTTGATCTGCATAAACTGTATTGAAACCTGAGTTTGATTGTAATCAAGACTGTATTTTGTTATTACTGAGTTATTGAACCTGAATCTATTCTCTACTAATTCTTAATTAATCTTCTTTATCTTCATCATCTTCCAATTCAAGATTTTATATAAATCATTCATTGATCTTGTAAAATATCCTGAGGTCACAAATCCGCAACTCCGATTGGAAAAGTTTTTTGAAAAGTTTTAAGAGGGAAATATTTTTAAGAAAACTCAATTCACCCCCCTCTTGAATCGTTGAAGTCAAAACAACAATTGGTATCAGAGCTAAACTCTTAAGTTTGGCCTAACAGCTATAAGAGTATGGCTTACAATGGCTATTTAAATGAAGGGGCTTCCCTTGCACGCCCTCCTGCCTTCAATGGATCTGGGTATATCTATTGGAAGGAAAGAACGGTAATCTTTCTTGAGGCAACAGGTGTTGACATATGGGATGCAGTAGAAAATTTACCATTTGTCCCCTCTACTGTAGATGCTAATGGTGCTCCAAGAAATAAGCCTAAAACTGAATGGAATGAGGATGATAAGAAAAGAGTTCAATATAATGCACGTGCTAAGAATATTATAACATATGCTTTAAACCGTGATGAGTTTTTCAGGGTTTCAAATTGCAAATCAGCAAAGGAGATGTGGGATACATTGCAAGTAACACATGAAGGAACCTCGGATATCAAAAGAGGAAGAATGAACATCCTCACACATGAGTATGAGTTGTTCAGAATGAATCGAGGAGAACCTATGACTAAAATGCAAAAGAGATTCACACACATCGTAAATCAATTGGCTGGTCTTGGAAAAACAATCTCCAATGAGGATCAAATTAACAAAGTAATGAGATGCTTGAGCAGGGAATGGCAACCTAAAGTCACTGCAATCTCAGAATCTAGAGATCTTTCATCAATGACCATTGCCACACTGTTTGGAAAATTGCAAGAACATGAATTGGAGTTAAACAGACTGAATGAGAGTGAAGAAACTAATATAAGAAAGAAGGGATTGGCTCTGAAATCACAAGCCAAAGAAATAGAAGACAGTGATAACGATGATTTAGCACAAGGGGAAGAATCTGAAGAAGAAATGAGAATGCTAGTTAGAAAATTTAAGAACTTCCTAAAGAAGAAATGAAACTTCAAAAGAAAGCCATCCACCTTTCAAAGGATAATTTCAGCAAAGGTGACAACTCTTCCAACAACATCACATGCTATGAATGTGGAAAGATTGGCCACATGAAGCTTGACTGTCCAAAGCTGCAAAAGCTGGACAAAACTGAAAAGTTTGACTCAAGGGACAAGAAGTGGAAAAATCCAAGAAAGGTCTACATTGCTTGGGATGATAATGATCTAGATTCCACTGACGAATCTGAATCTGAGGAGGCAAACTTGTGTTTGATGGCTAGCAATGATAGTGATTCAGAAAGTGAAGTAAGTTCCAATTATCAACCTTCTTATGATGAATTGCAAAATGCTTTTGAAGAACTTCACAAAGAATCCATTAGACTTGCTAGATTGCTAACTAAATCTAAGAAAACCATCACATGCTTAGAGGAGAAAACTTCTGTCTTAAACAAAGAGGTAGATCAATTAAAAACAGAAAATTGTGCTTTAAAAGAAAAATTAGCTACTGTTTTAGATGCATCTATATGTGATAAATGTCCTAAGTTGGAGAAACATATAAATCATTTGGATGGTGATCTATCTAGAATTAATAGTTGTAAAGAAATATTTAATGCATCTAGCTGTACATTGACTAAAGAGGTTGAAAAACTGGAAGATGACCTAGCAAAATTCACAAATGGTAGAGATAACTTGAATGCTTTATTAGGACAGCAAAAATGTGTTTATGATAAAGCTGTAATAGGCTATAAACCGAAGATACATGAGAAATATTTCAAGAAATTTTTTGTTGCACCTAAGACATCAAACACACCATTTGTTAAATGTAATTTTTGTGCTAGAAAAGGTTACACAGCTTCTACATGTCATTACAGAAAATCTGCTTATAATGAGTCTAAGTATATATGGGTTCCTAAAGGAACTATTGTTGCAACTAACTTAAAAGACCCAAACAGATTTGGGTACCTAAAGCAAAAACATGATTCTGTTTTGTAGGTGTGTTGGAAAGCCAAGAATGTGAAATGGTATCTTGACAGTGGCTGTTCCAAGTACATGACTGGAGACAAAAGCAAGTTCACTTCCTTTACCCCTAAGTCAAGTAGTAGTGTTACCTATGGAGACAACAATAAAGGGAGAATACTTGGCATCGACAACATTGGAAGTGACTCAACAACAAACATTGAGGATGTATGGTCACTGTCACTGTCGCACGCGCCAAAAAGGACGAGCGGGTTAAAAACTGTAGTCTAGTGCGACAACTCGGATGTCGTCTCTCAAGGACTCTGAGAATATTATCTTTCACAAAAAAAATCAGTTTTGGGGGGGGGGGGGGGGGGGGTTTGGATTGGAATGCAATTAAGAAATAAACGAGACAAGCAATCAGAAACAAGGCAGTTGAAAAGGGATTATCAATTATCAAACAACGATTAATCTACTGTCAAGAATTCCCAACTATCCCTGGTTAATGTAATACCAAGCCCTAAGCAGGTTCTTATCCCCTTCCGGTTGTAATAGTAATTTACAAGCGAAACTACTACCACAGATACATGTCCCTATTCCCGAATTAAGCAAACGGGATTAAGCCCTTCGTGAACTAAGCGAACACGAATTGTACACACGCAAATTAAGCAGATGCGATTAATTATAGGAACATGATATCACCAGAGATAAATCAATACAATACAGTATACTCCTGAATTAAGCAAACAGAAATACAAAGTATGGTATTGAAAAGGGAAAAGCAATTAAAATAGGGATTACATAACCTCAAGTATATAGGATCCTCAAACAGTAGACTAATCCTAGGACTTAGTGCTCCATGGCAATAACGAAATCACAAAGGAAAAATGTATATCAGAAAGTTGGATGAGCAAAAGTCTTTACAAAATATTCAGAACAGCCTTTTATACAATTTCAGAATTCAGAGGGCTCGCGAGGCGAGCAACCATTCGCGAGGCGAATTTCATGAACTGTCAGCAACCCTTGGCATTCTCGCGAGGCGAAGTGACTCTCGCGAGGCGAGGATATGAAGAGTTTCCTCCTTACGCCCGTTATGGCCATCAGGGCCTAACCGTGATGCTCTCTGACTTCTTGATTCGCGCGGCGAAGGAATACTCGCGAGGCGAGACTCTTCAACTTCAAAACTGCCACGGCCATGACCTTCAACACGGGCAAGCCGTGATCGTCTCTGACTTTTTCAGGTTTGGAAGACTCGCGGGGCGAGACCTTCTTCGCGAGGCGACCCAGAGACTTAGCAATTTCTTGGAACAGTCAGGCTTCGGGGTCGCGAGGCGAGCATGGCTTTCGCGGGGCTAATCCCCTGTTCTTTATTTTCTCAACTTCTACTTAACCTGAAAACAGGGAAATAAGCATAAGTGTATTATTTTGACTTAAAACTTGCTAAATTAACTTAAAACTACTCTAGAGACTCAAAACCTTGCTTGAGGACAATCTAATCTAATTTGGGTGAAAATACGATATAATTTGCACAAAACCCTGGTCATACTAGCTATAAAACTAGATGAGCCAGAGGCTGATCAATGTACTATATGTTGATGGACTGAAACACAACCTATTAAGTATCAGTCAACTATGTGACAAAGGCTTCAAGGTAAAATTCAATTCCAATAGTTGCTTAATAGAAAATCAACATGATGAAAATTTGAAATTAATTGGACATAGGACATATAACATCTATATGCTTGATTTAGATAATATCTCTTCAAATATTGCATGCTGTCTTATTTCAAAAGAAGAAGAGAATTGGCTTTGGCATAAAAGAATTGCACACATTCACATGAACCACTTGAATAAACTGATTCGTAAAGATCTTGTAGTTGGCTTGACTAAACTATAATTTGTGAAAGATGAACTATGTGATGCATGTCAAAAAGAGAAGCAAGTTAAGGTCTCTTTTAAATCAAAGAACATCAACAACTAGACCCTTGCAACTTTTACACATGGATTTATTTGGTCCATCTAGAACCAAAAACCTTGGTGGTAACTTGTATGCATTTGTAATTGTAGATGATTACTCTAGATATACATGAACATATTTTCTATCTCATAAGAGTGATTCATTTGCTGCATTTAAGAAAATGGCAAAAATTGTGCAAAATGAAAAGGACGTAAAAATTGTTTCTATAAGAAGTGATAATGGGGGAGAATTTCAAAATGAAGTGTTTGAAAACTTCTGTGATGAGCATGTCATTCAACATAATTTTTCTGCTCCTAAAACTCCACAACAAAACGAAGTAGTGGAATGAAAGAATAGATCATCGGGAGGAGATTGTAACGCCCATCGTTACATTAGTAACCCAAATTAATTTTGAGAAAAATCCTTCAAAACTTTTAATTAAAATATGCTGGTCATAAAATTTTTCTTAATTATATAAGTCTGGAAAATCTCTCACATTAAATAAAATAATAATAATGTATCAAAGTAATAAATATAATAATAATCCATACATCTGGATAAAAACCAAATAAAAAGGAAAGCCTCAAAACTGGGCGTCTAATTACAATCCGAGAAAAATAATACGCAAGATCAAGAACGTCGTTCGCATAGTACTCTCAGCCATACTACTTTACTAACCCACTAGCTAATCAACAGGATGTCTCTTCAGATCTCTGGGTCAACAGCTATGTCCTCGGACTCTGAAAACAACACTTATAATGAGATATAAAATCCTAGTGAACAACAATATAGTATATAAAATATTTTCGAAAATAGTATTGTTCTCAGCCGACGCGGTAACCGGAAAAACTGTCCATGGTATCCGTTAATTTTCCAAAATAATATATACAAAGAAAAATAGTTTTTAATATCAACAATAATCTCAGCAACTCGAGAGCATATAGCATAACAACTCATCTCCATATATCACATTCCATATACCAAATAAAATCTAGATTAATCCAAGCGGCCCGAAGACCTCATAATTAAATTGGTCTCTTGTCGGCATGCCATAAATTCATACATCACATGACAATGGCATCCCATTGCCCACCCCTACTCACGAGGAGTGTTTCGATGTCACCCTCCTGTCGGGGACATTTCCATTTCAATACCTCCCATGTACACATGATGGTATTTCTCCCCTTTCGACACCCCAACCTGTGGCGGTGTTACTTTCGATACCCCCTTTTAGGGGGTATTGCTCATTTTCGACATCCCAATTACATGGTGATATTACTTTCGATACCCGTTAAGACAGTATTACTCTTCGATACCCCTATCCTAGGTGGTATTGCGGCAAACATCATACAACTCATCATGAGGCATAAATTTCATGTCTCATACATGTTACAACTCTTTTACCATAAATTAAATATTCAATCTTATCATGCATACCAAATAGACTCATATCATGTCATCAAGTAATTTTATAACTATACTATGACAAACACGAACATCAAGACATAACATATGTCATCAAGCATATCATTCAACTAGTACAAATATTAATCATACATATATTATATTAATCATAAACATCCAGACAAACAAACACATCATAACATCAAGTTAACAATTATCCCCTTTTTATGAAGAACCACACAAAAAAAAATAGTTTACACTCAGTTTTCATTTGTCTGATTAAAAATCCGTTTTATATATAATTATAAATATATATTAACAAGCTCGTATGCCAAAAATTCTGTATTGATAAATAGGATTAGTAGTACTTGTATCAAGGTCCCCATACATGCGTCAGTGTCCATTTGCAAGCAAAATAAGAAAATAATCCTCAATATATATCATATACTCAGAGTACAACAACGAGGTGTTTTACAAAAATTCCTATTTCAGCAATAATTTTTATCACCCAATTAGCACAAGTAACGAAAATTAATATCATTCAACAATTGAAATATGATATTGTCAATTTAAAACCACCGTAAACACATAAAAATACCATAGAAAGGGTTCATAAAAAGTATTGTTATTCACTTCTCGAAGACCTCCAAAGTGCTCCAAAAATTATTTATGATAGAAGGTAGTGCTTCTCTAAAAATTCTTCTTCCGTTCACTGGTGTTTTTGGATCTGTGTGTTACAACGATTGCACTGCCAAAGAATGGAAGTCCCTCCCTCGCTATACTCGCTCACTGTGCGGCGCTACCCCCACATGCGCAGTGACCATTTTATATATATACATAACAGTAGGCACAGTCAACTAGCGCATAGGATTTTTTGGTTTTATGATTCCTTTTTTTATTTTTTGTTTAACCCATATAAATGGCTTTTGGCAAGGCCAAAGCCTATAAAAGGTTATCTGGTGCCTAACACCCCCCGTACGCCACTTATATATATATATATATATATATATATATATATATATATATATATATATATATATATATATATATATATATATATATATATACATTTTGCATTTTTTATTTATTTATAATAGTTAAGTAATTTCCATAAATTCTTATACTATTAAATTTTTACACTAAACTTCTTAATTATATTTTTTTGTAATATGCTTTTTAATAACCTAATACTTTTTTTATCAAATTAATTATATTAGAATTTTAGGATGTTACAGAGATAGCAAGAACTATGTTGAACGACTCTAGCTTGCCAAAACATTTTTAGGCAGATGCTGTCAATATAGCCTGCTATGTGCTAAACAGAGTCTTGATAAGACCAATCTTAAAGAAAACCCCTTATGAGCTTTACAAAGGAAGAAAACCAAATATAGCACATTTACATATTTTTTGTTGCAAATGCTTTGTTCTTAACAATGGAAAGAATAATCTTGGAAAATTTGATGCAAAAGCTGATGAAGGAATTTTCCTAGGTTACTCTCTATCTAGTAAAACATTTAGAATATATAATAAGAGAACACAAACTATTGAGGAATCTGTGCATGTGACATTTGATGAGTCTAACCCCAAAAGGTTGGGAAATGATTCTGTTATTGATGATCTTGCAGATTCAATTGAGAAAACTCTCCTAGAAGAGAAACAGAACAATGAAGAAGATGAAAGCTTAAAGAACGAATCGCTGCAGCAGGAGAAAACAGAACAACAGCCTGACCTACCAAAGGAGTGGAGGACTGTCAGAAATCATCCAATTGATAACATCATCGGTGAAATTACAAAGGGGGTAACTACTAGACAATCTCTTAGAAATGTTTGTAATCATATGGAATTTGTGTCTCAAGTAGAACCTAAGAACATAGATGATGCTATAATTGATGAACATTGGATGATGGCTATGCAAGATGAGTTAAACCAGTTTGAAAGAAACCAAGTTTGGAAACTAGTGCCTAAACCCAAGAACTGTCAAGTAATGGGTACAAAATGGGTTTTTAGGAATAAACTAGATAAAAATGGTATAATTGTAAGAAACAAGGCTAGATTGGTAGCCAAAGGGTATAACCAAGAAGAAGGCATAGATTATGATGAAACATATGCACCAGTAACAAGATTAGAAGCTATAAGAATGCTACTTGCTTATGCTTGCATAATGGGATTTAAATTGTATCAAATGGATGTTAAGAGTGTTTTCTTAAATGGATTTATACAAGAGGAAGTGTATGTTGGTCAACCACCTGGTTTTGAGAATAATGAATTGCCTAACCATGTTTATAAACTGTCTAAAGCACTATATGGCTTAAAGCAAGCTCCTAGAGCTTGGTATGAAAGGTTAAGTAATTTTCTCATTGAAAAAGGATTTAAAAGAGGTAAAGTTGACACAACTTTGTTCACTAAGAAAAAGGCACACAACATTTTACTTGTACAAATACATGTGGATGATATAATTTTCGGTGCCACTAATGAGAAGTTGTGCAATGAGTTTGCAGGTCTTATGCAGAATGAGTTTGAAATGTCAATGATGGGTGAGCTGAACTTTTTCCTTGGACTGAAAATAAAGCAAACCTAAAATGGAATCTTTATTAGCCAAACCAAGTACATCAAGAAGTTTGGCATGGAAAATGCTAAGGAGATGGCTACTCCAATGAGTACCTCCTGTTATCTGGATAAGGATGAGCAAGGTAAACCTGTTGATGTTTCTAAATTCAGAGGTATGATAGGCTCACTACTTTATGTTACTGCTAGTAGGCCAGATATCATGTTTAGTGTATGCATGTGTGCTAGGTATCAAGCAAATCCAAAAGAATCACACTTAACAGCTGTTAAAAGGATAATTAAGTATCTGTTAGGAACAAAAGACATGGGATTATGGTATCCCAAAGGAGCTACATGTACGTTAATTAGCTATTTAGACTCTGATTTTGCTAGTTGTAAACTAGACAGAAAGAGTACTAGTGGAGCTTGCCATTTACTAGAAAACTCATTAGTATCATGGTTCAGTAAGAAACAATCTAGTGTGGCTTTATCCACTGCAGAGGCTGAATATGTAGCAACTGGTAGCTGTTGTGCATAGGTTTTATGGATGACACAACAATTAGTTGATTATGGCATGCAACTAAACCAAGTTCCTATTAGATGTGACAATACGAGTGCAATTAACTTAGCTAAGAATACCATAATGCAATCTAGAACTAAACACATAGAAATCAGACATCATTTCATTAGAGACCATATTCAAAGTAGAGAAATTGAGATTGAATATGTTAATACAACTAAACAACTCGCTGATATTTTTACCAAACCCTTGAACGAGGAAAACTTCTTTTTCATTAGAAGAGAATTGAGCGTAATCGATCAATCATATATCTAATCTCTAAAGAAACGGAAGAAAATCAAAAAGGGGAGGAAAATTAATGGACGCACTTATTCTTTTGATTTGTCCCTGCACATATCCCTCTATCATGAACAATTTTATATGCTATGTTTGAATGTTTAAATGCTTACCTTCTCTATTGCTTTGAATGTTTCTTTTCTTTACCTTTTTGATGATGCCAAAAGGGGGAGGAAAAAGTATGATATAGAGAAAGGGAATAATAACAAATTATACATGAAAAAAGTTTGATATAGAGAAAACGAATTATACATGCATATGTTGAGGGGGAGCTTAAAAGCTTACATGATTAAGGGGAATCAAAGAGCTAAGACGAAGATCAAGGAATCATCAAGACAAGAGCTTAAAGGAGAAATTAGATTTAAGTCTTAGATGATTTGTAAGAGATGAAATCTCTTATTCACAAATAGCTCAATTAAAAAGATGCATGAAGAAAATCATTTTTCATAACCTGCATTAAAAGGAATAAGTTTTTGTTAATGAAAATGATTTTTGGAAATAAGATTTTTTAATCCAAGCGCTCGTCCAAAACAACAAATGACAGAAGCGCTCGCCCAACAAGTAATACAAGCGCTCGTCCAAAAAGTGATAGAAGCACTCGTCCACTGGAGTTATACAAGCGGTCGTCCACTAAAGTGACAGAAGCGCTCATCCACTAAGGTGATAGAAGCGCTCATCCACAAAAGTCTTTGGACCTGCTAAATCCTTAAATGAGAAGCTCCGTCCAATGATGTGGCATATGGAGCTCGTCTACTAAGGTTACGCTCTTTGGACTTACTAAGTCCTTAATGAGAAGATCCGTCAAATGACATGGCATATGGAGGCCGTCTACTAATTGGAGCTCGTCCAATTACTTTGAGTTTTAGTGCTCCTCGTAGGATATGGAGCTCGTCTACTAGCCCGTCCGAATGTAAAATCTTAATGGATAGATGGATGCGGTTATTTTCAAGATGGGCTCGAATTTTATAAGAACCAGCAGAATCTTATTTCAAGAACGAGAATCAAGAAAACATATTCTGTTAATCATATCCAAATCTGTTTTGATTGATCCCAACGACTATAACTTGTTTTCTGTATAAAGAAGGATCAAAGGAACGCTTTTAAACAGAACGAATAACATTAAAAAAAATACGATACACATATCATTCATCATCTTCATTGAGATTATTGTGAAAAGAGTGCTTCAATACTCATAAGTGCTTGCATGATGATTGGAATTTTGTGGAGTTGGTTCTGCTGCCTATTTGTGTTGTTTGGGGGATGCTGCAGGTGCAAGACTGGGCTTGAAATGGTCATGTTATGAATCTTTTGGGGTTTGTTGTGGGTTCAGTAGGTCTCGTTCTTGTTCATGGTTTGGCCTCATTATATTATATTGTTTTGGTTTGGGGGAATCAATGTATAATTCAACCTTAAAGTCAGGTCTCTTTTGCTAATGTGGCATTGACCATGTGTACTCTTGGTTTAAATTCTCCATTGTTTCCTTGCTTACTCTCCATCCTTGGTATTCTTGTATATGGGCTTGGGTACCCCTAGTACCTACTCTTAATACATTTTTAGCTTATCAAAAAAAAAAAACATCTGTAATGTGAATATAAGAGACCTTTGATGAAAGGCATAGTTGTGAGTAAAGAACAAATTTTCTTGATTAATTTTCAAAGTTTTAGTTCAACCATGTAATAGAGTAGGTTTAAGGGATTGTTATTTTAGGTAGGAGACGGGTCTGTTAAAATTTTCCAGTGGATGTTGTAGGCATATTTTCAGAAGTTATGTTTCAAGTTTGGCTTTTTTGGCAGGCAATGGATCTACCATCACACTTCGCAAATGCGATGATATTTGGTGAAGTTGAGAACTCCAATGTATGTACCTTGAATTGTCTAGTTCCTAAAATTATTTTTTGCTTAAATTCTGCTAAGTTTTTTTTATTGAAGTGATTTGCTACTATTTGTGAATGGTAGCTAATAATTTGTTCTTTGTAGGGCTTGGATGATGTAACAATTGATGAAGGTGACAAATACGAGTATAATAGAGGTAGATGGAGATGGATATTCAGAGGGTGATTACTTTGATCAGGAAGAGCAAGAGGTCCACCTTGGTCCAAAGGGAGTGCATCATGGAAATGCTGAGGAAAGTTCTGATCAGATTAGTGATAGTATGAGTGAAGACAATGAGGCGGAAGGTTGTATACAAATAAATGGCATGACTGACATCATAAAAATGGACATGAAAAAAGTATATGTTTCTGATGTGGGCAAGTATGATTTTATTGATTTGGAAGTGGCGTATTGGTTTTACTGTTGGTTTGCAAGAATGAATGGCTTCTCCGTTCGCAAGGGGCAGATGGGTAAAAGCAACACTTGTGTAATACTACATCAGACATTTCTTTGCTCTCTACAAGGATACAGAGAGGATAGGGGGTTGACATTAGAAACAAGGTTGATGTACAGAAACATGAGACAAGGTGTGGTTGCTTGGCAAAATTCCGTGTTCACATTCATACTCACACACATCGATGGTATGTGTTAATTTTTAACTTTGACCATAATCATCCCCTTTTGGAGGAGAAATTTTGTGCGCTGTTACCAGCACATAGGAAGATGACCAAAGCTGATATACTGCAAATTGAAAACTTCATAAAGGCTGGGATACGTCCGCCCCATACGTACAGTGCATTTGCTAGTGTAGTTGGTGGGTATGAGAAGATAGGGTTTGTAAAAAAGGATATCTACAACCAAGTTGGGAAACAGAGGAGGCAAATATCGTTGGATGCTTATGGCGCTTTGAAGTACCTAAAAGATATTTCATTGAAAGACACCCGAATGTTTATTCGTCACACAATTGATGAAGGGGGGGGAGCTTGAAACATCTTTTCTGGTCTGACGGGGATAGTCGGTTGAATTATAAGGTTTTTGGTGATGTCCTCGCATTTGATGCGACGTACAAGAAGAAGAAGTACATGTGTCCGTTTGTTGTTTTTTCTGGTGTGAATCGCCACAATCAAACAATTGTGTTTGCTACTGCACTCGTATCCAATGAAACCTAGGAGACTTACGTATGGTTGTTAGAACAGTTTCTGAATGCGATGGAGGGTAAGGCTCATCTCTCTGTGATAACGGATGGTGATGTTGCTATGAGGAATGCGATAAGCAGGGTATTTCCTAATGCACACCATAGGTTATATGCGTGGCATCTGATTCACATTGCAATGAGCAATGTTGGTGTTCCTGAATTCATGCCATATTTGAAGAAGTACATGCTTGGTGATTACGAGGTTGCAAAATTTGAGGACATCTGGAATGACATTGTTGCTAAGTTCAGTCTGCAAGATAACATGTGGATATCAAAACTTTATGGAAAAAAAAAATATGTGGAGCACGACACATATTCTAGGGAATTTTTTTGAAGGGATAAGGACCACATCTAGGTGTGAAGCTTTGCATAGCCATATTGGAAAATTTGTTCACTCTAGGATTAACTTGACTAAATTTGTACAACAATTTCAAAGGTGTGTAACATATTTCCGATTTAGAGAAGTCGAGGCTGATTTTCAATCTGAGTATGGCCAGGCAGTGTTACAAACGAGTCTCCGTTCCCTTGAACGGTCTGCTTCTGGAATCTTCACCAAGGAAATTTTCTATATGTTTCGCAAAGTCCTCACAAAAGCAACGCTTATTAAAGTGATCGATTGTCAGGATATGACGATGTATTCTATTTATTCAGTGGCAAAGTATCGTTCACAGGGTTCCGTATGGCAGGTATCTTATTGTCCATCCGAGGTTGAAATTAGATGTTCTTGCTTACAGATGGAATCGTTGGATTTACCTTGTGACCACATTGTAGCTGTGTTGGTTTACTTAGATATATCGAAGTTGCCAAAATGTGTTGTATTGGATCGGTGGACCAAGTCTGCCAATGATTGTATGCGTGGAAGCAATGATGACGGTTCATGCTATTGGAGCAGTCAATCTGTTGCTAGGTATGCGACCCTTGTCCACCTATCCAAGGAGGTGTTTGAGCTAGTAAATCATGATCTCGACGAGTATAACAAACTTGTCGAGTATCTAGCCAATGAACTTAATAGGCTAAAGTTAAAGTATGGACCTCCAGGTGATGTGAATATGGACTCACAAACCCAATCCTAATTTGAGACTTTTCATGATCCTTCGATTGTGAGACACAAAGGATGTGGACCAAGCAATGTGACCACGGGCGGTAAGCAAAGGCTGTTGCAAGCGTGTGGTGCATGTGGTGCAAGTGGACACAATTGACGTTCTTGTCCAGCGATGAGAGCAAGTGGCAATGGTTGGGAGGGAAGTCACGATTTCGGAGGCGTCTCAAACAATACTCACCAGGTAAGGGATTGACATAACCATGGATTTATGACATTTTTTTAGTTAGAGGTTAAAGATATTTATTTGTTGTGTGTCAGGAATAATAAATTGCATTGTGTATGACAATTTTCATATATTTAATTGGATCGAACTATTAAACTTTGAAATTACCTCAACATTACAGTTTCAAGAGCAGTCACAAACATTTGTAGCTTCGAGTAGTCAACGATTTGCCCTAGTGGATTTGCATGCGCAATGAACAGACTCATGCACATTAGAGCAAACTCTGTAATTAATTTTTTATATTAATGTCTTGATATTAATCTGGTTGTTTGTTCTACTCAAATTAAAGCCGTTTTTTTATTTCAATTATTATGACATGCAGGATGGTTATTCCCAGATCGAATGCAACCCAATTTGATGTGCCTTAGGGAATATAATATTGGATGTACACCATCGGCTTTAACATACTGATGCGCATTTAATTTTTTGTCATGTATAAGTTGTATTATGTGCTACACTATTCTATTTATCTACAATCATGACCTGTATTTTTATTGGATTATGAACATGAATTTTCCATTTGATGTTTTGTAACCTCGTGTTCCTATAATTTATAATGTTTTGCAAGCTCGTGGGCCAAATGCCCGCTGACCATTTTACTTAGCCCAAATGCTTACCCAAATGTCTGGGAAGTGAGATTAGGTATTATGAAGTTTTTTTTAATACCAGAAATATTAGCCTTGTCAATACTTTTGTTTACATTCGAGTGTCGTGTGAGGCTTTTAGTCTAGCATTCACTAGGTTGTGGTGTTATTGCATACTGCATCGGAGTGTGGCACCTACCAATATAGCGCAAACCAACAGGTTAGAATAGAGGAATGTGCAACTATTTATTTCAATTTATGCTTGTTGTGATGTATATTTGATCATATATTTAGGAGCTGGTGTACTTGACACACAATCCTCATTTTGTTGTGTGCAATACCCACAAGCATGTTATGCATGACAGAAACCAACACCCACGGACTAATAATAAGGGTAAATTACATTGCCATTTAAATGTTCACGAATTCAATCCAGTCTTAAATCCAAAGGAGTCCTTACAAACGAAGTATTGCTACATGTTGTTAGCTGTCTATAGGTAGAATGGAATTTAAATACACACAAGAGGTCCTACATGATAACTTAAATACACATCACGTCCTACATAATAATTTAAAGAAGACCAAAATAAATTAACCATACACCGTATAACAAAAGTTATTCTAGGCTTTGCAACGACCCTGGCCCAAAAATCTACAAAGAGTGGTTTTAGGAGAATTTAAAAAAAACTACCCAAGGTGCCAGATAATCACGGGTAATCAAATAATGCTCAATTCACAAAGCCTACTATTACTTCCTAAAAAGTGTCATGTTCTCGTTTGTCAATGTATGGGTGAGGCGGTTACTTGTAACCAGTACTCGGCAGCTTTGTCAACTAGGTCTTTCTTGCACTCGTTGTTGTCATCCAAAAGTAATCTCATGGCCACTTCCATCCTGACAAGGTTTTCTTCCAACTACAATTTAATTCAATTTAATTTAATTATAAGTAATTCAAATATCCATGTATCACATGGTGCTAAATATAACTTTTATGCAAAAATAGGTATAAATCTATGACAAATGGTCAAGAACTTACAACTCCGATGATATTACTAGTGAAGTTGTTTTGCATGTGCATCCACTCGGCTACCCATAGACCAGATGTGTCACTAAACCATGTCCATTGAAAATGATTATTTAATCGGCCAACATATGTCAATAATCGTGGGTCAAATTAAGATAATAGATAAGCAAGACATCAGCACATGTTTCTTATAGCTAATGTTAGGGGGAAAAAATTAACTACATCGTTACCTATTGACACATTTTGGGACTCCACGAACTTGCTGATCAGATACTATTCAAAATCAAGGTCTTTTGTTTTATTTAGTTGGCCTTCATACATATTTGGTATCATAACACTCAATGATGTTGCCTATTACTGGTAGAGGTATATAAGCACAAGGATGTAAAGTTATTAATGAACTAAACATTACAAGTAAGGTAGATGTAGTAAGCATGGATAGAACCCTCACTTGTTTACGTATGATGTATCTCCTACTTTCTAGCACAATATCAGGCAAACATGAGTCCATTAGATAAATTTTCCTTTCCCTGATTGATATGACCATCAAATACCAATGTCCATAGTTGTCATCGATTGGAAGATAAACCTGCACATAGACTGCTTTGGTCATGATCAAATATATACCTTATTAGTTTGAAATTTACAATAACGGTTTTTAATATCATGCATTCATGCAAGGAGAAATCTAACATGCCTTAAATGATCATAACATCCTATCAAATCCCGTCCATAATAGGTGATCAGTTCATTTGTGCTGCACCCTATAGCAATATCATCCTGTGCATATTCGAGTCACATAACATACTAGTATCAGGAGAATGTTAGTCTATACGTATAATTTGAAGATGAAGTTTATTAAACAGATTATGGCAGACCGCAAACGAAGGCGGAATGCACCAAACTGATTGGATGTCATTGTTGCGTTGAGCACATGTGATTTTCAAAGCAGTCATTAGTATAATCTATTAAGCAAGGTATTCACGGTTAGGTCATACCATACTTTTGCGTTAACATTAAAACATCCATTTTAAATCAAAACTGTAAGCAGATGCAATACCTCACGTGTCACCAATTTTTCAGGTCATAAACATTCAAAATCTACGCGTGTGCCTCGGTTCCATCCCACAGTGAACACCACCTCACTAAACATAGTGTGTGTAGATAATTAACTACATGATGTTTAGACAAATTGTAGGGATACAACAAAGCTGAAACTTAGAATCTAAAGCTTCAATACTATACCCTTGTTCCAGTTCTTGCTGAAAGACATAGAAAGCTACATTTGTTGCTATGGGAAACAGCTTCATGTTCGGATAGGGTTTAAATTTACATGAGACATCCTGTCCAAAAAAGATGCAACAAGATAAAATAGCTAAGGTAAATTTCAATGTCATTTTAGATAAATAAGAAGTATACTAACAGTTTGGTGGTATATGTCATAAATTTACACATTTCATTTAGCGATTACATAATTGCACATCTTATATTTTTTTATATGAATATGAATATTTATCTAAATGCAGCTATGGCAATAGTTACCTTTGGCAGTGCTTGTCTGATAGTCTTGACAGAAGCCTTTCCCTTTGAGCCCTTCCTTGCTAGCGATGGTCATTTGCCTAGGCCACTAGAGTTAGCCTTCGACTTCTTTTTGGCTCTATCCATTTCAGATTGAGTGAAAGCTAATTTCCTTATAGTTGACAAGCTTGGTACACCCCCTGAGCTCACCTATAGTTGATGAAATAACATGACAACCTCAGTTTAATAATATGTTAGTTTATTATGTTTATAAATGTTGAGGAGCTTTCGGCTGAAGACTATACCTACCCGTGAACACCCCAGTGGTAGTCGCTGCTGAAGGGTTTCTTATCGAGCGCGTGTTCATTGTTAGATTTTAAAGCTTCAGATGGTTGGAATTTACTTTTTGTATTGTATTGCATATTTTCTTGCTGATACCCCCTGACAAACATACCCTTAGGAACATCTTATCGCTTGTTAGCTCGGTCCTCTTCATCTGAAGATATAAATATCGTCGAAACATCTTTCAACTTTCTCAAAGTATCCTTTTCCCTAGGAACATCTTCAGGTATGTAGACTCCTTTTCCTTTCTTATTTTCTTTCATACAGTCAACGTTGTCCTTAGGAGAAGTGTCTTCATATGCCCAATTTGGCACAGGTGTTGGTGATGGAGTTGCCTCTATTTTGGTTAGGCCAATCAGTGCCTAAAGCATGGCAGTATTTGTTTTGTCCATTGATTCAAGACTGGTACTTAAACGTTGTACAACGAACATTCTTTGTTAGACTACGTGGGGAATAAGGCTGGTGTGACCCATGGGTTGACAAAATAAATCACGTGGATTGAAGAATAATATTTGGACTCCCAACACAAGAGAATATTACCTCAATGTCTACTGGTAGTTGCTTAAGTAATATTTCCTCCTCTGACTTGTTGCCATAGCTGGTATGTGGTGTTGTTTCTCCATCCTATGTAAGGTGTATACGTGGGGCATTACCATGTCACAGCTTAAATAAAGTAAATGGGAAGGGCTTCGAAGACTAAATATTAGTGAAAAAAGTGCTTACATGTTTTTTGGAACCTGCTAAGTTTTGTCATTTTCTTGGATGTTCGTATCAACGTTGAACGGATTCCTACATTTTGGCAATTTTGTTTTGCCTTAAGCTTCAGAAATACAAAAGTAATTATGGACCGAACCATGCGAGTTTACTGGGTCATACCTGGTCGGGGTAAGACGTTCTTGCCTTTGTGATTGAGTACCATTAATATTATCTTCTCCTGGGTTAAGATCATCTTTCTCCATTGACGCAGATTTGTGGTTCTCACTCGTCACAGAAGTCTCCATACAAGGAGCTCTCCTTTGAAAACGACATAAAATTTGCTATCTTTAACTGTAACCATTGTTTGTTTATGGTGGGGGATACACATGTATTTTTCTGCGTCCATGGGGTGTGTTTGATGGCTTTTATAGAGGCCGAGGGCTTTGTGTCAAACATAGCCATTGATGTGTGCATTAAGTGCGGTAGGTTTGGGTTTAACTATTACTAGTAATTTACTTCAGATCCTTGGTGCATGTTGTTGGGTGTCATTATTATGCCCTCTCCTCACTCCTTGAATTGATCAACAGAAGGTGGGTATACATGAGTTATTACATGGGTTCACGCGAGTTGACCAGTAAGAAGTCGTTGGCGTTAATTGTATTCTTTAAGCCGCATCATGAGGTGTTACGTAATATCGTGTCTACATGGACTTAGACTCAACAAATAAAGATAAAACCACATACACATGCATGCATGTATGAGAAGGGTGTCGTAAGTTGTGAGAAATTCTGAAGGATATAATTAAACCTCCATACACGTGGCCTATGGAATAACTCATCGATACAAAAATATAAAAATATAGACATAAACACAAAATAACCAACAATAAAGTTATTTAATTATTACCGTGTGTGAATAAAGAATATTTAAATATAATATTTTAACAATATAATTTATATACTATAACAAATACTACATCCGAACTTAATTATAAGAAAAAAAAAACATAACTTCACACTTATTAAGGAAGTTAGTTAATTTAGTTTAAGTGTCTTGATTTATATAAAAAAAATTAACTATAATGACTAAACTACCCTTTAATTGTCTCGGGAGTGTGTAATGATCTTGGAAAAATAAAAGATGAATTGGTTGGATTGGTTGATTGTGTTGACTTTTGGAACACTGATATTAAATAGAGTTGAATTGGTTGTCTTTTGCTTATATTTGAGTCCACAAAATATAGTTAATTTTTTGCTTATATTTGAATCCAGGGGAGTAACAATTTACAAATATTTATTGATATTTACTAATTTGTTACAATATCATTTCTTGCTTT
The DNA here is from genome assembly GCA_030762895.1 of Sophora flavescens. Classification (NCBI taxonomy): domain Eukaryota; kingdom Viridiplantae; phylum Streptophyta; class Magnoliopsida; order Fabales; family Fabaceae; genus Sophora; species Sophora flavescens. Next base: position 179,062,478 of record CM061066.1, read on the forward strand.
ATGTAAAGAACTAATTGCACACGTATTAAGGAAGTTAGTTAACTTTATCTAATTGTCTTGATTTATGTAAAGAAGATGAGTTATAATTAATAAAAGAATATGGTTTGTTTTTACTTATAATTAAGACCAAAAAATATAGATACTTTTTTTGATTATAATAAAGTCCAGAGGGAGAATATGTTTTATTTTAATTTTTTATTTCAAATACATCAGAAATAGTTATTGATCGACCACATAACTATCCAAAAAAATCTTATGTCAAATCCGATTAAATAAATTTAATGAAAATGCTAGCACCACACTCTCTAATACATTTTTTTTACGTAAGCTTTACTCTAACCCTAACCCTAACCAAAACAAAATCACCAAAAGACAACTCATCCAATCAATTTACTACTAATTTGTCCCAAGCAAGTCTTGACCCTAACCCTAACACTGACCAAAACCAAATCACCAAAAGGCCTACTCCTCCAATCAATTTACTAGTATGTTGTCCCAGCAAGTCTTAATCCTAACCCCGACCAAAACAAAGTCACCAAAAGACAATTCCTCCAATCAATTTACTAGTATTTTATCCCAAACAACTCTAAACCCTAACCCTTACCAAAACAAAATCACCAAAAGGCTACTCCTCCAATCAATATACTAGTATTTTGTCCCAAACAAGTCTTTACTCTAACGCTAACCAAAACAAAATCATCAAAAGACAACCCATCCAATCAATTTACTAGTAATTTATCCCAAGCAAGTCTTAACCCTAACCTTAACCAAAACAAAATCACCAAAAGCCTACTCCTCCAATCAATATACTAGTATTCTGTCCCAAGCAAGTCTTTACTCTAACTCTAACCCTAACCCTAACCAAAACAAAATCATCAAAAGACAACTCATCCAACCAATTTACTAGTAATTTTCCCAAGCAAGTCTTAACCCTAACCCTGACCAAAACAAAATCACCAAAAGCCTACTCCTCCAATCAATTTACCAGTATTGTGTCCCAAGCAAGTCTTTACTCTAACCCTAACCAAAACAAAATCACCAAAAGACAACTCGTCCAATCAATTTACTACTAATTTGTCCCAAGAAAGTCTTGACCCTAACCCTGACCAAAACCAAATCACCAAAAGACAACTAATCCAATCAATTTACTTGTATGTTGTCCCGGCAAGTCTTAATCCTAACCCTGACCAAAACAAAATCACCAAAGGACAACTCATCCAATCAATTTACTAGTATTTTGTCCAAAGCAACTCTATACCCTAACCCTTACCAAAACAAAATCACCAAAAGCCTACTCCTCCAATCAATTTACTAGTATTTTGTCCCGAGCAAGTCTTTACTCTAACCCTAACCCTAACCATAACCAAAACAAAATCACCAAAATACAACTCATCCAATAAATTTACTAGTAATTTGTCCCAAGCAAGTCTTAACCCTAACCCTGACCAAAACAAAATCACCAAAAGCCTGCTCCTCCATTAAATTTACTAGTATTTTATCTCAAGCAAGTCTTTACTCTAACCCTAACCCTAACCAAAACAAAATCACCAAAAGCCTACTCCTCAAATAAATTTACTAGTATTTTGTCCTAAGCAAGTCTTAACCCTAACCCTGACCAAAACAAAATCACCAAAAGCCTACTCCTCAATTCAATTTACTAGTATTTTGTCCCAAACAAGTCTTAACCCTAACCCTAACCAAAACAAAATCACCAAAATCCAACTAACCCAATTAATTTACTACTATTTTGTCCTAACCAAGTCTTAGTCTTAACCCTAACCAACCTAGTCTTAACAAATTCCCTCAACTTGAACCTAATCTTCCTTAATTGACTTTGGTCAACCTAATCTTAACAAATTGAGCAAAGGTCAACCTAAGCTTAACAAGTTGATCTAAGGGAAACCATATCAATTTACTAGTATTTTGTCCTAACCAAGTCTTAGTCTTAACCCTAACCAACCTAGTCTTAACAAATTCCCTCAACTTGAACCTAATCTTCCTTAATTGACTTTGGTCACCCTAATCTTAACAAATTGAGAAAAGGTCAACCTAAGCTTGACAAGTTGATCTAAGGGCAACCTTATCAATTTACTAATATTTTGGTCTAAGCAAGGCTTAATATTAACCCTAACCAACCTAGTCTTAACCTAAAGCCTACTCCTCCATTCCATTTATTAATCTTTTCATAAGCAAGTATTAATCTAACCCTAACCTTAACAAATTGATGAGTGTGATTTCACCTCATATTTCCTTGACATTTTGCATGCATTTTCATATAGTTTAGGCATATTTAATTTGATTTTTGTTAGTTTTTACCTTGGAACGAGTAAGGTGGTTTTGTGGTGTTTGTGTGCAGGAATTGAAGATTAAAATGCTCAGGATCAGTTATGTTGGAGCTTGCATGAAGACGGATCTTGATAAGCAAGAAAATGAGCCAAACAGAGCCCGTCACGGCCTGACCGTGATGCCCATCATGGCCATGATCGAGTAGGGCTGAAAAGGAAGAAGGATAAACTCAGAACTGGTCACGGCCGTGACATGCCAACTGAACCAGACCCTCACAGTCATAACCGATTACGGCTAGGCCGTGATGGTGGTCACGGCCGTGACAAACCCAGTAACGAAGCCATTTCCAAGTCAGAACCCATCATGGCCTGGCTGTGACAGGCATCACGACTGTGACGCGTAATATCTGGAATTTTAAAAGCTGATTTGATCTGATTTTGTAATTGCTTGGGATTCAAGTTACCCTACATTATAAATAGGCCTCTAAGGCTCGAAAAGGGGAGGAGTGGACTGCTACCCATAGGCAAAAATTAGGATTTCTCTTCTTCTCAATTTCTTCTCTTCTCTAGAGTTTTCTTTTTATGCTTTTGTTAATTAAGATTGCTATGAACATGGCAATGCTTGAGTAGTCGTTTTATTTCTAGGAATTGGGGCTATGCCCAAGATTCGTTTATTGTGATGGATTGACGTTTTGTTTATTGTTAATTTCAATTTTTCTTTCGATTTGATTCATATTGCTTGAATTACTTGTAAATTTGGTGGCCACTTATTTTCTTGTCGTAGATACTCTAAGGACGAACTTAGCGGTGAACTTAGGTATCGGATCTATAGGAATCAAACTTAGGACTTAAATCACGAGAGTTAGAAGTGGTCCTTCGAGGGTTCACTGAATTGTCACAAAGTTTAAAGGGTTCGATTTAAATTCAATTACCACGAGAGTAGGGGTTGGTTTAATCGGGCACGGTTCTTGTATCCCGAGAGGGAACATTAACTTATTTAGGATAAATTCACCTTCAAAGAAATTTTCATTTTTAACAAGAGGAACAGTCAATTTAGTAATATGATCAGTCTTGTTGGTAACTCAATTCCTGGAAATCTCTTTTGATATTGAGAAATCCCATATCTGATTTACTTCCCTATTTTGTTCTTGATTTCGTTTAATTGCAATTTTAAATTTGATTGCTACTTGATTCTGATTTTAAAAACCAAATCTTTCCCAAATCTTAATCCAGTTTAGTTAAATCGATTTAATAACTAATTGTTATTTAAGATCACGGTCTCTGTGGTTCGATCTCTTTTTATTACTTGACGACGAAGCCGTTCACTTGCGGATTTGCGCCCATCAAGTTTTTGGCGCCGTTGCCGGGGACCGTGTTTTCTTGAATTTCAATTTAATTTTTAATTGATTTTTCTGGACATTTTTTATTTATTTATTTATTTTTCTTTTTCTAGTATCTATCTCTCTGTTTGCCGGTATTTTTCTCCTTTATGCGAAGATCCCATAGTCTTGGAAATCTTGTTGAAGTCGACCCCGACATCGAAAGGACCTTTCATAGACGTGGGAGACTACAAAGACAAAGAGAGAGAGAGAGGTTGATTCCCATTCCATTCATGGACGTGGGAGACTACGCAGCCCCAAATGCTAGGGGTTTGCGAACTGGGATTGCTAGGCCAGAAATTGAGTCGGAGAACTACACTATACTACCTCAATTAATTGGCATGATTAGGCAACATCAGTTTGGAGGATTACCCTCGGAGGACCCGACTGATCATGTGGAGACATTCTTGGAATTCGCCGATGCAATATGAATTCAATGTGCCCCAATTGATGCTATACGCTTGAGGTTATTCCCCTCCTCTCTGACTGGAAAGGCAAAAGCTTGGTTGAAGCAAGTGCCCTCTAATACGTTGTCTACTTGGGACCAACTAGAGCATGAATTCTTGGAGAAATTCTTCCCTCCATCCAAGACTGCTTACCTACGAACTCAGATCACCGGCTTCTTCCAAAAGGACAGAAAATGCTTATCCGAAGCTTGGGATCGTTACAAAGGATTGCTAGAGTCTTGCCCACTTCATGGGCTCGAGAGGTGGTTGTTAGTACTTACTTTCTACAACGGATTGGATTACTCTTCGAGGGTGTCACTTGACTCCGCAGCTGGTGGAGCCTTTATGAACAGACCTCACGATAGAAGCGTTCAATATCATTGAAAACGTAGCCACCAACTATCACCAATGGCGTTCGGAAAGAGGTAATAACCCGAAAAAGCTTTCAGGGGGTAAGTTTGAAATGAATAGTACTGATTTAATTATGTCTAAATTCGATTAAATAAACGCTTTGATAAGCTTGAAAATGCTAATGTGAGTTCAATAGGTGCTACTAATGTTGTTTGTGAGATTTGTGGAATGCAGGGACATGACATAATGGAGTGCCTACATGGTATTGCTCTTGGATCCGGTGCTTCGGGGGAACAAGCGAACTCTTGTCACAATTTCTATGACACGAACCCGAAGTTACCAAATTATGCTTCCCCAAATCCCTACAACCAAGTAAGGAAGAATAATCCTTATGTCTCCTACGGGAACTACAAAAACACGTTGAACCACGAATTCTAAGAAGGGCAAGGTAATAGGAAACCCGCGTCGGGGTATCCTCAGGTACAAAAGTCTAAACTTGAGTCTCTTATGGAAAGTTTTGTTGCTACTCAAACTAAGCAGAATGAAGAATTTAGGCAACAAGGTAGGGCATTTAATGAGGCAATAAAAGAGTTAACATCTAAGGTAGATAACTTAGCCATCCATAACAAGATGTTAGAAACTCAAATTACCCAACAAGCGGGCAATTCAAATAGGCAACCGGGCAAGTTTCCTGGACAACCTGAAGTGAACCCAAATAATGAACAATGTAAAGCCATGAGCTTAAGGAGTGGTAAAAAACTTGAAGATCCCGAGGCTAAAGGGGAGAGTGATAACAAGAGTGTAGATGAGGAGGAGGAACCTACTAAGACACAACACTTAGAAGAGGAAGAAACTAATGAAAAAGTGTCTAAGTATGTCCCTCCACCACCTTACCAACCTCCGATACCTTTCCCTCAAAGGTTGGCTAAGGCCAAGTTAGATAAGCAATTTGGAAAATTTCTAGAGGTCCTTAAGAAATTGTACATTAATGTACCCTTCACTGAGGCGTTGAAACAAATCCCCACATATGCTAAATTTCTTAAGGATATCTTGTCAAATAAGAGAAAGCTAGAGGACTATGAAACAATGGCTTTAACTGAGGAATGCAGTGCTTTAATTCAAAATAAATTGCCTCCTAAATTGAAAGATCCAGGTAGTTTCTCTATTCCTTGCTTGATTGGTAACACTAGTTTTGATAAAGCTCTTTGTGATTTGGGGGCTAGTGTTAGTCTTATGCCCCTCTCGGTTTGCAAGAAGTTGGAGATGGGTGAACTAAAACCCACAACAATCTCCCTTCAATTGGCGGATCGGTCCGTCAAATTCCCTGTAGGCATCTTGGAGGATGTTCCTATTAGAGTGGGTAAATTTTTCATTCCTGCGGATTTTGTGGTACTTGAAATGGAGGAGGATTCCCAAATCCCCATTATTCTTGGTAGGCCCTTCTTGGCTACCGCAGGAGCAATTACTGATGTTAAAAATGGAAAATTGACTTTAACTGTGGGTGATGATAAAGTTAAATTTGATTTAGCCAAATCTATTAAACACCCTTCTTTTGAGGATTCTTGTTGCAGGGTTGACTTAATTCACCATATGATGAAAGAAGAATCTACTCAAGCTTGTGTTGATGATCCATTGGAAATATGTTTGATTAGTGGAGACTTAAATGCTCATGGAGGAGAAGTAAGGAATTATGCCCGCTTTCTGGAGGATAGTGCAGAAATTTCTCCGAACAAAACAAAGAAAGAGAAACTTGAGTTGACACCAAAGAATAAGGATTTGAAAGATGAAGAAGCCCCTAAGGTAGAACTAAAACCTCTTCCTTCCACATTAAGGTATGAATTTCTTGGTCCTAACTCTTCCTATCCGGGGATTGTGAACGCTAGCTTGAATAAGTTGGAAACCGAGAAATTGCTTAGGGAGCTTAAAATGCATAGAAAAGTGATAGGATATACAATTGATGATATTAAAGGCATAAATCCTTCTTTTTGCATGCATCGCATTTTAATGGAAGATGAGTATAAACCATCCGTTGAGCATCAACGTAGGTTGAACCCTAATATGAAAGAGGCGGTTAAGAAAGAAGTGCTAAAGTTGTTAGATGCGGGAGTTATTTATCCAATCTCCGATAGTGGATGGGTTAGTTCGGTGCATGTGGTTCCTAAGAAAGGGGGGATGACTGTTATTCAAAATGAAAATAATGAACTAATCCCTACTAGGATGGTAACCAGTTGGAGAATGTGCACCGATTATAGGAAATTAAATAAGGCAACAAGAAAAGATCACTTCCCTCTCCCATTTATTGATCAAATGCTTGAAAGGTTAGCTAGGCATTCATACTTTTGTTACTTGGATGGTTATTCCGGTTTTCATCAAATTCATATACATCCTAGTGATCAAGAAAAGACCACGTTTACTTGTCCCTATGGCACTCTTGCCTATAGGAGAATGCCTTTTGGTCTGTGTAATGCACCGGCTACTTTTCAAAGATGCATGACTGCAATTTTTTCTGAATTTATTGAAAACATCATGGAGGTTTTTATGGATGATTTTTATGTATATGGAACTACCTTTGACGATTGTTTAACAAATTTGTCTAAGATTTTGCAGCGATGTGAAGAAACTAATTTGGTATTAAATTGGGAAAAATGTAATTTTATGGTAAGAGAAGGTATAGTGCTTGTGCACTTGATTTTTGGAAGAGGTATTGAGGTGGATAGTGCCAAAATTGATGTTATTGAAAAATTTCCACGATTGGTAAATGTTAAAGGAGTTAGAATTTTTTTGGGACACGCCGGGTTTTACCGGCGTTTTATCAAAGATTTTTCAAAATTTTCTAAACCACTATCTAACCTATTGATGAAAGATGTCCATTTGATTTTAAAAAGGAATGTTTGAGAGCATTTTATAGGTTGATGGAAGCTTTGACCACTCCTCCCATATTGCAAACAACAGATTGGAATGAGCCTTTTGAAGTAATGTGTGATGCTAGTGACTACGCCGTGGGAGCGGTGTTGGGACAAAGGATAGATAAGAAGTTTCATGCAATATACTATGCAAGCAAAACTCTAGATGGAGCTCAAGCCAATTATGCCACAACTGAGAAAGAGTTGCTTGCGGTTGTCTTTGCATTTGAGAAATTCGGATCATACCTTATGGGGTCTAAAGTCATAGTGCACACAGACCCCTCCACACTAAAGTACCTCATGACTAAGAAGGAAGCAAAGCCAAGGCTCATCCGATGGATTCTCCTTCTGCAAGAATTTGACTTGGAGATTTGGGATCGGAAAGGGACAGGGAACTTGGTTGTGGACCACTTATCTAGACTTGAACCATTGGAACATGAGAAGGACAACTTGCCTATAGATGATTCTTTCCCCGATGAGCAACTGTTCGCCATCTTGGGAGAGAATGCTCCATGGTATGCGGATTTTGTGAATTATTTTGTATGTGAGATTCTACCACCGGAGTTCAATTATCAACAGAAGAAGAAGTTCTTTTCCGATCTCAAGAACTACGTGTGGGATGAGCCTTACATTTTCCGCAAATGTGCGGATAGCATTTACAGAAGGTGTATTCCAGAGGTCGAGGTTCCAAGTATCTTGAGTTGTTGTCATTCCTCATCTTACGGAGGACATGCTAGTGCCTCAAAGACGACGGCCAAGGTGCTTCAAGCCGGTTTCTATTGGCCTCATATTTTCAGAGATGCCCGAATGTTCGTGCTTGCTTGTGATCCATGTCAAAGAACGGGGAAAATCTCTAAGAGGCATGAAATGCCACTCAACACGATGCTAGAAGTAGAGATATTTGAAGTTTGGTAAGTTGACTACATGAGACCCTTTCCTTCCTCTTGCAACAATAAGTTCATTCTTGTAGCCGTTGATTACGTCTCTAAATGGGTGGAAGCCATTCCATCCCCAATAAGTGATGCAAAAACCGTAATCAAACTATTCAAGAAGGTGATTTTTTCAAGGTTTGGAATTCCAAGGGCAGTTATTAGTGATGGAGGATCGCACTTCATTGAAAAACAATTTGAAAAACTCCTACTCAAATATGGAGTCACTCATAGGGCTGCTACACCTTACCATCCTTAGACAAGTGGCCAAGTCGAAATTTCCAATCGAGAGATAAAGAGCATTCTAGAGAAGACTGTTTCGAGTTCGAGAAAGGATTGGTCCTTA